>JAQJVK010000005.1:17092420-18292420 GCA_035578135.1 Flexamia atlantica
ATGTTGTTGATGCAATGCAAAAACAACAGAACCTCAAAATATCAAACATTATTTGTATGACTGTTTACAGTCAATTTATTATAATCAGCTGAGTAACAACATTCACATGTGCAGTTAATACCTTATCTCTCTCCATAGAGTAGTATTATTTCCTGCTGTAAGAACTTTGTCACGCTACTTACCAAGCTTCTACCATACATATAGGCATAATAATCAGTGCATCTGATTTTACATATTCATCTTCTTAATTTATAAAACTCAATAACTTTAAAAAATGTCATACACTTTTAAATTTGATGTGTTTAATTGCCAAAAATACTATTTTTATTACATTATTATTGTTATTATTAAATCTTTCTCGATAACCATTAGAGATACAGCAAAAGTGTAAATAGGAAAAAGATGTATTTTTTTATGCTCTTCAACTTTTGTAGTTACAGTTTTTCTGTATTTCCAACGGTTAGTGAGATATGAGCAAAAAGGTGAAAATTGGCCGCCATTTTCCAAGATGGCGGCCGCAGCACAGTATGCACGAATGTTGATTTTTGATATGTTGTTAATGGGTGTTAGTACTACACATATGCAAAGTTTCCCCTTTTAGGGAATTATTTCTAGGTAAAATCCTAATATGACTGGACTAAAAGTCCAAAAAGGCTTTTGTTACAACGGGTGCTGAGGATATTTTGTGCCAAAATAAATTCCAAATCTTAAATACTGACGAGTCTCTGGACTGTCCTAGAGTAGTAAGAAATGTGTCAGGTTTGTGGAAAGAAAACTATGCAAAGCCAATAGTTAAGTCTGCCGAAGGGTCTCCTACTAGCCTTAAGCAAAAATCTTGTTGTAAAACTTGTGTTAGGAATAAGCAGGATATAAACTGTAAATCTCCAGTGGTTAATCGAAATGGTACACATTTTGAACAGGCGGCCTGTGAAACAAGATTAAAATCTCAACCTTTGAAGGAAGCCTTGCTCATAGGAGATTCGCTCTTAAGGTATTCTAGTTTGGGGTGCAAATCTGAGGGCGTAGTCGTGGATATCAGTCCAGGTGCAAAAATTGCTGATATTAAGCATAAACTGGGGAAATATATAACTATGCAGCCTAAGGTTATATACATTGTTGTAGGCACTAATAATCTTGTTTTTGGTTACAATGGAGGACAAGGCTATAATGGGGGTTGGGGGAAACGAGAAGCTCTGCATTCTATGGCTGACTTGTTAGCCTCAGTGAAACAGTCATTTCCCAACTCCAGAATATTATTGAACAGTATTCTTGCTCGTAAGGATATAACAAAGCATGCTCTCTACTCTTTCAATGAACACTTGTACTTAATGTGTAGTAACTTTAATGTGGATTTTGTAGATGCAAGCAGTGTTGTAAGAATGCATCATGTTGCCCGAGATGGTAGGCACTTAAGTCGTCCGGGAAACACTTTTTTGGGGGATTTGATCCACAAGCGTATTAAGGGATAGTGGAAGATCTAGGCACTTCGTCTAACGGCTCTTGTGTTGGAATTCCTCCGGGTCTCCCCAGAGATAGTGTGCTTCCCCAAAACACCTCGGGAAACGAATTGATAGGCCTTCATCCACTTTTAGAGTAGCACATGTCAATTTTCGCTCTCTCAACACTGGTTTTGACGAATTGTGCGGCATCATTGAGGATTTCCATTTTGATGTTCTTGGAATTTCTGAGTCATGGTTGACACCAGATGTATCTTCGGATTTCTTCAATGTTCCGGGGTATTATCTTTTGCGGAAGGACAGAGAGCGTCATCTGGGCAATGGTGGAGGCGGTGTTGCTGTGTATGTTGCTGAGGGGTTGAAATGTTCATCTGTTGAGCTTGTTGGTGTCAATAATCAAATTGAGTACATATGTTGTATTTTGCACCACAGATGTCTGAAAATTTGTGTGTGTATTGCGTACAAACCTCCATCGGTATGTTACTCTAGTTTAAACTCTTTGTTGTATGCTGTGTTTATTGATGTATCTCCAGAGGTCGATGCTGTAGTTTTGTTGGGTGACCTGAATGTGAATCTTTTGGATGTCGCTGCATCTGATAGCAGATATCTAGTCAACCTCTTCAACTCCTTGAATGTACATCAGGTCATCAAGGAGCCAACTAGGGTCACAAAAGTGTATCGTCCTCACTCATTGACCACATTATCGTTGATAAAGGTGTTGTTCCTGATGTGGGAGTGATTGACACTTCATCTATTTTGGACTCTAGGGGGAAAATGATCACTGATCACAAGCTCACTTTTTGTGACATCCCTTGCTCTAAGCCTAAAACTGAAGCCAGGTTTATTTCATATCGTGACTTTAAAGTTTTCGACACTTCTAGGTTCATCTCCCTTGCCTCTTGTATCGACTGGGATGACATCAAACTACTCAATAATGTTGATGACATTGTTGATTCCCTGAACTCTCGCATTATATCTATTTTCGATGCCTGTGCCCCCTTGGTCAGAAAACGTATCACGAGGAGGAAGGCTCCTTGGAGGGATGACAACATCAAAAATTTGACCAAAATCAAAAACAAGCTCAAGAATCAGTTCCTTAATTCTAAAAGTCCTTCAATTCGCACTGAATACTGTAGGGCCAGAAATCAGCTGAACGTAGCTATACGGCGAGCAAAGAGGGTCTTCTTCAAGTCCAACCTAAATGTGAGGGGCTCCAAAAAGTTCTGGTCTGCCTTGCGCAGTGTTGGAGTAATTGGCTCCAACACGGATAGGAAGTGTACTATTCATCCAGATGATTTGAATCTGTATTTTTCTTCACTTGGAGGTGGATTAGATATCAGTCCTGATATATTAGGCTTCTACGAAACAAACCGATCTGTGAAATTGAAGGAGTCTTTTACTTTCAGTCCCGTTTCAGAGAACAGGATAAAAGAGTTTATAAATGGTATCACCACATCTGCCTTTGGTACTGATGGAATATCCATCACTATGATCAGGAGCTTAAGTTCGTTCTGTTTAGGAGCTTTAACACATTTGATTAATGTATCTTTGCTTTCTGGCCATTTTCCAACACGTTCGAAGCGAAGTGTTGTGATACCAGTCCCAAAAACAGCTAACTCTGCTGATGTCTCTCAGTTTCGCCCCATTTCCATCCTGCCTGTGATGTCAAAAATAATTGAGAAGGTTGTCTCGGAACAGGTGGTTTCTTTTTTAGAGACAAATGGTATCCTTCCAGATACGCAGTCCGGTTTTAGGGCAGGATATAGTACTACTACTGCACTTCTCAATCTGGTTGACGAATTATACATTGCGAGAGACAAAGGTTCTGACAGTCTCTTAACTGCACTTGACTATTCTTCTGCTTTCGATTCTGTAAATTTCAAAATGTTATTAGCTAAGCTTAAGTTTTTTGGGTTTGATCACTCTTCAATCAAATGGTTTTCATCATTTCTTCACGATAGAAGTCAGATGACTAAGGTTGATGGTATGTGTTCTTCTGTTTTACCCAGAACTTCGGGAGTGCCCCAGGGAACTTGCTTGGGACCGATCCTTTTTGTGATATACACGGCAGACATTGAGGACCAGCTAAGGTTTTGTTCTCTCCCTATGCCGATGACACACAGTTACCTCTTTCATTCCCTCCCTCCCAGCAGTTAGAAGCAGTATCTAAAATCACATATGATTTGTGCAAAATCAAAGAATGGTCTGAAGATCATGCCCTTCAGCTAAATCCTCAGAAATGCTCCTTAATGCGCTTTGGTCATATGGTTTCACGGGATGACGTGGGCTCAGGCAATGGAAGGATTGGTGTGGTCTTGGATGGAAAGATCTTACCTGAGTGTGGCTCTTTGAAAGTTCTCGGAGTTCTATTGGACTCAAACCTCAGTTTTTCAGATCATGTTAGTCACATTCGTAGAACTGTTACTTGCAAGTTAAAAACCTTGTACAGATTGAAATTCATCCTACCTGAATCAGCTAAACTAGGGATCACCCGCTCCACAATATTTCCAACTATCAATTATGCAATCCCAGTCTTTGGAAATAGTCTCTCCCGTGAAAACATCACACTCCTCACAAGGCTTCAAAATGCCTCACTGAGATTTGTATTCAACGTCGAAAAATTTGATCATATCAGTGATTTCAGAGAAAGAGCTGAAGTACAGGGCATTGTCCAATGTTGGAAAAATCAAACCGCAAAACTTGTTCACAGGGTTCTTCTGTCAGGAAGGCCTGTTTATCTGGGGAGGAAGTTGGTTTACCGAAGCGATGTGAGCCTCCGAAGCACCAGGCAGAACTGCCAATTGCAGCTCCCGCGAGTTAGATTGGAAAAGGGGAAAAAATCTTTTTCATTTTTTGGGCCTGAGTTGTATAATGCGCTGCCTCCGACCATCAAGGGCAGCAGCTACATTCAATTTAAGAAAAAAATAAAAGGCCTATCTTTTTAAGTTGTTATTTTACTGTTTATTTAGTGTTCTTTTGTATTATATGTATATTTGACGTAAGTTGTCTTGTAAAGCAGAGTGTAAACTTTGAAGAACGCTTGAAAATAAAGACATTATTTATTATTTATTTATTTATTCATATATCATTTTGTGTTTGGGGGCCAATCGAGTTGACTGGGCAAACATTTTCAAAATACAAAATAAACTGATTTGAATCAGTTTAATTAGTTTCTCGATAATCCTACAAACCCTTCTGTATCAAATTCAAATTTATGTTGTTGGTATCCTTGTACATGCATGAATTTATCTTTTAGCGAATTTCCTTAAATGAATATTAGCGAATTTCCTTAAAGGAATAAGCTATTACCGTAGGTCTCATGGTAAGTCCTAAGCCCGAGACCATGTTAACTTTTCATTTTGGGGCCCCCAGAAGCAAAAAACACTATTCGTTTGAATTTATGAAAAGTTAACATGGTCTCGGGCTTAGGTCTTACCATGAGACCTACGGTAATAGCTTATTCCTTTAAGGAAATTCGCTAATATTCATTTAAGGAAATAACACATATAACACAGTACATATATATATATATATATATATATATATATATATATATATATGTCTGTTAACACGATAGCGGCCGTAAATATGGTCCGATATTAATGAAATTTGGTACAGACGTGTAAAGTGGTAATCACTCGGACGAGTTCGTGAACCAGCCCGATCGGACCACTGGAAGGGGGGGGTAAAGGGGGGTAAACCCTCCCAAAAATGGGTTTTTGAGTTTTTTTCATAGAAAATTAAAAATTATCCAATTTTTGCTAGCATTATTGAATTCAGCTCAAAAAAACAAACAATTTAGTATTTTGAATCACTGCTCTATGTCCATTGGTTTCCGAGATATTGAAAGTGGTAAACACAGTACGTTGTCCCAATATTAATCTTATGGGAAATAAGTAAAATTCTATATCTCGCTTATTTCTCAACATATCTTGATAAAACTTGGTAAATGGCTTCTTCTAGTTCAGATCAACTAAATATTGAATTAAAACCACCCAGTTTTAATATACCCGTAGCAGCAAACCTGCATACTCATTCCCATGTTATTCTTATGGAGCTTACAAAAACATGTTGAATCTCGGTATGTTGGATTGAAATATGTTGTTTTGCATTTGAAATTCGCTGAGTATGCAGGTCTGCTGCAACGGGGGTATTTGCATATGTCATGTACCAAGTCAACAAAGATCAGTTTCTAACGTAGGTATCAGCTAAAGCACCGAGGGAGTGGCCCGGTGTAGTGGTAGAGTGTGGGACTTCGGTCTACAGGGCCCCGGTTTCAACCATCGATAACTAATGGAAAATAAAGTGATTATGTTACAACCACGAGGGCACTACAACAAGCTGACTATGGATGCAGTGCATGTCCATGAAAACTACGAAGCCTGTCCCTCGGTTTAATGTAAAAAAAAGGCTGAAGCCAAATTTTTCAGTATCCAGATCAATGACTTGCACTGTATGAGACAAGAGTTTATTAATCTGGCCTAAAGCTATATATTGCCTCAAAACATGATCTTAAAATTCAACAAACAATTAATAGCTTCAGAGGCACCTTAAGGCCTTCCTTGAGGCACCATCTCTTTAGTCGGGCCAACTACTCCGTTGATGAGAATTTGAACAAATTCAAAAAGGATATTAATTCATCTTTATTATAAGCTATATGTTTTTTTCAATATTCATTTGTATATCATATCTTAGTTAAAAGAACATGTTTGCAAATTATATGATTACCTGAGCACTGCTCAAAACTTGTAAACCCAATATGACTAATAAGCCATTTTAATTTGACTAGGGATGAAAAGCAGTTTCTTATTGTACCTTTTTCAAAAGATAGGACTATATGACCCTTTAACATTGTATTGAACTCTTTATTAAGTAGAGGATTCAAATACATGTATAAGTAGTTAAGAAATTAGTTAAAAAATAACCCTATTGCGTCTGGTGTGTAGTTATAATTTTTCTAGGGTGTTAAACCTAATGGAAAAATACATTTGGAAATATGAAGAATGTTCATTGATAACTTGGCTGTTATAAGCATTTTTTAATTCTAATATTTTACTCATTGAAGATATAAAGGAGTTTCTTTTACACAATATGATATTCAAGGAGGAATTTCCCTTCTTGACATTTCTGAACATTCGATGAGTTTCGATTGTTGCATCTAAATAAATACGTAGTGCTTAGCTTTCAGTTTTGTTTTAAACAACTCTTATTACTTAATAACTTTAACTTAAAGACATGTTGAGCTTGAAGAATGTTTTTTTTTTTGTTAAGTCTCAATAACAAACTTTGCTACCATTCACTGAGAAAATAAAATCTTGTGTTTTCATAATATTAACCATACCTTATTAATAAGACAGACGTATTAATAATAAACCTCAGCATTAGGAGTTTATCCGAACCACTTAGAATTTGTGAGTTCATTTGTAGTTCTACCATTGTTTTGGGTCTTCAGCCGACTTCAGCCTAGAGTATTTCATGAAATCGTAAAAAAAAACATGATAAAATCCCATTTCACCTTAAAAAGAAAACGTTTGTAAGCCAGGAGTCATTCAGAGCCGGGCATTGTTACTACAAATTGAAATGGACAGCTCGAATGGTTCACTGGGTAATAGCGTCACTTTCCCTGAGTCCCAGTCTACAATCTAACATTGCGGGTTTTTCGCCCTGTTGCTATAAAAGGTACGATTTGAAAATTGAGGCAACTTTACCGTTTGTAAGTACTGTTTCCAATGTTTATTATCAGCAAAACTAATTAGTTGCGAGAACTTATATGTGTTATAAAATTAGTGATTTAACAAAAATATAATTTTGAAAATTATGAATAAATATATATCCAGGCAATACATTGGAATGTTCTGTAGCTAATCGCCTACACTAACCTCTACTATAAATAAATATTATTCCTTAAGAATCAGCAAACGTTATAAGTAAAGGTTTCCTGAAAATATTCTGCCAAAACAATCGATTAGCAAAGGAAATAATATTTCATGTCGGACTGCCCATCAGAAAACACTCATTTACACTGAAAATAACTGGATTGAGGAGAAAAGTATTATTTATTGATGTATCAAGGGAAATCCCAGCAATGGCACTCTGAAGTTACACTCGTCCTTTTTGTAAAGATATTTAAATAAAAAGGTCACTTCGTGTTTTTAAACTTTTCCCGTATTTTATTTACTTTTCAATTGCGTAAACATTGCTTACAATAAACTGCCTTTGTTACATTAATTACAACTGGCTTGTTACTATTGACTTTAATGGATACAATTTCTTTTGGGGAATTATTTTTGTAGACTTCCGCTTTAATTTCCCCAGAGCTCTGGCAGGAAGGTACACCATCTATACCTTTGTTAAGAAACGTTGTCCCTTGGCAAGAAGAGACAACTTCACACAACTTTGAAAGACAAATTTGTTTAGTAAATAATCCCTTCTTTTACTCTCTAAACGATAATGGTGTAGTAAGTTTAATGCAGGTTTTGGTAAAAAAAAGTATTGAAATTTGCTTTCTCGTGACAATAAAATAAATACTTCGCATATTTTACAGTAAACACAGGCGATCGTTAATCACATATCCATGTATAAATGATCAATTTATTTTTATCCATTACATTTCCAGGGTTTAGTGTTTTTTCTCATGCAACCCCAAGGACATAAATTATACATTATGCCTTAAGTGATCTTCATAATTAATTAGTTACATTAGAATCAAATCAAATACAGTATGTCAAGGAAGTGCTATCAACGTAAACCTTTGTTGGGAGTTTATTGTGATGATGGTTTGGTTAACCATCGCAAATGCAAATACAGTAGTAATTTACCTGTCATGTACGGTAAAAACTATCTAATACATCCTTGCCAGTTTGTGAAAAGACAGGTTGGTCTGTGGATAAACCTAGCACTTAAAAAATAAAAGAAGAATGGCAAATTAGAAAACTATTTATAATTACGTATAAAGTTACTTTTAAAGTAGACACAATATTTATTCTTTAAAATAAAATTATGGAAGCCTACATTATTGTGCAACAAGCAACTTTTTTCAGTAAAGTCTTTATAGTGTTTCGTTAGGTAGATTTTTACTTGTTACTTGATCATTCCTTACTTTCCAACAACATTTAAAGTTAACTTTCGAAGACTGTAAACTAATTGTAGAATAGGCTTTTTATATTCATCAAGCAATATTAAAGAATGTTACCAGATATTTAATTCACAGTTAATCTTATGAAACCTTTAAACTCCATGAACTTTATGAAGCCTACTGTTTCGAACTTTTATTATTAGCGAATTTCCCTTATAGGGAAGAAGCTATTACCGTAGGTCTCATGGTAAGACCTAAGCCCGAGACCATGATAACTTTTCGTTTTGGGGCCCCCAGAAGCAAAAAACACCGTTCGTTCGAATTTTAACGAATTTCCCCTATAGGGAAGAAGCTATTACCGTAGGTCTCATGGTAAGACCTAAGTGCGGGACCATCATAACTTTTCGTTTTGATGCCCCCAGATACCAAAAACACTATTTGTTCAAATTTGTATATATATATATATATATATATATATATATATATATATATACATATATATATATATATATGTGTGTGTGTGTGTGTGTGTGTGTGTGTGTGTGTGTGTGTGTGTGTGTGTGTGTGTGTGTGTGTGTATGTGTGTGTGTGTGTGTGTGTGTGTGTGTGTGTGTGTCTGTAAGCACGATAGCGCTCGCAAAAATGGTCCGATCGAAATGAAATTTGGCATAGGTGTGTGAAGTAGTAATTATTCGGATGAGTTCGAAAACCAGCCCAATCGGACCACTCGAAGGGGGGGGGGTAAAGGGGGATAAACCCCCCCAAAATGGGTTTTTTGGTGTTTTCATATATAAAAATATAAATAATCTAAGCTAGTACCATTGAATTCAGCTCAAAAAAAACAAAGAATTTAGTATTTTGAATCATTGCTCTATGTCCATTGGTTACCGAGATATTGAAAGTGGTAAACACAGTACGTTGTCCCAATGTTAATCTTATGGGAAATAAGTAAAATTCTATATCTCGCTTATTTCTCAACATATCTTAACAAAACTTGGTTTGTGGCTTCATCTAGATGCGATCTAATGTATTTGAGTCTAAAATCCCCTATAGTTCCATTTTCGTGGAAGCAAACCTGCATACTCTTTCCCCATGATATCCTTATGGGAAATAAAAAAAAATTGATTTCATCCTTATTTCTTGACATATCTTGATGAAACTTAGAATACGGTTTCATCTAATTAAGATGTACTAAATATTTAATTAAAATCACCCACTTTTAACATACCTATCTCAGCAAACCTGCATACTCTTTCCCCATGTTATTCTGATGGGGATTTCAAAAACATGTCATATCTTACTATTTCCGATCTAAATATGTTTTTTCACACTTGAAATTCGCTGAGTATGCAGGTCTGCTGCAACGGGGGTATTTATATATATATATCTATATATGTGTCTGTAAGCACGATAGCGCTCGCAAAAATGGTCCGATTGGAATGAAATTTGGTACAGACATGTAAAGTGGTAATCGATTGGACGAGTTCGTGAATCAGCCCGATCGGACCACCGGAAGGGGGGGTAAAGGGGGATAAACCTCCCCAAAAATAGGTTTTTTGAGTTTTTTACATAGAAAAATAAAATTTATCAAATTTTTGTTGGCGTCATTGAATTCGGCTCAAAAAAACAAACAATTTAGTATCTTGAATCACTGCTCTATGTCTATTGGTTACCGAGATATTGAAAGTGGTAAACGCAGTACGTTGTCCCAATGTTAACCTTATGGGAAATGAGTAAAATTCTATATCTCGGTTATGTCTCAGCATATCTTGATAAAACTTGATAAATAGCTTCTTCTTGTTCAGATCTACTAAATATTGAATTAAAACTACCCAGTTTTAATATACCTGAAGCAGCAAACCTGCTTACTCATTCCCCATGTTATTCTTATGAAGGTTACCAAAATATGACAAATCTCGCTATGTTGCATTGGAATATGTTGTTTTGCATTTGAAATTCGCTGAGTATGCAGGTCTGCTGCCACGGGGGTATTTTTATTTTTTATTTGAGTTTTATTACAATTACTTGAACTTAGGTTTTTTGTACAGTTTGACTTATTTCAAAAATTCAAAAAGCAAATAAACTTATCAAGTAAGATGTATCTCTATCTTGGTTTTAAAGTTTTAGTAATTGTTTTAGAATATAATTCATTTTTACTGCATTCATGAAACCAAAATAATTTCTTGTATTACTATTATTAATTTTAAGGACGGTTTCTGCGACTCAGTTTAAACTAGGATTAAGTTACCCTAGATTATATTTTCATTATGAATCGTATAGAAGTTTTAGATTTAATTAAGTCTGGTTTTTATTTAAAACTAGTTTCATCTGAGTTGAAGAAACCACCCCTTGGGGTGTTTAATTAGTAGGAGGTACAAATATATTTCAAATTAAATATGAGTAAGTAATACACGAAGATAGAACTTGAAGCAAGTACAGTTTATGTGAATATAAATCAGTGTTCCATTTTATCTCAGTTCAGAGAATGAGAAAATTAGATTCCAAAAACCTTCTGGTGACATTATTTCTCAACTGCTGAAACTTTGGTGTATGGACTGACTGGACTGATTTATTATTATGCTTTGACGGGTTTTAACTCTTTAAACCTTTATTTTGTTTATGAGCACTGATTTTCGTTATGTTTCACAATTATTTTAGTTTTTAAGATGCATTTCTTCAACTTATTGCGTTGTTTGTTGTTCTTGAATGGCTATTTTGCGCCTGTATGACCCAAGTGATAAAACGCCTAGTGGAAGTGTGACAAATCAGTGACAGCTAAGCAGTTTTCTTTAAGAAAGTCTATCCAATCGTGTAATTGGGTGAACAACTTCATACATAATTAGTTTTAAAAAAATATAAGAGGTAGTATTTTTAATGAGTAGTGTTTACATATTTTTAAATATTTTTCACGTTAAATTAAATGACAGCAGAATTAGTGATACACGATTCAAAATTACCGAGCAATTCCACTTCTACATCCAAGAAAGCATAGTATTCCCCCACATCAACGTATCACAAAATACATAAATGCATTATAATGACACTCGCAGCTAGTTGTTACAGTGGTACAATAAACCGAAAGGCTGAATAGGCCATCTGTCCCACTAAGGAAGACCTATTGCAGACGCGTGGCTGGCATTCTTGTTTGTACCTGATACCGGAGGTTTGAGGGATGCTTTCCATGAAAAATGAAATTTGCGGACTATTTTTTTTACTGTATAACTTATAGTATTTTTTTGTGTGTAAAATGAAACTTCAGAAGCCCATGGAACGTATTTTTAAGAGATATTTAGGTACTAAAGTATTCTTATACCTTGCTAGAGGACAGACAGCCGTTAGAAAATTAGACGTTCTAGCCACTAAACAATGAGTTTCTATAGTGTTGGGAAAAAGTCGCCTAATCTCTTAGTGCTCATCTGTCATCAGCCAGAGTGTAATACGTGCTACTCATGTGTATTAGCTCTGACAAAACCCAGGAAAAACGTTTCCGTAGTTTATGCGTGAAGGAGCATAAAAACAAACGAACAAACTCACAAACCTTATGACTTGTAATGTGTAGTATGGTGAGTACATGTGGACAATTTCCTTATCATGAACAATTGTTTCTCCAATTTTAAAAGATGAATTAATTTTTGAGTATAAATTAAATTACTAAAAAATAAAAAGTAAAATTTCAACAACTGAATGCGTAACCTTAGAAAATTGCTTTCAGATATCCTTTGTAAATAAATATAACTTTTTTCAAGACGTTGAAGACTTTAATCTAAGTTTTATGGGAGATTTTACACGTTGAACTCAAAAACACATTACGTAGGAGAAATTTAATAACGAATTTAGTAAAAATCTGAAGGAGTAATTTGAGCGTGATGGCCCAGATGTAGCTTCTACATTTGCATAATCCAATAATGTCAGCGGCATCGCCTTGGACGAATGGAAGACAAGATTAATCTGTTTTCAATGCATTTGTGTAAAGTAAACCAATTAGGTTTTCGAGAACACCACGATATGTTACTGTGAAAGGATATCGCCGTTCTTTGGAAATAAAGATGGCAACGATTATTAATATTTTACTGTTAAGGAACGTAAGGAACGTGTGGATGTGCTAGCTTACATGGTTTTGATTTGTTATTTTAAACACTAGTACCAGGAGACCAAGCTTTGTTCGGATAAAATAAAAACAACCTGAATATATCAATCAGCTGTTTTGGTTCCAATTGCCCGTATGAACATTGTCACTTTAAATGGGTGTATGATAGAAACAGGATTTTTCTCAGTCTTGTGACCAGCTCCAATCGATTTCTCGTAGCCGAAACCCCCATATGAAAAAGCCAAATATCATTTTACGATGAAAGGTTTTTGCCAGTACAAGGACTTGTTATAGAGTATATATTAGGATTTGGTTCTCATTTTATGTGACATTGTAGCGCATAATTAATCGTATTACCTAAACATGTCTTATAGAGTATAACAGTAACAATTTATGTAAAATTTATTATTGGTATTAAACAAGGGTTGCCAACCCTTCTAAAACAGTAAACGTATACTATACACCGTTTCCCAAAAAAACTTATCAGTTTTAAAATCCTATTCAACCCGATTATACAAACAATGTCAATATTAAAGGTGATCTTGTGATAACTAAACTCACAAGGTTTATTCTAATGTTATATGAAAATATTTGCTGATTCACTGTCGTTGCTCAGAGCCTTAAACTTAAAAATCGATCCTATAATAAAGAATCGTACTCGTCAGTCAGATAAGCTGACATTATTGGACCCATTACTTATCACCGAGTGATTTTTATAGTGACATGTCCTGGGATCGTGTTCGGCCTGCCACGCCTAACTCTTTATTCTATGACCGATTTTGAAGTTGGCATTCTGAGCAACGGCATTGAATTAGTAGATATTTACTAATGGCATTAAAAGAAACTTTATGAGTTTAGGTATCACGTGGTCTCCTGAAAATTGGCTACGTTTGCCTAAACGGGGTTTGTTAGGTTTTGAAATTGATCAGTTTTTTAGGACACGTTGTATTAGAAAGTCGTAAATGTATCGGTTTGGAGTTTAACTGTAGGCTATTTATATTTCATTCTCTACAACCTACGACTAGTTTTATTAGTGATACGTTTGAAACTACTGCGTAAGCCAACCTCGATACATCTCACACCGTTAGTTGTATCCGACTACTGAACCATAAATACCGCACAGTCCACGTTGGTGGTTGAGAAAACACATCGTCCCATTTTTAATAATTACGCGAGTCTTGAATCCTCCCGGAGCCGTATTTCTTGGTTAAGTTGCTTGTGGGGAGTAATGGGTAATAAAACGCTATAAAACAATGTTTACGGCGCGGGCGCGTGAATCAAAGCAAAATCTTGCGAAGCAGTTACCTAAACATACGTATGAGGGGATTCATAGTATCAATTTCAAATATTATCCATGCAGTATAACTGTTTATGAGTTTATGAACGGTTATGTATGAGTTTGTGAATGTTTATATAATTTAAATGGCAGTTTTCATACGCAAAATCCCGGGGTTTTTATACGGTCTATAGCAAAAAAACCTAATTTGGCAAAACAACTTTTGGTAACCTTGGTGATGACTTTCCGTGACCTTGGTGATGGTTTTTTCGTGTACTCTTCTTTGAGGGGGATATTGGAAAGTGTTTGACTCACGTGAGCTAAAACAATCAAAATATATGCGATTTTTTATCCAATAGTATATTACAAAAATAACAGTCCCAATCCAAACCAAACAGCATTAGATATATATTTTTATTACTGGGAAATAATATAAGCTAACCACTCCCGCCCTCCCGTCCTCGGATATTTTTCCATACAAAGACTGTTCAGAATAACAAAACAAACCTAAGACCTTCTATGGATTTTACTCTGTGATTATTTACATGTAGAGATAACAATGCGTATTATTAATAACAATGAGGTAAGTTAAGAAACAAAAAATTGACAAATAGCTAATGCTGAATACTGATATTCACCGATAACTATCAGGGTACAATCATAGCACCGATTTCGTAGTACCATCTGTTGTGCACGCATCATTCAAAAGGATCTTCCCTTTTTGAGCCAGAGTTTAGCAGTTTATTACTAATTTGTTTAGTTTAACCTTTTTTAAAAACAAAATAAAGCACTATTACTATACAACAATAAATGCCATAGAGAATTAGTGTAGTAGATTTAAGGAAGAGACTTCTCCTAGATTTAAAGAGGAAATTTTATAACGCAACTCCTCTAAAATGTTAAAGTAGTTAAAAGATAGTTTTTACAGATAAAACTAATAATGTATTATTAAACAGATCGTGGAAGTTTCGTCAAATTAAGTAAGTAAGAAACACGGCATATATCAGTTGAATTATCAGGAAGTACAAAGCATTCAAATCGAAGTTAAGTTAAATCGAGAAAAATATATATTGGCTTCTCCAGGGAAATTTAAATGGTGGCACTCCGAATAGAAGTAGTCTGTTTAGTGTCGGCTGTAAAGTCGAAAGGCTGCAAGTTTTATATTAGTTGAGATTTAAACCTTCCCATCACCCTTAATGGATTTTAATTTAGTCTCTTCAGATTTTTATATTAATGTGTGTAAATTTCAAGTTTTAATTGTTCAACTGTTTGAATTGGTTGGTAAAAATTATTATTTATTCAACCATCTGCAATTTTCATAAATACTCTTGGACAACATGTGAAAAGTGTTATATTGAACTTAAAAGAGCCTGCACCACTTGCATTTTTTTAATAACGATAAAAATTATATTTATTTTACTTCGCAATGTCATACAGCTTATAAATAAAAAATATATTGCAAAAATACGACAATCATTTCCCCAGGCTAACTTTAATATAAGAAAAATAACCAAAAACAATACGTTTTAAAGTTAAATAAGGTAAAAATGTGTATGTTCCAGATCGGTTGCTCGTTGGTAGGCCTACTTCAGTTAGAGGAATATCCGTAATCAAGGGCAAATTTGGAATTCAACTCCATCACATGGTTAATACAAAACATGTATTAATACCTAACCCAAAATTTACGAAGTAAATTATTTATTTAAAAAAACTTATTATTCAGAAATAATTAACATAACATAACTCAACTTCTTGTAATGAATTATAACTTGTAAAACGTCTTTTATTTCCGAGTTTCATAAGTTTTTATTGTTTTTTTAAGCTTTCTTGCGAAATCTGCTCTCTTACTTAATTTACATAGTTATCATGAATTAACCTATCAACAAAATAAACTAAATTTACCAATTAAACCGATTCACCAAGAAATCAAGGCATTTTTATCTCTGCCGCCATACCTGGGGAAAATATCCCAATACAAAAACTTGGCGTATATATCATATTTAACTTACTATTGGAGTCTGAAAAGTATATAAACATTCAGGATATGGAAGGCCCCTAAAATATTGTCTTAAAATGGACGTTTTTTCTAACCACCTAATCAACTGAAAGGCATGACGTTAAGAAGGCATTCCATCCAGCAGTAACCCGAACATTTATTTTCAACGGTGAAAGAGAATGGAAAAAACTCGTGAATGAGATGCTTTGCTGCCGGTCCTGAGAGTTCTAGAAGTTCTATGGTGGAATGCATAGTTTGCATAGAATCCTTTTTGTAGGATTTTTTTTAATGTCGAGTCTTAGTAAAATAAAATACATTCGATCTTTTGCAAACAATAATCATTTTAAAATTCTATTAACTTTCCCTTTTTTCTATACAATAAATCACCTATTCACACATTTTAATACTTTAAATTCAACATTAAAAATCTCTTTTCATACATAGGAGGCCGCCGCCACCTCTCAGACTTGTATCAAGATGTTTACCCGAACTCTATAAAATATCTTGAGCGGGTCTTCCTGGGGATTGGGAAATCTATTTCGTACAAAAAGGTCTGGGCAGTCAACAATGTCATGAACGAGTTTATACGAGATCAGACCTCAGCATTTACCCCTAGTTTGAAGAGGTTGATATTGAAATGCACCTTTAGATCAGATATTGGAGTGACTAGATAAGAAAACCCCTCTTCAAATGAAAGCGGTAATTCATAATATAATTCCAACGAGAACATGACTTTTCTTACGAAATTTTTAAATGCACATTCATTAACTATATTGATTTCAAATTAATATGAAGGAGAAGTAAAGATTTGAGGGTGATGGGGAAAAGATTTGGAACAGAATTTACATAATCTAATAATGTCTGCTAAGGATTCGCGTCGTCTTAAACAAATGAAATTCAAGATTAGATTTGAATAAATTTATGGCTTTAGTAATTAGAGTTCGGATTGATCCAAATAACATTATGCAGTTGATCATTTTACTCTCTCCTCCTACTTTGCCTATAGAAACCCTTATAATTCCACGTAAATGATTTTAAAAAAATATTATTTTATTTATTTATATTTCTAATCATAATAGGACAGACTTTCCCATGGTTATCTTAAGAGTTTTATTAGAAAAAGATTTTTCTTATATATTACACGTTCATATATTTAAAAATATTTTCTTTTTATGATTTTTATCAGTTGAAATAGTCAGACCTAACAATATACTGTATTATTTATTTGGGTTTACAGACATTTAGGCTTGTAAAAGTTTTATTTCAGTATTTTTAAGAAACATATTGTCTTCCTAAAATCAGTAAAGATTTGAAGACCCGAGCTTACATTTATTTTTATTTAATTCAAATAATAAAACAAATGTTTTAAAAATATGACTACTCTCTCTCAATCTAAGAGCAGCTGAAAAATATTAAGAAGCCCCTCTAGAAAATAAGCGTATTTATTTAGATCAATGCAGCATTTTCCTTTATTGGAACATTTAAATGATCTTTTTCTCGTGTTTGTTCTGCCCCAAAATAAAAATAAAAATTGCTGTTATATTAGAAAAAACGAAGTTGGGGGGGGGTCTAATATACAACAAGGGCAAAAATTCATTAAAGATCAATTTAATTTTTTTATTCAAGGTACATGTCGACGTATTGTGATGGACGAAATCTCGACGCCACGAGAAACGAAAACGTCGTGTCACGGTGATCACGAACATGTCCTCGTGTCACGGTGACTACGAACACGTCCTCGTGTCACGGTGAACACGAACACGTCCTCGAGTCACGGTGAACACGAACATGTCCTCGTGTCACGGTGACCACGAACACGTCCTCGTGTCACAGTGACCACGAACACGTCCTCGTATCACGGTGAACACGAACACGCCCTCGTGTCACGGTGACCACGAACTCGTCGTTGCCATAGAGTAATAATGAACTTCGTAAAGAGTTGGCACTTCTATGTAACTCGGTGGTAAGGGAAACAGTAGCGCTGTCTGATAAAAGTGCTATGAACTAAAAAATATCGATGCGATATATCGATCGTCGTCGATGCGATATATCGATCGTCGTCGTCATCTGCTTTGTTTATATTTCCGCTAATTTATGTTTAGTTAATTTTTATTAAGTGCTTTTATGTAAACATCTACGTATTTACTTTCTATCAATCGCTTTAAGCACAATATGAATCACTCAGGACAGTATTTCGCGAAACAACTTGCACTAGTGGAGTGGCAAACGTACTTTAGGTATTTTCCCACACTCAAATTAATTCCAACTCGTTTTGGTTGTGTACACGTCGTGACAGAAAATCAGGGGAAACGGAATAGGAAGTTAGCAGATCGTTATTGTGGTTTTGATTGGCTGATTCAGTGAAGAAGAAGAAAACCATGTTTTTACAACGACATCTAACTAAAGTGCTTCGAACTAACCCGCTCAAGTAAGCTTACCACTTGGCTCCATTTAAGTGTCAGACCGGTGTCGTTGCGTTCCGGGAAAAACCGGTTTTCCGGCTCCATATTACCGTGCTTTTCCGCCATCGAGGTAAACGAGCTCGTGATTGCGTTGTGATAAACGGAGCGACTCCCCTCGACACTGTAAACAAAAAGACATAGCGAGTCGGTAAGCTCTCTTCTTTGCGTTGTCAAGTATCTTGTCGTCACACGACGCCGACGTAACAAACCAAACTCGCTTAGATTAATCTAGTCTTGTAGTTTTCATTTTTAATTGTTGAATCTCAAAACCGATTCTTGTTCGAGGTTTTTGATGGTTTCGAGATTTGAGATTCAGGTTTGACTCATCACTGTAGTAAATAAACTATTCGAGGGTTAAAGAGACCTACTTATGACCATTATGATTTTATTTCTGTACTAATATCTGGTGAACTGGATTCCCCTCCCTCCCCACGGTCGTTCACAAGCCACTTCTATCGCATTCCCGTAAGGCCGTTTTCCGTTCCGGGCCAAGCTAATTTTAGCACTAACCTTGTTATATGTGTTTACTGACTTCATTGTTATAATATTAGTTTGCCTCTTTCAAGGAGTAGGGAAAAACAACTCAACACTTGCGTGCTTTCGGTTTTCCTGAACTTTGAAAAAAGCATGTGAAAAACGTTCAAGAAGATGAGGGTTTTTATATTTGTATACTAGCTATACTTTTTGAGCTTTTCAACTTTCCTGACACCAAATAAAAATATTTTCGGACTTAGAAAGAGGAGGCAGTGTTTATTTTCTTTTATCCCCTATGTACTTAATTTACTAAAGATTTCACAATTGATTTCACATTGAAGGAAGCATGCTATTATTAATGCTTCTACGAGCAACAACATAGGTACCTTTAGCCTACATCAAACTTGAACCGAGTTTAAGCCCCTTGATAAATAAATGTGTACAATCTTAGAAAACAATCTTATTAGTGACATGTACCTTTTAACAAACCATAATATAAATAGATGTACAGCCGGGAACGATAAATCTTCTTCATTGCTTGAAATTCTTAAAGAAAACACATCGCTCCATTTTTAATAATTACGCGAGCTCTGAATCCTGCCACAGCCGTATTTCTTTGTTTAGAACTGCTTACAAAGGTAGCTGCAGTGAAATGTCTTAAACATAAGCAATTAAAGCTACTTGGTTAAGACCGAATGCAATACAAATCCAAAAAATATATAGCTTATACATGTATAAATATGTCGGGTAGAAGATGACAACTAAAATAAAACAAACATGCGAGAAAGCAGACGTATGATCAATTACCAAGTGTTGCATTTTACTGCTAAGAGAATTATTTAAAAAATAGTAGTTTTCATCACTAGGAGCGAAAGTGGCACTTTTTGGTTCGAGATTGTAACTTGCAGGCGAGGCGCAGCCGAGCTTGGAAATGCGATCGAGTACCTAGGAGACACTTTTGCTCCGTGTGATGAACAACTATTTTCAGCATTATGTATAAATAACCATTTAATCGTTAAGAAATTAGACTACATGTTTTGAGGCTATCCAAAATAGTCATCGTCATTTACACATCTGTCAGTTGTTTACAAACACAAGTTAAAAACTCGTTCAACCTTTCAAACGTAACATTTAATTTTTACATTAGAGTATGGCAAAAATTTACTATATGTTTTTTCAGTACTCCTATTCAAAGTGATCCAAAAACGATCATTTTGCCTACGATTTAGAGAACTAAAAAAGGCTGTTTTCCGGGTGGTATGATGAAAAATCTATTTTTTATATTATTCATCATAAGGATGACACTTCTAGAGTGAAAATATTATTCAAGCTATCTGCATAGTTTAATGATAAATGATAATATCTAATTAGAAATCTACATAAATAAATACAAGGATTGTTTTTCAAGTAAAGGTCGAGTCTTAGTAAAATAAAATACATTCGATGTTTTACAAACAATTATTATTTTCAGATTCTATTAATTTTTCTCTATTTTCCTATACAATAGTTTACCTACTCTAGCGTTTTAATACTGTAGATTCAATATTTAAAATCCCTTTTCACATGTATTCGCCACCTCCTCGCAGACTAGTATCGAAATGTTTACCGCCGCGCCGCCATGTTTACCGTGCGTTCCACGGATAAAGTGGTTAGCTCGCAAGATCAGAGCAACTGTGTTCTCAGTCAGACGAGATTTTGCTCGCAAGATCAGAGCAACTGTGTTCTCGGTCAGACGAGATTTTGCTCGCAAGATCAGTGCAACCGTGTTCTAGGCCTGACGAGGTTTTGCTCGTCAAGTTCACGACAATAGGTTAAAAATCAACGTCACATCTTAATATTTGTCATAATCATTTTAAATACACACCTATATCATCATTTTAAAATACCATACTTAGCTGTAAAAAGCACCAATAAACAAAAGATATGGGATGGCGAAGAAAGTAATTCTTCCCCTGTAAGAGCAAAGCACCATTGGTGCAGATTAGGCCGAAAAATTATGATTCATTTGATGGGCCATCATCGATCTTTCTCCATGCACCCAAGATCTTAAGCTGAGCAATTTTCATATTTTCTGGAATTATAAAAAAATAATTTTGACGCAAAAAAACACTAATAAGAACAAGTGAGTTTGGTGGCAGTAAATATTTGGTTGCGAGATGTATCAGAGGTGGCGCCAGATTTCTATCAAGAGGTAGTTTTGCACGCCATGGAAAATGTCTAACAATCAAATTATTGTGTAGAGAGAAGTTGAAGAATCTAATAATATTAATTGGTTGTAAAAATATCGAAAGAATTTCGTTTCATTAAAAATGGCCCTTACGTTCTCGATTTATTTTTAAACTTCTATGAATTTTTTTTACAAGTCCATAGATTCTTATTCTTCTTAGTGACACATACTACTGAGCAGCTCTCGATTGTCCGCTTTTTTTAGATGGTCTGCTGATAAAACAACTTTTGTTAGACCTATATTTAACCGTTCCTTGAAATTCATGTTCCTAGCCCCTTGAAATTTCGATTCCCATGTTAAATCTCTAGGAGAAACACAAAAATTTAAGGGCATCTTGGGCTCTTCTCTAAAGTTTGCCCTTTTTAAATTTTGCCTCCAGCAAAACTGTATGCCGATGTCTTCCCAACGCATCATCGGTCCGGAACTGTAGGAGAAGTAATAATCACAAAAAAAACACCACCTCATTTGACAACAACAACTACATTAATTGAAGTCGTTAAAAAAGAAAGAAACTAGGAGGAAATGTCTCTTAGTTTATTTTAGCAGAGAAGACCCATTTAAATAGCAACTAAGTTGGTTGAAGAAAAATATAAATTGGTTTCTCAAGGGAAATTTAAGAGGTGCCACTCTGAATAGAAGATGTCTGTTTAGTACAAAGGTTGAATTACAGAGGTCGCAAGGTTTCCCCACATTAACTTCAACATTAATTTATAAAATTTCATTTATATTTACACACATTATAAGCCAACCTCAGTAATGCGTGATGAACTTTTTTAATTAAATTTGACTGTTGTGCTTGGCTATTGAGGAACCCTTAATTTTATAGTATTTTACAGTATAACTCCTCTCTAATTTCCCCTGAGACCAAGGGGGAGTTCTCCTGTCTGTTGTCAGGTGATAAGAGAGGTCTTATTCTGTAACACTTTTTTGGCAAAACTAATTTACTTTTTGAAGTAAAAACTGATCAAACAATCTGGTCCCGTCAAGTATTACAAACAATATACCAAAAGATAAAACTTACATTAGTAATTTACTAAAACTAATAAAAAAACTCTTTCGGACTATACTTTGGTAGGTGTATTTGTTTCCATTGGATTGACTCAAACAACCACTGCAAATAAAGTACACATCCTTACATATTTACATTAATAAAACAAATTTGCTATTTATTTTGCCGCCTGACGTTTGATGTTATGTGATACCCTGCCAAGATGTCAATAATATTAAAATACTTTAATGTATAGTAAAAATGTTTTAAATGAAAATTATAAAACGTTGCACTTCATCAAGTCCTAAAAATTTTAATTCGTTTTTTAATAGTTGGGCTGTGTATCGTGAATGTTTTGCCCGGGTAAGAGCAGGACAGCCGACTAGTGAATCATGACATATTATTAGTCACGTAGGACATACGTCATTTATAAATGTAACAGCACAGACAACAGACAATGGGAGGACTAATACTTACAATTTTTCGGATTTATTCATCCAGGGATGCAGGGAACACTGTAATAATTTTATTTATTTTATTTATTTATTTTTATTTTATAAAAAGAGGGTGGCGGCCTCTTTTTACCTTGCATTTGCCCCCCCACATGGGTCTCAGGCCTGTGCGTGGAAGTTATCAAGCAAACCCAAGGAGTGAGCCGGTACAGTACTAGGATGAACAGTACTGCTAAAAGTATGCGGCATCATCGGGACTCGATCCTGCGACGCTGCCGCCACAGAACCGGGGCCGAGTGCGCTACCAACTGCGCCACCGACTCACTAACTCACTAACTAATAAAACTTATCACTGTACAGGGTGTTTTTTAAACGCAACCCAAAACTTTATTTTATCAGTGAAGGATTTCCCCAAGATCACCGGATTTGACCCCAATATATATAATTGTTTGGGAATACATAAAAAGTAAGGCATACGAAAACAATTCACATGATATTCAGCACCTTAAGGCAAACATAACAAATTTAATGCAAGAAATTCAAAGAGGTACCTAGCGACACGTGTTCGGGAATTTGATGGAGAGGGCATAACTTCATACAAATGCCAGTGAGGGATTGTTTGAGCACATGATGTAAACTAAATGTGATCAAACTTAAATAATAGGCTGTATAAAATTTAAAAATCCATAAAAAATACACATTTTATATTTATATGTGCATTATTCAATCTTAAAAATGGGTTGCGTTTTAAAACAAACACCCTTTATTATCTTTGTAACTCTACGAATATGGTTTTTGCGCATACCCTGTGCATATAAGTGGAAATCCCTTTCGACTGATGACTTAACTCAAAATTCTTAAACTGATACTAACATTTATTCTTTCAGATTTTGACGTTTTCAACTATTTTTCTTAAATTTAGACCGAAATATTATATTGAACAAAGTTTGACTGGAATAAATTGACCGTAACGAGGAATCCAAGATAATTACTAGAGAACTTTGACATTTATCTGGGCACTATACAACCCCATTAAAGCAGACTTGTAAACTCAATTAATTTAGACTAAGTCTCGCATCAAGTAAAAGCAGCGCACGACCCTCAGTAAGTATACAAACTCTATTTTCATAAGAATAACATGGGAAAAGAATATGTATGATTGCAGCTACGGCAATGTACGGGAGGATTTTAGGCTGGATTCCAGTATATCTATATATATAAAAGCCAAAATCCATTGACTGACTGACTGACTGATCACAGTTTCTCAAAAACTATAAAGCTTAGAACAATGAAACTTGGCACAAATATTCTTTACAGGCTCTAGATGCGTACTAAGAAAGGATTTTGCAATATTTTCTCTAGAAAGGCTTGAATTTGGTATATTATGAAATTTAAAATGGCGGCCATTTTTAGCTTTCATAGCTTATTTTCTCATAAACTACAAGACTTTCGGCCATGAAACTTGACACAAATGTTCTTTAAAGGCACCCGATGCGAATAAAGAAAGGTTTTTTTTAAATATTCTCTTTCAGATGGCTAAAATAGAGTTTATTACAAAATTCAAGATGGCGGCTATTTAAGTTTTTAAAACTATAGATGGAAGGCCTATACAATATTTTCAAGGGATAGAAAAGGTACGATATCCAATATACTAAGAGAATAAAATGTACAAATTTATTTCAGCCATCTACTATATTTTTGTCAAGAACCACTTAAGCTACTTGCGGCCCGAAGTACAATATTGTATTCTCTTAAAACGGTTTATCTGTCTAATAAATAAATAAATAAGACCTTTCTCAAACTAAAATCTTAAAAGTCATTATGGACATTACATTTCATTCTGAGTACATGTATATTCACTAGAAACGAGTTTCAAAACAAAAATTTATTAGGTGATGAAGGTTTCAATTACAAAAATCTACCTTTTTTTATGACAAAAATGATTTTGCCTTATCAATAGGTTAGAGACCCGATCATCAATGTGATTGAGAAACGTTTGGGACATATGTTTTTGGCCAAGGCACTTAGGCCTACCGTCTACTTTTTCTTACAGTTTTCGGTCTATTTTCAAAAACGTACTAAATTCATATTGGTGTTAAGTGGAAAAGCCGGCCTTAGTGTCTTTTTTGTTTTATATCCCTAGTCTCATATAGATAAAGCCATCAGTCATTAATACCAATATCATTAAGATCTCACAATCTTTTAAAGGAGTAATTGTGCATATTTTGGAGTATGAAGCCATTTTTACAGTATACATATAACCTTATTTTATTTATGTATGCACCGTGAAAATGGCTCATGATCCGAAACACGTGTCCTAATTTAAAATATGAAAGGGTAGTCAGGGTATTTTGTACTATTATTATTATAGTAGCCCTTATTAGTGAACTCAATAAATCCATACAAATAATGTATGATATGATAAATAGTGTCGCCAAGTTTCCCAATGGAGGAGGATATTAAATTATGTCCAATGTATATGGACAGAATGTGTGTGGGGTCGGTGGGACCTAGAAACGAAGAGTTATGTTATGATGGTCTCGGACTTAGGTCCACCATATGACCTGCGATAATATCCTTTTTCCTATATTGAATTTGATAAAAGCCTTAAAATCGGGAAACCATTCTATATTCTTTAGATAATTTTAGTAATTTTATGCCCAGAAATGGGATTCAACAAAGTTAAGAGTTAATAAACACAAACAGTTAATTTAAGGAGGGTTAAGTCTCAGGGATTTCCTTGTCCTAGTTATAAATCACACGCCTCCCTCTTCTTATTTTTCCTTCTTCTTAAAATAGTTCACTTAAATTTAAAAACTAAACAAACTACGCCTTTAACTCCTAAACTTTAGAGAGGAGTTACATAGGGAATTATATTTACCGAAATAAGCATTAAATATTTTGACAGCTTCCTCACAAAGAGAAGCCTTATCAAATATTTGATAGTATTGCAAATTAAAAGGATCATTAATATGGTACCATTTGGTCCAGACAAAAAATCAATTAAAATCACATTACAAAGTTCTTTTTGTTGATTAGTAAGTAAATACCTCGTAAGGATGGTTATTCTCATATTTATTTTCATTTATACACAGCTTCTTGGTGAGCATGGTACGTGTTGTTCTATACTACATACAGGTAAAAGACGTCTTACAACACTTACAATATATTTACTCTTACATATACTCTTTTTTCCACCAAAACATAAATCTTTTAAGGGGAGTTGGCACCTTTTTGGGGTCAAAAAATAATTTTTTATTTTTACATGTCATTAAAATCTCCGTTTAATTCCCTTTAAATATATATATATATATAAAACAATATATGGGTAAAAAATATTATTATTGTAAAAAAATTATAATATAACGTATGACACGATATTTTTAGGCTGATTTGCTGAGTAGTATCCTTACTTACTTATAGTTGTAGAAAAAAATTGGAAAATAGAAAAATTGGGAAAAATGTTTTCAAAAAACAAAAATTTTCCGAAATTAAAACATTACGTTACAGAATTGGAAAATTGGAGGTCAAAGAAGAAGAAGCCTACTGTCCTGGAGGTTTTTATTGATAGTGACATATGTGCTACGTTTAAATGTGAATTTCCGAAACCTGTGTTTTTTTATCTTAGGTACATATATTTTAAAAAGTATTAAAGATACATCATTGAATTTTTTTTATGCATCTTAAGGACTACCTAATGGGATTACTCTAGCAGTTTAAAGAAGGTAGGTTGTATAGAAAAATTGTTATATCTATAGAAAGATAAAAAAATAATACTTTTTTGAGTAAATTTTGAATTTTTTTATAAATACATAAATATTTGGTTAGAAAAAATAATTTTGATACAGCATGTAGTTATGCTTGTTAGCCCATTTAATTACATTGAATTCGCAAAGGGTACCAACTCCCCTTAAGATCATATTTCCAGCAAACACAGTACAATCTTAGAAATAGTAACTTTATCAGGATTCCTCAACACCAAAACGGCGTTCTTTGAAAACAGGTGCATTTTAACGGCATCAAGCTCTTCAATGCACTCCCAGAGCATATCAGATCTGAACAAGACGCGGGACGACTTGGCCGAAATGTAAAACGATTGTTTGAGTGAGCGGGAGTGAGCGGGTAATGTATTTTTCCTACAGTTACCTAACAATGTACATGTTCTCTCACTGATTTGAGAAAGCAAAGTGGCCAATTCGCTCATCAGTGAGACAATGTTAACTTTGTCTCACTCAAATTACTTTGTCTCACTCCAGATTTGCAACGTGAAGGCACGAAATAGTGAGCGCGTAACATGCAGACAAGGTCTTATGCGCGCGAAATACGTTGGCAGCACTGGCTGTAAATCAGCTGGTCAGCTGTTGTACTGTTGTATTTGTCACAACACTTCCGGTCACGGCAGAAGCCACCATTTCATTGATTTGCCATTTGTAAACATTGAAGGTTAGTTTTGCTTGTATTATTTGTCTTTATATAAGTAATTCTTTGGTTAACAATTCTTTTAGGGTGTTTGTGTTCATTTTTAAGGAGATTATTTTTTGTTTTATCATTTTGTTTCTGATTTATTAATGCTACTTTCACATTAAATGTCATATTAAAATTTCACTTCTGTGTAAAAATATGTTACGTTTCTTTACCAATTTATTTGTTTTATGGTAACTGTAGGAAAAATATAATGTGCAACTCGAGCGCAAAGTGCAATTGCCTCACTCGAGAAACCATTCCTCACTCGCCTACGGCTCGTGAGGAAGGATTTCTCTCGAGTGAGGCAATTGCTCACTTTGCTCACTAGTTGCACAAATAACTATTTCTACCACTGCATGGAAATAATCACATTGCCACACCTGTCAACTGTACGCAAAACTGTTCATTTCCGCTTTCATTTCATTCTCGCTCGCTAAATCAGGGTTACTTATTAGGTTAAGGTGGCACACGAGAGAGATAACTATGACGTCACACACCAAAGAACAGTTTCTATTGGTCAGGATTCCCATGTCACTCACCGTATTCTAAATTCTAGTTGCCTTGCTCTAAATCAGCTGATTTAACTATAGGCGTTTCTACACACTAACTTCCGGTTCGTTCTAATAGAATAAGCAAACATAACCTCAATGAACCTTTGTGTACAGGTTAGTTAATAAGTTAAACTGTTTAAATAATGGTGGTAGGAAAAATATTGTGTGTATTACGAGCACAAATAGTCATTTCCGCTCTCAAAATGTTTGACATCTACACTTCTCAAGCAGCAATGACGTACTTTGCTCTCTTAATACACAAATAGCTATTCCAGTGTTAGGGATTTTTATGAGCTGTAGCTAATAAATCTTATATTTTATAACAAGAGATTATTGTTATTTTAGTTATTACACAAATGACACTATTGTACAGTTCAATGTGACTCAATAAAGTATTTTTATTTGATTGTTTGTCGTCTTGAATTTGATACACTGAACGAAATAAAACTTTTATTGACGCGAACGTGATATGGTGCTCATAATTTTCAGGTTTTTTACGCTGAGCAACGACGCACTTAGTTTTTAACGAGAGTTGTAGATTTTGAGACTTTGTCATTGTATTATTTGCAATATCTGATTTGAAAACTTGTGCTAAAAATCGCATTGTGGCGTTTAGTTTCGCTTGAAAAATTACTTCAAAATTAGGGTAACAATGCCCCATTGTGTTAAAAGAACTTGCCAGATTTAGGAACTATAATATTCATTTTCGAACTTCATAGAGGGCGAGTTTTATCTGTCAAGTGCAAGTACAACTCGACTGAAATTGTATTTTAAATTATTAGTTTATATGTTTTTTCTCTCGGTATAAGGGGTCAAAAGGTCAGGTTATTTATTACTTCCAGCCGTTGATTTAATGGTTAAATTTAATAAATAATCTATTGATTAATTCGTACGCATAATGTTCCAATTATGTTCTCTGTTTCATGAGAACTAACATTTTTTTAAAGTTCGACTGTTACAGTCAGCTTTTGTATGTATAAATAAAATTATATTTATTGGTCGCCAAACTGACGGGGCTAAAATAAAGTAAACCCCTTCTTTAGATGTTTTTGTACATGCATTTGAAACTAAAGTATTTTGCAGGATTCAATTTCAAAGGCAAGTTTAAAAGTATAATAAATCATCTTTGAAAAAATCTTATTTTGCGATAATTAATACAATATACATGGCTTTAATACCATTAAAGTAACTTGGTCCCTTTGGAATTTACAATAACCTGTGCGATACTTTGTCAAAGTAACAAAGACATGAAAGAAACATTAAATCGCAACAAATGACTGTAGTTTGGAGCCAATGGCCCTCTTAGTTATAGAAATATTCCATCCTGTTCTGTAGATGAATTGACAGTACGTTTTCATAATTGAGTCGATGCACATGATAAGTGCCAGTTCTCCTATACCGAAAATTTGGAAACACTTTGTTGGATTGTTCATGAAAAATACTTGTCGGATGTTTAAATTTGGTCTATCTAGAGCTATTGGTATAATTTCTTCTTGAAAAAATACACAGTAATTGGATGTTTCTTTTCAACAAATAATGCAATTCATTTGAGAGGGTAATCACAACAGAATCATTTCCATCTTTTAAACAACGCAATACATTGAATTAAATACAGTAGCAAAACATTTCCCAAAAAGCTCCACTTTTAAATTTCTTTATTTTAAAAAGCAAAGATAAACTCAAATGGCCCTTTCTTACACTTTACCTGAAATACAAACATTTCACTATGCGTTTACTAATTATAAAATAAACGTGATGTATGCTAAAAAAAAATCAAAAACTATATCACAAAAAAACAGATTATTTAATTATTATTTTTTGTCACTAATCCCACCGAATGCAAACCCTAGAAACATCAATGAATGACATTGTTTTTAAATTGTGCTTTTTAATACTTTAACCCTAAAATGGCTGCTATTGTGTAAAACACCTGACTATAGGCCTACTATCATAATTTTAATTTTCTAATTTGCACCTCAGTTTTTAAATTTCATGGATAGAATTTTATATCATTGAGCATATCAAGCCCTCGCGTCGCATTAACTCATTTTTAACATAATGGGGACTTTTATACATCTCCAGAGGCAACGAACAGCTTGCAAAAGTAACATATTGTGGAAAAGGCTCGTAATGTAGGTAAGTGGGCTGTACTTTATGTCGGTATGCAGTGTAATATTATATAAGAGCTCCCTGGACAAAGGTTAAAATGAGTTACACAGTCCTAACTTAATAAAAATGCCATACCACCAAGAGTATTTAAAATTCGCAGGTACAATTTATTACCCATGCATTTCTATGCTTGCCAAATGAAATCACCTTATAATTTTTATTGATTGCGTCTGTTTTCATCAACTAAAAGATAACTTTACTTCGAGATGATTGATTTCTCAAGCATAAGCACAGATGTGTTTGCAAGGTTACCAGATGAGTAGTTCAGCCTCAGAAGGTATGCCTTTCTGGATGTAGTCGTTCCGGTTATATAACGTATTATGCTTCATCTTCGATATAGGATGTCTCTTCAGATCTGTTGGTCTTACCAATTATACCATTGGTGTGTCATGAGTTTACGAAACACATCAAAACTATATAAACTGTGAAGACTAAACATAAACATTTACATATACACGACACAGATATACAAGCAAACTAAAGGTCAAACTTGAAAAATGTGTTCAAGAAAACTAATAATTTTAATGTCTCACTTATTCCAGCAACTCACTTAAAGCAGTAGAATACAGGTTGGGGTCAGGTGCTTCTGCTTTCTGGCGAGATCTTGTGTTTCGATTTATGGAAAGGCATTGGGAGAACGTTTCCTCTGTTTTTTTTCTAAGTTTGAATTTTCCACATATAATAAAACCTGTTTAAGAGAAATTGAAAAAAACGTTAACCAAATGGCATGTAATAATTGTTTTCGGAAAATACATTTGTCGCATATTTAAATAGATTTGGAGTTTCAAATTAGCTGCATGTTCCAATGTTAATTAGAAGAAATTTTATCCTAATGCTAATGCAATAGCATTTTTTCAAATCAAAAATTCAAATCGGCTTAGGATACGTTTTATAAATTGATGAAATTTATTCGATGAGCTATTAAACGTTTGTGCAAAATTAAAAATATGGTCAGGCACGCACACAGTTTAGAGTGCGCACACAGTTAGAATTAAAACTTATTATTGTTTGGGTTTTATATCCCATCAGATGACAGAAAAAACAGCATAAATTTTTGCCCACTTTACGCCCTCACATAATAAATCTACATCTAATCTTTACTCTACGAATAATAGCATGTGATAACAGCTACATTATGTCAAAAGCACAGTTCTGTTTTGTTTTTCTATCACCAAAACAGCAACTCATAAGGACAATGTTAATTTTTTTTAGATTCAATTTTCTACATGTCTATAAGACTAATATAAATTTCAATGGGATTCTGCACATCTACAGGAAAATACAATTCTATCGGTGTGCTTGGATTTTCGCTACGATGCACACTGGCTGAGAAATAAGGAGGACGAAAACCTTATGGAAAAAATGCTTGTCTATTAATATAGAGATTAAAAAACTTATTTTACATCTGAGGCTGCATTTAATTACTTATGTTTGTTGCATCGGTAAAGAATTGCAGTTCAGAATACATACTGACAAACCCTGAAATTAGATTAACCTTGAAGTAATATAAGGAATTATAGATAGAACACTTTCCTGACGGGGGTCGCTATTCATTATGTCTGTAACAGAGAAGAGTGTAACAAATACAGCACCTTCCTGACGGGGGGCGCTATTATGTTACAGAGACAAGTGTAATAATTCTATTTGCACTTTGTGACGTCTGGCCATACGCTATGTCAGAATTAGAGAGAAGTCGTCATTGTTACAGCACTTCTAGATCTGAAAATGTTATAGCTTGTAACTATTTTAAAGTATTAAATTTTATATCGAACACCGCAATAAAAAATAAAGCGGGTTTCAATATGAAAATGTTCTAATACCCCAAAATTATACGTTACATGTGTGAAGTAACAAGGAAAATAATTTATGCTGCGCTTAAATTGGGTAAAACCTATTTATGATATCATGAAAATTAATATAAAACATGAAATTTCCCAAAAACATGCTATTCTGCATAAAATATAAGTTTAAATGTAATGCAGATATGAATTATTTGTAACATCGTGCTGCACCGTGTTACATATGAGTAACGCACTTTTAGGCTCTAATAAACCCAAATTAACTGATTTCCTGCCTCTAAACTGTAATATATGACTCTATATGTACTCAAGATTACAAATCAGGAAAGGAATATAATAATCAGGCTCAACATAGAACTTATCAGTAAAAGTTTCATCGGAAATGGTGGAGGACGTGGCCTGCACTGGACTCAATACACTCTGGTGGTTGTTTGTTCAAACATTAGCAAATAGAGCATAGTGACACCTAGCGGAGATGTTAGGAACCAAGTTCCAAAGTTTCCAGCAGCGTAGCGCTAGTGGTTCGATTAAAAATAAATAAAATGTCTGCCGTTACAAATATGTAACACTGTACATCTAAGAAGTCAAAAGTTTGTTACATATATGTAACACCGTGCATGAAAGAGTTAAGAAAATAATTGGAATTGCCAAAAATAATTCTTGATGACGTCGAAATTCTGCGCTTTCTTGAGAGTGAACCCATCCCTTCGGATCCAGAGTAGATAGATGGTTTGGAAGATTTCGAAAGAGCTACTGAAATATCATAAATGATATATATCCGACCCTCCTGTTTGTGCAGGTTTTGAAAAATATATATCCTCAGCAAAAAAACCCTACAACAGTAGTTTTAGTATTTTGGGGCTTCCATAAACATGTCCCACTTGTTGCACAGTGTTACGTATGTGTAACTCAATCCGACCATGTGCTACACGGTGTTACATATGTGTAACTCCCTCTTATCAGTAATTGATAACAACAAAAAATATAAAAAAATAATTTTTGTATTCCTTTTAGGCCCCTATGCACTAATTAACAAGTATTTGCAAAAAAAAACCAAAAAAAATTCCGTGCAGGTAGGGGTCAGCAGACCCCGTTTTATCCGTGCAGGAAAGAGTTAAGAGTAACCTATAATACAAACAGAAAGGAACTGCAAGTTATTGTTATAGTCTATTTACAAATCAGTCACTACTTTATTTATTACCACTATTGGAGAGCAAGGATGATAGCGTGTTTCATGACGTCACTGTTCGTATTTAGATATAAGTTTATATATGTTTCGGATTTTTTCCTCCTCTTCTGTTTTAGACATTAACTAAACGTGGTTGAAAATAGTGTCTGCTGCAGACATTTTATGTCTAACTAAACTACGGTATAATATTTTTCTCATTGTACTCTAGGACTAATTTGATCCATTATAGGCAACATCATTAGATTGAAGAGAAGAGAGGGTGAAAGATCGAGTAGTTTGATACATGATATTGAAACCCTACTCAACCATTGTAATAAAACGTCACATGATCCAATGTATCTCTTCAATTGGCCCTTACAGAGCAATAACAGCGCAATTGGTCTGAAAATGGTCTTAGGTAGACCATAAATGACAAATTGTTGGCATTAACATGTCCCGTGGTTTTCCTCTGCAATTGGTGGTTAGAAGGAGACCGAACAAGTTATTTCAAACAAGCCCACTTTCATATTTGAATAAACAGTCTCTTGAAATATCAGCTCTTTCACAATCGCTTAAGATTAGGATATATTTTTATTTACAAACTAATGTTTATTATGTGAGAATAGTATTTATTTAGGTTGAACATATCATCAATACGGGGCGTTTTATACGTGTGTTAACAATTTCATTTGAAAAAAGGTATAAGATTTATTGTCTCAATACAACATATACATTATGCAACAAATTAACAATAAAACAATATTTAATATTAGTAGGCCTATTTACAAATTACTTGTTATCCTTACCCTTTGAGTGTGATTACAACATCAATATTCAACAGTTTTATTATGAAATCACAATAAAATAGGTTATAAAATCCACAATTCACATTCACAATTTTGTCCTTTCTCTTGCTACAAATAGAAAATACATTCTGTTTCGAGTCCATTTTACACTATTTACTTCATACTTTCACTGTTCACTTTAACCACAAAAGAATTGTTTAACAAATATGGCGGCCGGCAAGAACGACACGCTTGGAAAGCCGTTCATGATTAAAGATCTTAATCAGAATAACGGGAGTCGTTCGTTCTTCATAACGACTCAAAATCCTGACCATTTTTACTGCGGTGAAGGGGACGCGTTGGTGGAGATGGAAGAGTCACAATCTAAATTTGTTGTTTCTTCGTGGATATTGAACACTAATTATAATTGACGTCATAGTTTATTAAAATTATAATAGCTTTTTAAAAACGTCCAGATCGCAAACTCAATTGTACTTGAAGTTTGATTAAATATAAATCAATACTGTAAATGGATTGGAGTAGAAGTTGCCTGGACGTTTAGATTAGCAATTATTATTATATTTTTTAAACGTTTCTGGACGTTCTGAAACCCGGACTTTTAGAAATACGGAAGCTATTATATTTATCTAATAAATTATGACCTGCTGGCTATGATCTAAAAAGTTACTTTCAACAATTTAAATTAAGCAGCCTGGACATTATGAAAAAGCTTTTAGTAAATTTTAACCTGGCCGTTGTAAAAGCTGGACGTTTTTTAACTGCTATAATTAATTAATATTACAATAACAAGCCTGGACATTATAACGTCGCCGGAGTTTCGAACATTACTGATCTCGGGCTTATGCTACTTACGGCACTAAAATAAATGTTATTAAGCCCTTAAAATGAGTGGTTACTCGATGGTGCTTACATTCAAAAATAATAGTTAACCCCAACCCCCCGTTAACAGGGGCAGATATATGCACGGTAAAAAGTGTTTTTTGTTTTTTGTAGGGACTCGATTGCAAAATATCAAAGACCGGGACACACGGCATATGATCTTTGGTCACAGGGAGTTGTACTGAATTACTATTACTCTATGCTAATGTTTCTTAAAATAGGATATATCCGAATCGGAAACGGAAATCGGGTCGTGTCCATGTCCGTGTCATGTGGTTTTGTGGAGGACTGTGAGTCTGTGAGTGGCAGAGGCAGAGGCAGAGGTAGAGGAGAGAGGAGAGAGGAGAGTACTTGAAAGGAACTGAACTGAGTTGGAAACAGGGCTTTTGCCCTCGGTTACTTGTTATTTCTCGGTAATAGTGATAATTAGGTCATTTATTTTTGATCGGTCTATGGAATGGTGTAGTGAATAGGGCTTACGAACTTAATTAATTACCAAACTGGAAGGCTTTGTTTCCATTTTGGTGGATACATATTAGAGCCATAAGCCTACCATTAGGGTAGGCTTTCTAAGTGAAAAGTGGGAGAAAACAAGAAAATATCTCTACTGTAAGCCTACGCAGTTATTCAATGGGACGAATATGATATGCGTGATTTTGTAGTCATTTCTTAAACAGTAACTCTCAAGAGACGCTCAGGTAAGCTGAATAGAGGCTAAATAAAATGAAAAGTGCTTTGCCAAGTCAATGATTACCATGTCTATAACTCGCTTATGCCAATTCATTGCTTTCAGCTGAATTTACTAATATAGGCTTTAGGTCTAAGCCTACTCCTGTGTATTGACTCGTGACACACCATCTCAAGGAATACAGTAAAGCCATGAACGGCGCCAGGGAATGGCAACATCACACTCACGGTTTGCATAGCATTAGGCTATCTCGGTACGAGTTTCATATCTGATCTTTTGCCTTTATAGGTTTTGCCTTTCCCTAGTTTTGCCTTTTGCCTACGTAGAGGTATCGTACGTAATTTTGACTTGTGCGGAAGTGTTTTTTTTTGTCCGATTTTGCAATCAAATGACCTTGAGCCCTTTACCGTCAGCAGTGCTATAGGTGTGATTTAATTTGACAGTATTATGGCTGTTCTTAATATATTTCCAAATTTAATTGAAAAAATACGTCAAATTTACGTAATAACTGGTGCCAATTCTTGAGGCCCACGCCGTCCTTAAGACTAATGTTAATTTTAGCATTGGGCTTATGGACGGCGTGGGCCTCAAGAAGTGGCGCCAGTTGTAAAATGTGCTTTTCAATGGACTCTTATGGAGCTTATTACCAAGGAGCTAAGGACGTAATGTAAATTTGGGTCATTCCACATCAAATCAACCAAATAAAAAACATTTTCAACTTTGGTATCTCAGGTAATTATGCAGTTTACGGTACTCCTCCCGAAATTGATAAATTTTTTTTCAAAATTAGGAAATAACGCCCTGATTCCGGAAATGATAGTTTTTTTCCGCGGAAAACGTCGGAAAATATAGGAAAATCGGAAAAACCGGAAAAAAAATTTTTCTCGGAAATAGGTCATGTGGGTACTCAAATTAATCGGGAGAAAGAGCTGAACAAGAATATCCAAGAATTTTCAAGATCCGATGGATATTAACGGAGATATAGCCAGAAAAGCGGAAAAACGAGAATGGAAAATTTTTTCCGGTGGGGGGGTTATGTTTACCTTTTTTATGTTATTTTATGCGCTGAATCCGGAAATGGCACTCTTTTTGACCTACGACGAAAAATGGCCGAGTTATGCCCGGAAAAGCCCCGGAAAACTCACAAGCCTTAAGTCTAGTAAACCTATCATATGGGGGAACCTAAAAGAAATACAAATTTATGTGTCAAACTCAATATATTTTAACACATAAAACTTGGTAACATTTATAGTATGGCTGGTAACATAAGAAATATATGTTTCTTAGGTAACATAAGAAATAAATGGTTGACCTGGTAACGCATCAATAAAAGGTACATGAACGTGTAGAACACTAAATAAACAAGTGCAGCACACTAAATAAATGTTTCTTAGGTTAGGTAACATAAGAAATAAATGGTTGACCTGGTAACACATCAATAAAAGGTACATGAACGTTACATAATAGAAATAAAAAATGCATACATACTGTCATTCATACCTTATACAATAGAAATTCAAATAAAAACACACATACCGACATACATACATATACCAATTTAAGAGGAGGTTGTGTATTATAATCATAAGAAATTTAGAAAAATGAATTAATAGGCTATTGAATACATCAATGAAAATAAAAAAAATAGGTAGAACTTTAAGAGAACATGAATTTACTCAGTAATTGGGTTTGGAGGATACAGGGATGCAACCGCTTTGAAAAAGTGGTGCAGCCGCACATTCCTCTCGTGCCTCCTCTTAAATTGATACTCGGCTAGGTAGCCCACGAAGTGCGCTTTCCTAACACCGTAGCGTGGGATCGTCGAACGCACATCCCTCCATGTGCGTTCGATACTGTTGGTGTGCGCCCCGGTGTCAGGGTCCACGAAATTCGTACTATGATTCACCGTAAAGTGATAAAACATAGTTTTGTCAGGGATGGAATCGTATGCTTTCCAACAGTCCGACACGATGATGGTGTTGGGAAGCACCCATTCCTCAAGGATGCCAATGAGGGTTTTGGCATCCCTCTTCTCCACGGGGACGAGGAAAGTGTGGTTTGTTCCCCTCTCCACGCCCCCGAAGACCCATTGCCCCTTGAGGTAGCGGCCGCGGCAGTATTTCGATTTTCCAAATTTGGCTTCATCGATCTCCACGATCTTGCCGTGGCCGCCGATCCTCTTGTTTGACTTGAGGGCATCGTCAATGAATACCTGAAAACATTATTCTTACTATAATGGAAACGTACGTACTCAGTGGCCAATCAGATAACAGTTTAATGTGGGCGTTTCCATAGCAACCCTGCGTCTCCATGGCAACCATAGCGTTTCCATGGCAACCATAGCGTCTCCATGGCAACCACAGCTAATAGCAGCATGCGATTGGTCAGCTTGATTAAGGGTGAACCTCAACATGTTTTCGGCAATGGCGGTTCTCGTTGCCTTAGTAAAGTTCACATTTACAAAACGAAATGTATTACACTAATTATATTGTTGTTATATACATATCAATCTACGTACCTCCCGGCAGAAAGAATACCAGTCGACTACGGTATGGGCGGAAAGCCCGGTCTCTTCTTGGATGAAGTGCTGACGTGGCGGCTTCAAGTGCAGCAACACAACAACAAGACGCCAAATGTTCACTATGTTCATGTGAGTTTTCTCGAAAAAAGTTCCGATGCGTGCCGATACCCTCGTGTTGCACTTTTGACCCTTTTGCTTCCTGGCGGTCACCGACTTTTGGCAACGGTACTGAAGCTCTGTGTTAATCGGCGTTGGATTCCCGCACCGATGACAATTAATTACCGGCTTTAAAACGCCGTGGTCGCACAAAAATTTTATAATGTCTTGGACATTCAGGGCGCAAGCGTCCATGAACATCAAATTGCACTGCTCGTCGCACATGATGGTCTGTCACCTGTTCAGCACCGAAGATCTAACAGCAATGGCGTTGTTGGGGGTGCAGACCACAGGTGTCGGATGTCACGTGGTCATAAAGGGATGTGGTGTGAGGTATGACGTCATACAGACGCTTTTCCGGCCGTAGCTCTGACAGTAATTATCGTACGAAAAAAAGGTTGGTGTTTTTGGATTCAGCGTATAAAGATACATTACAATACGTAATTAAGTGGCAGAAAAAAGAAGTCACAATATATTAAAATGTCTTTTTTTTATAAAATTAAGAGTTTTCTTAAATTTTCCGGGTAACAATTTATTTTATGATAAAATTGTGGGTTTATTTGAGTTTCTCGTTGTCAGGCAATGTTATTTAAGTACCCGCCTGACCGGTTTTTAACAATTTTTTTCACTTAATTTTCCGACGCTTTTCCGACCGTATCTCCGTTAATATCCATCGGATCTTGAAAATTCTTACATATTCTTGTTCAGCTCGCTCTCCCGGTTAATTTGAGTACCCACATGACCGATTTCGACAGAAAAAGTATTTTTCCGTTTTTCCGATTTTCCGGTATTTTCCGACGTTTTCCGCGGTAAAAAACTATCATTTTCGGAATCAGCGCGTTATTTCCTACATTTTGAAAAAAAAAATTTTCAGTTTCGGGAGGAGTACCGTAAACTGCATAATTACCGTATCTCAGATTTTAGTAAAACTTTACTTGTTTGTATTTTTTTGGGTGCTAAATTCAAAAATAATTTTAAAAAAATTCTACCTCTTATACTTTTTTTGCTATGATTTTTTTTAAATTGGAAATTTCCACTGTTTTTTACATGCGCTCAAACCTATAATGTGCTATAACTCAAGTTCTATTAGGCCTATCAAGCTGATCAAAGGCTCATTTTAAAGGGGATATCAAGGGCTTTCATATAATACCACACTTGACCAATTTTGATTTTTAAAATCTTTTTTCAAAAATTTCAAAAAATGATTTCAAAATTTTTTTTGAAATAGTGATTTTTGAAAAATTTGAAAATTACATATATTTTTCATTGCAATGTGGACAACATATGTTGAGAATTTCAGAGTGGGATGACAATGGGATCAGCAGTTATGGTAAAAAATACTTAACAGCGGTTTGCTATTTAAGTGAGATTGCATGTCACTTACTACCATCTAGACTTAACATGAAGTATGATAAGTATGCATAATAAAGCAAAATTATAAACTATTTCCTAATAAACATAAATCATAATTAAATATACACTACCCTATGTATAGGATGTACACATGCAATCAAAAACATGCAATCCCTGTATACATGCAGAAAAGTGTATATACCGGGTGTCTCACCTAAACTGAACCAATAGCTAACTTTTTTATTATAACTCTGACAAAGAACTTCTTATGGGGGACTTCCCTTTATTTTTAAAGTTACTTTTTGAAGTGACATCAAAATTTTAAAATATGGCCGCCATTTTCCGATATGGCGGATAACTTTGATTTTTCTTATGGAACACCCTGTATTTTATGGCGTTTTTGAATTTAACGCTTAATTTTAGGAACTTTTTATTCTTTCTCATTTTTTCTAAACCCATTGGTTCAAGAGATATGAGCAGTTAAAGTTTGATTTTTTTCTAATAACTCGACACCAATAATGTAAATTAAAACAGTACAGAACGCTGACTGGCTTCGGAAAAGGGTTGCGCTCGCCGTGGCAGTGCCACTAGTCTTTTCGCGCTTGATTCTGTGCAGAACGGCTCCCGGCAGACGAGCCATGCGCCAGACCTAATGCGCAGTTTTCTACGTTGACACAAAGGCTACTCAACACTGCGACCCCCTTCCCACCCCCCACCAGCCAAACTAACTTCCGAATTCCAGTGCAGCATTACATTGTTTTCGATCGTCCTTCAAAGTGTTTTTTTTATTTGTGCAAAGTCTTGTTTTTTTTTAAGTGTTTAAAAGTTTTTACGTAACATTAAATAAGTGTAGTGACCATGTCGACAAAATCTCGGACCTATAAAACACTCACTTTAGCGGACAGTCAATGAGCGTGTAATTGTCGATGTTACACGAAGTTAAGTTGGTAGCCTGTATCAAGCTCAGAAGTAGCAGAAGGTACTGGATTTTTTCTATCAGAAATGTTTCTTTGTATTTTCGTACGTAGCGTCGTAATTAGTTTATACTTTAGGGTTGTTATTTCTGTTTTATGATTACTGTTTTTGAACCCTTATAATTAGCGTTTGTTGATGAATTTATTCTCTTAGAGTGTCAATTTGATATAGAAATTAAATTCACAATGTGAAGTTTTAATGTTTTGGCCTAATTCTTTAGAACTTCTTTAATTCAAATTTATGGATAATTCGAAGTTTTTGGCTGGTCCCTTTAGGTTCGAATTATCCAGGTTCCACTGTACCGGACTGTCTGGGGGAAAACCAGGACTAGTCTGGTAACCCTACCAATTATATGTGGCTAACCAAAGGCCCCCCTAGGGCTTGATAGGTTATAAATCGCTGTGAAACTGCCAATAAACCCATCACTAGATTACTAACAAGCCTACCTACCTAATGTCTAACCCAATTTTACTATCAAGCGAAGGGGTGGGGGGGGAGTTTATAGACAGCAGCTCTAATTTTGTAGGATTCAAAATTTGTTTATATTAACATTCCCTACACAATTAGGCAGGTTGGCTACTTTAGTTTTACAACTAGGTCCAGGTGTAGCGGGTGAAATTTAATGTCCTATCCTTGTCTGAGAAACTAATTTGTATGGGGATACACACAAGGTAGGCCTATCTATTTTTTATTTGGTCTAAGTTTTACCATTGCCTGTTACCCATGGTCTGTCTCGTAGACCACAGGCATTGAGTCCTGTCATTCATCTTAAATTATTTGAGGCCATAAGCATGTATCCAATCAGGTTAGGTTAGTTAGTAATAGGCTAGTTTTATTTTTTATATAGAAGCTTAAAGTTAGTAGAAGACTTATCCCAGACTCAACGTGACATTACCTCAATATTATGCATAGGCTATGAACAAAGTATTTTACGGTATTAAGTTTTTATCTGAATGAACAATTGATTATTGTTCCTTAAAAGAGAGAGACTACTCAAATTATCAGTAGGCCTACTATATTTTTTGCCATATCCAGTTGGAATAATTTAGGTTAGGCTATCCAAGTAATTATAGTAAATTAGGCTTTTAATTAATTATTTCTAGCAGCCCGCATCACTTCATGAATTAAAAGAACAATATAATAAAATAGGCCTTATTTGCATGTTGATTGTTTATGGGGTTTCATATCGCAAGACGCCATTCATTGAGGAAGTGTGTGTATTGTTACCTTTTTTTTATTTTATAAGCAAATTTTGTTTCACTGGAATAAAATTTACAGTGGCGGAACTGCCCTCCCCCCCATATCGTAGTCCTGCTTTCTGTGGTAGCCTATAACAATGAAACTATTTCAAATCTTAACCATCTGTTTTGTCATTAACAAATGTAAACTGGAAAAGGTTCACAAGCTTTATAACAGATGGTATAAATGGCGCCAATTCTTGGGGCCCACACCGTCCATAAGACTAATGTTAATTTTAGCATTGATCTTATGGACGGCGTGGGCCTCAAGAATTGGCGCCAGTTATACCACTTTCACTACCTACTTTGCGAAAGCATCTATATTACTTTTTGCAACTGTACTTAAACCCTATGACGGACCAATATTTTTTTATATTTCTCAATTTTTAAATGTATAATCTGTTGTCTGTATTTGATGTAGTATGAGGTACAGTCAAAAAGTTCCCGGAATGAATTTTTGTAGACATATAGCGCGATCGCCAGCGGTAAATTTGTCTTGCAGTAGTTGATACGACTCCTTGGAAGGGCATATTGGTAGTGGTGGCATAGCTGACTTGCCGTAGTGCAGCATTGGAAAGCGCTTTTCGTGTACCTGCAAGTCTACGTTGTCGGATTTTTGAAAAATGGCATTTCATGAACAGCACACGAACATTGTTCTTGTTTTACTTTAAAAATCACCCAGTGAGACTCTTGAGTTGTTAATTCAAGCTTATGGACAAGAGGCGATGAAGAAATCCCCCAATATTTTCTTCATCAGCATCACACAGTGCGCTGTTCATGAAATGCCATTGTTCAAAAATCCGACAACGTCGACTTGCAGGTACACGAAAAGCGTTAATTCAAGCTTATGGACAAGAGGCGATGAAGAAGTCCCCCAATATTTTCTTCATCAGCATCACACAGTGCGCTGTTCATGAAATGCCATTGTTCAAAAATCCGACAACGTCGACTTGCAGGTACACGAAAAGCGCTTTCCAATGCTGCACTATGGAAAGCCAGCTATGCTACCACTACCGATATGCCCTCCCAAGGAGTCGTACCAACTACTGTAAGACAAATTTACCGCTGGCGATCGCACTATATGTCTACAAAAATTCATTCCGGGAACTTTTTGACTGTACCTCGTATTTTGGTTATGTTATGTCCTTGTTGATTGTCCATATGTATGCTGAATTAATTAATAAAAAATGAAAAACGTGTCCTCCTCCTCTATACAAGGGTAAAGTATTAAAAATATAAATGCCGTCAACTTCCACCCAAGCCGGTCACCATTTATTTTAGGCGGGCCCTCACTCCAACTTTACCACACATTTTCAAGCCTAATAGGAATTGCACATTCAGGCACGAATGAGACCTGCCCCCCCCCCAGACGCTTAGGTTTTCCGCTGAGCTTAGGTTTGAAATAGTTTGTAGTAATATACAATTTAGGCTTATTTTAAATCACGGTAAAATTTTATCAAAAGTAGTCCATAAAATTAGTCCACAGGGAAAACTGAAAGCATCTAGACTGAGACTTGTCAAGTGCGGATGGGGTTTAGAGGGAAACCTCGCAAATAGTCTGTTTTTCTCGAAGAAGGTCGTTACCCCTTCCAATCGCCACTACCCCGCTACTGTCGGCTTTGCATCAGTCACCATACTTAAGAGTATTTTCACACAATTAATATACCAGTTCAGTGCCAATTCGCTCGGGGAGCTATACTACTCATTGTTGTTTTTGTCTGTATACAAAACAATTAGTTAATTTGCAAATTTTTTTCAACATTTAAATATAAGTTTGAGCTGAAAGAAAAACAAGACCAATACAAAATTTTGATGGGAGCAAACGTCGATAAAAGCTCTTTAACGGCTCAAACAATTTTCAAGGCAATTCATTACCATGCAATGAGGCTTTTCGGGAAAAATCAGTTATTTCACCAAATGACTCAAGATAGAATTTGTGTTATTTTTGGTTGTATACTAAAAGTAGAAAATATAGGCTCACATTTGAATATCCTCTTACGGATTGAAAAAGTGAAATTCCAACATGGCCAGGCTAGCGAAATACTTCAGCAAAAAAGTAAACGTGAATAACTCAACAACTACTCGAGTGTCAACCTTAATATTTGGGTACTATGCAGTACTAATCTAGTATTAAATCCTGGTATTTTTGAAATTCCAACATGGCTGGGCCAGTGAAATGCTTCAGCAAAAAAAGTGAATGTGAATAACTCAACAACTACTCGAGCATCAACCCTAATATCTGACCAGCGATATGTGAATAGGGACTATAAATTCCTATACAAAATTATACAGGACGGCAAGCTTTAGTGGTAGGGTAAAAAACAAATTTTCTGATTTTGGTTGTTTCTTACTCTATATATGTTTCTGAACAGTATTTGGTCAATCTTACACTTGAATTTAATTTGTTACATGGTTAACACCTATACCGAAACCTTCACTGTGAAACGTTAACCGAAACCCTCGGTCTGTGAGACCCCCATATAAATTAATGGGCGACAAATAAATAGTCAGTAACCGAAACCCTCGGTCTGTGAGACTCCCGCATAAGAAACAATGGAAAACAGACTAACAGGAACCGAAACCCTCGGTCTCTGAGACCGGCACGTAATTAAAAATCGGGAAGTCGAGTACAGAAAAACCACTCAAACTGGAAAAAACTATGCGAAGGTAAAGGGAAGGGGAGGGAGGGAGGTACTGGTAGGGGTAGCACCATCGCTTCAGCAGTGTTGCCAATATCAACAAATGAAATTTCCCTGAGGTCTGTGAGACCGGGGGTTTCGGTATAATTGTTAAATTAATTTTTTTCTATAAATGTGAAGAAAGAGGACCTTGACTTCCTCAAGGTCCTGCTATTTTAACGCTTTGAAGTTGAGAAAATCAGAAAGTTCTGCGAGGAATAAAGACAAGACTTGTCAAGCCTTGATCCAGGAATCAGAACCTGAAAATGTATAGGATCTTCCAGAAGTAGTAGTTGACCATGTAGCTTCTGGTCCAAGTGAAGTTTTAAAACCAACAAATGTACCAGAAGATCAAAAAAGTAAAAGCTCAGACTGCAAATATGTCATGTTTTGTTTAGATTAATTGTAGACCTAATAAATTCTTATTTGAGTAAATCATTAAAATTAACTTCATTTTTTATCATGCAATAAGACGTTTTGTCTTTAAAATGTTCCCTTTTATTCTATATCTCCCATCCATTCAATCAACGTCCGACAACAAATGGAAACAATTTTCACAATTTCAAGGGTGGGATTCATATTCAGCTTTAAATTTCTGAAAAAAATGGTATATGAAACAAAGCCATTAGGTAATACCACTAGTAACAAAAGAGTAGAAGATCAAAATTTGCAAAACTTTGGACTGTGATTTCCTAAAATTGTTTTAATATTTCAATTTGAAAAATTAATAACTCAGGCATTTTTTAAGATATCTTAAAAATTCTTTCACTAGTTTGTATTGTTTTAATGAAGATTAAGGATATATTAAAGGATAAGAATTAAACGTCACGTTAATAATTTAAATAAAAATATATCAAGTACATTGTTTCAACTTCGGAGATTAGCGGCATATTGCCAAGGAGATGTCCTCATGGCGACTTATCATGGATTGATTATTTCAAAACTAACATATGCAATTCCAATTTGGGGTAGCATAACTTCGAATTTAAAACGGCTATTTCCTTTACAGAAATCAGCATTAAGAATTATATTCAATAAAACAAGCAAATTTTCATGTAAACATATTTTTAAAAATTTAAAAACATATTTTTTAAATCATTAAAATTAACTTCATTTTTTATCATGCAATAAGACGTTTTGTCTTTAAAATGTTGCCTTTTATTCTATATCTCCCATCCATTCAATCAACGTCCGACAACAAATGGAAACAATTTTCTCAATTTCAAGGGTGGGATTCATATTCAGCTTTAAATTTCTGAAAAAAATGGTATATGAAACAAAGCCAATAGGTAATACAAGTAGTAACAAAAGAGTAGAAGATCAAAATTTGCAAAACTTTGGACTGTGATTTCCTAAAATTAATTATTTTAATATTTCAATTTGAAAAATTAATAACTCAGGGCTTTTTTTAAGATATCTTAAAAATTCTTTCACTAGTTTGTATTGTTTTAATGAAGATTAAGGATATATTAAAGGATAAGAATTAAACGTCACGTTAACAATTTAAATAAAAATATATCAAGTACATTGTTTCAACTTCGGAGATTAGCGGCATATTGCCAAGGAGATGTCCTCATGGCGACTTATCATGGATTGATTATTTCAAAACTAACATATGCAATTCCAATTTGGGGTAGCATAACTTCGAATTTAAAACGGCTATTTCCTTTACAGAAATCAGCATTAAGAATTATATTCAATAAAACAAGCAAATTTTCATGTAAACATATTTTTAAAAATTTAAAAACATATTTTTTAAATCATTAAAATTAACTTCATTTTTTATCATGCAATAAGACGTTTTGTCTTTAAAATGTTGCCTTTTATTCTATATCTCCCATCCATTCAATCAACGTCCGACAACAAATGGAAACAATTTTCTCAATTTCAAGGGTGGGATTCATATTCAGCTTTAAATTTCTGAAAAAAATGGTATATGAAACAAAGCCAATAGGTAATACAAGTAGTAACAAAAGAGTAGAAGATCAAAATTTGCAAAACTTTGGACTGTGATTTCCTAAAATTAATTGTTTTAATATTTCAATTTGAAAAATTAATAACTCAGGGCTTTTTTTAAGATATCTTAAAAATTCTTTCACTAGTTCGTATTGTTTTAATGAAGATTAAAGATATATTAAAGGATAAGAATTAATCTTCACGTTAACAATTTATATAAAAATATATCAAGTACATTGTTTCAACTTCGGAGATTAGCGGCATATTGCCAAGAAGATGTCCTCATGGCGACTTATCATGGATTGATTATTTCAAAACTAACATATGCAATTCCAATTTGGGGAAGCATAACTTCGAATTTAAAACGGCTATTTCCTTTACAGAAATCAGCATTAAGAATTATATTCAATAAAACAAGCAAATTTTCATGTAAACATATTTTTAAAAATTTTGAAATCATGACATTACCTTCAATATATATTTACAAAACAATCTTATGTGTCAAGAATAATCTATCTTATTTCGAAACTTCCAAATTATTAAATCTTCGTTCAAATCAAAACCTTGAAATACCCGCTCATAGAACCTCTCTCTTCAAGGGAAGTATTCAATACAAAGGAATCAAATTATACAATAAATTACCATCACATCTAAAAAAAGAAAAAGAAATTAAAAAATTCATGAAAAAATTGAAAATTATTCTCACGGACGGAATATTTTATAAAGTTGAAGATTTTTTAAAGAAAATATTGAAATAACATCAAGATATTGAAACAAAGAAAATGTACAACTTAATATATTTATTTATTATTTAATATATAATAACAAAATAGACCTAAGCACCATGTTAGCATATGCAAAAAATTTGTTAATGGCAAAATAAATTATTATTATTATTATTATTATTTCCCGTGTTGGGCCGGGACAGAATGTCCAACAGTATCCCCTGCTTGTCGTAAGAGCCGACTAAAAGGGAAGGGGGGCGCACTGGTCCTTTTTCGCGTCTCCTTTTCACATTTCCATTCTCCGGTTCATTTCAATAGCCCGGTTGTTTTTTCTAAATCATTCCGGCCTATTTTCCGGGGTGACTCTGTGTTCTTCAGCCTCCATTGCGCTGGAGGTCTAGGCAGAGGGTACAGCTTAAAAACTGGGTTCTGCACCTCCCAGGCTGCCGGATAGTACAGGGGCCCGGGTCAGCCCAGCCAGCTGACCTGGCTGCCCTATCAGCCGGCGAAAATCCCTTTGGCCGTGGCGGTGCCAGTTGGCGACCGGATAGGGCCCTGCTGCGGTCACGGGGGGGCTCTGCCGAGGCCACTGCTCGTCTGGGACCGCCGGTGTTTTGGAGGCGGTCGAACACGGATATAGTTTCTCTGGTGATGGGTCGGTCTGACTTTCTCATCGGGGTACGTTTGGGGGGTCAACGCCCAGTCTTGGGGGCCAATCCAGACAACATGGCAAGTGCAGACAAAAAAAACGATTCAAAAGGTGCACGAATCAAAACGGGGTACCCTAACCCCAAAAAACACCCAGCAGGATTCTCCTCTGAGTGGGCTTGACGACGGGGTGGCAAGCCCCTTCGAAAGAAGGTCTCGACTCACGAGATCGCCACCAGTCCGGGTCGCGACACCTGCCTCATCGGTGGCCAGAACATCCGCGGCCATTGAGAGGGCACCCACTGAGGATAACGAGCCGATGAATGCCGACTTGTCTCCCTTTGACGCGGTCATCGCGCTCGCCAGGCAGCAGGAGGAGGAGCACCTTAAAAAGTGCTTCGACACCCTGGCTGTAATGAAGGCTGCGACCGCCCGGCAGAAGAACATTAGCAAGGACGTTCAGGATGGCATTGTCCAATTGGAGGCCAGTCTGCAGCACATTGTCCAGCTGAGGAGGTCGTGGCAGTCTTGTGAGACGGTGGCCACGTCGACCCAGACGACTCCATCGCTGCGGGTCAAGGCTCAGCCGGCCGGTGGAAAGCGAGCCGCTTCTAGCCCCGCCCAACCGGAGGCAGAGAAAAAGCCGAAGGGAGACGGTCCAGCGGAGAAGTCGGACTCCGAAGCATGGACCGAGGTCGTTAAGAGGAAGGGTAAGAAGAAAGACCCTCTTCCAAATCCTAGAAGCCAGCCTGGCACCCAGGACAAGAAGAAGGCGCCGAGGAAGAAGTCCCGCAAGCAGCAGCCGGACGCTCTTCTCATCAAGCCGTCGGAGGGGAAATCCTACGCCGACGTGCTTGTCGAAATTCGCAGTAAAGCGAAGCCCGATGAGAAGGGCGCCGTCATCAAGGGCATGAGGAAGACCCGAGCCGGCGATCTTTTGGTCGAGCTCGGTGACGCCTCCAAAAGTAAAGCCGCCTTCAGCGAGGACTTGCAGACCATCTTGGGGGCGAACGCGACCGTCCGCGTTCTCGAACCCAAGTCGACACTGGAGGTGAGGGACCTTGACGAGCTGACGACCGAGGCGGAGGTGACTGCTGCCGTCAAATCCGCCATCGGCGACAACGTCGAGGTGAAAACCTTCCTCTCAAAGGCGAACGCTCGGGGTCAGAAGGTGGCGATCCTCACGCTGGGAGCCAGGGCAGCTGCGAAGCTCCTGGAGAAGGGCCACCTGAAAGTCTGGTACGTGAGCTGTCGGGTGCGCGAGAAGCTCGTGGCCTCCAGATGTTTTAAATGTCTGGGGTTCGGTCACGTAGCTAATCGCTGCCCTGGACCCGATAGAAGCAAGCTCTGCTTCAAGTGCGGCGGCCAGGATCACAGGGCCAGCGCATGCAATGCAGCGTTGTCATGTGTCCTGTGTACAGAAGCCGGCTTGAAGGGCGACCAGGTCAAGCATTCCGCTGGGTCTGGTCGTTGCGGGCAGTACAGGCGGGCCATCCAGGAGCTTCGCCAAACACAAAAGAAATGATCAGTGTTCTGCAACTTAACATGCAGAGGAGCAGGACAGCAAACGACTTGCTATTCCAATTCGCCACGGAGCAGGGCGCTGACCTACTGCTTCTCAGTGAGCAGTACCAGAACCGACGCTCCGCGCAGTGGTTCTCGGATCCCTCCGGCACTGCGGCGATATGGATCTTGGACCTCGGGAAGGTGCCTGTTCCCGATTCCGGATCGGGCAACGGCTTCGTTTGGGTGAGGAGCAGGGATTTCACCGTCTTCTCCTGTTACCTCACGCCTAACCAACCGATCGCAGACTACCGCCACATGGTCGATTCCATCGAGGATAAGATCACGAACACCTCTGGCGGGGTCATAGTCGGTGGCGATTTTAACGCCAAAGCCGTGGAATGGGGTTCCCCGCGGACCGACACTCGAGGACGTTACGTCCTCGAGTCGGCTGCCAGGTCGGGCCTCTGTATCCTCAACACGGGCGGCATTTCCACCTTTTGCCGTCTGGGGTGCAGAGAGACGATCCCTGACATATCCCTTGCCTCTGAAGAGATTTTCCAGCGGATCTCCGACTGGCGTGTCTGCGAGGACTACTCCTCCAGCGACCATCAGGCGATCCTTTTTAAGGTCCTTCCCGAGGGCGCGCGCTTGCGCGCTGAACCTGCTCCTCTGGCTCGACGCTGGAACATCAGCCGTCTGAGCAAAGACACATTTAAAGAAGTAATTAAAGACCAGAGCATTGTGAATTTCGCAAGTGCTGAAGATCTGGCAGCATCGACGATGCGACTCATCGCGACCGCGTGTGAGCAGTCGATGGCCGGAGTTTCCCGCCACCACAGGAAGAAGCCGGTTTACTGGTGGACGCCTGAAATCGCGGAACTCCGGAGGAGATGCCTTGGTCTCCGACGAGCTGCGCAGCGAGCCAGGAACCGCCCTGATGCAAATGCCAGATCGGCTGAGCACAGAGCGGCCCGCCGAGAGCTCCGCGGTGCCATCAACCGGAGTAAAGTCAGGTGCTGGAAGCAGCTGTGTCAGGATATCGACAACGACCCCTGGGGGATGGGCTACAAACTAGTAACCCTGAAGCTAGGGGCTCGCTCACCACCTGCGGTCATGGAACCACAAGCCATGGCCGCCGTCGTCGATACACTGTTTCCCAGCCACCCAGTTCGGCCAGTCAGGGAATTCGGAGAGGTAGGCGCCTTCCCAGTCTTCCGGGAAGAGGAACTCACCGCCGCCGTCCGATCCCTACGACCCAGAAGAGCGCCCGGTCCCGATGGCATTCTGGCGGAGGTGCTCAAGCTCGCTGCGGAGGTTAATCCAAGACTTCTGCTCGATATGTTCAACGCGTGTCTGGCGGAAGGCGTTTTCTTTTCTTCGTGGAAGGTAGCCCGCCTTGTTCTTATCCCCAAGGCGAAGAGTACACCGGGGACCCCTTCTTCTTTCCGACCCCTGTGTATGCTCGACACGGCCGGGAAAGTGCTGGAAAAGCTTTTGCGCGTCAGGCTGACCGAGGCCATCGTCTCTGCGGGGAACTTGTCCCCGCAGCAGTACGGCTTCAGATCCGGTCGCTCTACCATCGACGCTATCCAGGAGGTAGTTGAGGCAGTGCGGAGGGCGGAGGACCACAACCACTGGTCGCGCCGCGTGGTCCTTCTCATCACGCTCGACGTGAAGAACGCTTTCAACTCCGCCAGGTGGAGCGATATGCTGTGGGCGCTTGAGCATACGTTCCAAGTTCCCTCCTACCTCCTGCGTATGATCGAGGCTTACTTGTCAGACCGCGTTCTGTTGTACGACACGACCGAAGGTCAGCGGCGCATTCCCATCACTTCCGGGGCTGCGCAGGGGTCCATCCTCGGACCAGATCTCTGGAACGTGTCTTACGACAGCTTGCTGAGGCTAGACATGCCCGATGAGACCCGCCTCGTTGGCTATGCTGACGACGTCGCTGCCTTGATCGCTGCGAGGAACGTCGAGCAGGCAAAACTGAGGCTCAGCGTAGTAATGGCCAAGGTCAACGGGTGGATGCGAGACCACGGCTTGTCCCTGGCTGTCAGTAAGACGGAGATCGTCGTCCTCACCAAAAAGAGGATAAACACCGTGTTCCCGGTGCAGATAGGTGACGTCACACTCGAGACTAAGCCTGCTGCAAAGTACCTGGGAGTCATGGTAGACAGCAGACTGTCTTTCGGCGAGCAGATCCAGCGCGCCGCCAACAAAGCCGCTAAGGGTGTCGCTGCCCTTGGTAGGCTTATGCCCAATGTCGGCGGTCCTCGTTCCTGCAAGCGCCGTCTGCTCATGACTGCCGTCCAGTCAGTCTTGCTGTACGGGGCAGAGGTATGGGCTCAAGCACTCGAGAAGCGAGTCTTCCGAGACCGGCTTGCCCGAGTCCAGCGTCGAGGAGCTCTGCGGGTCGCTTCGGCCTACCGCACAGTCTCCGAGCCTGCTGTGATGGTGATCGCCGGAGTCATCCCCGTCCTCTTCCTCGCGAGGGAGAGGCAGGCGATTTACCGGAGGAGGCCTGAAGTGGGCCGGGAAGCAGCTGCCAGGGAAGAGCGCGATCGCAGCTTCGACTCCTGGCAGCGCGACTGGGAAGCCGAGCCGAGGGGACGTTGGACCTTCCAGCTCATACCTTCCGTCCGACCATGGGTGGAACGGCAGCACGGCGAGGTTGACTACTACGTGACCCAGTTTCTCTCTGGGCACGGGTACTTCCGAGCCTATCTGCACCGGATGGGCAAAGTCGCTAGCCCGGACTGTCTGTATTGCCCTGGCATCCCAGACACGTCCGAGCACACCTTCTTTCAGTGCGACCGTTGGCACGTCCGCCGAGCCTCGCTTTCATCTGAGATCGGCGTGATCGTCAGCCCAAACAACATCGTCGGAGCTATGCTCCAGGGAGAGGGCAACTGGAACTGTGTCCAGCACTACGTCCAGGCCATTCTTCGGGCGAAAAAGGTCGACCTCGATCGGCCTTAATCCTCAGCATTTCCCCACGGAGGTTGCCCTAGCGGCGTAATATCAAAGGCCTAGCCCGAAGTAATGTGTGAAACAGTTCCAGGCTAGTGTCCTCGGTGCCGAGGGAGGTGGTTTAGTCGGTAGTTCACGGGACATCGAGCTCGTGGGAGTCCGACACTACTGAGGGGACAACGAGCCCCTCAGTGTGCGTAAACGCATTCCACCTCCTACCCAAAAAAAAAGAAAAAATTATTATTATTATTATTATTATTAATGACTTGAAAAAAAATGGAAGTTAAGGTCCCTTTGCCCCTGGTGGTTCACATATTTGGGTACTATATGCAGTACTACCCTATTAGTAATAACTATTGGTATATTTTAAAATTTGAAATTCCAATATGGCCGTGCTAGTGAAATGCTTCAGCAAGAAGTAAACCCTGTTACTCAGCCACTATAAGTATCATAACTCATCAACTATGTCATAACTTGGTAGTATGTCATAACTCAGCAACTACTTGAGTATCAACCATAATATTTGGGTACTGTGCAGTACTACCCTAGTATTAACTCTTGAACCTCCAAAATGGCCGATCTGACATTTAGCTGCTGAGGAATATGTAGCATTATTTCCAAACCAAATGTTCTGAAATTTTATTTTAATATTGCATGTAATCTAACCATTATCATGAAATTTTTTTAATTAATTTATCTCATATAAATGAACGAAATATTTGTTTACCAAAACACTGCACTTTGTGTGAAACTACCCCAAATTGGGGCAGTTTCATACTTCATTGGGGTAGATTCATACAAAGGGAAAATAATGAAACAAATAGCATTGAAACTTATTTTTGTTGTTTTAAGCTGTTTAAAAACTTAATACTAACGATAATTAGGCTTAAAATTAGGGATACACAATGTTACTTGTTAAAATATTAACAGAAGAATAGAGCTGTATGAAGTCTTGCTCAAAAATGTAAGTTTTGGTACAATTTCACTGGATGTAAATAAAAAATGTCTTACAACACTTAAAAATATATTTACACTTATACTGTATTTACATACAAGATGGTAAATATACAAAAATTCATGCAAATCAACAGCCCTAAAACTTACTAATGAAAGTTAGACGTAAAATTAACTGTGAAAACATTTTCATCTGCATAAGCTCTATTTAGTTAATTTCCTGTAATATCTCGCCATTTGTCACCCTAAAGAAAATTTAAAAAATTAATGTTTTGAGTTTAACTGTAGGCTGATACTTGAGCTAAGTATTTTTATGATATTTTTACAAAGATAAATTATTTAATATTGATAAATAGTAAAGACAAATAATGTATGAAAGTTCCCCGTTTCAATGCCCTGAGTGTGGTTATATTATAAATCACCCTATAACTTTTAAGTTAGAATTGGAGATCTACAGTTAGTGTATATGTAGTCCAAAACATTGAGCTGTCTAATAATGCATAAATAACAGCAAAAATATTTTTTCAAAATTACTTTTACCTCCCTTTTCCCAGATAGTCATAAAAAACTTGTTTCTTGGATTCCAGTTAATGTTAAATATCTCTCAATTGAAATACACTGCAGAATTGAAACTTTTATAGGAAGTAGTTCATGATGAGGCCTATAAGTGGTAAGCTTATGAATGATTTGTTTCCTACTCCTCTGTAAGGCGGGAAATTTAGACTGTATGAAAGAGCCCATGTATGAAACTGCCCCACTCTCCCCTACTATGCAGTATTAACCTACTCTCAGTTCAAAAAGTTTAGATATAGGCTACTCGAGTTTGAGCTTAAACTGCAACGTAACCAGTTGAGGTAGAAAAACACAAACTACATCGTCATTTCAGGAATATAGTTGTGTGTTTATTTATGTACGTTAAAAATGTTTCGTTTGATTTTAAGAAAGTAGGTTGAATGAAAAAAGTGCCGGTTTTTTTGTGGTTTTCGTATATTGGCACACTTTGAAAATTTATAATTTATTCATTGTTGTTTGCCTCCAGAATGATATAATTCCCAGACGATGAAACGTTAGTTTTGAAACATATGTAGGAAAATCTACATGATTAGAACTGTTGACTGAAGGTACTGTAAACCATAATTTAATATTAATAAATTTATAATGTATAAACTACTACTCCAATTTCTTGAAACTTTAGTAGATGGTAGAACATATGCTTTTACAACATATTTACAAGTTTCAGATTTTTTTATGGCTGGAAAAAAAGTTACTGCAATTTTTGTAAAGGTGTTTTATTTTGAGTTTAGATTGGAATACAAACGTCATTAAAAGTTTGATTTCTTGCATTTAATATATGGAAGAATGACATATAGCTAGCTATATTGTCTACAAAAAATTTTTTCAGGTTATTCACTAGATGGTCAAAATTCGAATCATTCTAAACTGCATTAAGCTTTAGAATACATAAAGAGGGGCTAGGGTGCAGTAGTGCATGAGATTGCTCCCTACCACCACGTGCCTTGCTGGGAATTTCTCTGCGGCGTCGGTGCCACGGCGGCATGGCGATAGGTTTCAGCCGTGTTGGGCGTTACCTATACACGGCGTTCACAGCTTTTCTTTTAAGCTCCCTGATTTTCCTTAAATATGTATGTCATGAAGCAGCAATGGTTATAGATGTCATCAATATAGGTTTGATGGCGAGTTTACTAAATGAAAATCCTAATCCTTTACAATTTTAATGAGAGTATTCATCGACATAGACGGAAAATTTGGAAGATTTTGAACAAGTTTTTGATGCAGATAACAGATCTTAGGGTAGGTCTTATTTAGGTTAATGTCGTAAATGTTTCTTCAAATTACCTCTTGAGTGAAATCTGCCAGTTTTATGTGGCCGGCCGGTACTTACAAAAGGTTTCTTACTTGGTGTACCATTCTTATCCTCATGATTCTCCTTCATGAAAGCGCCGCATCTCTTCACAGTTGCTATGGACTTCCCAGTCAAACTTTTCGGTGAACCGGATACCGCTTGTCACCACACTAGACACCTTCATACTGATAATCATTGCGATTTCACCATCTGATAAATGACAAGCTTTGCTTTGGGCATCTTGACCGACGTGAAAACAAGGAACAACACAGGCAGAATGAATAAAATGTAGTACATTTTAAGGATATGACATTAGTGACCAATAGGTCCATTTCCGTTCAAATTTGTCTCATTCAGATCTCTATCTCGTTAATCTCGTATGAGTATGACTCAACTGTTATTGGAAATATCTTGGTCCAACTTAATGCACCAAATGATCAATAACCGGCTGCGGGAGGGAGATTTTCCTGCAAGGCACGTGGCGGGAGGGAGTGATCTAACGCACTGCTGCACTCAAGCACCTCTTTGTTTATTCTAATGTTAAATTTTTTATGGGCAATACCGCTAATTACTAGCAATGTGAAATTCTTCCGTATATCGAGAGCTAGAAATCAAATTTTCATTGACGTTTGTATCCCAATCCAAACTCGAATTAAAAGACCTGAACGAAAATTATAGCAACTTTTTTCCAGCAATGAAAAAAGTCCTAAACCTGTAAATATGCTGTAAAAACATATGTTATACCATCTCTACTAAAGTTTCAGAGCGATTGGAGTATTAGTTTATACATTATAAATTTTCAAAGTGTGCCGATGTATGAAAACTGCCAAAAAACCGGTACTATTTCCATTCAACCCACCTAAACACTCTTAAAATCAAGCAAAAAAATGTTAACATGCATCAATAAATGCACAATTAAATTCCTGAAATAACGATGTTGTTTCTGTTTTTCTACCTCAACTGGTTACGATGCAGTTTATCTCAAATTTGTATCCAAACTTTTTGACCCGAGAGTAGTATTAACTTTTATACTACCTTACCGAGAGTTATGGTTTATTTTAGGAATTCCAAAATGGCCGGGCTCGCATCGCCCTGGCCCGGCAAAACTGTACAGTTCACCTCAGATTATTTGGATTAATGTGGTGGAACACCGATACGGAAAGAAAAGAATCCGGACAATCCGAGGTCATTACAATATTAGCTAAATATTGATCGCGTATCTTAGCCCTTACTAAATTTATGCTGCAAACAGCTTATCAAGATTGTACAACATGTTAGTCTTTCAAATTTTATGGGGAGTTTAATTTTTGAGCAAATTTAATAACTAAACTTCATTATTAATCATACGAATATAATGTTAATAGAAATTTTACCGTACTTACGGTTTAGATTTGGAATAAAATGACAGATTTAAAAAATTTATCAAGATCAAGTAATCATAACTCAAAATAATTTAAACTTGAAATAATCATGACAAAACTTAAAATAACTCTACACTTACCGTACTATAGTAACTCTTCTTAAGACATTACGTATCAAATGACAGCAATAAAAAAAGTCTCAAAATTGCCGTAGGCCTTTGTTGATTACTGCCAGCGCCCCAAGTAGCAATCCAGAATACTACGTTCACGAAAATGCTGTGATAACTGTTTAGGCAATATGATTCCTTCAATTATTGTGATTCCAAATGCGTACAATAATGTATAACATTTGCATTTTACTTTTAGAAGTCACATTTTACCCGTCAAAAAGAATCCGGATAATCCGAGGTCATTATAATATAACCTAAATAGTGTTTTTTTTATTGCTTCGTGTTACCCAAATCATGGTTTTGCCGTGATTTTATTTTTTTTATTTCTCGGATGGGCTGGTCCGGATAATCCGGGATCCGGATAATGTGAGGTCCGGATAATCAGAGGTGTACTGTATTTAATTACTCGTAAAAGTTAAGAGTACTAACTCTAATTTTAGGGTACTATGCAGTAGTAACCTAGTATTTAACTCCTGGTACTTTTGAAATTGCAACATGGCTGGGCCAGCGAAATGAACCTGTAGACTCCCTCTTATCCGGACAGCTCGGGACCCAGACCCGTCTGGATAAGGAGTTTTCTGAATAAACCCATTCCTTAAATACCCCCGTTGCAGCAGACCTGCATACTCAGCGAATTTCAAGTGCAAAACAACATATTTCGATCCAACATAGCGAGATTTGACATGTTTTTGTAAGCTCCATAAGAATAACATGGGGAATGAGTATGGAGGTTTGCTGCTACAGGTATATTAAAACTGGGTGGTTTTAATTCAATATTTAGTAGATCTGAACTAGAAGAAGCCATTTACCAAGTTTTATCAAGATATGTTGAGAAATAAGCGAGATATAGAATTTTACTTATTTCCCATAAGGTTAACATCGGGACAACGTACTGTGTTTACCACTTTCAATATCTCGGCAACCAATGGACATAGAGCAGTGATTCAAGATACTAAATTGTTTGTTTTTTTGGGCTGAATTCAATGGTGCCAATAAAAATTTGAAAAATTTTATTTTTCTATGTAAAAATCTAAAAAAACCCATTTTTGGGGGGGTTTACCCCCCTTTACCCCCCCTTCCGGTGGTCCGATCGGGCTGGTTTACGAACTCGTCCGAATAATTACTACTTTACACGTCTATGCCAAATTTCATTCCGATTGGACCATTTTTGCGCAAGTTATCGTGCTTAAAGACACATATATATATATATATATAGATATATATATATATATATAGATATATATATATTTATGAAAGTGAACGAATGGTGTTTTTGGCATCTGAGGTCCTCAAAAAGAAAAGTTATGATGGTTTTAGGCTTAGGTCTTACCATGAGACCTACGGTAACAGCTTCTTCCCTATAGGGGAAATTCGCTAAAACATGGTAAATTATAACTCTAATGCATGAGGTATAATCCAGAACTCTCATTTAGACTTGTCATTACTGGTCTATAGTCTTTCCCTCGAGAATCTTCGATACAGTACTGCCCATTTCCCAGTTCAAAATGAGTCCAGGTTCGAAATGAACCTGTAGACTCCCTCTTATCCGGACAGCTCGGGACCCAGACCCGTCTGGATAAGGAGTTTTCTGGATAAACCGACATTCCCTAAAAACATGGTAAATTATAACTCTCATGCATGACGTATAATCCAGAACTCTCATTTAGACTTGTCATTACTGGTCTATAGTCTTTCCCTCAAGAATCTTCGATACAGTACTGTCCATTTCCTGCCGATCATGTTCAGTTAAACTGAGATAAAAATCATCCGGTAAGAAAGATTTTACTTCACTAGAGAGCACCAGTTAAAACAATGTCTGGTTTAAAGGCATCTGGATAGGAGGGAGTCTACTGTAAGAGGATCAGTAATGGTTTTTCATAAAAATAGTAGACTTTCCAAGGTATGTTTTTTTTAATGATATCTTATTGAAATTAATATTGTAATTACATTTACCAGTGTTATCTACTTTTTTCCACACCTTTCTTTAATTGGTTTTCTAACTGTCACCTTTTTTATTTTAGGATGACTGAGGAACTTCCACGTCGCATCAAATATCTATTGCATGAGGCTAATCACGATTGTTTTTTTGTTGTTGGCCCTGAAAATGGACCAACCGAGAGAATTGGAGCTGTAAAACCTCTGCTCATGGCAGACAGTGAACCATTCAGATCAATGTTGAGGGACAGTCATCTTGCTGAAACTGGTGATATTCGTGTCAAAGATGTGGAGCCGGAGACATTCATGAACTTTCTCAAGTGTGTGTATGGAGCTAGCCATGTAATAATTCCAAAACTTAGTTTTGAAAAAGGCGAAAAGTTGCTTTATGTCATGGAGAAGTATTTAGTAAATGAAATTAAATTGGAATTAATAACACATATGGAGAGTGTGTTTACGTTTGAGAAAATATTTTTTGCACTTACTTCTCCAATTATCAGACAAAAATCGGGTTTGAGTAACATAATGAGGAACTATCTAAGATTTTCCTTTGATAAAATAACAAAGGATAAAAGATTCTTGCAGCTAAGTGACAGTGCAATATCTTGGATATTGAAGCAAAACTATATAAGTGTAAAGGAAATTGAAATTTGGAACGCTGTGTTACGATGGGCTTTTCACAAATCAGGTTATTCAGATGATGGAGAAATACTTCGAACGAATATAATTGGCTTTTTCAAATACATACGTTTTCTCACTATGGATTACACTGAGTTCTGGGGAAGTGTAGTATCTAGCAAACTGCTTACAGCAGATGAGATTAATGATATATGCAGTGCATATGCGTTTCGTAAATCGTGCACTATTGAGTACTTGTGTTCGAATAGAATCAATCGCTACAACATTGAAATGGTTTCAAAAAATATTGACAGTTGTATTGTGACATATGCACAGTCAGCTTTTATTCACTGCTCAATCAAATCAATTAATGACTTTCATTTTGGTTATTCCAATTCTCATCCCTGGGGCCAGCATTTTTGGTGTCTTGAAGTGTCAAAGCTGAAAAATCAAAAAGAAGTGGATTACCTAGGTGTGTTTGTGAAATGTAAAGGCAAAACTTCTGATTGGAACTGCACTGTTGATGGTGAAGTAATTCTTATCAACCAATGTGGTTATGACAATATAACCAAATACTTCACCACCAATACATACACCCCAAAGAATGACAATTGGGGGTTCTCTTACGTATACAAATGGAATTTACTTCTGGACCCATTCAAGGGGTTTATTAAGGACAACAGTATAATTCTGATGGTGAAATTAAATGAAAGTATAGAATCTGATTATTAAAGTCTTAAGTTGTGACTTATTAAATATGTTGCAGGACATTAGAGGCACCATAACAAAGGCAGTGTTGCTTATCTCTCAATAAAAAAAGTCTTATCAAATGGTTTTTGTAAGGAAGCTTTTCATAGTGATGAAGGGGACATGTTTCATTCCGTTAACTAAACATTTCAAGTTAGAAAATATATTGAGTATTATATTAATTTATGTCATGGTATCAGTTTTTTTAGTAGCTTAATATAACTGTGCCTGGGAAGGAAAGGGCACTGTTACAAAATTGTAATTTTACAGGAGAGTGGCTTAAAGAGTTTTAGCAATATAATCCCTATTTTTATTATGACACCACTAACAGAAATATGTAACATAACATTGCTTGAGCCATCTATTTAATAATTTTGTTATAAAATCATTAAACATATGCTGGGCTTGGTGCTGTTTACTTCTGGAAAGTTGGTGAATTATATATAACTACCTTCTCGTTCATGATGTAATACATGGGATTGAAAAAAATTTATAAACAGCAGTGTTTTACCAACTTAAGGTGGTGCAGGGGATTAATTTTATGAAATTTTCTATTTATGTTTATTATAAGATAGTGCCAAGGAATTAAAAATAATTTTTTTATATACACTTTGCGAGCTACAGATGTCAAAAATGGAAAAATAGGATGAAAATTCCAATTCTTTTATTATTCATGGGAACACAATTTAACCTATGGAGCCCATAGGAATTATTAATGATTAATGTTTGTCGTAATCATAACATCAAGAAAATAAAAAATAAAAAATTTTATAGGATTTTTTTTGGTACTGTAAGTGTCAAAGCTTTAAAAATTGTTTCATTTTTAAGAACAAAAAATACGATACCTACAATAACCCTAAAAAATGTATTTTTATCTTTTCAATTTTCTTCTGAAATAATGCACAAACATACTGAATTACTACCTTCATAATGTTTTCGACAAGCCGCATTGAACAAAAAATTGCTAGCAGAACATTCATTCATACATCATATTTCTCTGATAAAAAGTTGATGAAAGTAAAGAAAAAAATCATTTGACCACCATATATTGGCTCGGAGATTAGTTCCCTAAGGTGGCCACACAACCTGAACAATTCAGATTTCAGGAAAAATGGACATAGTGCCCTTCCCTTCAGGGTTACAATTGTATTCCATAGTAATACGGTAAATTTAGTTGAGATGAGTGTGTATTCAATGTAATTGTAAGCTTAAATGAAAGCAAAGATGTAATTTCTCACATTAAATAAGATATATTAAAAACAGAGTTTTATTAATTAAAGTTTACAGCTAATAACAAAAAATCACAATACTTTTTACGATTTTTGTTGTGTACTCAAAATTGACTGTTACCAATCGTTCTGGAATTTAGATGGATATAGAGATCAGATGAGTAGTACTCCAGTGAAAATACTGTTTAACCTAGAACAAATTGCAACAAGAGCGTTTTTTACGATATTTTGCTAAAAAGAACATGTATATTGACATATCCAAAATCTGTCTACGGGAAACCCCGGGAAACATGATTTTACATGTTCAAAATGGCGGCTTTTTTAACATTGGAAAGTTTTTGAATGAAGCTACTCGGCTGCATTTTTATCTACATTTAATAAGATATTGACTTTGGACCACCACCAATAATTTTTGAGTGGCTAGTCCTGGATATAGGCAGGGTTCAAATTTTTATTCGCCATCTTGGACCCGCCAAATTAGATTTAAATTTTTTTTTTCAAGTGTAAAGGTGATCATGATGTGACACAACATTTTGAACATTTTATGCTTATTACAATGCTGGAATCCGTTTGAAAAAATGTTGATTTGTTTTTAAGATTTGCTCAAAAGGAAATTCTTCCCTATACTTTTCTTATGGGGGTTACACAAATAATAACATTTTTATGATTATTTTTCTTATATCTCCAGATCCACGTAAGGCTTTCACTTCGTTTTGGTCTTAAAATACTGAGTGATTTATTGGCTTTTATTTGAGCCGCTCGTTGATCATCAAAACTGGACGAGTGTAAAACAAGCTGCAAAGCTAAATGCTACATGAAAATTAGTTTTTTGTTAAAGATTTATTTCTCAGGTTTTTAAAAGGGTCACAAAGTTTGTTCTGGTCTCAAAACACTTGGTAAATCATAAGCTTTTCTATGAACTATAGGAAATTTTAATCTGAGCAATAGAAAAAGAGTTATGATTCATAATCCAACATAAATTCTTCTTACTTTTGTAATTTTTCATTAAATAAAGACCCACATCACCAAATTTAACAGAGGTTCAGACCTAATGAAGGTCATAATTAACACAGTACATTACTGACTTTCATTTAAGCTCCGAGCCGTTAAAATCGGTTGAAATTGATGCGAATTATGTACCTTTAATCAATTTGAAAATTATTTTTTTCAGAAATTTAAATTTAGTTAAGGGCTGGTATATCCAGTCTTGAATAAGGCATGGAGGTCTGAATGGTTTTAAAATACCCAGTGAGCCACCAGCTTTCATTTTAGCCTTTAACCATTAAAATCGGACGAGAATAGGGTGATTTATAATATTGTTATTAATTTGTTGTGACTATCCTATACTCTTATATGAGCAATGTTATCTTGTGTGCTTGCTTGGTGGTTGATTTTTAACATTGGCTTTATGGGTTGCCATGATAGCAACGAAAATAAACAAGAAAAGTGTAAACAAATGAATTACAGCCATCAAGGAAAAATGCAATGAGTGGGATGAAGAGTTCATGGAGCAATAAAAAGGTTTCTATTTATCAATTTTATGACATTGAAATATTTTATAGTAACTGGATGAACTGGTAAACATGAAATAACACCAATATATACAGCACCGAGCAAGGCTCGGTCCACCAGGTACTTTTGGTGTAATGTATGCAGGGTATCTAGTCCAAGCAAATATACGCTAAAAACACCCTCAACCTAGAACAAATTGCAACATGAGCATTTTTATGGGGATTAGTCTGGTAAAGTATGGTTTTTGATGTAGCCAAAATCGGACTAAGGGAAGACGCCTGAAATTACGTTTTGAAATAAATGGTGGTTTAAAATGGGAAAGTCATAAAATAAGATTTACACTGCATTTCTAACTAGATAATTTACTGAGATTTGAACTTATGAACAAAACAAAAAAATTAAGTCAATTTTGCTAGACGCTGTAAACCTTATTGGTATCTACTTCTACTATAGATTTCACATATTACAGTAAATTTCCAACTTTTGTCTTACCCTTCCATCCAGATTAATAAAAAGTCCCGACCAATGTAGTTTTTAAATAGAATAATTGAGCACTATATTTGATGTAAAATACAGACGGCCGCAATGCGACCAACAGATTTACCGGCGCGATATGTCGAAAGATTTACCGATCGCAATGCGACCGAGAGATTTGCCAGCCGCGGTATTATATGACCGAGTGTTGTTTTTGGTACGACCGCGATTTGACAGCCGCAATGTGACCGACAGATTTGCCACGTGCTGTATAAACAACAGGTCCGCAATGTGGTCAGTAGATATCCAAAAGCGCGAGTGACTTGTCGGTCGCGAAACGACCGAGAAGCTGCTGTAGAAACGACAGATTTTCTGGCCACAACAAAAGGCCAGATATGACGGCCAAGAAAAGAACGAGAGGCTTATTTTGTCGGCCGCAATGCGACCGACGAGTCGGGAAGAACGGAGGACATTGATTAAAAAGGACGTGTCCTCCTAAAAACGGACATTTAATTTGGTCACTCTGGCCTCGGGGGCCCGCACCACTGAGTGAGCCTAGGGGCGCAAACGTTGCAAATCTGGCCCCGGGTTTTACTTCCCCTACTGCACTAAGAATTTTAGGCATGAGCTCATGCCTAAAATTCTTTAGAAAACCCGGGAGGATAAAATGAGTTGGGACAACGAAGTACCTAATAACATCAAAGTTGATTTTATAAAGTGAGTGAAAGAACTGAATTGTTCAAACCTCTTTAAGATTACATAACATTTTGCATAAAAATTCCAAGACGAGGTTTCTTGCTCCGTTCATTATTTTTGGGATTCAGCCGGAACTGGGACGGCGGCGTGATTCCAGCAATACTTTATGCTTTTCAAATGGCGACCTTTGGAGGTAACGACGTGGATAGTAAAGCGATATGCCTTGTAGGTGCGGTAATCCCTAGTAGAGATTAACGTCAGCACTAGTGAATGCTTATAATTTCATACATTTAAAACCACCCTCAGACCAGTTCGTAATTCATTGGTGAAATTATTGTGGTTCATATCACCATGTTAAACTGTATGTCCCTAGGATTACTGTATGACGTAGTCCCCTAGTTGCCTGAGGCCAGTGGCTGTAAGACTAACAGATCGCCTGGCAGTCAGTTATAATTCAAGTTTTATTCTGGCCGGTCCATGATGGAAGTATATCCTTCCACCATGGGACGGTCTAGATTATTTTGTCCCAGCAGGGGCCTATTTCAAAGAGGGTTTTGCAAGTATAAGTGGCGCCAATTCTTGGGGCCCACGCCGTCCATAAGACTTAATGTTAATTTTAGCATTGGGATTATGGACGGCGTGGGCCCCAAGAATTGGCGCCAGTTATACTAGCTCTAAATAACAAAAAACAAAGTCACTATCATTAATTAAAGTAGCATTACCGAAAATATAAGAGATTTTCAGTTTTATAAATTATTAAATAGAATAATTATTTTCAGTATTATTAATTTATCATCATTTTGAAATATGCACCTGAAGCTATCGGTTTGAGATCTACTCAATATACATCATGATTTTGTTTACATATTTAACTGATTGAACCTGAGTCACAGACGAATATGTATACTTCATCTGTGCCTGAGTACCGTTATTCTTCTCTTAATCCATTGAGTTTCTTTAATCTGACATATTACAATCGCAAGGTGTGTAAGAGATTAGTAATTTGACCGTTCTGATGAAGAATATTACTGATTCTTCGTTTAACCCAAGGTGGTTATATTATTATACTGAAGATAGCTCTGCCATAGAGTATTAATGAAGCACTGCCTTGCATTGGAAAGCGTGCCGCAGCTGGTACTGACTGATGTACCGTTCTTTGAGTCGATTCAACTGATTCAAAAACTTATGTAATCATTTCGGAGAGTTGAATCATGTTGATCTGATTCTCATTATGATTGAACGGTTTCTTTGCCTTGGAACAGTTAAGGCCATAAATAATAGAATAGAAAATGTTTAATAGAATAGAGGTGTTTTTTAACCTATGAATAAAGAATAATCAATTTAAAGTTCAATATATAAGTGTTAGGCCCGCATTACACTATCAAATATTTTATAAAAGATTATTTTATAAAAGAATTAATTATTTGTCCAATTAGAATTAAAGGTTTTGTTTTGAAAATCAGCTGACTTGAATTCTGATTGGTCAAATCAAATCTTTTACAAAAGATCTTTTATAAAATATTTAATAGTGTAATGCGGGCCTTAGTATCCGGCCAGTAAATGATAACTCTTTATGTACGATTCTGCCATAAGCCATATTATTATACAAACGATATTGTCGCTCAGCGATACTGTACCACTAACAGATGTAAAAGTCCTATCATTTATGTTGCTTACCTACCCAGTTTCTACCATAATTAATTCTCGTATTTGCATAGTGACTGATTATGACAATCAATATATATATATGTATATATATATGAAGAGAGTTGTGTGTTGGTATATTTCGGGCTACAGCCAAAACTACATGTCGTAGACACTTGATCTTGGTGTCAAATTAAAGCTTGGAATCTCATGATGTGCACTATGGTGGTTTGGTTTTGATATCTTTAAAGACATAGGTACAGGATCATCCGAAAGGGGCCCATGTCAAGGATTTTGGGAGTGCTTTGAATTGTTGCTATGGTTACCATTATTTCTAATGGTAGCTATTTCTAGCTACTATGGCTACTAACAGAATACAACACAAAGAAACGACAAGAATACAAGAAAAAATAATCTTCCGGGCAAGGCCGGGGTTATCAACTAGTTACTTCTAAGCCCAGGTATCTGTTTTTCTATTTTTACTTTATTTTGCCACCCAAAAATAAATTAGTTGAAGTCATTTTCAAACAAAAATCATCTAATAAGTACTCGTTAGCAGTTTATTATGAGTGTTTAGTTCGTTGTTTAAAATATTATTGATTTCCGGTTCCGGAATGAACCAAGCACAAAATTGAGTCGTGATTCGTCTGAATCACTCGATTGATTCGTTCATTTTGGGAAATCCGTGAAATTTATGTATTTTGCAAAGGTTGGTACTAACTGATGTACCATTTCTGTGATATTTTGTTCTAAACAGCCGGCACGCTGTTTTACTAAGGAAAAAAAATTTTAATTGACCTTTATGTAAAATAGAACAATATAACTCGTCCGAATTTCATGATTAATAGCTCAAATTAAAACAGTATATTACTAAGTATTTTAAGAACAAAATGAACAGCATACAATGTATGTAATAAAACAGACTGGCCCCAACATTGAGCCTTGAGGTACGCCATGTCTTAATTGTTTAAATTCAGACGTTTTGGCATTAAAATAAACACTCTCTGGTACCTATTTTCCAAATTTAATTAAAAAATTTTTACTTGGTTTTGATTAAACGTTGTACAAATTAGTGTATTGAAATATCTAGAGAAACAGTGTCAAATGCTTTCTTCATATCATAAAATTTCAAAAAAATTATTTTGATATTTCAAGTTCTTTTAGACAAAAATAGCGTAACTCTTGAGCAGCATCATTATTTGTTCCTCTTTTTGCTCTTAATCGAAATTTTCTACGATTAAAAAGGTAATTGGGTAAAAAAAGCAATTTTAACTACAAACGACGCCTAAAATTAATTCCGGAAGACATCATTGCAATTTCAATTTTTAGATTTATGATGTAGCTATATAACGTGTATAAATATTGTCACCATTCGATAGTTCGATACTTGATACTCTTGACAGTTTGTTTTAGTTTATAAACAACACTGTTTTTTTTTATTTTAAGATATTTCGTTTATTAATCTACTAAATCAATTATTAAAAATACTATATCACCATTTACTTTGTGGATGAATTATGAATAACAGGTTATTATAAATATTCGAGCCAATTGTTTTCAATACAAAGAGTTTAATAAAAAATAATTATTACTTTAAGATTTTATAACCGAAATAGATTAATAAACTATAAGCTATTGTTGACAGATTAGTACTACAGTATTAAAGTACTTATCAGAACTGGAAACAAGAAAACTAAAATAGAAAAGCAAAGAGCATGTTCGGTTGCGGTGTGAGCGCTAAAGGCCGAGATGCCTAGCGCCTTCAGTTACCACTATGCCGTGTGTGCAGGAGTAGTAACTATAAAGGGTCATAGTCTCTAAGAACCTAGTACAGTAGATGAACCTCCTTATTAAATTATATAGGTTCGTAGTCTCTACGACCCTACATCCCCAGATAGCACAGTCACATCAACTAGATGCCTAATAGATGTACCTCATGTTAAACCACAAACGTCTTTTAAACGTGACCGTTATAGACGTCTAACGTCTAATAGACATTCCTACAACGTTCAAATGTCACCATTATCGACCTTATATCAACATTCTACGTGGATGTAGAATAGATGTTCAATAGATGTTAATTACACATCCATATATTGACATCTACAGAACATCCAATTAACATACAAAAAGTAACTAATAACAAAATTGTAATTATAAATATATAAAAAATCCAAAAAGTGTAATAAAAAAATCTAAGTAAGGATATGCATTTGTTCATAGTTTCTACACACGTTACCACAATGCAAATTCTGTTGACCTATGATGGGATTTGAACCCGGGACCTTTACCTTCGTAAGCTGAGCCAGTATCCACTACACCACCAGACCTGATAATAATCACAGGGCAAAATCTCATCTTAACTACTGCTTTGGTGGTAAACATTATAGTATCCAAATGTAGTGCAGAGATAACCTTTAAGGGCTGAGAACGAGTTATAAAGTGCCTCCTTGTCACTTTTTTCCCCATTCACTCTATAATAATATTTTATCAGTAAACAACTATTTTAAAAAGTGTAATGACAAAAACTTTTTACCTAAAATTTACCTCGTCTAATTGTTTGAATACTATTATATTCTACTCAAATCGATGTAAAGTAATTATAAGCTCAATGCGAGTAGTTAAAAGAGTAATGTGGTAAGTGTATACATGAAATTTCAAAATAACGTGAAAGTGAAATACCCCCGTTGCAGCAGATATGCATACTCGGCTAATTTCTAAGGCAAAAGAACATAGTTCAATCAAGGCCACACTACACTGTGGCCTTGATATATCGATCGCCGTCGATGCGACATATCGATCGTCGTCGTCTGCTTTGTTTATATTTTCGTTTTCTTGTTTTGTTTGCTAGACTTTCAATTTTAATGACTTTACCGGTTTGTTTAGATTAAGTGCGTTTGTCGCTAGTGCAAGTTGTTTCGCGAAATACTGTACTGAGTGATTCTTATTGTGCTTAAAGCGATTGATAGAAAATAAAAAGCACTTAATAAAAATTAACTAAGTTAATTTTTATTAAGTGCTTTAATGTAAACATCTACATATTTATTTTCCATCAATAGCTTTAAGCACATCATGAATCACGCAATACAGTATTTCGCGAAACAACTTACACTAGAACAATGTTTTGCAAACGTACTTTAGGTATTTTACCACACTCAAATTCCAACTCGTTATGGTTGTGTACACGTCGCGGCGTGACAGAAAATCAGGGGAAACGGAACGGGAAGTTAGCAGATCGTTATAGTCGTTCTGATTGGCTGAATCAGTGAAGAAGAAGAAAGTCATGTTTTTACAGCGCCATCTGAATAAAGTGCATCGAACCATAGATAAAGGGATACAAAGGAGATGTCTCACACAGTGCTTTCCGATGTCGATGGAACGACCGTGCTGCGCTCCATCAGATATCAGCAGAACTTCGCTCTGGTGAGTCATTTTTGACGCGGGCCGGTGGCGCTCATGTGGCAGAACTAGAAAGCTTGGGCAATGTGGCTGTGGTGCGCGAGAAATCCATCGGCTACTTCATCAGGAGGAAGAGAGAGGGTACTCGGCGCGAGGGAGAGGGAAACTATATCGTCGTGGATCCGTTCCTTGCAGCACTGCTCCGTCCTTACCCGACTCGCTTACTCATATGGAGATTGAACTGATTGATGTTCATTTTTTCCTTTTTATCAAACACTATTTCATATTTTTATTAAATAGTTTTATTATATACACCTTACATTATATATTAGTTTTATTATTCTATCAAATTATATTAATCATACGTAACACTGAGTTTGTCATTTTAATCAATGGGAGAAGTGGAAATCTTTTTTACTAATTTTTTGCAAAGCCACTTCTTATTAATACGATTTGAAATAATTAGTTAAATTTAATTCTGCATAACATACTTAATTTTCTGAATGGTTTTAACTTTATACACGTACACTTAGAAAATTATAATGAATGCGTGTACATGACGTGTATCTTCTGCCGTGAAGTAATGTAAATATTGAGGCTACTTTACATCTCATATCCCATATCATCAGATTTGATAGAGTTATTTGATAAACTAATTATAACTGATCAAATTATATTAAATTTAAACTTCACGTTGCCCAGGAGACATGACGGGGACATAGATAACTCCGCTTTCGTCTCCCAAAAATTTTGATTGGTGGCCACAGTTAAACCTGGTTATAAAAATAACATTAAAGACAACAGAATCAATTTTTAAGTTTTTGAATTATAAATTTTTATTTTTTTAATTACTAATTTAAAAAAAGATTGGTGGCCACAGTTAAACTTGACAATAAAAATACTATAACATCAAAGAGAATAGAATAAATTAATGTTAAAGATGATCTAATCAATTTTGAGTTTGTGAATTTTGAATTATTTGTTTATTCATATTAAATACGGGATCAATTCATTTGTTATTGATTTTCATCATTTTTTCCCAGTAACCGCCGTACTTCCCACCGGGTTGCCGCAGATTCTGGGACATGACCTGCAAACCTCTTTTAATTTTGGCAATCAGGATTTTGTTTAAGATGCATTCCCGGTGTTTGAAGCATTCCGTCATTCCGTATTGCATTTTAGCCAGTAGGGATGCATCTTAAAAATTCTTCTTTTGGTTTTTAACAGGACTGCCTGTTTGAAGTTGGGACGATGCATGTTCTTTTTCAACATGGAGTCCAAAACTGAGAGAGCAGCATCCACTACTTCCACCGTCTCATCTTGTGGATACATGAGGTTCGATGTATCACATCGGTATTCTCGATTCCTGATGAGGGACTCTTCGGTGTCGGCAGCCGATGGAGCCATGATTATAACTCTTTTCTGCAGTCGTCGCAATCAAACTGCTTCAAGCTGGCCCGAACACCGTAACCGGCAAAGTATCTAGAATGAGAACGTATGATTGAAGTAAAAAAACTATCAAGGCACAACAAAGATGCAAAATTTAATTTCTTAAACGGAAGTGTATAATTTTAGTAAAGTTATATAACAAACATAACTAAGAAAATGCATATTTAACGCATAGAAATGCTATAAAATTACCTTAAATTCAACGATACGGACTTCATCACTTAATACAATTTTATATATACAACTTTCTATTTTTTAGTCATGAATAATATTTTTTGGCCAAATGTATGCCAATCGGCCGCTCCAGGCCTTCCTTAAAAAAAATAATTTATCTTCACTCAAAATTAAGTCAAAGTTTTGGTTGAATGAAAATAATATTATTAATTTACAGATATTATTAATATTATTAATAGTTTATGCCACATCATTAGCTAAAAGGAAAACCTAACATTCCGGCCAAAGTAATGTGCGCGCCAAAATGTCACTCAATAAATGTTTAAATTTATGTGCGCTTTAAGGGCGATATTGATTATGGTTTAAGCTATATTTCGGTGTTCGTTGTAAGATTATATTTGTGTCAATTGTCCAGTAAATTTTTGAGATATGCATTACAATTTATAATATCTTCGTTATTTGCAATGGTATCGTCTTATTAAACGTGTAGTATAGTCTAAATTTTATAAAAGAACGGTAAACCCCAACGGTTAAATTTTGCAACTTTTTTGTCTCTTGACATTTTTTATTCAGTTTTAAAATTAAAATTCAATATTCAATAAGGTCTGGAGATTAGGTTCTTAGCTAAATTTTATTCTCGTAAATATCGAATCGTATAAATTGTAGTAGTGTAAAATGTTCACTTACCTGATACTAAAGATCAGGTGTGTTGTCTTGAGAGAGGTAAACAAAGTTTGTAAAAAAAACAACTAACTTTATGACAACTAACACTGCCTAGGCTACATAATAACTGCACAATATTTTTTACAATTAAAGGAAATAATAAACATCCATTAAAAATATTAATAGATAACACCACAGTATCAGTATCTGGATAGCGGAGCGAGAGTAAGAGCTCTGACTGTATCCGTTAAACTATGCTCTGAAAATGGCGAATCACAGGCACAGGTGTGTGGATGTGAGAACCAATGAGGGGTGGTGAAGGGGGTAAATTTGGAGCGGCGTGTCAGGTTCACCACGTGTCCGCGGAGTTTTCACGAAAACGGACGTAAAGGCAGTCAAGGTCACCAAACGCCCCCAATTGCTTCTCCACGAAGAAGCACCGCAGATCTCGAGGTCTAGTCTAAATAATTGTAGGGAATGAAACGTTTATGATTTCGTAATATTATTTGAATTAGTTTACAATTTTATTTTCAACAATTGTTTAAAATACTTCATTATTTAAAAATACAATAAAATTACATACTTTTAATTAAAGCCCAGGCAAATTAGACTTGAAGCTCCCGCAAATTGGGAGGAAGCTGATAATCATTTTAATGGGCTTTGAACGTCTTCAATATGTAATAAATGGGTTTGCGCCAAATTCTGACGGTGGGTGAAGTTTTGGGTGGAAACAAAGTATATATTGTGCACATTTTTTAATTTTGTGCTTATAATTCAAATACACTCCCCCCTTGCAGCAAACCTGCATCCTCAGCGAATTTAAAATACGCGAATTTTAAATACGCGAATTTTAAATTTAAAAATATTAGGGGGCCCATGCGCTAATTACGCATTGTCAGTCGCCGGTGCGCTACATTATAAGCTTTACAATGAGATATAAATCGTAAAAATCGGTTAAGTATGATGGCTGAAAAAGGGATGTAACAGAGATAACCCTTATTGTTTTAAATATAATATAGATTTTATTTTAAGTAGAAACGGTTTTATGATTTTTATTCTAATCCAGTGAATATGTAAATGGTATTATGACAAAAATTTCAAAATGTTTATTGAAAACCTAAATGAACTGATCGAAAAAACTGTGAATTTTATACATCGTGATTTACGTTCCTAGATAGAATTTAAATACGTAGAATGTCAACAATTAATTATGATCCAAATAATTAGCTGTCAAAAGAGATCCGATAAACTCGGAAAACCGCCCGGCCTTGAGTTTCGGCGGGAAACTGCCGTCATCAAGGTGACCGCCGCCCTACTGTCCGGCGCTGCAGCGCTGCCGTTCTCTAGTACTGGCCTGGTACTGGCTGTGGTCTCAAAGGAGCCGCCTCAGTGCCGTTGCCGCCCCTCCTCGCCTGTGGGCTGTGATTAGTCGCCCCGCCACCCCCTGTTGATGACGTGGGATTATGAAATTTCCTCACTGTTCTATGCTAATGTTTAACTGGGATAGATGGATGTACAACATAATTTAAGGCTCGTTGCTTTATATGTTTTCACAATTATTTTTATGCTGATGTTTCATGTATTTTTGCCCTTCAACAATAATATTAATATGTAATAATAAATATTCGGCATACACTGCCCTCTTTGAATGGCGTTCATCAACTTTCACTTGTCACTTTCCGCAAAAACTAATTATCTAGCACTAATATGGTCAAGAAATTACATTTTAAATTGCTACTGTTTTTCAATACTTATCGAAAGTATAAAGGCTCCCTTTCCAACACGGGCCTTTCCAATAATTGTGGCCTTGACCTTTCAGTGTATCATTACTATTTTATAAGAAATATAATTTCCTAGTTAAATATTGAAGAGATACCTAATTTTTAATGTGCTTAAGGGGTTTAAGTTTATTAGAACTAGGAACAATATTAATGACATCGGGGCAGTGGCCACATATTTATACATTGTTGAGCTTGCTGGTGTATGTAAGTGGGCTCTGTGCTGAAAAAGGATGAGCCGATGTGAGGCAGAATATGACCATATCAAAATTTGGAAGATGTTCCGATGGATGGATTTTAAACTGTAACTGGTTTAAGCTAGCGTACAGTAACGGGGCCGGCTCAAGCGTTTTAGGTGCCACGAGTTTCTACAAATACGTGGCATTGGGAGTAGGGTGACCAGATTATTCCCAAATAAAAACGGGATACTCAAACAAAACTCACTCCCCCCCCCGATCCCCAGCACAACACACCACACACCAAGGCGTTTAATTATACGGGGGTCTCTAATTTACAAATTTTGTAATAGAAGAAATGAAGTATCAAACTGTTTTTGAAGGTTTTAGACCATTAATTTTATTTTCCATTTATTGAACTTATTACAGCGCACTATTGTTACAGGTTTTCTTTAAGAATATAATAAATGGCATGCAGCCAGCCATGAAACATAATTTTTTGAATCGCCACATATAGAGGATTAATAATAATAAAGTCTCATTTTTCAGTTCTTAACATGTTATTATAAAAGGAAAGAATAATTTCTAACAATAAATTACATTGTGTTTCCCCAATTAGTCTACATTTCGATTTCAAACAGCTCCAGTGAAACGGCCGGACGGCGGCGGCGTTGCGGTGGAATCTAAGTCGCGCTTCAAGCAATGTAACTGATGCGTAGTGGTAACTAGTTTTCACATATCTGTTACGATAAAACAACTAGTACAAAAATCACTGGAACAGCCTCCTCAGCGCTGCGGCGGGAGCGTTTTCAACTACGTCGGCCAACGGCCTGAACGTTCTAGCAGACTGTGTTCACTGCCCGCTATCCAGTGAAACATCTCCTTTGTATCCCTTTATCTATGATCGAACTAACCCGCTCCAATAAGCTTACCACTTGGCTCCACTTAAGTGTCAGACCGGTGGTGCCATCTCTTTACGAAGTTCATTATTACTCTATGGCAGTGTTGTCACCACCTCCAGTATAATAATATTAACCTCTTTGGTACAAACACAACATAACCTTTATGCATTGAAGTGTAAATAAGTTTTTGATGAATGGATTTACTGAAATCACAATGATTTTCATCAAATAATTATTCCATGAATTAGGCACTATTGTTAATTTTTTTTGTAATTGCTCCACAATGTCATCGGAAAGTGACGAAGAAGACTTCGTTTCATATGGAACACCACTGGAGGAGCTAGATGAAGGTACGAAAATTGTAGGTATAGGCATCTTTATTCTGGGCAGAATAATATTACTTGCCTTTACTTAAAGTACCTAGTAGTAGATTTATAAAATATCAAAGCCATATCACGGTCAACTTGGGCCTGAAATGGGCCTGCTCTTAAATTTACAAAATGTTCTCTGCAATGGCAATTAGGCCCTTAACACTTTTTCAGTTGGGAGTGAGAGGGGAGCACCTCTCAAAACCAAGTTCAATATCAAAATCCTAGAAACGACAGTAAGTTGGTCTCCACAGTAAACCCCAGGAAAAACTTTACTAGGAGTTACCTACCTAACCTAACTTTAGTACCCTAAGGGTAGGCTACTGGCTTTGGCAGTCGGGTATTTCCGGGGGGAATTTTTCACTCATTTTTGGTATTCACCCTATATTTGGGGCGAGAAATTCAATGGAACCATCGCTGTCCCCCTACGACCCCCCTTTTTATCTAAAGGGGCTATCAACCCTCCTTTGCTTATGAGTGCTCAAGGAACATTCACAGTCCCCAAGATATAGAAATGGAAGCTGAAGGACAGATCTAAAGAATAACTGGGTTAAGGAAGCTCTTTAATTAGGCGATTCTCTATGTGACGCATGGGACATTGAGACACTTTATAGGCCTACTCTTATAAATATTACAAAATAATAATTAGTAATATTTTTCTTCATGCAGGTGTATGTCATCCTGCAGATTCTATCCATTTAGGCCTAAAGAAAATTTAGTTTTTGTGTAATACATTATGAGTTAGGTATCATTAAAAAAGTGACTGTGCTGCACGGGAGTCAGACAAAAGGCAAATGCTATTTTTTTCTGGTATTTACGTAGCAAATCTTATTTAAAAATTTTTATTTTATTAACTTACTTAAAATGTCTTTCATTTAAAAAATATTTTTTGTTCGAAAAAATTAATGTTTTTTTTATAAATATTTTTCAAGTTTCAAAATTGTAATACAGATTTTACGGTTAATATAGATTAATATGGTTTTTTATCCATGATACATGGGACGTGATGCACGGGACAAAAGTTTCTAGTTGCTTGTTCTACCATTTCTTTTAATTAATTTTCAGAGGTGACCTAGATTAGGTAAATATACATTAAAATGAACATGTAAGTAGTTTTCTAAAGTGTTTTCTCGAGTAAATCAAGGAAATAAATAATAGGCCTAGACGATTCTATTCGTGACACACGGGACATTCAGACACTCTATCGACTTGTTTACACATTATGAAATGAAAATTAATGTCTTTTCTTCATGCAGGTGAAGTTAATTTCATCCTGCAAATTCTATTTATTGAAAGGAAAATTAATTTTTGTGTAATATAAATCAGTTAATCACTAAAAATGTGATCGTAATGCATGGGATTCAGTGAAAATGCTGAATTTCTTGAGGAAAGTGAACTTAATTAAATATTTAGTTATTATTATTAAATTTATTAATTAATAATTAATTTACATTTTTTCGGGTGCCTAGATAAAATATTGGTCAAATTTTATATTTTTCACAGAAAAATGCTTTGTTTATTGATAATTTTACATTTATAATAAACATAATATATTCTAAGTACACTATAAGGATTGATAAATAGCCTATCGCAAGATCAGTAGTAACTTAGTGTATCTGCAGTTATCAATCTTTTTACCTAGGCTTTGTTCTGTAGTACATCACTTGATGCTTGGGACAGATATTGAAAGTCTTATAAAACAACATATATATAAAATGAAAATACAGTTAGCCTACACTTATTTTGATAATCCTTATCAAAGTACCTTTACACAATAAATATTATAATGATAATGCTATTTTTTAAATCAGCAGAAAGAAAATTGGATGTTTTTAGCGAATTTCCCCTATAGGGAAGAAGCTGTTACTGTAGTACTCATGGTAAGACTTAAGACCCAGACCATGATAACTTTTTGTTTTGGGGCCCCCAGAAGCAAAAAACACCATTCGTTTGAATTTATATATATATATATAATCAATAAAATACAACAAGTGTACCCTTTTTTTTATATATATGTCTGTTAACACTATAGCGGCCGTAAATATGGTCCAATCTTAATGAAATTTGGTACAGACGTGTAAAGTGGCAATCACTCGGACGAGTTCGTGAACCAGCCAGATCGGACCACCGGAAGGGGGGGTAAAGGGGGATAAACCCCCCCAAAAATGGGTTTTTTGAGCTTTTTACATAGAAAAATAAAATTTTGTGAACTTTCGTTTGCACCATTGAATTCAGCTAAAAAAAACAAACAATTTAGTACTTTGAATCACTGCTCTATGTCCATTGGTTACCGAGATATTGAAAGTGGTAAACACAGTACGTTGTCCCAATGTTAACCTTATGGGAAATAAGTAAAATTCTACATCTCGCTTATTTTTCAACATATCTGGATAAAACTTGGTTTATGGCTTCATCTAGATGAGATCTAACGTTTAATAGTCTAAAATCACCAATATTTCCATTTTTGTGGCATCAAACCTGCATACTCATTCCCCATGTTATTCTTATGGAGCTTACAAAAACATGTAAAATCTCGCTATGTTGGTTTGCACTATACATTCTTTTGCATTTGAAATTCGCTGAGTATGCTGGTCTGCTGCAACGGGGGTATTTTTGATGCACCGGACACAGTGAGGTTTGTTTGGAAAATTGTCCTTTTAGTGACGTTAATGATTTAAAACGTCCATTTTATGTTACTGGTGTGTTACTCTAAGACAAAGCAATAACGTAATTGTATTATTTTATGAAAATATTGAAATCTGTCCAAACAAATCAAATTTTAATTGGTGTAATTTATCTGAGTGATTATTGTTTACAAGATTGGTTAACTTTGCATGTTCTTTTTCACAACTTGGCGGAAATTTTTTTTACCATAATCGAAATAATTTATATATTTTACCAACAAAATACACCCATTACAAGTTCTACAAAATTACTTTAAAAACATCGTGTCAGTTTCACTTTCCAGAGAATCGCCCAAATAGTTTGAATCCTAAGTAAACATTTCAGTTTATTGACTTTAATTTAATTTCTGTTTCAATTCCTAGGACGTAAAGTTTTTTTGCATTTAGGCCTATGTTGTGTCCTTCCAGTCTGTTCATTTATTATGACAGTTAATTTTAATATAATCAGATGATATATTTGTTATGATTGTATGTTTACATTCAATTACTACTAAACTTTACTAAAGACAAATGTAACTCCTTATCAAAACCAGGAAATTTTGCTGGAACAAAGAATGTGAAGATGCCCTCTTAAAAATCAAACAAGAAATTGCTTCTGATCGAGTATTGATTCCGTATAATCCTGACCTTCCACTATCATTGGCATGTGATGCTAGTCCCTACGGCATTGCTGGTGTTCTATCTCACAATATTGATGGAACTGAACGTCCTATTGCTTTTGCATCTCATTCCCTAACAAAAGCAGAAAGCCAATACAGTCAATTAGACAGGGAAGCTCTTGCGATTGTTTTTGCGGTGAATAAATTCTTTCCGTATCTGTATGGACGCAAGTTTGATCTGGTGACTGACAATCAACCACTGACTCGGATTTTTCACCCGAACAACGTACCACCCATGACTGCAGGTCGACTCCTACGATATGCAGTATTTCTCAGAGGGTTTGAATACAGCATCAGACACAGAAAAGCTTCCGACCACAATAACGTTGACTACCTATCAAGGAAACCATACAGGAATCGACACTGCACTCAATCAAGAAGTAGAAGAAATTGAACAGTTGTCCATTATGCAAATCTCTTCCATAGACATATCAAGTAAATCAATAGCGCAAGAAACTATTCATGACCCCACAATGAAGGAAATTCTTCAACAACTTAAGAACGGGACCAATGATCCTATATATTCAATTAATCAAGGAGTCATCTTTAGGGGAGAACGAGTGTACATACCAGTATCCCTGAGACCACAAGTTTTGCAAGAACTTCATTCAACTCATGTTGGAATTGTGAGAATGAAATGGCTCGCCCGTAAATACTGTTACTGGCCTGGAATCGACAAAGAAATTGAACACAGTGTCCGTTCTTGTATACCATGTTCCATAAACCAAAAACAACCAGCCAAAATAACTCATTCCTGGGAAATACCCAACACAAATTTTGAACGGGTTCACATGGATTATGCAAGTCCCTTTCATGGTCATCATTTCTTTGTTCTTGTTGACGCCAAATCAAAATGGCCTGAAGTACGGATTACAAGATCTGCTCCTACAACAGCACAAACAATTGAATTCCTTCAAGATATATTTTCCAGTCATGGTTATCCCGGCGGTATTAGTTTCTGACAACGCAACCATTTTTACAAGTAATGAATTTCAAGAATTTTGTAAACAAGCATGTATAATTCAGAAATTTTCAGCGCCTGGGCATCCAGCGACAAATGGCTTGGCGGAGCGGTATGTTCAAATTATCAAATCAGCTTTGAAAAAGAATTTAGAAGAACAAACAACATCTTCAATTGCCAAAAAAGTAAGGGAAATTCTATTCCGTTACCGCTCTACTCCTCTACAATGTGGGAAGTCACCAGCTGAATTGTACCTCAATCGACCAACGACTCATGTGAGTAAATGTAAGGATTATTCTTCAGTATCTCGTTCATTCAACAGAGAAGATAGGGTCCTTGTGCGTATGGGAGAAAAATGGAAATTTGGTAAAATAATAACAAGACTGGGTAATTTGCACTACCAAGTGAAACTTGATACTGGTTACATCTCAAAGAAACATATCAACCAGCTCAAACGAACGAGTGTTCTGGAAATTATTCCCAAAGAAAATGAATCGAACAATTTCACAAGACCTAAAGAATTACCTATTACTAGATCCGAAGAAACGAGGAAAGTAACCAAGATCGAAAACTCAGACATAATAGTATTACCTCAGGCTCCTTCAAATGATCAACCAATCTTACCTACTCAACCGGCAATTCAACCACCTCGTAAGACAGCAAGAAATAGGAAACCTCCTCAGAGATATAGTCCATGAACTTTCCTAGTGAGGAAGAATCTGTTGTGTCCTTCCAGTCTGTTCATTTATTATGACAGTTAATTCTAATATAATCAGATGATATATTTGTTATGATTGTATATTTACATTCAATTACTTTACTAAATACAAATCTAAAAATAAAATGAATTAACATATTTTCATTAGTTTTACATAATTCCTCGTTAAATAATATTATAGATTCAAGGACTCTTCAGCCTACGATCGATTTTTAGACAAAGTTAAATTTTACAATAATACTCTCAGCATTTAAAAAATTTAAAGTAAGTAATAATTAGTTTCATTGATTTTTGTTTGAAAACAAGTCTATGAGTTTGTTTTAAGGTAAGCATCTTTCATTTTTTTGTGTTCTGTCATCTTTAATAAAAATCAGATTATGTTGAATGAGACATTTATTAATTAAAACAGAGTAAACTTAATACCTTATTTATCTAACTTCCCAAAGTAAACAAACTATCCAAACAAAAACAATCAATCATATGTTTAAATAAAAATGTAAAAAGTAATTACACAACATCTCCCTTTCCGTTTCTTTTAAAAACTTGTTTCAGAGATTTAGCCTCACAGGTGGCTTTATTGATCGTCCATATCTTGATCTGGTGACAAGATCTGGGTTCAGGGTGTTGTTTTGCATGCAAACATGATTTCCGTTATTTTCTTCTGATGATTGGACCTCTCTTTCGCCATCTATGTTTTGAGGAGTAATCGTTCCTTCTTGAGTTTGAGACTGAGGTTGGCGGAGCATTGTTATGTTGCGACGAAAACTGCCTGATGGCGTCTGAACAACATATGAATGGGGAGCAATTTTCCGTTCAACCGTTCCATATGTGTTTCTGTCCCTCACATAGACCTTTTCTCCTGGTCGAAGTTCTTTGCTATCACGGGTTCTAAATTTTGAATTATAATGTCTTCTTTGATATTCTTTGTTTTCCATATCTCTTCTTCTGAAATCAGCGATGTTTACTTTCTGAGGTTCAAGGCATTTCCCTAAAATTGGCAGTCTAGTTTGTATTTTTCTCCCCATGAGTAATTCTGCGGGACTATATCCTGAACTGTTTGGCGTTGCCCTGTACGTTAAGAGTCCGAGATGTGGATCATCACATTTATCCAGCATGTTTTTCATAGTTTGGACAGCTCGTTCGGCTTCACCATTACTCTGATGGTAGTAAGGGCTGCTTGATAATTGAATGAATCCCCATGTGTTTGCAAATTGGTTCCACTCAGCAGATTTCACAAACTGTGTTCCAGAGTCAGTATACACTGCTTCAGGAATCCCATGACGAGCAAATATTGATTTGGTTTGTTGAATGACTTGATGAGATGTGATGTTATTCATCTTTGCCAGCTCGATATATCTAGAAAAATAATCCACAATAACTAAGTACTGTTGCTTTTTCCATTCCATGAGATCCATGCCCACTTTTTGCCAAGGTCTTTGTGGTGTTTCTGTAGGAATCAAATGCAATTTCCGCGTGTTACTGTGAATAATGCATTTCTCACAATTTTCTATCATATGTTTGATTTCATTGGTTATTCCAGGCCAGAAAATACTTATTTTAGCACGATTCAAACACCTCACAATTCCAAGATGACCATCATGAATTCTGTTGAGCATTTCCTTACGAAGAATGTGTGGGATAACGATTCTGTCTCCCTTGCATATAATATCCTTTATAATCGTCAACTCTCCTTGCAGTGACCACCACTTCTTTATTTCTGGAGGAACGTCTTCTTTGTATTGAGGCCATCCATCTTTTATGCACCTGTATAACAACTTGCACTCCTTGCATTTTCTCTGTTCTTCCAAGATTTGTTTCAACTGCTGGTTCGTCGTTGGAAGTGTGTTCCAAATACAATTTACATATGCTTCAACTTCTAAATCGCTTTCTGAAGAGGATTTTTCAACCGGAGATCGTGAAAGTAAGTCAGCTGTATGTAAGTCTTTGCCTGCTGTGTGTGATATGGTAAAGTTATACCTCATTAACCGCAATTTGAAACGTTGGATTCGAAGTGGAGTACCTGATAAATTTTTAGTACTTAGTAGTGGGACAAGTGGTTTGTGATCAGTCTCTATGTGAAATGTCTTCCCGATCAAAAATTTGCTAAAACGCTCACAAGCCCAGGTTATGACGTAAGCTTCTTTTTCAATTTGCGCATAGCGCATTTCAGTTTCGCTTAAACTTTTAGATGCAAAGCTCACTGGTCTAAAATGTGTGTCGTTGGGAGCTTTCTGAAGTAACAAGGCTCCTAATCCGTGTGATGATGCGTCAGCTGACACTACAGTTTCCCAATTTGGATTATACAAATTCAAATTCACACAATCCTTGATTGAATCTATTACATAACGAAATGCATTTTGGTGTATGTGATCCCAATAAAACTCATAGTTTTTCATCAAAAGGTCTCTCAAGGGTTTGGTTTTTTCAGCTAGGTGGGGAATAAATTTCCCAAACTGATTTGCCATTCCTAAAAACTGTCTCACCTCTTTAACAGTAGTGGGGGGAGGTAACTTAACCAAAGCCTCGACACGTTCAGGATCGGGATAGAGTTTGCCATCTTGAATAATGTGCCCAAGAAATTTAATTCTGCGTTGCGATATTTCGCATTTAGAACTATTTAAGGTCATCCCTGACTGTTGTAGTCGTTTAAGTACGTTATGAAGATTTTGATCATGTTCTGATTGGGTAACCCCATGGACCAGAATATCATCCATGTGGCATAGCACACCATTCAACCCATCCAAGAGCTGAATCATGCGGCGTTGGAAATACTCACTAGCAGAAGAGATGCCAAATGGCAATCTTTTGAAATAAAATCTCCCAAAAGGTGTGATAAAAGTTGTTAATTTCGCAGATTCTGGATCCAACTTGATTTGCCAGAACCCCGAATTGGCATCCAATTTACTAAACAAACGAGAGTTTCCTATCTGACCTAGAGTCTCTTCAACTTCAGGGAGCAAAAATCTTTGCCGCATCACATTTTTGTTTAAGTTAGTTAGATCAACACAGAGTCTTATATCTCCGTTAGGTTTTGGTACCACAACCATCGCTGAGCACCAGGCCGTGGGCTCCTCAATAGGACTTATTACATCTAATTTTACCATGCGTTCAAGTTCGCTTTTAACTTTATCACGTAATGGCAATGGTACATTTCTTGGGGTGCTAAGTGCTACTGGACGTGCGTTGTCCTCTAAGTCAATTTTATATTCCCCCGATAACCTGCCTAGTCCACTAAAAAGTGACTTATATTGGATCTTTATGTCGCTTAGGTTTAAAGATTGATTAACATTCATAATATTTAATTTGATTAAATCAAATTTAGTTATTGCAGGTTTTCCCAGTAATGGTTCTTGCAGACCATCAACGACGTACACCGTTTCCCTGATGGATTTATTTTTGAAACTTAAATTCGCTTCAAATTGTCCAACAACATCAAGTTTATTCTTACCAGCACCAAGCAATGTTTTATTTGTTTTGATTAGTATAACATCTTGTGGTAAATTACAACTAGGTATTACAGTTACATCAGCTCCACAGTCTATTTTAAAATCAATAGGTTTGCTATTCAATAAAAGTTGAATATGATAGTCTAAATTGTCAGATGATTGTGTAACTGGACAAAGAAAAGCAGATGATGGTTCATTATTTTCTAAATTTCCGTCAACACAATTTACACCCTGGTTTTTAGATGATCTGCAAAGCTTTGCAAAATGCCCTATTTTGAAACAAAGTTTACACTTGGCGTCCTTTGCTGGACACAACAATTTCGAATGTCTGTTTTGTCCACAGTTCCAGCAAGAACTCTTCTTTTCTTGAAAACTACTGTCATTAGTTATAAATTTACCTGTTGATTTATTACCTGAGTTATTTGACTTAGGATATTTGTTGATCCCGTCCACTTCTAGTGAACTGCCAGCGAGATCTGAGTTAAGATCGCTAGAAATCTGATTAAGAAGCTTTTGTTGTTTTGTTATAGATTCCTTTTGTTTAGCTTTAGTGATAACTGAGTCTAGAGTAAGTTTGGAATCAAGCTGTAGTGATTCAGAGAGTTTTTTGTCTGAAATTCCTATTACTATCCTATCCCTAATCATTTCATCTTTTAAAATACCGAATTGGCAATGATCCGCTAAATTATGTAATCTAGTTATGTATTGGTCAATAGATTCGCCTACCTCCTGAACTGCTAATTTGAACTTGGCTCTCTCAAATATTGTGTTACGTTTACCTACAAAGAACTCTTCAAACATAGATTTGACCATCTTGTAGTCTCCTTTTTCCTTTTCAGTCAATCTGCTTGCTGTCAAGATGTCTTCAGCATCTTCTCCCATGCAGTAGATGAGTGTTGTTATCCGATCAGCATCCGATGAGTTGTCTAACCCTGATACAGTGCTGTATCTTTCAAATCTTTTTATCCATCTGTCCCAAGTTGCAGGGTTTTTAAAATCAAATTGATTTGGTGGATTAAATACACACAAAGATGACTTGTTGCTCTTTAATTGAGCGCTGCCACCATGTTCTGTCATCTTTAATAAAAATCAGATTATGTTGAATGAGACATTTATTAATTAAAACAGAGTAAACTTAATACCTTATTTATCTAACTTCCCAAAGTAAACAAACTATCAAAACAAAAACAATCAATCATATGTTTAAATAAAAATGTAAAAAGTAATTACACAACATTTTGTTTTATTGTATAGAATTTTTTTAAAGTGTTTACAACAAAACCGACGTTTTTCTTTTATAAGTTAATGTTTTCATTTATAACTTTTCTCATAGTTGTGCTAAAATTATGCTAGAAATTGTCAAATATAAAGAAAGAGTTGCTGGACTGAATTCACCCATTGATCCATATGGATAACTCAATACACTGACATATAACATGCAATCAAATAGGCTGGTATCAAATGACCCTGATTGCAGGAGTGACTTGAACCGCCAACAGTAAAATGTTTTTCTATCACTTGTAACCATAAGGTAAAAATATAATATTCTGTACATGTAAACTAGTAGCCAAGACTGAAATAACCATAAAAACATTAGTTTTAAAGTGATATTTTATAAACATATATAAGAGTTTAAGCTTTAAAAGTGGTATGAAGTCACCACTGTTTACGGCACCATACCTATATTTTTTTTTATTTATTTATTATCATCACATAATATCAAGATTATTGACAGGTGATTTGTCCGTATATATAAATACATGAATATGGGGGACTTGACTAAACAAACCAATTGATAACCACACTGGATACATATTTATATATCCAATGATGTTCTTGGTTTGTCCGGCCTTCTCAGAAGCCAATATCAAAACATATTTCCCTCACTTACAGATTCAGAGGCTTAGCCCCTTTGATTCTCTCTTGGATATCTCTCAATTTGTTTATGTTGTATTATCCTTCTATTTATTTATGGCTTCACCATAAATTTACAAGATACCAACAATCAGGACAATTCAGGTGAATGTGAACATAATACGTATGATTGCTGTGTCTTGATCTACATCCCTCTCACGGCCTCATGCGGCAAATTGCTTGCCGGATGTTGGAACGATTCAGATTCACCGTAATTTGGTGATAGTGAACTAATCAAGCAAATACTTTTACTTTGTACACTATACTGAGTTAATATAGGAACCTCCAAACTGTTGTTTACAGCAGTCCAACAACATGTCCAAACCTCCTAACTATAGTTTACAACAGTTGGACATGTCCAGCTGTCGTAAACAACAGTTAGGGGGTTGCTAGTTCAATTCAGTATAGTGTACAAAGTAAAAGTACCTGCTGAAGTTCGCCGAATTAGGGTGAATCCGACTCGTTCAAACATCAGGCAAGCAATTTGCTAAATATGGCCAGAGAGTAATGTAGGCTAGATCAAGTCACACAAAACGTACCGGTATACGTTGGCAATCATCTAAATTTTTCGATGGCGCTGAAGTGCCATCAACACATGAAAATATTTTTTCCATTCGCCTCGGAGAAAAAATTTCAGAATTCTGAGAAAAAAGTAAGAGCGGGAAGTTTAATTCAATTTGGAGAAAAAATTCAGAATTTGTAGTTAAAAGTCAGAGTGCGTTAAACATAATTTTTTACCTCGGAGAAAGAAAGTCAGAATATAACTAACCAGTGGTCGTTGTCCCTTTAGTTTGAGAATGAAGTCCGAATTCAACCAATCCGGCAAAATTGGCAGTTTGCCATTCTTGCAAAAGCCAAATTAAATTTATCACAAAATCATCTGCGGCTTAAGTTTGTCAAACTAAATAGCGATCCAATAACTGGAGCTCCTATAGACTATTGACCCATTGCCCATTGCCGGAATGGTTAAAATTTGACTTTAAACTCACCTTAGTTTGCCATTTTGAAATAACAAATTTTTTGAGGAGGGAACACTGGAAAATGCATGTCGTAGAGACGTATTACCATGTGTATGATGAGGCAGCCATAACGTACTTATTTCTTCTTTCCAAATTTCATTACGATGCCCATTTGCAATTTTGGTTGCAGTTTTTGTGTGTTTCTGGTCCAATCAAGTGTAGGTCTGTTAATCTATGTAAATCGTTAATTTAATTAAATACCTTTTTTTGTTCTTAGATACAATCCCAAAGAAACGAGCTGTCACGGTTGAAGACCAAGTAGCCAAGGACAAGCATGGAAGAAGGCGATTTCATGGGGCCTTCACTGGAGGGTTTTCAGCAGGGTTTTTCAACACTGTTGGTTCTTTGGAAGGGTGGAAACCGTCACAGTTTAAATCATCAAGGTCCTCAAAATCACAGGCTCAGGTTCAAAGACCTGAAGATTTTATGGATGATGAGGTGAGAAATTATTATTTTTTTGGCTACTACATGATGTGAGGATAAAAGAAAGGTGTGTGCACAGTCAGCTGGTGTGACGTAGTTGGGCTCATGCAACTAGCGCTTTCGACGACTACAATGCAAACCAGTTTATACAACTCAATAAAAATATTTATGTGTTATGCACACCTTTCTTTTTTCTTTACACCATGGGCCTACTAGCCGGTAACCCAGACTTTGCTTGGGAGATTCTTTCCTTCTTCACTATTAGAAATGGTCAATTGAGATAAATTAAAAGGTTTGCAGTGATATCACTGCATATAAAGAGCCAAAGATCACTTTATACGTCATTGAGAGCTCAAAACTCATCACTCTAGCCAAATCAATAGGATTCAGCTTTATTGGAAGCTATTTGGCTCACAGTGTCTGGAGCTCGTATTTGTGCCGGCCGGTACCATGTGTAGTGTGTTAAGTGTTAAGTGTATGTCAGTGCTCTTTTTAACTTTTAACTTCAATGAATGTACCAAATTTTAAATAATAATGACGACTGAAGATATTCTTGTATTTGGATTTTGAAAATGGCATCTTGTATGCCGAAACTTGAGTAAATCATAAATATTGATTACTGAGAATTGACGACAGTTTAAAGGTACGTAACCTTATTTTGATAAATTGCATCAATTCAGGAGGTGAATAATGAACAAGTGACTGAAACTCTTTAATCTTCTTGCCATGTAATACTTCAGATCTTTCCTTATACCTTTTAAACTCCCCAAGGGCGTCACTTTTCTTCTTGATGGCAACAGCCGAAACATATCGTGATGCTTCATCAATAAATGTCACAATGAACCTATTTTGTCCCAGTGAAGCTGGGGATATTGGTCCCATAATATCAGAATGTATCCTATCCAAAACTTGCTCAACTGGTTCTTCTTTTGCTGTGGGAAAACTTTCTCGTCTCATTTTCCCTTGAATGCATGGAAGACAGTCTATTTTAATTTGTGTACTCCCTTCTTCGGTAAGTGATTGTAGTACATTCATTTTATTCATAATTTGCATGCTTGGATGACCGAGTCTCTTGTGCCAGGTTTCCATAGGCACTCTTGAAACCTTCAATACTTTCTTCTTATGGGATTCATATTCACTCCTTATTTCATCAATTGAGATTCCATCTAAAGTTGTTATGTAGTACATTCTCGAAACCCTGTGTGCTTGGAATATTAATTTTTCTCCTTTAAAAACTTTGGTCACTCCCTTAAATGCCTCCAATTTTACTCCTTTTTCTTCGATTTGACCTTGGGAAATTAAATTATCTTGTAGTTCAGGTACAAATAGTACATGTGTAAGTTCAATGTCCTTTCCGCCACATTCTTCGGACATATTCAGTGTAACTCTCCCTTTTCCTTTTATCTGCAGAGGGGTTCCATCTCCCAATTCCACCTCTCCAGTCATCTCTTCAAAATTTGCTATCAGATCTCTTCTGTATGTCATATGATCTGAGGCACCGCAATCAAGTAGCCATACTCCACAATTAGTTGAGATATCCCTCCTTGTACATAATGTCACATGATCTCTGGTGACAACTGAAACAGATGCCTTTTTCTTCTGGTCTTCAGGATAATTTTTCTTGGGACATTCTATTGCGTAGTGACCCTCCTCTCCTCACGCAAAGCACCAGAACCTTGGTTTGAATTTTCCTTTAGGATTTTGTTTTTTACTTTTGTTTTGAAACCCTTTATTTGGCCTTTCTTCAAAATTTTTCCCTATTCTTTGTTCTCGGCTATTTTGGTTCTTCTTACGTGTTTGTAATGTGTGGTGCCTATCAGAATCCTCTTTCCTTTGTTCTTGTTGTTCTTCTTCTTCAAGAAGATATTGTTTTACTTTTGCAAATTCCATGTTATCTGGATTCGCTGTCAGGGTCTTCATTGTACTTCATATTTTTCCTTTGGAAGTCCAGATAGACAAATTGCAGCTAATTGCTTGTCAGAAAATTCAATTTTGTTCTTAAATAGCTGTCTGTTCATGTCTATTATTTTATTGCAATACTCTTGTATGCTCATTTCATCTTCTTTAACAAAGCTCGCCAATTCTCTTAATTTCATTGTTGCACCGTAAATCGTATTTTCATTGCAAATTTTGTCCAATGTTTCCCACGCTTCTTTGGCACTTTCTATGTCCAAGATGTCGTTAATGAGGTCATCGCCTACACTTCTCATTATTAGAGCCAAAGCCGTGAGATTCACCTTTGTTCTCCGTCTTGTTTCTGTCTGCGACAAATTCGTACCAACTTCATCGTTGTACCCAATTACTCCCTCCCAGCACTCCTTCATAAGCATTTCTGACTTAATTCGTGCTTTCCATGCATTGTAGTTTTTTCTATTTAGCTTGGGGATGCCCAAAAACCGATCCTCCATTGCTTTGCCCATCTCTATGCTGCCTAATAAACTCCCTCAAAAGTTATTTTACTCCTAACAACTCATAAACACACTCCCTCAATTCACTGTATACCCATAACCTATTAGAAATAAATTAGCAGAGTATGGTACGCAGTGAAATTTGTGTATAAGTTTTAAAATAACTTTTATTACAAAACAGATAAAACTAGAGTAAGAAAAATACACAAAATCATTGTTTACAAAACAACATATGGTTTGAATAAAAATGAATTAACTTTCATCTTATATACAGGACACAATATAAGTTCTCATTTAATTTTGAATTTTAACATTCTTGACAGTGATTTCCTAAAGTATTTCTATTCCTATTGATGCCTGTTAATCATTGTGATCTTATTACGATAAATAAAATTTTGATAAAATAACCCCTACAAACAACAAGCTATCTAAAATTGAAACTTTTACTTGAGCTTTACTCTTCAATTTATGTACTGCTGTGAATTTCTGGCTAATGAAGTGTTTTTAGATTACCCCAGCGCCTCGCTTCATTTCTTCATGCATGCGTTTGGGATTTAATATTCATATTAAAAATAGGAAGTTATCAATATGAATCAATTCATTTTTCAATAATTATTTTAACAAAGAGGTTTTTACAATAAAACCCTTTTTAATGCAAAAATTACTTCTTAGCTTATTCAGCTCATTTATGGTCCCATGAACTAGTTTTGTCAAAATATAACATTTCATGGTTACAAATTCTTCACATGTAAAATTACCACATACATTAGAAAATTCATACTTGAACCTTCGTTATTTAGTTCATAAGTTTGGAACATCCATTTTCATATGTAACTTGCTCACTTATTATAGTCGACTACAGTTCAATAGTGTAATTTATATATATATATATATGCAAGTTAAGTGTCTTGCAAAATAATCTGCCAAAAATTTTCAGAAAACTAAAAGAAATTTTCAAATCTTTTAGCATTACTGTCATCAGGTGCCCAAATCAAGAATTTGAAAAATGTGTTGTTAAAATATGTTAACCACAAGGATCTTGATGTAATCCACATCCATGTTGGCACGAACAACCTGAGGAGGGGCTACAGGGGAGGGCCGGGGTACAATGGGGGCCATGGCAAGCGCGAGGCTCTCCACGACATGGCAGATCTGCTGTTTACTGTAAGAAATAATTTTCCGAATTCAAAAGTTTATGTAAACAGCATCATAATCCGATCTGACATTGGCTATAAGGCCCTTCATGATTTTAACACTCAACTCGATCTTATGTGTAACAATTTCGGAGTCATGTTCGTGGAGGCCAACTGCTGGGTGGCGCGGAGGCATCTCGCCCGTGATGGAAGGCATCTGAATCGTAAGGGTGTCTCGCGTTTGGCTTCCTTGTTTGATGCGGTGATTCCTGCGGCACTGCGCTTGGTGGGGGAGCTGACGCTATCTACTCTCCAGGCGGGTCCCGGGGCTCTGGGGGCGGACACGGCGGCTAGCTCTCCGCCTTCCCAGGTGGAGGGTCGTGAGCCGGCCGGTCCTGGGGTGTCGGGAAACGAGCTGGAGGGGGCCTGTGCGTTGCGCACTTAAACATGCGCTCGCTTAATACAGGTTTCGAGGAGATGTCTGCACTGATAACAGATTTTGACTTTGATGTTTTTGGTGTTACTGAGTCTTGGCTTAGTCCAACAACCCCCTCTGATCACTATGACATACCTGGCTACACACTCCTGAGAGCCGATCGAGGGGTTGGTACCGGGGGCGGTGTCGCTCTTTATGTCAGATGTGGCATGGTTTTTGAGCGGCTCCACGTAACGTGTGATGATCCAGGCATAGAATTTATCTCGTTGATCCTCAAGGTGAGGGGTGTTAAGCTCTGTATAACCATCGTGTACAGACCACCGCATGTGAGCTACACCTGTCTCGGCTCCTTGTTTCAGGCATTGTTTGTAGACATAGCAGTTCAGGTGGACTATGTTTTATGTTTAGGGGATACAAATATTGATTTATTGTCATACTCTTGCCATGAGGCCAAATATTTTCGCCGTCTCTTAAGACTCCATTACTGTGTACAGCACGTCACTGAACCGACAAGGGTAACTGCTAGCTCAGAAACCTTGATAGACCATATTATTACAAATAAAGCAATGCAACTAAAGAGGTGTGGCGTTATTGATGCTCCAGCTGTACTGGATCATAGAGATAAAAAAATCACAGACCATAAACTCATTCATTGTGAATTAGACCTGAAAAGAGAAAGAAAAATGGCAAAGCTTGTTACATACAGAGATTTTTCTAAGTTTAATATAGCTGACGCAATTTTAATGCTACAGAATGTCGAGTGGGAAGCAGTAAAGGATATGAGCAGTGCAGAAAAAATTACCTCCTTTATTAGCTCTAAGACATAAGAAATTTATGACAAACAGGCACCCTTAGTCAGGAAAAGAGTGACAAAGAAAAAAGCCCCATGGAGAACTGATGAAATAGTTATTTTAACGAGACTGAAAAATAAGTTAAGGACACGTTTTTCGAAGACAATGCAGGAGTCAGACTGGGCAGAATATAAAAAAGTGAGAAATAGGCTAAATGGGGCAGTCTGGAAAGCTAAAAGAAATTTTTTCTCGGAAAAACTGGCAGACTGTAGAGATAGTAGATCATTTTGGAAATGCCTTAAACAAAGTGATATAGTGAGAAAAAAGGGTGGAAACGACTTACCCGAAGAATTAAAAGTCAGTGAAATGAATGAATTTTTTGTAAGAATGGGATCATTTTATGAAGCAGATGCTGATTTGATAAGATATTATAGTGAAGAGACGCATAATAAGAACAAATTTAAGTTTAGACAAGTATCAGTACCCGAAGTGAGAGCGGCAATCAATGAAATTACTTCAAGGGCTGTTGGTGTGGACGAAATAAGCATTGCTATGGTTAAGGCCGTCAGCCCATTTGCCATTGAAGCAATCACTCACTTGATGAATGTGTCTATGGAAAAAGGTGAGTTCCCTCATTCGTGGAAGAAAAGCATTGTACACCCTCTGGCCAAAAAACAGAATCCATCAAACCTTGATGAATTAAGGCCAATATCAGTCTTGCCAGCAATGTCAAAGATTCTTGAAAAATTGGCAATTCGCCAAATAGTTGAGTTTGTAAATATGGAGAATCTGCTTCCCAAATTGCAGTCAGGGTTCAGAAAGAACCACAGCACCTGTACTGCATTGTTGAATATGTTTGCAGACTTGTTTGGGGCGAGGGACGCTGGCAGGGTTAGCTCAATAATCATGCTTGATTATTCGCAGGCCTTTGACTCCATAAGCCACAGTTTGCTCCTAGCAAAACTGCATCACTTTGGGTTTCATAGTAGTGCGATTGCTTGGTTCAGATCCTACCTGGAAAAGAGACTGCAGGTGACAAAGGTGGGTACTGATATCTCACCTCCTCTTGGTAAATCAAGGGGAGTGCCGCAGGGGAGCTGTCTTGGGCCCATTCTGTTCACCCTATACACTGCAGATCTCCCCAGCTGTGTAAGTCACTGTAATATGCACTCATATGCAGATGACTGTCAACTGCACTTCTCGTATGAGATTGGATCAGCTAACCGAGTTTTTGAGAGTGTAAACTCAGACCTGGTGAGAGTAAGTGAGTGGTCACGTAAGCATGGACTCAAGTTGAACGCTGATAAATGCATGATCATACATATTGCTCCGCCCAATGTTTTACAAACAATCGCAAATGTTGACTTGCACGTTAAACTTGAGGACAAAGCGTTAATGGTGAGTGATTCAGTCAAGACATTGGGCGTAGTACTTGACAGTGGCCTCACATTCTCAGATCACATCACCCATGTCTCCCAGGTGGCTTTGGGAAGGCTGCGAGGTCTGTACAGATATAAAGACATCCTGCCAGAGGCAGCTAAGCTGCAACTGGTACAGTCATTGGTTTTGTCGGTGCCTTACTACTGTTTTCCTGCATATGGCAACAGTATAACCGGGGAAGAAATGTCCCGGATCCAGAAGCTGCAGAACACTGCTTTGCGCTTCGTTTGCGGTATTCGCAAGCGAGAGCGTATTACTCCATTTCGGGAGGCAGCAATGCCAATGGAGGCCGTATGCAGGATGCAGACTTGCAACCTCATCCACCGGCTCATGGTTCATCAGGAACCTCATTGCCTGGTGGAAAGACTTGTTGCTCGAGGGGAGGTGGCTCTGCGTAGCACTCGGCAGGACGCCTTGCTACATTTTCCAAGGGTGCATCTGGAGGTGGGTAGGAGAGGGTTTTCCTACTTTGGCCCCAAGCTCTACAATGAGCTCCCCTTGAGCCTTAAACAGCTTGGGGTCCTGGCTTTTAAGGCAAAAATAAAGAATATTTTTAATGGACAATGTAACTGTAAATATGACTTGTAAATATAGATGTATGCCTCTTTGCTAATTTAGTTTTTATTTTGTATTTTAATTTAGATATAGTGACCTGAGTTACTTTGTAAAGCAGTATTGTACTGAAAGACGCTCGGAAATAAAAGGCATTTTTATTTATTATTTATTATTTATCATAAAAAATCGAAGCAAGCTACCCTTTAAATCTCCTAATGTGAAAATAACAAACTGCAACCATCCAAATTGTTGTCACTTCTGAAGAATTTTAGCTGAAAGGTATTGGATGTAAATTGTCCCATAGGTATCTTAGGAAATATTTATGGCGTTGAGAGTGTAACGCATATTTAGCTGTTGGCGCTCTCTCATACTTTATCCATGTAAAAAATATACTTGAATGCTTTACAAAACAGTTAAGTATAACTGTTAAGTGGATACAAATGATCATGAAAAAGAAGCTTACGATCAGTGGGTAATCAATTGGAGTTAAGCGAAAAACATTTGCGGGCACTTACTGAATAAACAGCAGTGAGGGGAATAACTTTGCAAAATTTAATATCATCATTCTTTTGTCAAAGCACTGAAGAAGAAATCCAAAACCCCAGCATATTTGTAGACTTGAGGCCTGGTTTGGATCTCGGCGGCTTTGAACTCTTTCACCTGGAACCACCTTTAACTTTTGTTACCAATAGTTACATATGTATTCTAGTGAGTTAAGGGAATAACGCAGCAAATTGTCATATGGATAATTTTGGTTATTGGTTACAATTTTATGAGGTTCGGGAAATAGTTACAATAATGCTTTTGGACTGATAATGCCACTTGGATAGAGTTGTCCATGCAAAAAAAACCTGTTAATAGAGAAAAATCATTTTAAATCGCTGTTGCCTTTAGGTGGGATGTTGCTGCTTACAATCGCTGCAGCCTTTTTGGTAGAAATGGTCATATTTTTATTCATTGTTGTTCGACAGGATATGGACGAGTTTGGTATTGCTCCAAAAGTGTTACGGCCCAAGGGGGACTACAGTCAAGAAGAAGGCCCCAGTAGGAAACGTCATTTGCCCCAGTTCTCAGACGGTCCCATACCTGGCACTCCCGTCCTCAGAACTCTCATTGAACCAGTGAGGTATTAAGCTTCTTTTTTTATATTTAATAGCATGTGGAATTTAAGCATTTAAGGCTTTATTCCAAGGCAAGGTTAGTAAGCCCAATATTGACAAAAGTAAGCATTATATTAATTTTTATCCAGTATTTTAAGGTGATGTAATAATGACCAGTTTTGGTTCATTCTTTTACTTTTTTTTATGTAGCTTATGTCTAATACAGTCAAACCTCACTAACTCGACTATTTGTGGACCCAAAAGTTGTCGAGTTTGGGGGTTGTCGAGATATCCAGAACGTTGGAATTTTTAATGGGTTTTAATACATGAACACTAAACTAATTTTAGTTTCATATATAAATGTATTACATAAGTATTTTTACATATTGAGTAAACAGTCTTTGAAGAAATTTCAAGTACTCAACAATTAAACCAAAACTTAATGTCCTGAAAAAATGCTCAATTTAAGATTCTCTGTCAGCTGTTCAAGTGTCGAGTTACACAGACTGTCAAGTTGTCGAGTGTCGAGTTAGTGAGGTTTTACTGTATGCTTGTAATTAACCACTCTGTTAAACCCAGAGATCCACAGGACGAGTAGCTCACTTGCTCAGGAATATTATGTAGGCTTATTTTGGATAGAATCATTATTCTATTGCCCCTGTGCAGGTTTGATTATTCTGGTATGATCTCAGTGAAGAGTGAAGAGTAAAAATTAAATCCTAACAATTCTTTGGTTAAATGTTCTTCTATGTTCTATGTTATCTTATCTCCTGTTGAATTCGATGTAAAGTTTCCTTCTTGCCAAGGCAATGACCAGTTGATGAGAAAAAAATTTTTGACTTTAGGGAAACAATTGGGATCCGGTTGTTGAAGAAAATGGGCTGGAAACCAGGGCAAGGCGTTGGTCCGAGACTTTCAAAGTCTGAAAAATCAGCATCAAGAAAAGCGCAGAAGCAAGGGAAGATATATGGCTGTGCTCTGCCAAGTCATGTATCCAATCCAAAAGAAGCATCAGATGATTCGGAAGAAGACGAAGAGATTGATCCTGACGTAACCTTTGCCCCTGACGATTTTGATCCTTGGATCGTCAAACCTAAAGATGATTGTTTTGGTCTTGGTTATTCAGGACTCGACAGAAGGCCTGTATTGTCCTCTCACATTGATTTATTTGGCCCTCCGTCTTCCTCTTTGGTAATGAAGGAGAAGAAGAAGAAAGTTAACATTCGGGGTCAGGTAAATAACAGCATCAAAACTATCGAGAACTAAATATTAAATGTTGCATGAACTGAAAAAGTTCCTATATCAATGATAGAGTTATCAGATTAGCTAAAATTGGTACCAACTTATAGAGGTTCTCAAGTATTTGTTATAAATAAATAATCCTAAATTCCTTAAAACATTTAACAAAGTTTGCAACGCTTAATCAATATAGTTTTTAGCTACATTCATACCACCTCTTTTTAAAATCTTATACTTTCAGTACCAAATGTACATATACAGTATTTGGAAACCTTGGTAACTGGGTAACTATACACTAGGCTCAAAATAAATTTGATTTCCTTGTAATCAATTAATCATCACAATTGTAATTGTTGATTAATATCCAAGCCTGGCCCTCATCCAGAATAAAAAAGGTATTGTTTGGCTCTGCAATATGGCACAAATCGTAATGTGCCATGCCATTACTGAACTATGTGCTTAAGCTGATACTCTTTCAATTGCTCCTTTATGAAGGTCACAATTCATAGGCGTGGGCAGGGTCTGGTGCCATGGGTGCTGGGCACGAAAAGTCGCCTCCCCATCCCCCAATCCAACACCGCATCTCACAGTCCAACCCCCCCCCCACTCACCAACTTATTGCGGCTCACTGCTACCCACTAATTATGATCAATGTGTAAGTTCACACTGCCACACTTTGAAAACTTCAACCTTTTGTACAATATTTACTTTAGCAACAAAAGTAAATATGTATTGTCATGGATGTGACAATCAAAATTGCATTATACAAAGGCCTAGAATAACAACTGAAATATTTGTTTATGTTATAAATTTATGTTTCTACTATTCGCATTCTTTGCATGTTACAATTAGCAAATTTTATTCAATACAAATTCACACAGCATACTAAATACAGGAGTAAAAAAAAAATCAGACTTTTAACTGGACGATTAGATAGCTGCTCTCCCCGGCCCTGCGATTAGATAACGATTTATTTGAGTACAAGAGGTAAATAAAAAGGATAACAGCAACAACATAGATCTAAAAAGACGATTGTACAACATAATAACAATTGTAATAACATAATAACAATTTATTTTACGAACAATTATCCCAAACGAAACGGTTGACAGACTGAGTCCAAACTAGATCTATGTGCAGCGATGGCTGTGCACAGGATGTCTGAGAATAATGGAATATTTGAAATATTTTACAGATTTATTGACTTTAATCTTTACTCAAAACAAAATCATATTTTTATCCGTTTATACAAGTCGGCCACACCAGCATTAATTTTGTCTCAGAAAAATATGTAAATGAGGTTCATAGTTTTTATGAGAGAGTAAAAAATAAAGTGCTTTCATTTCAAAAATAGTACAACGTTGACCGAACAATAGAGAATTGATAGTTAATTAATTATTAAGAGATACTTGAAGACTCCATACAGTCATGAGGTTTAAGGTTGATTCCTTAAAAGGTTCAAAATGAGTGTTAGATTGTTTAAAAACACTTTAGGTACAGGCAGACTGACTGAATAAAGATAAGTAATTGGGCCTTTTTTCTAAATTGTATTTCAGAAATCCTATTTTCTATTATTACCTTACTTTTATGTTTTAAATATTATTATTAGCATTCTACAGGCAAGCCTAATGAGATCAGAGATTCATTAAACAAAAACATTATTTATAAACATTAAAATCTTTAACATTGGGGTTTTGACCAATTAGGTGATTAATCAATGTGATAAATAGTTGTGATAAGCAACAACAAGAAATCTTGAGTTTCAAAGTCAAAGCTACTCTAATGTAAATTTTGTGTTTTGATTTAATGAATTTGCTTTTAGTTAAAATAACATAATATTGGTTACTAAAATTTACGTGAAAAATAAACCCTTGACCCGGGCACAGCAAACAAAGCGGGAGCGAGGCAAGTTTTGTTTAGGAAGTTCCCAACGTGTGACTATAAAATAACGGCGGCGATTTAGGTCACGTACCAATGCGAATCGTACGTTACAAGTAAAATATAAAAACCACACAGCTTCTCTGTGATATAATCTAAAAACGTTTGCATACTGGAAAAAGTTTGGTCTATAATTTTTATTGTACAAATGTATATTGTTAAGACTGTACCACAAGTGTATATTTTTTAGTTTATTTTATTTACAATCATGTGTTTCTTGAAATTATTATTCTTGTTTACTTTTTGTTAAAATGAGAGTTTTTTGAGTCTTGAGTAAAACATTTCTAAACTTTAATTTTGTGAATTAATTGAGTAATTCCAACATGGTCCTGAATCGAGCCGAATGAGTATGAACCAAGACAGAATATCAGTTTTACTAAAACAAAGAAGTACTGTGAGAGGATCACTTACTAGGATCAAAAACTATCTTGAAACAGTAAGTACCAATACAGACAGGGCAGACCTAATTGTGAGGCTCGAGAAACTTAACGCAATATTTGATAAATTTGTCCAAATACATGAGGAATTGAGTACTCTAGATGAGGAACAAGCGACTGATGACATTCTAGGAGATTTTGAAGATGAATATTTTTCCACTAAAGCTAAATTCATTAAACTGTTAGGCGAACATCACCCTAATATTTCTACTACTCAATTACCCATGGAAAATTCTATTCAACATACCGGTAGTGTTTCGGCTGACACAATTCCTCAAGTCAAACTTCCCAACTTAAATTTGCCAACCTTCAGTGGGAATATTGAGGAATGGCCGTCGTTTAGCGAGTTATTCAAATCTATCGTCCATGACAATCAAACTCTCCCCAACATACAAAAACTTTTCTATCTTAAGTCGTGCCTAAAAGGGGAGGCGCAACAACTGCTGCAGTCCCTTCTGTCCACAGAACAAAATTATTTTGAGGCGTGGGACATCCTTAAGTTAAGATATGACAATAAAAGGCTGATCATAAATTCTCACTTAAAGGAATTATTTAGTCAAGCGTCATTGGTAAATGAGTCCTCTCAGGGACTTCGAAAACTAGTTGATATCTCTGAAAACCATATTAGAGCTCTAAAATCGCTGGGTGAAAATGTAGGTGAGTGGAATAGTGTTCTTGTCTACATATTAACCAGTAAATTGGATAGTGAGACTAGAAAATAATGGGAAATGTCATTAACAACAACTAATATGCCTAGTTTCGAAGAATTAAAGTAATTCCTTATCCAAAGAATTAACGCATTGTCGTCCTCAAATGTGTCTAAAGCCCAGTCATCTAGCAGCATTCAGTCTAGTTCTAGATTCGTACAGAGTAAAGGGTCATTTAACCATGCAAAGAGTAAATCATATTTTAATCATGTTTGTGTAATATGTGAAAACACTAATCATTCAATTTATCAGTGTGATAAATTTTGTAAAATGAGTGTTTCTGATAGAATTGAACATGTCAAAAGACACAAACTGTGTTTTAATTTTTTGAAGCAGAATCATTCTGCTGCTGATTGCAACAGCTCTAATTGCAAAATATGTAACAAGAATCATCACTCTTTATTACACATTGATTTGAAAGGGAGCAATGAGAAAGGTAGAGTAAAACCAAATTCATCCAATCATTATGCCTCTGAACTAGAGTCAGAGTCTAAATCTGTAGACTTGAGTAATTTAGAGGACACATATCCAACAACAGTAACACAAGTTTTGCTTTCGACTGCCATTGTACAGGTCGAAAATAGTAAAGGTGAACAAGTAAAGGTGCGTGCACTCCTTGATTCAGGTGCACAATCTAACTTTATCACGAAGTCATGCGCTGATCGCCTTAAGTTGGAAACATCTGATTCTTCAATTACTATCAATGGTATAGGTAAATCTAAAACAAAAGCGTCTAAACGAGTGATACTTAATCTGTCTTCAAGAATTAGCAAGTATGCAACTAATATTTCAGCTATTGTTTTGCCGACTATCACCTCTAAACTGCCTGTCGAGACTATCAACCCTGCCAGTTGGTCTCAACACATCTCTACACTTGTCTTGGCAGACCTGGAGTTCTTCAAACCAGGTGACGTTGATATTCTCAAAGGAGCTGAAGTTTATTTTGACCTTTTAATCGAAAGTAAGATAGCTGGTACAAAACAATCTTCAACTCTTCAAAATAGCGTTTTTGGTTGGATTATTGCTGGTAGATGTGGACCTCGTCCAAACGAGATTGAGTCAAATTGCAATCTGTCAATTGAAAGTCAACGATTTTGGGAAATCGAGGAAGTTGTTCCTAATTTGGTTTTAAGCAAAGAGGAACTACTGTGTGAGCAACATTTCAAGGATAACGTCAAACGAGACGAATCTGGACGATTTATTGTAAAACTTCCTTTCAATGAACGTATTAATGTGTTAGGCAAGTCTCAACATATAGCCTTAAGTAGCTTCAAAAGAGTTGAACATAGGTTATCCTTGAATTCCGAGAGAGAGAAAACAACAGTACACTGATTTTCTACAAGTATATTTGAACCTAGGACACATGGAATTGCCTGCCTGTGTGTATGTAAGATCTATATCAACCAATTCTGATGTTAATATAAATCTGCTTTGTTCTAAAACGAGAGTTGCCCCTACCAAACAAATTTCCCTTCCAAGGCTAGAACTTTGTGGAGCATTGCTTCTGTCAAATCTATTGAGTAAAGCAGCGTCTGCTCTAAGAATTTATGTAAATAAATGTTGTGCTTGGACTGATTCTACAATAGTTTTGTGTTGGTTATCTCAATTACCGAACAAATGGAAAACTTTTGTAGCTAACAGAGTGTCCGAAATACTATTCCTCCTTCAAATTGGAATCATGTGAGTATCTTTGAAAATCCAGCTGACTTAGCCTCCAGAGGCACTACTGGTCTACAACTTACACAATCTAATCTTTGGTGGCATGGTCCGGAGTGGCTAAAGCTAGACAAATCAAATTGGCCACGGAGTAATGTGAACGTTAATGACAAAAACATTCCTGAAGCTCGAAAACCAAAGGCTCAAGCTTTGTTTTCACAAGAAAAGTCAACACTGCATAAGAAATTAATGAACTTTTCAAGATTATATTTACTGTTGCTTATATTTTGAGATTTGCAAACAACCTGAGAAAACCACAAGAACAAAGAGAAAAAGAGTTTTTAAAACGAGAAGAAATAAGGAATTCAACGAAAACAATAGTTAAACTCATACAGGAAGAAAGTTTTGAGGAAGATATCAAGCACCTGAAAACACATGGATATGTTAAAAACAAAAGCAAACTGAAGAATTTAATTCCATTTCTGGATGAAGAAGGTCTTTTGCGTGTTGGAGGCAGATTAGCAAATGCAAACATACCGTATAACATGAAACATCAATTGTTGTTGCCAGGAAAACATCATTTCACAAGACTATTGATCAGGAACGAACATATCAATCACCTTCATGCCGGGACTCAACTGATTCAGAATGTCATGCGACAAAATTATTGGATTATTAACATAAAAAATGAAATCAAATGTGTAATTCGCAATTGTACTACTTGCATCAGATATAAGGCTTCAACAGCATCTACCATAATGGGTAATTTACCACTCTCCAGAGTCAATATTGGAAGAGCTTTTGGTGAAACTGGAATTGACTTTGCTGGTCCTATTTCTACAAAAAGGATGGGAGGAAGAATAAAGGTTTGTTTTAAAAGTTATATTGCATTATTCGTTTGTTTAGTCAGTAAAGCTGTGCACATTGAATTAGTTTCAGACTTGACTTCTGATGCCTTTTTGAGCGCTTTCAAAAGATTCGTGGGCCGACGAGGATTGCCCAATGACATATATTCCGACAATGCAACCAATTTTAAAGGTGCGTATGCACAGTGAAAGTGTTTTTTACACAGTGAAATTTTCAGGTCCGAGCCAGTTTTGAGATTTTCTCAAGATAGGAATATCAACTGGCACTTCACTCCACCATCGAGTCCTCATTTTGGTGGACTGTGGGAGCCAGCAATTAAATCCATGAAAACACACTTAACTAGGGTCATGCATGGGTGATCAAATATTGAACTTTGAGGAACTTTCAACATTATTAATTCAAATTGAAGCTTGTTTGAATTCAAGACCACTGTCCCCTATGTCAAGCAATCCAAGAGACTTAAATGTTATTACACCTGGACATTTTCTAATATTTTCACCAATGACTGCTGTTCCCAACCAAGATTTAACCAATGAAAAGATTAACTATGCACAAAGATGGAAACTGGTGGAACAGATGCAACAACACTTTTGGAAAAGATGGTCTCATGAATACTTGAACAGCCTGCAGCATAGAAGCAAGTGGATGGAGGTACAAAGGAATTTAAAAATTGGTGACCTCGTTATTATTAAAGAAGACAACCTCCCACCTTGCAAGTGGCACACCGCAAGAGTAGAGCAAATACATCCCGAAAGTGATGAAATTGTTTGAGTTGTCACACTTAGAACAAAGAATGGACTCATAAAAAGACACATCTCAAAACTGATTATTGTTCCAGTTGCCTGATTTTGAGATATCTAATATCTCAAGGGGCGGAGCATGTTAAGACTGTACCACAAGTGTATATTTTGTTAGTTTATTTTATTTACAATCATGTGTTTCTTGAAATTATTATTCTTGTTTACTTTTTGTTAAAATGAGAGTTTTTGAGTCTTGAGTAAAACATTTCTAAACTTTAATTTTGTGAATTAATTGAGTAATTCCAACATATATAATATTCACTTGTTTTCATAAAAAAATATTGTAATTTACATATGGTACTATCTTTGTTGACTTCCTCTTCCTTCCTTTTAAGCCACAAAGCAGAATAAATTGGAACTACGTTTAGTTGTCCATATCCTTTCCTTGGCCTTTTTCTGAAAGCCAGAACCTGATACTTTTTTTGACATATTTAAATTAGACTATTTCCTATAGGCCTAGCTACAATTATCACTAAATTTAATAATAACTGGATGATTTGAAATGAATAATTTTAAACAATTATAATCCCTAACAGCAGATAATATTATGCACTGACTAAATTTAAGTGGGAGTGCTCTCTACAAATAAATGTCAAGAACAGACTACAGTCAAGAACAGACTACAATCAATCTACCTCAAAAATGATAACAGAGTTACTACAATCAAAATATTTATGTTTTGGAGACAGAAGGGATACACAATATGTTCTTACATCTGGCCTCTCATATCTAAGAAATCGCGATTAGCGTGTGAAAGAACCTGAAAGACTCGGCTGAAATGATAAGAGCGGCGCCGTGTCCTCATAAGTTGCTTAAAGTAACATGATGCCCACAAAACACTAATATTTTCTATAGTTTGTAAATTTATTATAACATTATAAAAAATTATTTCTACTAGGCCATAATTTTTTACTAAATTACTGGCATTCTTATTTTTACTTCTGTATTTTTTTTAAATAAAAAGTACATTTTCTGCCTTTTTGGCGCCCCCCTTAGGCCAGCCGTGGGTGCCGTGGCAAAACCCGTGGCACCCACCGTGCACACTAGGGTGGGTTGAAAAAAAAAAAATTTTGGAATTTTGAATCACAATAGGTCTCAAAAGCTGCGTAATAGCATGTATAATACTGAAAAAATAACTTCAAAAAAATCATATAAGATCTTCCGGTTGCGCAATGACCTTGAAGTTTAACTTCTTAAATAAAACTCCATAAGAGAACGAGTAAAAAATCTTAATTTGGTTTATGCTGGGGATGGATAATCGTACAAAAGATTTGCCATGAAAAATTAAAAGAGCTCTTTAAAACATTTAAAAAAATTATGTAATGTGTCCAAATAGGCAACAGTATTATCGATCTATGGCCTTCTAAAAATCCCTTATTTAGGCATTTTTTCAAGTTTTTGGCTTGTATTAAATCAATAATTTTTTTGCCTATTTGTACAAATTATACCGTTTTTCAAACTCTTTCAAAGAGCTCTTTTCATTTTTCATGACAAATCTTTTGTACGATTATCAGTGTCCAGCATAAACCGAATTACAATTCTTCACTATTTCTCTTATGGCGTTTTACATGTTAAACATCAAGGTCATTGCGCGACCAGAAGATCTTATATGATTTTTTGAAATTTTTTTCAGTATTCTGTATGCTATTACGCAACTTTTGAGACCTATTACGATTCAAAATTCAAAAACTTTTTTTGACCCACCCTAGTGCGCACGCCTTTGTCACAATTATGGAATATAGTATTGTAGAGCGCTTCACTGTGCCCTTTTCACTCTCGTTCTTTTTATTTTGTATCATGCTACAGCTCATAGGCTGTATTAAGTAATTTTTATGTGATATTGTGTATAACTTATTATTGGATATAGTGTATAGCTTATTTTTATCCACAGGCATTTGGTGTTGGCGCCTTTGAAAGGGAGGACGAAGACATCTATGCAACTGATGACATGAGCCAATACGACTTTGCGCTCGATACACCGCAGATGTTGGCTGAGAAACGGCAGCAGGAGCGAAATAAACGACAGACGTTTGCGGGGCAAGCCTCCGCTGATGTTCTAGAAGGTATACTGGGGTGTGAGAATTGTAAGGAGGGCTTGCAGGTATTTTTGATTAGCGCTTCGTCCTGAGTGGCAGGCTGCACCCTACAGCTGATGACGTCAGATTGATATTTTTGTTCTGTTACTGGTATAACAAGGGAGGATGTATCTTTTCTTGGGAACCATCTCCTTCTGCATTGACATCCATTTTCCTCGGGTGATATTATAGGAACATGTTTCTGGGTCAACTCTGGCCAACTTTTTGGTCTTTGCCTAATGTATATGTTTCCATTAGTTTTAACTCTTTGTAATGTAGCCACACCAAGTGCAGCAAAACAGAGTTTTGATTGTAGATGTGCCAACCAAATCATTCAAAATGCATCAATTAGCATGATCTGTTACTCTAAAGCAAAATTCCTCAAAATTGGTCTCCTTGAGCAATTTTTCAAATTAAAAATCTCTGAAATACACCTACTTCATTGATTTTGCCATTTGAGATCAATGTATTTCCGATACTCATTAAGCTTGCCTGTAGAATGTTAATAATAATATTGAAAACATAAAAGTAAGGTAATAATAGAAAATAAGGTGTCTTTAAGAAAATAATATATAGTCTATGCAATGTTAAATTTTGAAGCCAGTAAATGTGATCATATGTTACAAAAATTAGCACATTCTGTTCGAGAATCTTGGTGTTAAAGAAATGGAAAATACGTTTATATTCCTCTCTTTTGCACTTCTAATTTTAACGTTTTAAAAATAAAAACCCTTTTTTAAACCTATACCGTATTTTAGCGTGGTAGATGCAAAAATGTCCCACTTCAGGCTTACAAGTCTTTAACGAGAAGTCACACTACTGTCGCAATCTCTAGTTTTTAGCTCATGCTAAAAAATTTATAAGCATGAGCAGTCTCCTTTTCTGGAATATTGTGGTGTCTTTGAACAATTTCTTAGACACCTCTTTTTTTCTATTTACAGAGTTCTCGATGCAGCCTTCAGCTGTTGTTGAAGATCGCCATCCTCCATGCAGTTTAAGGGTCACCAATTAACAATGATACTGATGTTCTTCGAAAGCAATGAATCTTGTTGTTTTTTGGATTTAAGAATGTTGCAATTTTACTAGATTCAGCACCAATGGTGTGAACAACGACGTTTTTAGCTTAACATTTGCCGTGTCAAAAACCAATTAATAGTCTTTTGGTTGCTTTTTTTTGGGTCTTAGACTTACTTATGATATAAATCGCAAGGTTTGAAACTGCTCTGCCACTTATTGTTGTGAATGAACGTTGATTGTGAGTTTTTCAATCATGTCTGAGGAACACCACCAAGAAACTACCATTGTCCTCAACATCGTCCAATGTAAACCATAGGAGATCATCTCGCCTACACGCAATAAAAATCCTAAGTATATAAATAACTTTACACAGTTACCATTCCTCATCTGGAGCTTCATTTAAGTCCCCCACCAACTTAATAGACAAGCGTCGGTTTGGAGCAATCAACTGTTTGTTTGCTTCTGTTTGCTGTAATCCTAGTCCGGAAAAAAGTTTTTGGCCTGGGTTCAGCAAAGGCTAACAAAAACCGACAAAAGAGAACAGAAAACCTATATGTTTTTGTGTCAGTATGGTGAAAAATTATTAAAGAAAATACATTTCAAGAAAAAATACTACTATAATAAACTTCATTTTATTGACACCTGAATTAATTGGTCTGCAGGTTTTGTGCTTTCGAAAACACCTTTGGTACGGAAGACATATCCCCCTCCCCCACTGCCTCCTGGGTTCACGCCCCAACATCAAGTGAAGCCTAGCAGGTTCAGCGCCCCAAAAGCGACTGACAAGGCTGCTGAAAAGCCTAGGGATAAGAGACTAACTGCTGCTGAGAGAGCTGTCCTTGTAAATGAACCAGAATCTTTGGCCTCTAAGAAACAGGTAAATTAAATGTGATGATTTTTATAACCTGAATTTTTAGTTTTATTGGCACATGGTACATAGTCTTGTTGGTCTAAGATTAAATTAGCTACAGTTACATACTTTTTTATGGATTTTGAAATAACATTGTCAAACAGTTTATGGAAAAGTCATAAATATAAAATTGTTGTTCATAAATAAGCTATTAAAAATTACTATAAAAAGTGATAATATGAAAATAATTTAAATGGAACTTCTTGAAATGGGAAAATGATATTGTACTACAGTACAATCCCGATTATCTGAGGTCGTCGGGCCCGAGGCTGCCTCAGATACTGAAAATCTCAGCTAATGTGGAGGCAGCTTATATTTTGAGGTTAGGGTGTGGTTAGGTGGTAACAATTGTGGTTGTAACGCCAGTAAAATATTACTTTTATTAATGAATCGAGTATGTAGGCCAGTAAAAAAGAATTTCTTTGCAAAAATTATTTAAATGCAGTACCTGAAATTAAAAATAAAAATCAGTTCCAAAATACATTCTGCTAAGAAAAATCTTCATTGTTCATATATTACCAGTTTATATTTGTAAGAAGGTTTGTTTATGGTGGGAGTTCATTCCCGGCAAGCAAGGGTGAATCCTTGCCACAAACATGTTGGTGCACTGGTACGATCGACGACTGGAATGTTTCGTTTCTACATCACTCTCATAAGGCCTCTTGTGGTAGGTACTTCGCCAAATGTTTGAGCAAGTCAAATTCGCCATTGCTCAACAATAGTCTGCTTTGTATCCAGCAGATGACTCGGTCAGTTCATTTAACTGTGATTTTGATTCAAAACACAAAATTTAGGTTATTTTGGAGTATTCATATCATAAAATAATACTTTGAATGTTTATTTAAACTGGAATAAATTAATAAACTAACAATATATTGATAATTTTATGTTTAGACGTTTAGACAAAATACATGTTAACCACATTATTATTATGTTCCCACCGAAAATGAAAAATATACATTAAGCTGAGAACCTCAGACAAACCCCCAGTGGGATCCTAACTGGCTTTTGCTAGTTTAGGTACCAATCCTGGGTACAGTAACGGAAGTTGTCACGATTGGAGGCAGTGTTGTAGCTGTCTTTCAGTGAGCAACTTCAGTTCCCCACCAAGGGAAGCAGGGATTAATGGCAAGGTGGGCGGGGGTGTACTGGTGACCAAGATGAGGGCCAATATGAAGGTCATCTGATCCCTTGAGGCCCTGTTCTACCATCCATTAGATAAAGTATACCTTTGCCCAGCCAGTCTAGCTTGGCTGAACCTATTCCATCTACCTATTCCTTTTTCCTTTTGCTTCCCATTTATTAATCTACAGGATTTTCCTGTGGGGTGAGGAAACCCAGACTACCAAATCCCCCCTACAAAAAAAAAAAAAAAAAAAAAATACAACCTGGAGCCTTGGATTACCAAGGCTCAGATAATAGGGCGTGTACTGTATCATTGAGACAGGGGAGCTGCTGGCTACTGTATTTTATAGTATCTTACGATGATCCGGGAGCTTTTGTAAAATACTCTTATATACATTTAAATTTTTTAAAAAGATTTGATTTTGTTATACTTTTAGCTAGGGGTCTGCAGGCCAGACTTTTTAAGTTCGGGTGGGGTCGGGTCGGGCCTTTAATTTTGCGTTTCAGGTCTCGGGCCAAAATCGGGTCAGGCCAAAAATATTTAAATAATTACTTTCGCATGAATTAACTACAACCATAGCTAAATTTAGAAATTATATAAAACTTAATATAAAAAAATTAACTATCTATCGAGGCCTAATAATTATTAGTAGGTTAAAATAAAATTTTAATTCAATGTTAACCTACTACAAGAAATTAAGATAAAAAATGAATAAATGAAAAAAATCATCCAAAAATCTATGAGAGTCATAACAATGATTATTATCATTACAAAGCCACACTTTATCACAACGACCATATTGCCAATAAACAATATAAACTATGAATACAAATTTGAAGTTGTAAAGAAAAAAGATCAAGGTCAGAGCTAATATAGGTGTAAGTTTTCAATTTTCGAATTCTGAGAGATGGTATTTCTAGATAGCTGTCAAAATCCATTCTTCTATGAGTTAATGAAATATTGTTGAGAAAAACTTGAGGATGGCTGCGAAAAATGATAGCAAATATCTTTCGGTCGCAGATAAATGGCAGTAGCTTTTTGAAACTCGCGATCTGCCGTGCAATACGATCGCGCGTATTTGCTGATCGCCGATAATCGGCAAATGTACCCATGCAAAAGTCGCGGTCGGCCACAAAAAACGATCGTGTGTATTTGCCGATCGTAAATAAACTAAATTCAACTTTCGTTATTTAATTAAAATATTCGTCATTTAAATATTGAAAATGTGGGTGCATCTGTTTTGCAAAGCCCAAAGCGATCATAGCATAGATTTCACATGTTATTTATTTGTTATGCCACCTCCATTAGAAAAGTTGAATAGTTTGAACAACTTATAATTACAAAAAATGCTATTAATTGAGGAACCATTTAACGCAAAAATCATCTGTCTAACCCATGAATTAGCTGAGCTGTCACAAAACAAAATGTTAGCGGTTATTATGGACCACCCAGTATAATCTGTCGATTGCGGATAAACGGCAGATGTAAATTCGGGGACCCGCAGACCCCTACTTTTAGCTTATCCCTACCATTGAACTACTGGTATAATCACAATATTTTGCCATTATAATAACCTTGAAGAATGTTAATAAGATAAAATGAGTTAGCAGTTAATAGTAATCAGTTACAGTACTAGTAGTTTTTTTTGTTAAACTTGTGTTTAGAGCTACGAAATAAAAACCTAAAAATTCCAAATAAGAGCCCTTTGATTTCAAACGAAAAACATTTATCTTGAGAAACATGTAAATTTTCACTTACTTCAAAAAAATACTGTGTGTGGGGGGTAGTAAGTAAAGTGAGAAGTATTATAGTAATGTCAAATTTAATACTAGTCAACAAAAAAGTTTGATTTCTGGTATTTGTCAGTCAAATCTTAATGTGCCTAATATTTCATGTGCAGAGCGACGTTAGCATGTGACAGTTATACTTGTTTTCTGCTCAGCATATACAAGTTTTGTTTGCTCCAAATTTACCACAATTCTACTATGAGTACATATCAATATTTGTATGTCGATACAATATTGATACAAGATACCAAAAGGGATAAACTTGGATAGTAAAATAAATAATAAATCCCACGATGTAATAACAAGATTACCAAGGTAGGGAAAATATGAAGGTATCGATGGTTGTTTGCCACATTCTGACAAGTAACGGTTACAGTGAAAATCGATACTACTACTTTTACTGTTTTAAATTGTTTATATCCACTTTACATCATCCAAATCCATGCTCTAGTCTCCATTTGGTTACTTAAAATGTACTGTGGTGTAAAGGAACTTTAAAATTATCAGGATTGTGTGCTATTTTGAGCAGATTTTGGGTACATGAATTTGGACAAACTGAGGTATACTATGAGTGAGTTAAGTTATTATCATACTCTCAATCTTTTATTTCAAAAATAATAAATTTTAAGTCAATATTATTGATGTAAATTGGCATGAAATGATAATAATTTTTTAAGAAAGATCATTTTACTTCCACAGGTTCAGGTGACACCAGAGGTAGAAAGGACCACACCCTCATTCCGTCCTTTTGTTGCTGATCCTGAGAAGCAAGAGCGATACGAAAAATATCTCACTCTTTCCAAACAGGGACAGACAGGTTAGCAGTGGCGTAACTAGTCTGACTGCGCCCCAATGCAAGTATTCCCCGTGCGCCCCTGTTAGTTGACTCATTCTCCGCCCCCCCCCCCCCCCCCCCCCCAAAAGCGCAAAATTTTTTGACCAGTTTTTGTTTCGAAAAAATAATAATCTTTTGAAAAGGATCTATTTGTTTTAATGTCTTCAGGGAATTGCCCTTGAGGTCTACACGGTTCGGAGTTCAAAATCGGAGATTTTAATTAATCTTATTCATAATATCTTCTGAGAAAAGAGCTATGTCTGTATTCTCTACTCCACCATCATTACAAATTATACCTATGTTATCAATATTTTCTTATACTGTAGTACTTACGCCGGTTGCTGATATTTAGAAAGAGCGATATATGTAATATTTAAATCAGTAGGCTTACTCACGTTTTGGTGGACTTCTGAATTTTGGTTATAGGCAAGAAAATTCAATGCGACGATCTCTTCTGACGTGGATATTTTACCCCCAAGCCCACATTCACTCTCACCAACACCATCGTCACCTGATTGACTTTTAGAAGTATCAGCAAAATCCCGTTATTTTGAAAACGTCTCAATCTTTAGTAGTTTTTTCACTTTATCATCTTTTTTTCCTTTTTCGGAACTCGGCACCAATAGGTCTTTTATTTCCGTCCATTTTGTTCAGTATATCATAACGAAATCCACTAAAACGCACAAATAAACGGTCTACTAATTTCAATTGTATAACAAATACTCCGACACTGCTGAACCGCTCGATCGTTCAACAACGACTGACAGGGACACGGGATACGTGGTCGTGGCTACAAAATAATACTGAAAGATTTTATCTGTCTATCTTTGTAGCTAACAACGATAAATAAGAGCAGTCTATCCTTGTGATGAGAATGCGATAAGCGCAGATGTGCACCGTCGCGCCGAGGAGATAACGATAATAGTAAACAAAAGTCACCAAGCTGTTGTGACTGTAACGGAATGAAGTACTACGAATATTTTTTTACATTTATTTATTCTTTTTAAGCTACAGGGAGTTTTGCTTCAACATTTGTTTGCTAAAAATTTTCCAAAATATAAGTTTTTTGCGCCCCCCTAAAGCCTGCGCCCCTTGAAGGCCTGCGCCCCAATGCACCGCATTGGTTGCATTGGCGTTAGTTACGCCACTGCAGGTTAGTTTATAAATATTTAAAACAGTGTTGTCCCACAAAAGGTTTAATGCTGGCTTACCAGCAGAAATCCATGTTGTAGGTCACCGCAGAAAGGGGAGACAATAATACGACTAGGGGTGTGCGATGCATTGAAATTACGATTCGATTCGATTCGATGCATCGAATGCATTGAAATGCCGATGCATCGATTTGGCCTCGATGCATCAGTATTCTTCGATACACTAGACCCCATTAAATGTAGGCCTATGTTGAAAGAAATTGAATAAATGAAGAGTGCAGGGAAAGAACGTGTTAAGTCCAATTTTTTTCAATTTGCAGTTACAGATGGTTTTGTGTAGCTCATAGTCTGCAGATGAAATTGTGAAGGAAAAAGCAAATAAAGTGCTTAGTCCAGGAGATATTCCACTTTTAATTTTAGCTATGCAGGGAAAAATCATGATAAGTCCGAACACACGGAAAGAACGTGGTTAGTCCAAGAGACATTCCACTTTTGATAAAGGAAAACTGTATTAAGTTCCAAGACAAGGAAAGAACATGGTTAGTCCAAATCACCCGTTTATTCTCAGCTGTTTTATTTATTTTTTTATTTTTTTTACACTTAAACAATGTGTTAGAACTTTAGTAGGTACCGGTAACATGAATTTGTTTATTATGTGACCATTTTATATAAAAAGGTTAATATTCTGTTAATCATCACTAAGGTTTTATACAAGACTTGGACTTATCACGTTTTTTCCCGGTAAGTGTGACTTAACACGTTGTTTTCCATTCAAGTTGGACATTGCATAAGTTTTTAATTTTTTAAAGCTAATTACTGAACATTTTCACTCTTGAACATGTTTACGACTTAGAATAATACGACAGTTTCACCCTCTGCCGTGAGATTACGATATCAACTGTATTCGTCGTTCTCTGTGCACGGGTTTTCGCCTTATGAAAATACGCGAGATTGTATTCCGCGGCCGATCGCGAGTTTTGTGAAGCTACATTCGCTGTTTATTTGCGATCGCTAAAATGATCCCGTCCCAAAAAATTTCCCGAAGTAAATAAAATCCAGCCCGATAATCAGGAATTTAATTTTCCCGAAAATTTCCCGAAATTTCGTGACCCGACCATCCCTACTGTTTATGGATAAGTTTGAAATTGATGCTATAAGCTCTGCAATGTTAAGCCTAGGGTCTGGTTACGTTATGTGGATGATGTTTTTTGTTTGTGGGAGGAGTCTATGGCAGATTTGTTAAAAATTAAGGACCATCTAAACAGTCATTATGAAACAATAAAAAATTCACTGTTAGGCTCGAAAATGAAAATAAACTTCCTTTTTTGGATGTATTGGTGGAAAAATCTCTTGACACCTGGAGTACCAGTGTGTACAGAAAACCTACATCTACTGGCCAATATTTAAATTACAGTTCTAACCATCCTGCACATGTCAAACTGGGATTAGCCATAGGCTTAATTTCCAGAGCAAAATCTATCTGCAGCTCTGAAGATCTATTTAATAATGAACTCTCACCTATTAAATGTCATTTACAAAACAGTGGATACCCCCAGGTTTCTAAACAAAGCTCTAAATCACATAAATAATAAAGATAAATCCGTAGAAACTATGCCTAAAGAAAAGCCCTTAACTACTGTCTCCATCCCTTACATAAGGAACCTATCTGAAAAGATAAGAAGAATTAATGCTAAGCACAACATTCGCACAGTTTTTAAATCTAAAGACACAATCCGTAGCCGGGTTACCAAAGTTAAACCTGTAAACAAACTTCAGATAACAAAAAATGTTGTGTACGAGGTGTCTTGCTCTTGTGAAAAAAGCTACTTAGGGCAGACATCCAGACCTGTTAATGTTAGGATTGGAGAACACAAAAAGAAGGTTAAAAAGAAAGAAAGAAAGAAAAATATCTTTATTTCCATAACACAACAACAACAACAATAATTCAACAAAGAAATATACACATATAAATACAGGATTCATTGCAATGACAATATTTATCAAACAATAATTTAGATGTTGGATCATGGATAGGTATCTCATAGCGTAGAGTACGCTGTGTTGAGATTACCTTCCCTTTCATAAAAAAAGAGCAGAACTAAAATAAAAACTATGACAGGTGCATTACAGTAATTAACATTTACAGGAGAAATCATTAACAAACAAACAAAAAATCATAGATCTTAGTTAGACTTAACACTAACAGTGCTCAGATTACAGGAATGATAAAAATGCAAAACAAAAAAACCTGACACAGGAAAAAATCTCAATAATATTAATTCAATAATATATATACATACTGCATACATACATACACACATATATATACACATATACATACAAACACACAACATACACATATACACACACATACATATATAAAATATGACAAAATAAAAAATTAAACAAGATCATTGAAATCAGATAAAGATGTGTTTTTTTTATATCGTTGATAGTTCAGAAAAAACATCAATACCCCGAATGGTATGAATATACCACAAAAACATTATAATATGACAATCGTAAAAATCTAAAAGAACTTAAAATAACTAGGTGACTAACCTTTTCGTCTTCAATCCATAAATTTAATCAATTGGATGACTATTTCCAATTGTTTAAATGTTTATATTTCGTACTGTGAATTGTCCTGTCCGTGTTTGTGTTGTGTCAAGATTTTAATGTCGACGAAGATATGTGTTGTTTAATTTTTTATTATTTGACGAAGGATTTGATAATGGGATAGAATCCCGAAACTAGTCATCCAATTGATTAAATTTATGGATTGAAGACGAAAAGGTTAGTCACCTAGTTATTTTAAGTCAAAAAATCAATCCAGGAGGCAAATCATGAATAAATCTAAAAGACATGTTCAACCTCCTGTAAGGATAATAGCCAGGCTTTTAGTCTCTTTAAAAAAATGTGGATACTAAGAGATGATGAAACAGTAAGTGGAATTTTGTTAAAAAAGTTGGGTGCACAGGAGTTATAAAATCTTTTGTAAGTTTCAAATCTTGGAAGTGGTGTTACAATAAAATTTCTGTTTTGGAGTCTGTGTGAATATACTTTTGCACTACCCCTTAAGTGACCCCCTCTAATGTAGAATACCCGCAAACCCTATAAATGAATAAGTAACGAAGTGGTAAAATCTTTAGGCCAGCAAAAACTGGAAATGATTCTGTGGTCTGCCTAACACCCACAATCGTGAATATATGGGTAAAAAATCAGTGAACATGTTTTTGAAACGGGCCATGAAATAAAATGGGAGGAGAGCAAAATTCTGTGCACAGAGTCTGACTGGTGGAGGAGAAATTTGGCGGAATCTTTATTTATTGCTGTCAATAAAGATCCATTGTCACGTCCATCCATTGACATAAGTCCTGTTTATTTAGACATCGTTAGAGGTGAATTGAAATCAATACAAGACCGAGCCACAAAAGTGGACTTTCCTCTAGAGATAAGCAGGACCCCCGTCCCTTCCATCCCTCCAGGTAATGAAGAACAAGCCACCGTGGTCATTGTGTTTCAGCGTTCGACGCGAATACGCGAGGCGCGTTCGAAAATTAAAGTCAGCTCCCTGACGAAGTGGGACGTTTTTACCGGTCCCACGAAACGTAGGAGTAATCCCAGGACATCGTTCGTGTTTGTGTTTTGTGTGTCTACGTGTGTTTTGACTGCACTGAACGAGATTCCTGGGATAAAAATAGGTGAGAGAAACCCAACAACAACAAAATTAAATAAATTATACCTCACCAAAAACATGTCTTTCAAAAGTAATATTTATGTTGATCAGAGGTTTGCACATCTTCTTACAGATTGTATTAAGATCTAATATGATGAATGCAAGAGACTAACACATTGATGCATAATTTTTTTAATCCATTACTTTAAAAAAAACTACAAAACAGTGGTATGGAGATGCGCTAAGCAATTACAATCCTTGTAAACTAACCCCCCAAATTATGGAGATTAAAAATGGATATACTATCAAAGCTGCAAATTGTATACCGTATACATTGATTCTTTTAAAGTAGGTGAAATTAATTTCTTCTCCATGTTGAAGTTTCAAGTATGAAGCAATAAGTTAATTTTAAAAGTTTGCCTGATAGGCCACTGGATATTTTATTCCAGTGACACATTTTGCCAAAAAATACAACAATACACTCATTTCCTCATTGAAATGTGTTTTACCTTACTAATATGGCGGTTTACTGCAAAACCCCATAAATAATCAACATGAAACTAAAGCCTATTTTAATATGTTGTTCTTTTTTTAAGTGTCAAAGTGACGCGGGCTGCTAGTTTTAATTATAATTTTTGTTTTTATTATAAACCATGGTCTGGGGCAATGGAAGGATCAGAATATTCAGAATCAAATCAATAAAAAAGCGATTAAGTGTTGATATTTCCCAAATTCTTACATTTTAATAGAAAATATATTTTCTGCATAAACTACAAAGGAGAGCCTTTGCTTTAATTTGTTTTTTTATAACACGGTGTATTGTTAATTTTTCAAGGTGATTTGACATCATTGCAACTCCCTTGTGCATGCACTTTTATGTTAAGTATGTCTGTAAAAAAAGGCCCAACTATATTTCAAATGTTTTTGTATTGCACACTACAAGTTTCGCCTGCATTGCAAGTACAGTAGAGTCTCACAAACTCAGCGCAACATGGACTTTGGCACTTTTGGGTTTGAGGAATGTTAAGTTTTCCAGAATACCTGAGGAGGATGAAGAAAACCAAGAAAATCTTAAAATTAATTGTATAGCGGTTTATACTTTAACACATTTAGGGACAGAATAAAGGTGTAATAGAACAAAAAACTAACTAATAGTGTCCTCAATGGTAAAAATTAAGTTTATAGTCAAAATGGAGATGTCAAAGTATCCAGAGTGTCCAGTTTCTTGGAGTTGAGTTTGTGAGCTTCTACTGTACTTTCAAACCATAGTTCAAATCAAATACCGCCCGTAGTTAAATTTTCAAATGGTATGTTGTTTAAGCAAAATTTTTTATTTTCAGATAAACTGAAAGATCTGCAGCCGTTTGCGATGACAGAGTGGGAGCGAGAGCGTGAGAGAGTGGAGTTTGAACAGGCGGCGAGGCTGTATCGTCCGCTTAGTGCTGCATTCAGCGATCGTTTTGTCAGTGCCAGTGTGGCTGATGATGCGACGGACCCTCTGGTTCCAGTCGCCAGAACAACAGACCCCGACCAGGACATCAAGGGTGCTGCCAAGCTGAAGATGTACGGGAAGTTGACCAGACGGATCGGAGAATGGAACCCTCACAACACCTTGTGTAAGAGGTTCAACATTCCCCCACCCAGGTGGGTCTCAGTGGTAAAGCCACTGATCCTAGTTTGATTGATCGATTGATTGATTGGAGTGTGGGAAATACACCAAGGACATCAACCGAAGCTTGTTTTGCTCCCCTAGTCTGCTAGATTGGCAGCCCTATATGACTTTGCTCTCAACTAAGGCATTTGTATTTCCTCTTGATGCTTTTCTTAATCCGGTTTATCACCTGATTGTCAGAGACCGATCCTAGCTTACTATAAACATAATCTTTTGAGCCACTGGCTCTTCAACACTGTATGCCTATTTAAATCAATTTACTTTAAAAGGTGTTTAATTGAGGTTGCCGGATGTGCTTAAAATTGTGTCCTGATTGCCAATGAGAATGACACCCTGAAAATCATCATTAAGAATTTTCTAAATTTGTGATGATATGTTTTGACACTTAGTACTATTGCCCTTTCTACCCATTTGGATTACATGTCATTGTAATAAACAATGAGGGTTTACCGACATTCCGTAGAACAGTCATTTCATCGAGATAGTTTTGATTCATATTACGCGGTGACCCTAAATGAGGACGCAAGAGTTATCTGTCTCCCAAGATGTATATTCTCGTTACCGCGTCAGTCTAAAAATGTTTTTCTCACAGGCAACACATTGTCTTAACGTTTATCCAAAGGCTTGAAAGTAAAGGGCTCAGCCTCTAAAGGCACTCTTATAATCAAGTTGATCAAGTGCATCAATTACTAAATTTTTATTTTTATGTCATTTCTCACAAACACTACACAAAAACTTTCACCATAAACTCGGAACAAATTGTATAGGCTACTCAATCGAGTTCATCAAGGTGTCTTTGCCAGACATAAATCATTAGTCGAGATAATTATTTCAGGCATAAAATAAAACAAATGGTTATTTGAAAATCGACTTAAATTTGGTATACAACACACATGTTTTTTTTTTAATAGATAATGAAGAATTAAATAATAATAAAAAAATAATTGGTTTAGTGGGTTTTACGTAACTAAATGCAATCTTCTTAATCTCAATCCGAACTACAGTAGAGCGCCGATTATCCGAACTAATAGGGGAGAAGTGGTGATCGGATAACTGAATATTCGGATAATTGAACATGAAAAGACAAAATCAAAAATTATATATGTAACGTAATTCTTACCACTAAAAAGGCTAAAAAATTTTCAAACAAAAATTATTCACGTAATTTTATTATGAAATCAATCAGAATACATGAGATAAATTTTTAAAGAACAATTTATCATACATAGATACAGTACAATCTATACTTTTTATTTAGAGAAAAAGTCCAAAAGTTTGTTTTTGCTTTAGCCTTGACACTTTTTTTGGCGCGTGAATTTGAATTGCTTGAGAATCATGTTCAAAATATGAATTATCACGGCATTCGGTTAACCGACGGTTCGGATAACCGACGTTCGGATAATCGGCGCTCTACTGTACAAATGTTCTCTAACTCATAAATGAATGTTCTACTTCATTATATACATATTCACTAGTTTCAATTCCGTTAATAACATATGGCTTTGCTGAAAAACTTTGTTTATTCCATTTAGCTCATTTTTTTACATTTCTACTCCCATGTTAAATCTTACGGACAAATATGAAAGTTTAAGGGCGCCTAGGGCTCTTCCCTTATAAATTTTATTTCCCGCAAAACTTCACGCTAAGCTCTTTCAAATGACACCTAGATTATTAAAATTGGTCCAGAACCTTAGGAGAGTAATGATAAAAAACGCTAGCTTATTAAATAAGTATAGATTATCAAGGCCTCTTCCCCCTACCCCCCTCTGTATTGCTGTCAACCGTTCTCATATCAGGTGCTACAAAGTTGACCCACAAAGAAGTTTTATCATTAAGTTGAATTTTCAATATTTATGAAACATTCTACTGTCAAGTCTCACTTAGTATGATATGTAAAATTATATCAGTCCGCTTACACATCAAAGCTATGAAAATATGAGACTAAAGCTCAGTGTTCAATATCATGTTTTTCCACAAATAATTATCTGCAGCCTTCTTGTTGTTAAGTTCCAAATGGTTTGGTTTTGTGTTTTTCATAAGACGTAGTTAGTTTTAATTAGGGATGAGTATATCCTTGGTTATTGATATCAGTACCAAGATTCATAGGAAGTAATTTAATACAAGTGTGCCTTTGGTACCCAGGATGATTGGCCAGTATAACTATCATAAAATAAAATATCATGCCATAACACCAGATACAAATACCATGTTTTAGTTCAGAGATTAATTATATTTCTTAAATTTTACTCAAAATGTATTAAAAATGTTTTTAACATAATCAACTAAATAAATTAGGATGGGGTTATTTTTCCATGGGAGTTGTAAAACTAAAAATTAAAATAAATTTGGATTTATATAAAAAAATGGTACTTTGGTATTATACGGAGGCCACCCTCACACAGCGCGCTGCGGCGGTTATGTTAGGTCAGGTTATCATAAATACGTTAGTAGGACTTTCCTCATTTCGTTACAAATCGAACGATACCAGATGAGTCATACCTTCGTCCGTCAAATCCCCTCCAATTAGCCCTATGTCGGGCTGTTGATCATGATGCATCACTTGCTTACAGGATTTGGTGGGCGAAAGTATGACTCATCCGGTATCTTTTATTTGTAACGAAACGAGGAAAGTTCTACTAACATATTTATGATAACCTAACCTAACATAACCGCCGCAGCGCGCTGTATAATGGTGGCGATCGGGTGTTGACGCTAGCGGCGATGACGCTTTACCTCGCCAACATCGCTGCCTTCTGGGAGGCATAACACAAAGACCGCTCATCGTAATTATGTCAAATTTGGTCAGTAAGTCAATTAAAGTATGTTCTCTCCAATTACGTAGTTATTTTTGGTATCCAGTTAAAAAAATCTCTCTAAAAATAGTGGCCTCCGTATAATACCAAAGTACCAAAAAATAAAACATGTTATTTTTAATTAATTGAATAGACTAGTTATTTTTTTATAATAAATCTGTAGCCATTAACCCCTTAAGCGTAGAGTAATTTGCTCCCCGCGTGATCAGTAGCGCGCAGTTTTATTACACGATCGATATCAACACGCAGGGTTTTCACCTCTACGCGACCCAACGCGATATTGCAGAACTCGTGGCGTGGACGTAGTTCCAGAAAAATCCACTAGAATGCAGCACCAAATGGTCTGCAACTCGATAGGGTCAACCGTACAGTCGTAGAAAGAAAAAACCTAGCAGAACAGTTGTACCAACAAAATAAATCAGCTGAGAACGTCAAATCCGAGTAAACTCGGGCGTCGGGCGGAGGGCACTCAGATGTTCCACAAGATATATCGTGCATCGCGCTTAAGTGCATAGAATATTACCACGAGCTATCTCGTGCGTCACGGTTAAGGGGTTAACAGAAGAAATATTAAAATAAAAAGTGATTGTGTAGTTTGTGACTTGTTGAAACTTTTACATGAAACTTAAAACATGTATAAAACAATAATGTATAACAGATTGCCTGTATTTTATAGGTACATTATTACATCACAACATGTTATAACAAACAGTAGGTACCAATGGTACCTGAATTGAGAACCGTCAAATAATTTTTCAGATATTGGTGTCGATACTGAGAATCGATCAATTTTGGTACCGACGCATCCCTAATTGAAATAGGTTGTAAGAAGAAATACTCTGAAACAAATCCTTTGTTTTTTCCAGGGGAGGTGGTGCCACTTTGGAGACACGAAAAACTCGTCCAAAATTTTCAGTATTCAATTTTTTGGATGCTGCTCCATTCAATAAACCAGCTTCAACTTCAGGCTTGAGTCCAGATAAAAGTTCAGCAGAAACGTTTGACAGAAATGATTCCTTAGAGAAACCACAGGAATCTGTACCCTCTGTCGAAACTTCAGTGGAAACTTCTCCCTCTCAGCAACCAATCACAACACAAGATGACAATCAAGGAGCACATTCAAACAAAGATGACGAGTTGGTTAGTCTTACTGCTTTCACATTTTAACATTTAATATAATAATTTTAAGTTGATCCATTTGTGCACAAGCAAAAAAACTCAAATAGGCCAGTTTAATTTTAAATCCTTGCTCTAACCCCTTGAATAGTATTTTAACAAATTAACTTGAGTTTGAGTTTCTTGTAATTTATATAAACTTGTTACGTAACACCAGAAAGAACTTGTTACGTGACACTTAAGTCTCAGTGTCAAACATAGTACAAAACATAACATAAAAATAAAAATAAAAATACTCACATTACAAATAAAAATGTTGTGAATTGTAGGAAATTAGTAACGAAAAACATGCCAAGAAAGTAGTATAGTTTTACAATCATAATAGATTTACAAAAAAAAAAAAAAACTGGATTGCTGACTCAGGTGGCAGGATGGCACTAAAAACCTCGACACTAGTGAGGGCTATCCTACTGTGTGTCACCACTGCTGCACCGCGAAGCCCTCACAATGGTGGGGGTAGTGGGAGTGTGCTGGCACATTCTCACAGCACAGAGTCAGCGATCCAGTGTTTTATGTATATCTATGTTTTCAATGCCTTTTCATTATTCTTTCTAATTCCAAAATCTACTGTGATTCAATTTATTCATATACAAAATTATTAGGATTTTTGCTGTGAATAATTATTACACAATTTTTAAGAAATTTGGGTAGGATAGGGGAATCAGCAGGCTTACCTGGTGGTTAAAACTGCTGAAGAGCACACAAAAAAGCCTAAAACACAAAATCAATTGTGTTATATGCTTTTTTGTATGCTCTTCAAGGGGGAGGGGGTGCTTTTTTGTGTGGGGGGATCGTATGGGCTCCAGGCCCGAGTTGTAAGAAATTAGGGTAGGATAGGGAAATCAGCAGGCTTATCTGGTGGTTAAAACTGCTAAAGAAGCACACAAAAAAACATAAACACAATTGATTTTGTGTTTTATGCTTTTTTGTGTGCTCTTCAGCAGTTATAACCACCAGATAAGCCTGCTGATTCCCCTATCCTACTCTAATTTCTCACAACTCAGGCCTAGAGCCCATACTTCACCAATTTGTTATTACACAGTTTATTTAACTACGATTCAATTTATTCATATACAGTGGAACCTGGATGATTCGAACTTGTATAATTCGAAATCTTCTTTAATTCGAATATTTTTCTTGGTCCCTGGCATTTTGTATCTAAACAATGCTAACAAATCGTGGATGATTCGAATTTTATTTTGGATGATTCGAAATTTTCAAGTGCCAAATTAAGGTACATCTGTTTCATTCCAAGACTGGAAATAGTTACAAATTCATTGGAAAACACTGTTTTACTACGACGTTCAATAAAAATTTAACGCCAGACCGATGGCGTGTCAGGTTATGGTCGAATGACTCATCCTTTCCACCTCCCAGGCTTCCCACCCTGCCCCAACATCGCTTGTAACTCGACACCAATAATGTAAACTAAAACAGTACAGAACGCTGACTGAGTTCGGAAAAGGGTTGCGCTCGCCCTGGCAGCGCCACTAGTCTTTTTGCACTTGATTCTGCATAGAACGGCTCCCGGCAGACGAGCCATGCGCCAGACATGCTGCGCAGTTTTCTATGTCGACACAAAGGCTACTCAACACTGCGACCCCCTTCCCTCCCCCCACCAGCCAAACTCACTTGCGAATTCCAGTGTAACAATCCGTTGTTATCGATCGTCCTTCAAACAAAGTGTTTTTTTATTTGTGCAGTGTCTTGTTTTTAAGTGTTTAAAAGTTTTAACGTAACATTAAATAAGTGTAGTGATCATTTCGACGAAATCTCGGACCTATAAAACACTCACTTAAGCATAAAGTCAATGAGCGTGCAATCGTCAATGTTACACGAAGTTAAGTTGGTAGCCTGAATAAAGTTCAGACGTAGCAGAACGTACTGTATTTTTTAGCAGAAATGTTTCTTTGTATTATCGTGCGTCGCGACGTACGTAGTTTATACTTTAGTGTAGTTATTTCTGTTTTATGATTACTGTTTTTGAACCCTTATAATTAGCGTTTGTTGATGAATTTATTCTTTTAGAGTGTCAATTTGATAAAGTGATTAAATTCACAATTTGAAGTTTTAATGTCTTGGCCTCATTCTTTAGAACTTCTTTAATTCAAATTTATGGGTAATTCGAAGTTTTTAGCTGGTCCCTTGAGGTTCGAATTATCCAGGTTCCACTGTATAAAAATATTAGGAATTTTAATGCAAAAAATTACTATACAATTTTGTTCTTTCATTTATGTCAGCTAAAGGTTAATTAAAAATACTCCACAAGATCTGATGAGTTGATTCATATAATTAGGTTTTGTTGTCAAATTTACCAAGATTTCAGATCAGTTAAATCCAACCTTCCAAAAACAAAAAATAAATCCCTAAATTTATAACTAAAAACTAGGAATTTACATTTTTGATGTAGCACCTTCTATTGATTTTCATTTTGTATTTCTTTATATCACAGTGATCACTGTAATATCATGGTGAATTGGTAAACGAAGTTTGGTTCTCTGTACAGTCTTCATGCAATCACCAGTGAAATAAAAGAAATAAAATCGACCTAATGATTTTTTCATTAGTGATTTCTGTAAACATTTTAATTGTGTTCGTACAGTCTTAATTTTAAATGTAACAAAAATTTAAAACCACACGATCATGGACACCTGAGAAGGTTACCTAACTCTGCAAAAAATAGGAAAATTGCCGAAACATGTTTGCCAATCCATTCTGAGACTATTCCATTATGTTATTTATTCAATGCCGCAATATAAATCGGCTATACTTCCACAGAAGGGTTACACTTAATTGGTGAAGTCAGTGGGAACCTGTAATGTCTGGAGGGGAACTATTGAGCGATAATCATTACCAAATTACAAAATAGATTTGCTTGAAACCTTACTTAACTGTTTTAAAGGGTTTTAAAATAAACATCAATTAAGTTTGATCACAAACCACACAGTCATCTAAGTCATGTTGAGATGAAAATAGGTGGTTGACATTTCAGTTATAGTTTAGGTAGTTAAGACTGATTTTAATTTTAATCAAATAATAATTATATTCATTCAAGAATAATTCAAATTTAACAAACCTTAAACTTAATTTATAAATGTTTTTAAGGTCAGTATCAGTGTATTTTCATTATTGCAGTTTTTATGAATTGGGATGATATTTGGTAACAGACTTTTTTCTACACTTTGAACCAGCATTTAAATTAGTTAATGAAATTCCTGACGCATAATTTTAGCATTTTTATGGTTTTTAAGGTTTTAAGAGTAAAGTATTAAAATATAAAAGAAAACAAAAGTGACATACTAATAGCAAATGGTGTAACCCTTCTGTGGAAGTTGCACCTATAAATCATCTGAAGCTAAATTTTGAAATTCCAGGAGAAACTGGCTGACTCTACAAGTAAAATGGACCTTTATAAAGCAATCTTCCTCAGTAGCAGTGATGAAAGTGATGGAGAAGATGGAACCAAATCATCCACACCACAGCAAGAGACAAATACAACTGCAACGCAACAGAATGTCCTCAGAAACACCTCACCCCCCAGGGGTATATTTGCTAATTTAGATTTTGACAAATTAAACAATACAAAAGCAAAAGCTCCAGAGCCAAAGGCCAAAGAACTGTCAGAAGGAAATGTTACAATGAGTGTGTCACCTCCAAGAGGAATATTTGCTAATTTAGACTTAGACTCTATCAATCGACAGAAAAATGCTCCCGAGAGTTCCAGTGGTCCTGAAATAAAAGACTCGGAGAATCAATTACAAGAAAGTGGGATTTTTGGGCCTGCTTTACCACGTAATCTCGGACTTTCTAAGTCTGAAACAAATGAGACTGCAAATAAAACTTCACAAGAAAATCATACATTTGGTCCAGCTGCACCATGCAATCCTGCTAGTGTCCAGAGTAGGGTTAGTGTTGTAACTGTAGATAGTGCAAGTGACAGTGAAGATGACTGGGTGGAAATGGACAATTCAAGTGATAGTGATAAGTCTGAAAAACATTCATCAAAGAAAAAACACAGAAAAAAGTCACACAGGAAAAGTAAAAAGCATAAAGAAAAGAAACACAAGCATAAGAAGAAAAAGAAAAAGTAGTTTTTTCATCAAGTTAATTTATTTTTAATTGTTATTAATATTAATGTTTTATTCTCACAACTTCGTTGTTGTTTTTATCCTATCCACTTTCTGCTCAAACATTTTTTTTCAAAAAATACTTTTATAGTAGAATTTAATTTAGAATAAATCTGTAAAGAGCTGGCCGATGACAGCTGAGAGTAGTTGAGGATTGCCCGTCCCAGCTCGCTAGAGAAAGTCGAGTCACATGGTTGTCAATTTTCACCACCATTACACGCTGCGTCTTTGACACCTCTCACCCTATCCGGCGAACCATCATCAGTTATGTGTTTGCCCTGCCAGCTGTAGACTTGTCGCACTTCTGATTCCGGTTTTTGAGGCTATGTGATTAACCTTTCAACGTGGTTTGCTGTACATGAGATGCTGTTTTGACGAATTGGTCTCGTCGTTTGTTCTCTGAAACAAAATTTTCTTAAATTTGTACATGTATGAAATTAAAAAATTAAATGTGAGCACATTGAAACAGTTTCAGAAATTAACCTCAAAACACATCTCATGTGTGATTTGGGGGATAACCCACAAATTGTGTCAGCAGTAGTATCACAGGTGTACACAGAGCCTGTCCACTGTAGTAGCCTAGAAAAAAAATATGCCCCTCCCAAAAAAAAAAAAAAAAAAACTGAAATATAGCTTTCTAAGAGTATTGGTTAATATCACAAACAAGCCTTATAGATGGGTTCTTGTTTCTTCCTGGGCTGTCTTGGGTGTATAGTGCTATGATCTTATTAGTGGCCATACTCGGCCACTATTACCTGAAACAGTCTCTTACCACTTTTTGTGAAACATTGTCGCTTATGGAGCCTTTTGCAATAAGTGGACACAGTTACCCGAAGGTCTCTGCGCAGTGTCTCCTCGAGCAACCGATGTGGGCCACTGAGAGGAATTGACGGAGACCGCTACTCAAAGTGGGGCATGAAATCAAATGGGGCTGTGCAGACAAGGCCACTGATACCCACCACAGCTACCGTTCACTGCATGCATACTCATCACACTTTGTCACCAGAACAAGGGTGTTTTACATTTGGGGGAGCTCCTTTTGGCCTTGTCTTTTTTTTACTGATGATATATCACTGATTATGTTAAAGAGCTCATCAAATTAAACTTTAGACATTACTTTTTTCCTTGCACTAGTCAAACAATGTTTAGTATAGACCTTTCTCCCTCTTTTACATAACATCGAGTTACATCTCCACCTCCTCCTTTGGGGACGAGGCAAGTTCTGCAGTGAAAAACTCTTACCGCTTTTATTTGGACCAAGTCCACCACCGTCAAGGTCTGCCAACGTCAAGCAGTACCACATTCCCAAGTGGTAGAGTTTGTCATAGCTGGCCCCGCAAAAATGTACCACTTTTCTGCTCGGGCCAGTTGTGCAAAGTCAACCACTGACAAACCCTAGGTACCACTTTCTACTCACGGCCCGAGCCGCTCGCACTTCCCGCCGCTGCTGCTGCCGGTGAGAGATAAATACTCTTTATTTATTTATTTCTCTGCAAACTGTTATTGATACTGATTGAATGAATCAATATTTTCAAAAATTGATTGGGGCATTGTAATCAGCTTAAAAATTTACTTTGAAATGTTGTGTCACAACACAGAAAAAAATAACTTACATCCAATATGGTGGATCCAAGATGGCGGCCAAAAATTAACAATTGGTCGAAATGAAGTTTATACCACCCAAAAATTGGACACAACAAATTGGTGGTGGTCCCACGACATTATATTGATAAATGGAGGAAAGAAATGAAAAGGAGAAGTTTTTTCCAAAATTTATCCCATTACAAAAAACCGCCATTTTGAAACATGATTTTAAAGGTGTAAAACAATTTTATTTTTCGGGGACTCATCGGATCTTTAATTTTAGTCCTCAAAAGAGGGTCTAACCAAATTTTCATGAATGTACATCAGTTGCCGATCTAAAACCCCAATTTTACTGTACTAAAAAGAATCTTTCACACGACCAAAACTGAAAGAAAAGAAATATGTCTAACTACCACATGATGCTAATACCATGATAAGTGTTTTAAATGAGTAAGGTTAGAGATGTTTTTTTGTTTGCCCAGTATCTTGAATAAATAGAAATTATTGATCAAAAGTCAAGAGTATTCTAAATACTGCTATGTATTGATAATAAGCATATTCTTGTCACACTTTCTTTAATAATTGTAAAAATTACTAAGGGATAAAATTGCTAAACAGTTCAGTGGATTTAATTAAAACTGGAAGGGACAAACTTCTTTGAATTGTAAGAAAAGTCACTTAATATTTAAATAGCTCAGGGAAATCTTATTGTCTTCCTAACAAAGGCAGCATAAAGCCTATACGGTAATCATTTTTTCTGGTTCAAGGAAACCAGATCACAAATTATTCACAAGGTATTTGCATTTAAATTTGGAGTTCCAGGGAAAGACAGTTTATTTGAATGACAATTATGTGTGAAACATTTTTTAGAGAATGTATGAATTATTAAAGAATGATTTTCAATTTCATACCATTATTTAAAGCTAAAGCTATACATAAATCAGAAGAGATTGGATTATCATATAAGTCACCAATCACCAGTAAGTGGTGTTATAGGGTGAATATGAGTTGAAGCTGATTGAAGAATGGATAATATGAAAGCTTTGTTAGTGGCAAAGACCAGGACATTCGTTAGGCAGAATTATTGATTAACAGCCCAATACTATAATCAATAGCAGCTGGGTCCAGACTCGAACCGTTACAACATTATCTCAGGATTTTGCTTAAGATCGATCTGGCGAACATCTTAGTTTTGCAAAGGGAGCACCTTACCTCCAGTGGCAGTTTGTGTTTTGGAGCACATGAGCACATTAACCCCCTATGAAAACCATAAATAATATAACTTATTAAAATACATCTATATAAAACCCAGAATGATACAGAACATCCAAACCAATTAAAAATGACAGTACTGTAATAAGCGAAATGCGCACGTCGCTTCCGACGCAATCACTAGTGCTAGACGTAAACTGCAAGCCTGCGGAGCACGGAGCTCATTCGCCGGCTGCTCCGCTGCTATACAAGTTGCGCGACAAGTTCATTTGTGGCCAGCAGCGGGGTGAAACCATGATCGCGTTGCGCCTATGGAAGTACCCGTGGAGCTGCTTCCGAGTGTGAACCAGTGAGCCATGTGGGTGCTGTGAGGCTTGATATTGTTGTTTTCATGGTTCGTGTGATGTTTAAGTTCATTTATATGAATATTTTGAGGTTTCTATGTTGTTTTCAGTGATAAATATGTTTATTGCAGTTAAGTGTTTTATTATATGCTCTGACTGTTGAAAGAAAACAATTGGCGTAGCGGCCGCGTGATAGCTGGCTTTCTGTAGGAACATTTATAACACTATTGAGCAATGGTAATGATGTTATTGATTCATTTAATTTTGGATTTTCAACATTTTTATTCCACTGAGTTACCTCTGAGCTACCTAACCATTTATGTGTGCATTGTGATGATGTTAATTAAATTATGTCTTCAGAAATTAATGAGGTTAACTCTATCAGCGTTGCCATAATTGAACAATATGGATATTTCCATGGCCTCCATCTCAAAGCAGGCATTGTATTTGGATAAGAAACCAAATATTCTGTACTTAGAACAAAAACAACATACACTGTCTTCGTTTATCTGAGAACACAACTATTTTCTTTCTCAAACATAATTCGGTATAGTTTAACCCAATTAATCAATTGTCAAAAATCCCAAAGTTTATAGATTCCTGAGGCAGCAACCCTCCCACTCATTTCCCCAGTGTTGACCTTATATGGAAAACAATAAATGTGTGTAGCTTGCTTATTTCTCAACGTATCTCGTTGAAACTTGGTATGTTGCTTAGTAAGATAGACCTCAACTAGATGTTTCACAAAAAAAGTTTTATCAAAATATTGAGAAATAAGCTAGCTGTGCAATTTTATTTATTTTCCATAAGGTTAACATTGGGAAGGTGAGTACGCAGGTTTGCTGCCTCAAGAATATATAAATTTGTGGATTTTTGTTGGTTTTTTTGTGTTTTTTTATAAATCAAGTAGATCTTAACTAGATGAAGCCACATACCAAATTTTATTAACATATGTTCAGAAATAAGGGAGATATACAATTTGATTTATTTCCCATAAGGTTAACATTGCTGGGACAACGTACTGTGTTTACCACTCTCAGTATCTCGGTAACCAATGGATATAGAGCAATGATTCAAAGTACTAAATTATTTGTTTTTTCGAGCTGAATTCAACTGTATAAACCAAAATTAGAATATTTTAATTTTTCTACATGAAAAGTTCAATAAACCCCATTTTTTGGGGTTTACCCCCCCTCATACCCCTTTGAGATGGTCCGATCGGGCTGGTTTTCGATTATGTGTAAATAATTACTACTTTACACGTCCGTGCCAAATTTGATTAAGATCGGACCATTTTTGCGAGGGTTATCGAGGAAACACATACATAAGTATATATTTTTATATACATCTATATTGATACATATATGTTTATATAGATTTGAACATATGGGTTTTTTACCTACTGAGGACCTCAAAACTAAAAGTTATCATGGTCTCAGGCTTAGGGATTACCATGAGACCTACAATAATAGCTCTTTCCCTAAAAGAGAAATTCGCCAAAACCCTTTATTTAACTTACCATAAATCAATTACTATTCAAAGTATCTTTATCAGAAGGTACTCAATAAATGCAAAATTTTGTCCTCTACAATTCTTGTGTTTAATCTTTTTATGTAGAATAAACGGTTTTTTATTTATTTACAAAAGAATAAAAAATTACCCAAAACTCCGATATTTTTGTGGTCCCAGGTCGAAAGCACACTAGGAAAAATGGGACAAACTTCAAATTCATATACTTGGATGTAAAACGGAAAGATTAAGACGATTTCCAGCTTTCCGGGGATTTTGTCCAGGCATGACTAATTTTTTATCTAATTTTACTGGCCTATTAATGATTTAGTTTATTTAAGTGTGTTCATTAGTTTTTGACAAACTTGTGTTACTCATGTTTTTGGATGGTTCAAATTTTTTTTCGGTCCCTTGAGGTTTGAATTGTCTAAGTTACACTGTGTAAATTTAGCACCTTAGAAGACTGCCTCTGGGACCCACTTCATTAGGGAGGCCCCTGGGACCCTCGGGTGTCGTCGACCAGCTGACTTGACCAGACCACTCCTGCAAGTTGTTTAATTATTCTCTCCTTCCTCATTGCATCCAATTTGTTTACAGTAATTAAGTTCTGTTATAAGAAATGCTGTGGTTTTAAAGATTAGTGATGTTTTTACTATTTTTCAATATACTTCATCATTGCGTTTTTAAGATGAACAAATAAATTTCCATCGTATACTCCATTTACTCACACTTTAAAAAATGTGCTATATTAGTAACTGTTTTTGGCCAGGTTGACTGATGTTGTGGTAATACCTATGTAAATAAATTTTAGATGAGGATTTCTTTTTTAATGTTGAGGCGTACAGTTCACCAACATTTTTAAAAATTTTTGCTCACAAAAGTACTATGAAAAAATAAATATTTTAAATTTGGATTGAAAATTCTTTTTGAATGTGATGAACTTGCTTTTATAGAATTTGCCTTCATTTTTAAGCACACTATTTTTCTCCTTGTTTGTATCAGCAAGATAAAAAAATTCCATCATAAATTACCTTTTAATTATTTGTTAAATATATTTTACACAAGACCATAAGCAAACTATAATCCCTTCTTGCATAAAAATATAATATTTTTCAGGGAGGGAAATTCTTCTTTTTAATTTTTCTCATGCATCCAACAAGGTAATAAATGATTTTTTCAATGTCAATGTTATTTTTTACCGAGTTATTCTAATATGCACACAAGATAAAAGAACAAATAACTGGTGGATTATTAATTTCTTTGTGAATAATCAGTAGTAAGTCAAAACGAGTTCTCTCTCTCAACAAAAATTTGATACTTTTTGGAGAGAAAACAATATGTATGCAAATTGACGCCAGCCAGTCAGAGCAGTGAAAAGGTTTCGATAAAATGGACATTAAAGGTACCAGGGGGTTTGTGGGAATGGAAGTTAGACCTTTCTGGGCTGAATTGTTTTGTTCCTGTCGATTCGATTTCATGACATTTTAAATAATACATAATACAAATTTAAAAAGTCAAGCATAATTTTTGTCCAATAAAATATGGTAAAAGTTAAATTGTAGTAAAACACTTCACAAGAATTTCTGCAAATAATATTAAGATATATTTACACTATGAAATTTTACAGCAATCCTTGTATATTATTTGTTTATATGTAAATTGAAACAAATTAAGAAGAAAGACACATTATATTTTATTTTGATTTTAGTTATTAAAAAATTTAAATTTTGTATAGAATTACTATTTTTATATGGATTAATTGTATGATACCTTAATTAAAGAGAATGAAATTTTGTAAAATAATAGTTTAGAAAACTTATTTATTTAAATTTAAAAAGATTCCATCTTTATAAAACTTTATTATCTTTAGCCTGTATCGGACACTGTTACATTCTTGACATTGTTTGCTAAAGAGTATGATAGGCCTAAGTTATTAATGATTTAGTTAAAATGTATAGCCTCACGACTGATCATTAAAAATAATAATTAATTTAGAATTTTTTGTTAGAATGTCATGTCCTGGTTTATTCTAAAAACAATAGGATACAAAAAAATACTCGAAGAGTTTCAAATTGATATTACGTTGAGTTCCTTCAGATGTTGACTGCAAGTTTTAAGCAGTACCCGGATTGCATATCAGACTAATGCAGGCGTTACGTTACCCGAACTCGCGGCAAGTCTATTTTCCACTCTCAAAATGTTTACTCTTGCAGACCACATAATGATTTAATCTGAAATTTATTAGATCGTAGGTGATGAACTGTAAAAACATCCAAATGTAATATGTTACTGAAGAGGAAATTAATGTTATGATTAAAGTATAAAAAAACAATTAATTACTAAGCGATACGTGACTGAAAACTTCGGTTCAAAGTAAAATTCTGACAGCCAAATTTCAGTTCAAAGTAAAAAGCTAGATACTGTAAATTTTATGTGTAGATAGTTTTAATAAAATATGAAGTAGACCGTTTCCTCTCCTCAAAGACTTAAAACTTGTATACTATATACTGAATATTGATTAACAGAATACGGTTATAGCTCGAAAACTTTCTAAAGATTCATCGTTCCAAGATTTTTATTTTTACTTTTTGAAGACAATTTATAAAGGACGTTCGCCGAAGGGCGTTGAAGGGACTTGTTTATAATCCTAAAATTTTAAATTATACTCGAATTTTTATTTGTTTTTAATATACATTAATTTCAAGTTGAAATGTATATAATAATTATACAGTGTGTAAAAAAAGTCCGTCACCCCTCTTTATTTATTTTATTTATTTTTTTTTTTAAGACAAACAATTCACCTTTGGGGAATTCCCGAAAGTAGGGGATTTTGGGGACAACCCAAAATTTTAAAACGTAAACCCTTTTGAGTGACCCTTACTTTTAAAGAGCTTAAAAAATAGGTGAATAATGGAGGTTGGAGGTTGCTAACGTCTTTCTATCCAAATTGGTAGCTTGTCAAAGTTTTAAATACACCTCCTTTTGAAAACCTGGCATCTAAGACTTTTGGAGTTTTAATTTCCTTTAGTAACTTAAAAACTGAAAAAAACTCTTGAAACAAATATTTAATGAAAAAGTGGTCTCTCTTGGTTATATTTATTTTCAGGGTCCCGCAAAAATTGGGAATTTTGGGAGAAAGTTAAACTTTTTTTAAGTAAATCTTTTTTAAGTGTCCCTTTGTTTTAAAGCGCTTTTTATGTTTTGAAAAGCTCTTTAAAATGAGTGGTCACTCAAAAGAGGGTTACATTAGTGAAGTTTAAGTTGACCCCAAAATCCACATCTTTGCGGAACATGCACTTAGTTTTAAATATTACCAAAATATACAATTTTTTATCGTTTTTTCATGATTCATTTAAGTTTTTAAGTCTCAAAAGGTGAAATTAAAAGTCTAAAAGTCTTGGACGCCAGGTTTCAAGAAGGAGTTGTATTCAAAACTTTTTTAAGCTGCCAATTTGGATAGAAACAAGTTAGAGATCTCCAACCTCCACCATTCTTCTATTTTTAAAAGCTCTTTAAAATGGGGGGTCCTTTAAAAGGGGTTTGCATTTGAAAATAATGAGTTGCTCCAAAAATCCCCCATTTTGGTAACGTCAAAAAATAATTTGGGTTAATTTATTATCATTCCCCAAAGGTTAAGTGTTCGTCTTAACAGACAAAAAAATTAAAGAGGGGGGACGGACTTTTTTATACACTGAAACTGTATTAACATTCTATAATGATCGGGACATGGTTCAAAAAGTGTAGAAGCAAATATTGAACCAAATATGTCCTTTATTATTGTATGGATTTCTTATATTTTTGCTAGATTCAAGGTGTGAAAAAGATTGCATATGAGCCTAAAGGAAATCTTGAAATAAGTATTAAATTTGTTTATTGAAATTCCTTTTAGTTTTTTTTTTAAATGTATTCTTTGAACCGTAATGTTTTTCTAGTAATGAGCAATGTAATGTTTTTTTTAAATGAGCAATTATTGTAAATATATCATTGGGATATATTAATGTAAATATATCATAAATCAAAACGGCTATAAGATTTTAATAAAATTTTAATATAACTTTTTTTATCAAAGGCAATTAGATGCCATTTTGATTTTTAAGTTTTGCGGTAAGACAATTTTTCAACAAAATAATAGATTAGAAAGTTGAACATTTTTAGTAATGGGCCTTATGGGTTTGCCATGTTGGCTACATCGATGTAAATTTACATTTATGGTTGGCTACGGAATAATATGGAAAATGTAAAAAAAACCGACAGCTGATAATTATCTTATTAATAATACCTTGAAGTTAAAACTACTTATAGATTTAATTTTCAACTATAAAGCTAATAACTGTAAAGGTATAAAGCTCGGCCCTCCAATATTAAAAATAATACAGTACCGGTGTGATTGATTTTTTTTGTTTCGTTAAAATGGACATTAAAGGTACCAGGGGGTTTGTGAGAATGGAAGTTAGACCTTTCTGGGCTGAATTGTTTTGTTCCTGTCAATTTTATATCATGATATTATAAGTAATACAAAATATAAGTTTAAAAAGTCAATCACAATTTTTGTCCAATAAAATATGGTAAAATTTAAATTTTTGTAAAATACAAACAAAACTAGATTTTAACCATACTTATTGAAAATACATATTCGATTATTTAATTTTAGAACACAACGTTCTGGGCATTTTCTCCAAGCCTAGAATATTCTTAGGTTATATTATTATAGCTTTTTATCATGAAATATTTTGATGTAATAAAGACAATATTTTCATATGTCCTTTAAATAATTATCTCTTACTATAATTTGCAGCCATCAGTACAAAGAAAACCTGTACCGTATAAAAACCGATCCTTAGTTCTAATTGACTGTCCGAAAACCTTTTGGTTACGGTCGCCAAACAAAACGATAAAATTAAATGGCTCAATAAATTCATCCTAAATAATTAACGTTCCCTAGATGTTGGTTGCATTACGACGTTTGAGCGATGAGCGCGACGCCTGATAAAGTAATTAAGCCGAACTGGTTCGACGATATGGCTCCTCTTCCGCCCTGTACGTGCGCGGAAAAAGATCTTTAAGCAAAGTTATACTTTTCCTCTACATACGAAACGCGATTGAAACTGCATCGGATTTCTCGAGACAAAGTCAAAAAGGTCGTTTGAATTCCATCATCGGACATTCCCGGTAAAAGGCCGTATTTACATACGACAGACACGGTGCAGGTGTGCCGGGGATCGATGAGGAAAAGGCGATCGGGCGTTGTCGGAAAACTCGCGGACCGTTCGGGCGTCTCCGCCACCCCCGAGGTTCGGGCGGGCTCGGCCACCCTCGGACGGCCTCGGAAGGTCACTACCGGGGGCACAGCTTCCTCATCCCGTCAGTGTCAGTGTCAGTGTCGGTGTCGTCGGTCAGTGCGGTCCGTCATGTGCTACAGTGAGCCGTGCGTTGCAGTCCCTGCGGAGGGGAGCGTGTCCGGGGTGCCGTGCTCCGCGTGAGCCGCGCGTCATCCATCACTTCCGGAACAGCTGATCGGCCCCTGACCGGAAGTAGGTCAGGCGCGAGGTGCGGGTGTGAAGGTTACTTCGTAGACTCAGCTGAGAGACCGCAATATGGAAAGTTAGCGAGATCACGCCACTGATAAGACAGGTGATTACGAACTTGTATTCCCATTAAATAGCCTAAATTGAGTAATAAGTTTGTTGAATTTATGATAATAAAATTTGAGCTGTCATTAAAAAAATACAAAGCCGATTGCATTTCTATTAGATTAATCAGTACTTTTACCGCAGTTAAATATTATAGTAACTGTGGTACATTAACATTGATTTGATGCAGGTAAAATGTTAGTAAATTACAACATAATATTTTCTCCAATGTAGGAAGTAAAAAGTTTGTACCATACATGTTTTGAATTTTACATGATTAATGGTTTATAGTGTAAATAAATCAGGTTTTGAAATGTTTATTATTCTATGATTTAATCATTTATCTAAAAGGGAACAATTACATTGTATTACTTTTTTAATTTAATACCATCATTTCAGGTAGTTATTGAACGGATATTTACTAATCATATGTAACATTTGAATTTACAAATCCTTGTCTACAACTCCAACAAATATTTCGTCTCTTTCTTTACAGTGTATGTATTTAATTAACATTTTTAGAAACCAAGTAATGATCCACGCTAAGTGTTATAAGTTGAGGTGATTTATGATTACCAATAGAATTGCAATGAATATCAATACTAAAAGTATTTTGAAATTCCTTAGACGCAAAGACATGTTGATCTACTAAAATTAATTGGTGAAAGTTTTTGTCATCTATTGAGAAATGTAACTAATACCAGCATTAAACCTTAGTTAATGTATTAAAAAAAAACTACATCAATGTATAAACATGGATCTGGTTTTAAAATAACCAAAGCGGCTCGCATGAAAGCGACGGTTTGAATTTCTATTTTGCTCTCATTAAACCAACGCGGCCAGCGCCAGCGTGGGTGGGCTTAATACGTTCTGTCACTCGACAATTATTGTTTTCATATTTACCCTTTTTGTCCTTTTCTCTATCACTCGGGCTGTGTAATTCAATATGCTATTCCGACAATTTGTTTTAATTTTCAGTCCCCTTTCAAAGGTAACTTTTCTACTTTAACAGTCTCTTGGTAAATAGCAAATCCTATGACAATCAAGTATAGTAACGTAAATTGTCACTAACTTTAATAATTTAAGTTTAGCCAGAGAAAACTTAGCAAAAAAAGTACAGTATGATTATCTAACTTCAATCACATTGGGCTTACAATACTGCTTCTAAGTAGAAAATAACTATTGTTTCGGGTAAGAGAGTTCTAAACAAAATTTTGTTTGAGAGCAATATCGCCGCTTGCAACTCTGAATTATAAATAGTCAATACTTGTGGGAGGGGAGTCCCTCGTGGTCGGCGGTCACCGCCAATATTTTACAACCCGGTTTCAAATTCAATTTGTATCTCGTTTATGCGAGAATTGGGATTTGGCACACTTTTTCAAGCCGTAAAATGATCAAACATTAGATAGAGTCAGGAATACCCAATCACATGGAATAGTGAAATAATTCGTTATCACTGATTTGAAGTCGTTTAACAATTTTTAGAGTAAGAATTTAGAGTAAGAAGAATAATTTTAAATAACCTAAAATACATGCAAATAAAGCCTGATTATGTACACTATCAAAGCAGGTGTCTCTACCTGTAAAGTAATCGACCCATAAGGAGTAAGTGTTAACTAAAATCAATTTAGTGTTTACCTAAAATAAACATTTTTAGGCCTATACCATTTATTGATAGTTATAACAAATTTGAGTTGTAACAACTTGAACTTGAGTGAATTCAACAGTTCAAAATTAATTGGTTTTAAGGGATGATAACAGAGAACAATTAATTACATCCATGTGATACCACAAGGGAAGACAATACAAAGAAAATAAAAACTTCGCCTTTTATATAGCGTTACAACGTGTTAGAATATTAAACACAAGGACACCATTGTAGTGCGTGTCTACGCCTCTACACAAGGACACCATTGTAGTGCGTGTCTACGCCTCTACACGTTTTAATTAATGCCCAAGACTTGGAGCATTTTACTGAAGTGGGGGAGGAGGGGCGTTCAAAAGGTGCTTGTCACAATAACTTCTGTGAGTTTTATCTTGTAGCCTATAGTTACGGCACTCAGATATCCTCTAAACCTCGCCGTAACGAGGACCTTAGGCCTACAAACTATTCTCTACAGATCAACAAAGGAGCTATGTTTACTTTACAGAGTTTACTTTTAGAACTACTTTGTTTTATAAAAGCTTCATTTTAAAATCTATATTGGACTCCCCAACAGCTTATAAGAGTGTGTAAAGGACTTTTAATGTTCATCGTTTCCATCCTTGTAACGCAAGGTTGTTGGTAAAATGCTTGGACTAAAACGGATTGGATTAATTTAACTGATTACCTATAACTAAGCTTTATTTAAAAATAAACTTTGCATATGTCCGTGAATGATTCCCCAGTTTGATGCGGTGCTAAGTAAACACATTTGGTCACTTATTATATTTTTTAATAATTTAAAAACTATTGCATTTCCAAACAGAACCAAGGAACATTATCACCGCACAATTTTCATCGCTATAAACTACGGCCATCAATTTAAAAAATACCATGGACAATAAACTTGTTAGTTACAGTTACTTTTATTTCATTTGTGATGATTTAGTGAACTACAGTGACTGACTGATGAACAACATTTAAATTTTATGCAGTCTCATCAACTTTTTTTATCACCATTCGTCATTTACGAACATCACAGTATGGGGCTCAACTTCCTACCCCACGTCCTGGAACCTAACCAACATATAAAATTATGTATCTGTAACACTATACAGAAATAAATCAGTGACTGATCCGCAAAACTTTGTTTATTTTTATTTTTCCCCAAAGACAATGAGACTTAGTTTTCATAAATATTCGGATTTTCATTTTTATGATTACATTTTGCTGAAAAAGTAATTTGTGACTGTGCAACGGGTCATAAATCTTGGCCTTTTAATATTTCCAAGATCACCCTTTGTGTTCGACTCTAGGGATCTTTTATCAAGTGCTGTCCTTAAAATCATAAGGATTTAATTTGAGCTATTCGAATGAGAGAATTCTTCAGCACATATTCGTGCGTTGAATCGAAGAAAACATGTAACCTGTTTACATCATACTACACAGAGACATATGTTTTCTGTGCCTTATTCTTGGCTGGAAAGTTACTTTTTGCCGATATCTGTACGGTAAATTTTCCGAATGTAGTGGCAGTACTGGTAGCAGTAACAAATGTTTGTTTGTTTATTATAGGTTAGATTTGAAGAATTGAGAAACGTAATGGTTTATACAAGGAATACGTTATGATAAAAAAAGTTTTTTTACTGAGTAGTAAGATGTAAAGTATCGTACGTCACCCCGCCCGGTAAGTTTTACCCAGCGACCACATAGTATAAATGGACGGAGCATGCCTATCTTACTACCATTACTGCAAATGAAGTAGAGGTCGCCATCTTGTCGAGGTACAGTATAGAAAGTTTCTATTAGAAACATAACACGGCATTTAGAACCGTGTAATCTGTCGGTGCTCACGTTTCAGATAACTCGTAGTTCATACTATTTAGTATTGAGGCAACAGGTTGAGATTTAGCATGTGAGGAGTCCTTTATTTTTAAACAGTAATAGTATTAATTAAATTTTAAATATATATTTTTTTCTATTATAGAAAATTAAAAAAGTCAAAAGTTGTTATTTAACTTTAAAATTGACATGAAAAAAGTGGTCGGCTACTACATTTTTTTTTTGGTAAGGTAAAATAAAAATTGTGTAAATTGCTGATAAGGAGTTAAATATTTATAATCATAATTTTTTTAATAGCTGCCGTAGTTTGGTTGATAACGTAGTTTTTGTGAGAGAGTTTATCTGTGCGGCACCTGCATAAAAACAAAAGCCGTTAAAACTAACTGCATGAAACTAAACTGCCGTTTACAAAACTACAAATGTAGTATCAAACTAAAGATCTGAATATCATAATTAGTATGGTACCAATTATAAATTGTTTAGAAGTAATTTATACATCATAGGAACGTTACAGGTGCTTTTTAGCTCACAAAAAATGTCAGGACAGACTTCTAGGTTGTCAGTGTTTATGATGTGTAGACTGCCTGTAAACCATTTAAATTTGGTACTATAGTAATTCTGAGATTCGGACATTAATTTGATATCATATTTGTAATTTCTTACGTAGTTTGTTTTTTCCATGCCTGAGGACTAGAAGCAAATTTATAGCTTCACGTCGCGCCACGTGTTCTCCAATTATTTGTACTATGTGATCGTTGGTTTTACCGGGCTAGTAACGTAATATACTATTCCAAATTACTTAAATTGTTGCTTTTTCGTCAAAAAAAGCAATCTTTTACTTTAGATCTTCTTAAGTAAAAGTGTAAAGGCAATTTTGTTGAATTCAAATTAATTGTTTTTAGTAGTCAATCAAGTCAATACTGAGTGGTCGTAACTTTATAGAAAATATTTTATAAATAATATAAATTTTTAGAATACAACCAATTCGTAAAGTTAGCTTTTAATGCCAAATAAAGCTTCATTAAAATATTAAGACACACAATTTTCTTGGCATGAAACTAAGCTTGGTAAGTAGGTCAAAGTCGAAGACCCAGCCATAGAGCAAAAACTAGGAAATGTAATACATAAAGGTTTTCCAAGTAACTGGAGTTGTCATTAAAATCTCCATTGCAAACCTTTCATCCGGACTCTTTTAATGAACTCGAAAACCAACGAACAAGTCTTTGATGGAAAGAGACTAATTATAATCAAACATCAACAATCCTCCTTGTCGCCCTTCTTATTGGGTCTAGTTTTCGTAGTATTTTAAGTTTTCCTCATAATAAACTATTTCAGTTCTAAAATCCTAAAATATTTTAAGAACATATTTACAAATCAGTTACACACGGTTAACTGTATCTAAGCATTCATCATGTAGTTGTGAAATGAATGCGCGTTTCTTGATTGAATACTCAAACGATAGAATCCAGTAAAAGGACAAAAATACATGCCAAAAGAATAGCTTCATTCGCTCTTAACCATTCAGCTCAGGAAATATTGTGACTAATTTCAGCGTTTCGCATTAGTTGAGAGACGATCAATCCACTTTCCGCAGCATAAACAAATTTTGAAATTTACTTTTTTGTTTTCCATTGTTTTCCCAGGAAACATAATATTGGCATTATGAATCTAAATATAAAAATATTATGGAATTTCTAATTCTATAAACATTTTTTTAACAATCAATATACATTTTTAATTGGTGTTCCAAAAGTTCTTGTTATTTCCCCTGTATTAAGTAGTCTAACACAATGCAAATTTCAAGTATTTTTGAATTTATAGTGTTATATTACCTACGGCTTCGATTCTGGGTTTCCAAATAAATACTGAAAATGAGCGATGTGACGGAGAGATGGACCTGAGTGCACAATATTAACATCTTGCCGGAAATCAGTTTTTTACTGCAGGTTCTGAAGTTCTGTGACTGTACGAAGTTTACACCTTGGCAACTCGGCGACCGGAGCGAAGTCCTGGCAGTTACAAATCACCCCAATTATAACGAGAACTTGTCTCTAACAAATGTAACTAATTAATCTTACCTCTCTAGGTTGCATTTATTTATTAGTTTTTGTTCAGTTAATTTCTAAACTTAAAAAAATATCCCAAATATTTTACTTATATTTTATTTGTTTGTTCCCATTAATTTTCAATTGCAATTAAACGTCAAATATAGATTATTATTGATTTTAAAATTATTGTGAACGTTTTGTTTTTGCCGGTCAAATAATATAAACTTGTTTACAAAAAACTCTTTGAGCTCATAAAAGTTCCTTAAGTTGAAATAATTAAAATCACATGGTTAATAACCATGATAATTAATCACACATGGTTCAACCATGTGATAATTAATCACATGGTTGAATGTGTTACAGATGGTTTTATTGTCCATATAGAAATACAATTAAATACTTTCAATAACTAAATAAAAACATTTACTTTCTAACTAAATAAATATTGATATAGTATAAATGTTATTGAAAATACTCTTTTGTAAATATTCCGAAACATTTATAACATCATTATATCTTTCAAACATCTTTCAAAAAACTTGCGAAACTATTGTTTTAGAACTTAATTATCTGTAAGATTATATACTAACCATTTTTGTGTATTTTAAGCTATTTTTCATCATACTAACACAAAAGCATCTGTTTTCAGTTCCTTTTTGTTGGCTCAAAAGTTACCCATGGCCGGCCTAGGCCGGCGGATAAACTCTTATCCGGCCTAGGCCGGAAAGAACGGAAGTAAACAATTAGCTGATTGGCAGCAAACCGACGTTTAATGCTTGTTTATTGGTGGTTTATTGGTTTATTTTTAGAGGAATGTAGTGGCAGCACTGCATCCGTAGCAAATGTTTTTCTGTTTGTTATAGGTTAGGTTTGAAGGTTTGAGAAACGTATGTTTATGGAAGGACTACGTTATGATTGAAGGTATATTTTTTCTGCGTATTATGATGAAATATATCGTACGTTACTCGCATGAAAATCCCGCACTCGCTTTCGCTCGCGCGAGAACTTATCATGCTCGTCCGGCAAAACAGTACTCCCCGGTCTAGTAACGTTATATACTATTTTTTAAGCAGCTATAATGTGAATGGTGACTATTAGAAAGCGTTACTATCAGCAGGTAATAATTGGCCTGATTCATGGGTTAAAGAGTATATTCCTGAGATCATATATCGTGGCATTAAAAAGCTCACGAAGAAAGTCAAATTTTGAAATGAGTCCAAAAACATTCTCAACAAAAGTGTTTTGACGCTAAGACACTTCTGATTTAAAAAAATATTATTCCCAATCGATTCTTATTTTTATATTTCGTTTTTTTTTTGCCTCCGATCACTATTTTAATTAATTCTAGAGGTTAAAATACCTTATTCCGTCAGTGATCGATTGTCAACAATCGATTGTCAAGCATAATTCATGTCCAAGCTAAACAACAGTAATCTATAAAATGTCTAAGGAAAGTCATGGTACTGAAACATCTAAGTCCTTCTAATTAATTCAGTTGAAAAGTACGTTTGTACACTTCAAATCACTGTAACAAGGTGAAAGGGCTAAATAAACAGTTTTATTCACAATGCAGGGCCGTTAGTTAACTACAGCGTATAAGCCCCTCGAGAGAGGCTGAGTCGCTGAGTACATTACGAAGAATAGACGAATCCATAATACACAAGGTATATACACATGTCCCTCGACATCGCTGCTTTTACCGTCGTGCCTTTTTGTTCCTCACCCAGTTGACTGATCTTTAATGTAACATTTCTCAAGAACTGGAAGTAAGTTATGGTATTTTGAATTTCTTAATAAATTAGTTCAGATTATAATTTGTATTCGATTACGAGTTCTGGCTACAAAAGCAATTAATTAATGTACTCATTTTGATTATTGTTAAGTATCGTGGTAAAGTCCTAACGTAGGTTATGATTTTTTTAAATTGCGCTATAGCAAACCTAAAAACTTAACAATTAAAATTAAAAGCTAAGAAATAAAATTTGATCTGGTGTTTTAAAGTGATTTTAAAAGTACTGTAGATGTCCGTTATTACTGTTCGCTTTACTTAATAGTTAGTGCTGGAAAGTAATGCAAAAAATCGCATAATAGCGTAATTTTCATTTAACAGGCTGAACATTTTTATAGCGAGGTCGTACATACAGCTGGGATCATCATACTAAAATTCCCCAAAAATCCCACTTGGGCAACCTGCCGCCATCTTGAAAAAACCATTTCCGGTCCGTATTTCTCTTAACATTTTTTTTATTACCACGACAATCAAAAGAGATACAAAAAAGTGTAAATGGCGTTTTTTTGTGGAAAATAAAATTTCAAATAAAATGAATGTAAATATGTAAAGAAATATTGTTAAAATCTGTTGGTATTATTAGTTTACTAAAACTTTGCAATTCTAATACACCTGCAATAAGGAATACATGTAAAATGTGATGTACAATAATCAAATGTACAATATATGATGTATAATACATACGCTACAATCCCTTAGGGTAATGACACACAGGACGGTTTTTCCAGCTGATGTTGAGCGGTTTTCACCCGCGGCGTGTGGCACCCTCCATTTAAATCATGTGATTTTGCTTCACGGGCGGCAAAAACCGCGCAGCAGCAGCGGGGAAAACCGCCCAATGTGGCATTACCCTTAGACTTAATAAATAATAAATTATACTCATAGAATCCTGATACAAAATTCAGTCATTTGACACCTCGGTCATCAAAATTGGTTCAATTTAAAGGCGTAGGTAAGCTCTCAAAAAAGATATCCTTAAGGAATTTTTAAAAATGTTACCATAAAGAATCATTATTGTGAGCTTACCCACGCTTTTATTGTGAACCCATTTTGATTCTTGTCAAAGCAAATAAATATTATTAAGAATATGATTGAGGTGGCAAATAATACGAAGTTTTATCAGGATTTTATGGATATAATTTATTATTCATTGAGATTAAGGGATCTGCCCCCTAGAGAATGTATTTTACATCAAATTTTAGATGTATTTCTTATGGAAAATTAGATTAGAAATTAGAATTAAAACCCCCCTAGTCAACAGTTATTATCAATATTTCTTGTACATGTTTATACTCATTTTATTGGAAATTGTATTTTCAACAAAAAATGCCATTTACACTTTTTTGTATCTTCTATGGTTTTTGTGGTAATCAAAAAATGTTAAGAGAAATACGGACCGAAAATGGTTTTTCATGATGGGGGCATGTTGCTCAAGTGAGATTTTTTTAGTATGATGATCCCAGCTGCATGAACCACCTCTATACTGAAAATTAAAATTCTCTTGTTCAATGAAAATTCTTGAATCCTACACTATTTTCTTGCACTAAAATTTCATGGTCAATTCAATAATTTATTGATCGCACTATTCTTGCATCTACTTTTACCGTGTAGTACTTATCTTACAGTCACTATAATTTTCTCTGTACACAACCTTTTCATCGAATGTGTATGAGATTGTGATTTCACGTGTGGTTGAGAAATACTGTGATTATTACTCAATGTAGACAGAACTGCCATTTGAAATTCTTGGCTTAAGGTAATTCTACAAAAACAACATAAACCCTGGAGTCACGAGTAGAAAATTAAATACAAGAATTTTTATTCATGTAATTCAATGTTTTATTGCGAAACTATGAGAATTTTCTTCCAAACAGTTCATATTTTACCCACTATTTCAACTATTGATATCAAAGAATGGAATTGAAGATAATACACCCGCAGCAACGATATGAACTTTTAATATTTTACATCTTGATGTATCAGGTTCTCTAGCATTATACCATCGAACAAGGAATGATATGGACAGGCAATCTCTGTGTACAACACATAGTGTATACAAAATTCAAATCACCAAAGGCTAATATTTGCGTCCCATCGACAACAGAATTGCTCATGGTTTTCTTACATTGAATCATAAATCTCGTCGTCTCACAAACCCATCCAAGACTAGACCCGCAAAAGCTCCAAAACATTAAAAGTTTTGCTTTTTCACAAAAAAAATCCCAAATGGAGCCCAAATGGTTGAAAGTTGGTTAGTTAAAATGTTCAACCCGAATTTCTTTATTCAGTAATTTGACTTTTTCTATCTGACCAAGGTTTACAGTCAAGGGTTTACTTATTACAAAATGTTTTTCTGTCAATAATTCATTCATTAAATCTCCCTGGGGTTTACATGAGCCAGTTAACAATTACATCACGTAATTTTGTTATTAATAGCCTAATTTTAATCTGGTCGCATGATTCCCAACAGTTAATCTTATACAACATTACCATATTAATTCCTAGATCAGTAATTAGATCTTAAACAAGAATGTAACAAAAATGACTTACGACGTGTAAGTAAAAGTTAATTTTTCAGGGTGCCATAGAAAATTATTGAAAATTTAATAAAGTTTTAGCCTATTTAGTAAAAGAAACTGTTCTAACCCACAGCCATAAAACGTGAATCGCTGCATAAAACCTTTTCAATTATCACATTGTATATCACAGAGAAAGACGCGGCCCTTTTGGTTTTCATTAAGACTCTTTGAAACGATTTTAATGTGAACAACAATAATTTAGATTTACTTCTTCCCAGAAAAAGTACAGATTTGTAAAAAGTATAAATAAAATTGTGACATTTCACAGGAAATTGATTGTAACTGTTTTCTAGCGAACAGTTAAGATCTTAAAGTGGCTTTTTACTAAGAAGTAAAACCTAAATGATGTAGCATAATACTGTCACGAAACAACCATAGAACCACGACCATGAACAACCATATGATTGTTGTCTATATTAGGTAAAGTACATTTTCTAAAATATATATTCGTAATTTAAAAATTTTTTACTAGCTTTATTCAAAATATAACTGTAACTTATCAGAAGTTGGCAAGTTTTTTGTTTTAATTTTTTTTATTCCGATTCAGTGTTTAAAATACGCAAATATTGTTTTTGGACAATAATAGCTGTACAAAATGGAAACAGAAGTTAAGGTAACACACTTTAATCACTCATGTATTGTTTTTATAAAACTTATCTTCGCATTAAAGTAGTGCTATTTAACGTTTACATTTTACGTTCGAGGAACGAGTTTACTCACCAGGCTTGTAATATTTCAACCTTTCCCCCAGATTTGGTTTCAGCTGCGATCAATGACTACACGAGACTGCTTTCATCGCGGCTCTACTCCTGAAGAAAATCGCTGGCGTAAACCAGAGAAAGTAATGTAATTAAACAAAATTATTCATTTTGTAACATCACAACTCAACTGAGGATATGTTCTTATGAGTTGTGTAGGCCTTTTTTAACTACTTCGTTGCTTTGGAAATATCTAGAACAAAAATCATCGGAAGTGAAAGACCACAACATGTTCTTCTTTGTAAATATTAGAAAGTACACTTGTATTTTCTATTATTTTCTATTATTGAAGGTACAACTATTACAATAGTTGTTGTCCAACATCAGTCAGATAATTTAAAATTTAGAGCAAAAGGAATTGTGGCTGTAATTTGAAATTTAAAATCCACAGTATTATTTTTAAAAACAAAAAAATATATATTTACTACAGTATCAATGAAACGAACATAATTTATTCAGAACTATTTTTTGGTAATCGCAAGTCACATTTGGAGTTAGTAGTTTTTATAAAAAGGTACTTCGTTATCCATGCAGTTATAAATACTGAACGGAGCCTGCGAAAGTTAGATTCAGGATGAATTCTGGTTCGGCATTGCCTACTCTTCTAACACTGACGATTTTACAGTCTGAACAAAACAATACTACAGTGTTCACTTTCATGTAAAACAAGCCAGTATTTTGAATATTATTTTACGATGTTATACCAAAATTAACGTAGCTTTTAATATATAAAAAGATAATTGTTGTTTTGAAACATTATATTTCCGTATTCGATCAATTAAAACTTCCACCTTAAAATGGCGATATACAGTAATATGTACACTAGGTATAAAGTCAAAATGATATTTTTTATTAATTCTCTGATCTTATGGTTTTAATCATTGACACCATTCAATTATTGCAGTAGTTGAGGTGGTCAAGTAAACCACTTGATTTCGTTTCACAACCACGCCAGTCAATCCTTGGTCCACCTAATGTAATCTAGCACACATTTCCTAAATCGTTTATTAATAGGTCCCAAAATGTGTCCACTTTTATATGGGTCTTTTTATTACGGATGAAAAATTTATAATATATTTTATTCATGTAATTGGCTAGTTTAATTGTCTATAAATCTGGAGATATTTGTAAATTGGGTCATTCTCTATTTGAAAAAGCTCTTCTTGAATCTTGATTATGAACTATATAGGCTACACTTTAAATCAACAATACCTCCCAATTCTATGATAATGATGTCCAATGAAGCGAAATGAGTTTGTTTTCAAAATAATAGTTGGCTTGCACAGCGACATTTGCCTTTTATTTGTTGTTGTTTTTTTTATTATTGATTGATAAATTTAAATCTTAGTGGGAAATAAACTCATAGGTCTATGTTATAAACAACTTACGTCTTTCTTTCATAATAATTATATTTTTACAGTGGTTTATTGTTGTTTTTTTTGCAAATAACCAAATACAAAATAAGGGCTTTGAAAATTAAAAAGAGAAATATATTGTAGTATCATATCCAGTCACCAGCAATTTATCATTCTGCATTCTATTTTCGCAGGTTGCTATTTGCCTGCTTCTCACTTTCATTATTCATACACCTACGAACGATAAAAGGACTTATTTGCAGGAATGAAGCGTAGATGGATGTATAGTTTTGAAATTTCGAAACTGCCTGCTTTCGCACAATCGTCGAAATCTTCCCTACCTACAAAGACTTTTGTATGTTAAATGAGGGCTTAAACAGGAACCAGTACCCAAATTAAGGATTAACTTAATTTTAGTTTCAACCGAAATTTTGTATTATCCGACTGAGAAAATCTAAAAACAATTTTTATATTTAAGAAAATTGTATTTAGTTTTCCAAAAAAAATTTTAATCCGGTGTTTTTACAATTATACTAAATCCTATAGTATTAATTTTTCACTTTTTTGTATTAAGCTTTACTTTTCTATCACTGTATACTTTTATTAAGTCCACCCGATTACAAACAAACATAACGACGTCTAAAAAACATTCACCCACGTGTTGGCTGTACAGGTTACTTGAAAAAATTAGTCCAAGATTTCTGGTTGGAGAAATTACTTCACTAAGTCTGCCTTGATATTGCAGAGATACAATCTGAACACGTGAAACTGTTGTTAGTCACTTTAATCTATCGAAGTTGCATGATGTTTGACAGTATATCACAAAAATGACCCATTAATCCTGAAATTTTCACCTTCAAACAAAACCAGGATAGTTGTGAAACAAAGTTTGATAGCGAATTCACTGTTATATATTTCATACAAGAAAGAAATATTACTTAAAATCAAGAGAATTCGTTTCGATACTTTTCACAAAACATGTCAATCGAACTTCAACTGTTTACTTTTGTCCAACCTGAACTATACTAGGCATACAAATTAAAATTGTTTCAACATACGGACTGAGGGTTTTTACAGTCTTTAAATTATAAGAACAACATTTTTATGCATTTTACAATGTACATTTCAATGTAAATGTAGGCTCAATTTAAAAGTAATGGTTTTAAACCACGAGGAGATACGGTTGGGATATAGGTAGGACGTTTTTATCAACTTATTTTCCAACAGACTTTCCCAACCATTGAATCTAGGAGATATGATTTTGTTACTTAGTAAATAGTTCTATCTCTATCTGAGCATGACACGTGCCAAAATATGAATACTATTAAAATATGTTCTTAAATCTCTTGAAAAGTATTTCCCGAGAGATCTTTTAAGTAGATTTATTCTTAATCTTAAATTCACTAGCATTAAACACATCATAATTTTCAATTTTTATTTAAAATCTTTAATGTCGGCTTAAACACCGTTAATCAACAAAAGAAATGTTGTCGTTAACACATAGGATTGGAGTTTTATTCATGTAAATTAAATTTACCCTCGTCTTGTTGATTATTCACCCCATAAGAGTTAGTTGACGATTGATTAAATTACGAATTCAGATTCATTTGACGAGTGATTGATTTTTATGAATAACTAATGTTATTGGGTTGGAGCGTTTTACTGCGTGTATTATAAAACAAAAGATTTTGACCTGCATTTTATTTGGTTTTAAACATATTATAACTTTTAACTTACTTTAAACTTAAGCTAGCTTCTATCGCACCCACCACTATACTTATGATGAAATTAAGATGGTTAAATAAAAGTATTCATTTTTCCCATTTAAATGCGAGGACCTCTGGAAGGTAGCTTGAAGGCATAACATTAAAGTCAACCGGGAAATTTTCGTAGATTAATAACTTGGAATACTTTAGAATACCTATACATTAGATACATTAGTTGAAATGGCGACCTACCCAGGTAGGTATTTTAAGCCAAGTATGAATGACAGATGAGTGAAGGATGATTGTGGCGCGATCTTGTAGTCTTGTTACTGACTAAGGCCGACATATTCCATAGACAGGACTGTTAATTAATAGCCCAACAGCCAATGGCAACTAAGGGACCTAAATTTTTAACTTGTAACGTTAAATGTATAGTTCAACTTGTGTGTAACGTGACCATCGCCTTATTAAATGAAGGTTCTGAGAAAAGTCGAAATATTTGGATAATTTTATTTTTTAAATTTAAATTTAAATTTTTTAGTAATAATTTGATCAATTATTTAGGCCTACTTTGAGAAAAAGCGAATTGTACGGCAGATTTTAGTGACAGCAAAATGTGCATCTTAGAATTTGAGGGCTGTCTTTAGAATTATTGCCTTAATCCGGTAAAAATTGGGTGCGAATTACAGGTTTTAAGGTATTGTATCAACCACTCCCGTATTTTGTTGTAAAATGATGAATAAATATACGTAGCCCAACATGACTGAATGAAAACACAACTCGTTTATGATGAAGTTATGAACTTACTACATATTTGTATTGATGGCTCGTTTACTGCCTTTCCCAAAACTGGACGATGACACCGAGCAGTGTGCAGAACGATCCGGCGCCTTCAGCTACCACTGCCGAACGCCATATATTAGGTTAGGTAAGATTAGGTTAGGTTAGGGTAGGTTGGGTTGGGTTATGTTGAAGTTGGTTAGGTAAGGCTAGTTAGGATAGGTTGGGTTAGGTTATGTTAGGGTTGGTTAGGTACAGGCAGGCACTCTTCATATCTGTCTGGTGATGGGGAGGGGTACAGTGGTAAGATTTTGCGGCGGATGGGAATTGCGTTGTTACGAATTCACAATAATTGATTATCTATACAGCCATTATATTAATGGATGGCTCTACAATCTGACATTAAAACTACCCAATACTTCACGGTATCTTATAAATACGGGTGTGGTCATATAATACGCAAGAACCGAATCGTATTTTAAGTCTCCAGATGGCTGGTTTTCTATTGTCAGCCCACCTAATTTAACTCGACTGAATATTAAACGAGGTTTCTGCTATACAAACAGCGGCGACCAGTCAGGCGATAATGCTGTCCAAACAAGCCGCTGGTGACGATGTAATTAATGCACTCAACTGGTTTAGGACCAATAAAGTTGCGTGGCCCAGTTAAGTAATTGACTTTAAATCATTACAGGTTGGTTATATTTAGAGCTTTAAAATCTTGCTGCTTTTCATTTATAAGGAACTGTAATTCTTTGTCTTAAAGAGTTAAGAGGAAAACGTAACACGTTGATTTGTTTCTCAAGCCATCTGTAGGTTTTTATATTAATTTTTTTGTATATTTATTTGTTCAAGCCTTTATAATCAAAGACTACTTACATTTTTGCATTTCAATAAAATTATCTTTTAATGTTTCAATTTTTAAACTTGTTTTAGTAAAATGCACCAATGAAAGAATAAATGCTATGGTGCTATGATGCTGTTTGATGTTGTGTGTTTTTGTTTGTTTAGCAAAAACCTCTTTTGGAGATAGAATCCCGAAAGCTGTAACATATTTCTTCGTTGGCCACAGATTGATCAGTTAAGAGTAAAAAATAATCCTTTTATGATTTCCTTTTCTTATTTTGAAGCCATTAACTTTTCTAAAAGTATGTTAAAATGTAGTTGAAGTGATTATTATACTTAGTTTGTGAGCAGTAAAGGGAACTAGTATAGTTAGCAAATATATTTTTAAAGAAGTTTCATTTAATTTTGGAAAGTATCAAATGTCTCCTAAGAGGTTGGAACCGTATTGCAAATGATAGCACCGTCATTACGTGATCTCATTAGTCCATCATTACATCATTACAGCGCCACCGCCGCCGCCGCTGATAACTCAGTTATTATAACGACTTTATTACAACAGCATGGTCTTGTTCATTAATGTATAATATTTTTATATTATAAATGTATATTAATTTTTATGAATTTATTTTAAAATAAATTTTTACCAACCGACCTCTTGATATAGGGCAAACTCATGCTCCTGCCATTTTTATATAAGGAGTATGAAATAACACTTTGTTATAGCCTACAATTTATATTTCTCTTTTAAACAGCGAAAATAATATTACTGATAATGTTACATACAAAAAAACGTATAGTTACTTTAGCAGCACAGCAAGGCAAAGAAAACCAGCAATTTGATCAAGTAACATCCAAAATTTCATATAATTTGCAACGTTATAAATTAGAAAACTATAGGCCGTGTCAGGTTTCAGAAAAGGAAAGAGTGGCATTATAAACGAAAAAAGAAAAACATAACTGATACGACAATAAGATAAACATATTTATTTATTGATATTCAATAATATAAATTTAGGACGAGTTAAACATAATCCCGATTGACCAATAAAAATGCATGTTGAAAGTATATGAATAAAAAAATCGGACAAACAACTAATTACAAGTGGTGATTATAATAATTGAAAACATCAATAGTACAGCTCCCACTCAACGGCCCGAGCATTGTACTATAGTAGTACAACAGTACAACAGCTGCACGCATGTGTGTCGGGGTTGATGGGACGGAAGAGGGCTGTGAACAGTAAACACTGAGCACCGTGAGCCAACCCACTGCAACTCATAATGATCTTACCATTATTAAATTCAAAGTTTTGTACAACATGCAACATATTTGCAACTCAGAGAATTATTTTTAATCAATACAATAACATATCCATTGGCCATCTTGTCCACCCAATACAATCAAATATCCATTAGTCATGTTTTAGATCTATCGTCAACGCTGTAAGATATTTAATATTTAATTTAACGTTATTCAGCGCAATGTAAAGTGCAAGCTAAAACAGTTTACTGTAAAGTGTTTGAAATGTATTCTTTTATTTTTACAAGAAAACAAATGTCAAATATACAAGAGTCAAAATACTCTGCTATGTATATGCTATGTATTATAAAACATACATTTTTTAAAGAAGCAAGTATTTTAAGGGTTTGAACAAATAAATTTACAGATATAAAAATTGATATAAAACAATAATAAATAACAATACAAGGTGGCTTAAGTCACAAATTAATCTGCAGCATTTTCTATTAGCTGTTTCGGAGAACCAATTCCAGCTCTACAAACCGAGAAGCGACAATTATTTTAAAAGGTTGAAAAAAGTCTCTAATGATTTACAGACAACTACTTAACTAGGACGCGCAAATTCATTGGTCCTAAACCAGTTGAGTGTATTAATTATATCGTCACCAGCGGCTTGTTTGGACAGCATTATCGCCTGACTGGTCGCCGCTGTTTGTATAGCAGAAACCTCGTTTAATATTCAGTCGAGTTAAATTAGGAGGCTGACAATAGCAAACCTAGCCGTTTGGAAGAATTTAATACCATTTGTATTCACTGAACAATTAACACCTTGTTTGCGTCAACAATAGACAATGTTGTTAGGACAATGGAGGACTTTTTATATTAAAAGAAATGAAATCACTCGTTATTGGCCATCATAAAAAATCCTTCAATCCCTCTACTTCAACTTTCAATCCATTAATTTCATTCCAACGCACAATAAGGAGATTAATTGACCCCTAAAATCTGAAACCCAAGTAAGATATGTTTTCATCGGTGGATTTAGGTCATGATATTTGGAAGTGCCAGCTTACCTAACGAATACCTTTATTTAAAAATCGTCCGTTTAAGGCCTATTGTAAGAAGCTATTTCTTTTGATTAGCAAAAACCATTATGTATATTTTTGCTATTTAGCTCATTTTAACTATGGAAAGTACTAATCCATTTGCCACATTATTATGGCAACGGGGACGGTAGGGATCCTATTATTGATAATCACTAGAAAAACATAAAATGTAATTTCTTTGCTATAAAAGCCGATTGTTTGAATGCCTACTTAAACTTACATTCCGTTTCAATTTAGTGGTTGGAAAAACTAAGGTATCTCTAAATGGATGTGACGTAATGTCAATATAAACTTGTTAAAGTAAACAAGTTTAAAAACCCACTGAGATGAAAACAAATAAACCAAACAAAGAAAACAAATAATATTATACTTACATTATAAAAATGTTATGCAAAACATTTTTTGTTTCCTTCCAAATACTTGAAACATCAGGTAATTCTGGACACCTCCTGGTACCCCCATGAGTACACCCGTAAAACCGGATAGACTGAAAGATAGGAGTACGAATTAAAACTCATCACATAAAAAACACAAAACTCATATGTGAAAACCACACACACACATAAAACACACGTTTAATACCACATAAAACACATAACAACTCTTAACACATATATCAAAAGAATGTCTGCTTTGCCGAAGTAAGCGAACCGAAATCGAAAGCTACATCCAGCTGTGGTCAGTTTTTGTAAAGGCAAAAAGTCCATTTAATGTCAGAAGCCGTATGAATAATGAAAGTAGCATTGCAGGCAAACAGCAGTCGCTTATTTATATAGCTTGCAGTATAGAAACAATATTATAAAGAGCCGTTCACTATCGTTAACATTGTTTTTAAAATTGGTTTAGTGTGATTTGGTATGTTGTGATGAATTTATATTACAATTATTGGAATTGAAATAAATGAATTAGTTAACATAAACACTTCGTTTTCTGTTTATTTATAATTTAAAAGGGAATAAAACTTTAAAAAACTATTGTAAAAATTATGTAATTTAATTCCTCATATTTGGCAATTGTTTTAAATGTCACAACTTTACACACCTGGCAAGTAATGATAGCATAATTTTTACCTTTTCGCTTTTTAAAAATAAGTGCCAAATCAATAAAATTACAAATCCTTTAAAAAGTTACAATTTTATAATCCTTGGGGTACAAAACGGACAAGTAAATCACAAAGTTTATTTTATTTTGTTTCTAGTAACGCTTGAAGCAAAACAAATTTAACAAAGTGCATGCAAAATATTAATTTAACTATCTAAACTGTTGAACCACGTTTAACACGTTCAGCTTATCAAATCGATCAAATTCACTGACGCCAGAGTTAAGTGATTAATTAGTTTTGGCAGCATAATAGACCGAAGGCTCAAAACCAACGCATCCAAAATCTAGTTAATAGTTTGGTTGAGATCAAGAAATAAAAATTTATTCATTTACCTTAAATGGTGAGCAAATCTAAAAACGTTTGTAATCATAGATGATATTAATTAAATTGTGTTATAAAATTTGAAACTAAAGAAAAAAATTAACATATAACAATTAAGAATAGTGCGTGACACTTGCCACACCTTCCGGCCACACGGAGGACGAGCGGTCGGAAATGAACACCGGGATACATCGGGTGGACCACTGACTGACCGGAGTGGGAGACCTCATGTGGTTCATTTGAGCTCAATTATTATTGAGACGCAACATATTATTGTAACATGGTATAAAATCATGAGATCGGTGTTTGATGTAAAATTAAACTCTAATATAATATTTACCCATGTTAAGAATATGTAATCATCAAGTAAAATTTATCATGTAATTTTCATTTTGTTATCCTGTTAATTCTTCAAATAATTTCAATAATTTTTGAGAATATGGTGGAATAGCATTGAAATAATGATTTTCGGACTTACAGTAAATAACATTGTTGTTGTACGGTATTGTTCATACTCTGCGGGCATCAAGGGAATAAAGTGAGACTGATCCTTATTTAAATTCCGTTGGCAGTTTGTTCAATGTTTACATCGTTGGAACATCATGAATAGTGCAAGTAGCTTTCTATGGAAACTAGCTGGCGGTAGATGAATAAGCTCGGAACAAATCGTTCTGGCATACCTAAAGCATCTGACTTATAAATTTTATATGCCTAACGATTATTTAATAGGTGTTACAAAGACTTCATATAATAGTAGTTTTCATCACTAGGAGCGAAAGCGGCTCTTTTTGGTACGAGATCGTAATTTACAGGCGAGGCGCAGCCGTGCTAATGTTTTATATTGGGTATCCAATTTAAAAGTAGCCTAGTCCACGGAACAACTTATCAGTGAAAATTCATATATCAAACTAAACTACTACATTATTAAAGCTATTATCACATGCAAACAATTTAATTTGACATTGACAAATTAATAATTAAATAGTAGGATAAATTTCTACAAAATTTAAGACATATAACCAGTTAAAAGTAAATGCTTCTGTTTTTCTTATAAATAATTCATTGTTGAAATATTACTAAATTGGTAATTTTAAAGAATTCAGCAGGATATGCACGTTTGGACCTTCACTGTGCTGAGTGAACGCTATGTAGTGCACTTTATAAAATGGTCGTCAGTACAATAACTATTTCTCATGTATAACTTTTTAGGAAAAACAATGAGCGTGCATGTATGTTTTTATAAATTCATGTATTAAAATATATTTTCCCTCATTTACTCAGTTCCAATGGTTATACTCGATGATAACGACTAAATGCGTCGACATGTAAACTTTTCAGAAAAATTAGAAACGATGTTCTAATAATTCAATGTAGATAATTTCTTATCAATACTATTGAATTACAGAAATATATGTATAAAAAAATATATATTTATGCGAAATATCGTTATCAAATATAACCTATATAATACATTACAAATAAAACCTGTGGACAGATGTAGCTATATCGTGACGGTTAGACGTACAACATTTCTTCGAATGTTGAGAACTTTCCATTGCCGTAAAAGTAACCAACTTCGACACGTCCGCGTCCGACGGAAGTTACTGCCTCCTTTGATTAAGGCTGAGAACTGGGCAAGCTGAACTTCCAACTGACATTTATATAAAGCACGATGCACTTTTACCCAAGTAAATCGAATGAAAACACGCCATATATTTACACTGAAAATATAAACGCAAGTGTAAACTGATGCAAAATATTTCGTTGTAAACAAAAAGTTACTTTAAAAGTAAACTGTGATATAATAAAATCAATAGTAAAGACTTGTTCATATTGTTTGAATATTTTTATTAGCAAAGGTAATATTATTGCAGCCAACAAAAACAAACATCACGATGACATTATAGAAAATTTATAAACTCATTCTTAGTTTAATCTCTAAACTTTCTAATGATTTTTTTATGGGAGAAGAAGTTACTTCTCTCAAATGATTCGGTACAAATTATCTTGTTAATACTTAACCTTATTACATTTCTAATTAAAATTATTAGTGATCAATTGACAATAAATTTATTTAACATTTCTAATCATTATTGATTTGTGGTTAGATATAAACGTTTTTAGAAATTATAACATCAACAACTTGTTCCCATATAACATTTATTCAAACTTCTTTAACACAGGTACACTGAGTAAATACCTCAGACCGTTCGAGCCACAATGTTTTTATTGAAACCCACATTTATGACTTACTAACAACCTTCCAGCCCTGGTGAAAATTAATTTCTATGGGAAGTGGATTTAACATACCTAAATTTAATATTAGATAAATGTACAAGTTCATGAGAAATAATCTGAATGAAATGGTCTGGTGAGCAAAAAAAATGTATTTTACTGATAGAATATCTTCGACAAAGAATAGTAAAGACTTTTGGACATGCTTGAAGCAATGGGATATACATACTAACAACAGAGAATCACAAATTGTGCATGATTTTGATGCTGGTGAAATCAATAGATACTTTGCAAATATGGGATCTGATATTGACATAAACAGAGATGTTCTGAATTTTTTCATGAATAATAGACAAAATGAAGCTAATGATGAATTTAGATTTGTTGCTGTCACTGAACAGACCATCAAAGCAGAAATGAATAGAATTAAATCAAGGGCTGTAGGTACTGATGAAATATCAATTGAAATGATCAAAGCTGTGAGCCCATTTGCCATTAAATCCATTACGCATCTGATAAATGAATCGTTAAAAGAAGGCGTATTTCCAAAAGCTTGGAAAAAAAGTATCATTTGTCCCTTACCTAAAACAACAGCCCCAACTTGTGTTGAACAATTAAGACATATTTCGATATTATCAGCAATATCCAAGATCCTAGAAAAAGTGGTTATCAAGCAGATAAATGAATTTGTAAATGTCCAAAAATTGCTCCCAAAACTTCAGTCAGGCTTTAGAAAAAACCACAGCACATGTACTGCCCTTACGAACCTATTCAGTGATATGATCGACAGTAAAGACAAGGGTAGACACAGTACCCTGGTAATGCTAGACTATTCCAAGGCATTTGACTCTATAGACCACAATATGTTGATTGCAAAAATGCTTTACTTTGGATTTGGTGAAGAAATCACTAAGTGGGTTCAATCGTACCTCAAAGACAGACTTCAGGTCACCAGACTAGGGAGTGAAACATCGGAACCAATTGCCAAGCGGCGAGGTGTTCCTCAAGGCAGTTGCCTGGGGCCTATCCTGTACACGCTATATACAGCTGATTTTCCTAATTGTGTAAAACACTGCACAGCTCATTTTTACGCTGATGACACCCAGCTACTTTTGTCATATGTTCCTGAGCTTATGAGGGAGGCCTTCAGTCAAATCAACGCTGATTTACAGAACATTTCTAGATGGTCTGCTGACAATGGCCTTAAGCTCAATTCTAATAAGTGTACTGTTTTGCACACTGCACCATTCAACCTAGTACAGACTCTCAAAAATAGTGGAGAGAGCATCTCACTTGACGGCGAAAGCCTAGCAATTTGTGACAAGATCAAGACACTTGGTGTGGTGCTTGACAAAAATCTCTCCTTCTCAAATCATGTAACGCATGCCTCTCAGCGAGCCCTGGGAAGACTAAGAGGTCTGTATAGGTTTAGGAGTCTGCTGCCAGAAACCGCAAAATTACATATTGTGCAGTCACTGATTTTATCAGTATTTTATTACTGCTTTCCCTCATATGGCAACAGCCTTTCAAAAGAGGATTTAGGTCGGATCCAAAAGCTCCAAAACTCTGCTGTTCGCTTTGTTTTTTGCTTAAGCCGATACGACCATATATCCCCATACCGCGAAGCGGTCAAGCTGCTGCCTGTGGAAGCTGTATGCAGCATGATGACATGTTGTATGACACACAGGGTTTTGATGACAAGCGAGCCCGACTACCTTTGCGAGAGGCTCTCCTTCCGCAACGAGGTCTCTCAACGCAGAACTCGCCATGGTGGGAGACTCCACTTCCCCAAAGTAAATCTTGAATTTGGGAGGAAAAGTTTTTCATACTTTGGCCCCCGGTTATACAATGAGCTCCACGATAGCCTAAAAAGCTTAAGCTATGCTTATTTCAAACAAAAAATAAAAGAATTGTTAATAGAGCATAGTTAAGTATAACCTATTTTTTATAAATGTGTTTTGTAAATTTTTTGTGAGATTTTTCAATTGATTTGTCAAGTTGTTCTGAAAAGTTGGTGTACCAGAGAAACGCTTGTTTAATAAAGGCATTATTATTATTATTATTATTAACAGATCATGAGCCTATTAATGATCTGTGCAGGCATTACTTTGATGAGAAATATCGAGTGGTTCATGATGTTGCATACAACTTGAGGCAGAGGCAGTTCAGGGTTCAAAGGCATTATAATAATTATGGAATGTTAGTAGCAGAACACAGAATCCCAGCAATATTGAATTCTTTGCCTACAGAGCTAAAATCTTTGACAAGTCCAAATGAAGTTAAAGTTAAATTAAAGGCCTATTTCATAAACAATACCTAAGAAATAAGACATAAATAGCAATATTAGTAGAACTCTTGAATAATACTTACAGTATGTTAGTTGGTTAGTACCTGAATTATTGTTAGTAGTAGTAATAAGTATGGAAAAATTAGACACTCATTGACACAAACACTTGGTTAGTTAAAAGAAAAGCAAGAGAGGATTTATAAAATGTAAATCATTTTGGGAATTGAATTTTATATTGAAGTATTTGTTGTAGCTTAATCAGCTTTTTGGCATGTTGGTTTCTGCATCAGCATGGTAGGGAAGGTGACATAACCTCAAATTTGTGTCTTTCCTTTTTCAGCTGAGTCTGACTTGTTGGTGGGGATAGACTGGCAAAGAGGAAGAAAGAATAAAATATGAATTATGTTAGTGAATGCTGCATGTATAACGTTGGATGGATGTATTTAACTATAGGTTATTTGTATGATAATGTATTGCAAATAGAACGGCAAAAATTTCCCAATTGAAATATTTTTATATAGTTAATTTATTTGTTATATTAGAACATGAAAATATTCTCGTTTGTATGTTTGAAAAGTATTATGAGCAATTTATTTATGTTAGCTTCTCAAATAGCTATATAGCTAGAGAGGTAAATATTTGGCACTGCAGTGTATCATAAATTGCGCTTGCGAGAAATAAAATGAATTGAATTGAATTGAATTGAATTATTATTATTATTATTATTATTATTATTATTATTATTATTATTATTAATAAGGAAGCCTACAAGAGTAGAGTTTTATAACAATGTTCTGGTATCTACTTGCTTAGACCATATAAATATAAGAACTCAAGATAAGGTATACAAATCATTCATTGTGGAAAATAAAATAGCAGACCACTATTGGACAGGCATCAGGTTAGAATTTCACAAGTCAATAAATGTAGAGGATGTAAATGAATTAAAAGAAATAATTGTGACTAGGAAGGTTAACGAAGCGATCAGAAATGAAAACTGGTGGCCCTTACTAGATCTAAGAGAGCCTACAGAGATATATAATGAATTAGTAAGTAGATTTAAGAATATATATGATAAGTGTACAGTTAAAATAATTACAGACAAGAAGGGAGCTCAGAATCCATGGTTTAACAATAATATACAACATTTAGTTGATAGAAAGAATCTGTTGTGGAGATTATTAAAGAGAGATAGATATAATTTAGCTTTAAGGAATGCATTTAAAAGGGCTCGAAATCAGTTAACATGCAAATTAAGAGTAGAAAAAAGAAATTATTATTTTAGGCTTTTCTCAAATAATTTCAATAATAGCAGTAAAACTTGGGAAGCTATTAACCAATTTTTGAACAAAAAACAAAAACCCAGCATACTAGAGGGGATTAAAGATAGCTTTAAGATAAATGAAGATAATGAAGTTACAGGGGTAGCTGAGGAGTTTAAAGTAAATTTTAAAGAATCTATCGAAGGAGTAAACGCTGAAATGGTAGGGCAACCTTTTGATTTGGCTCAAAGTTTCAATCAAGGCAATTATACAATAGGAAATAGTGTAAGCATGAACCTGGTCAGTATTAATGATAATTTATTGTACCTAGCTATAAGTAAACTTAATCATAAATCCTCTGCAGGTCCAGACAAAATTAGAGCCCAGGACATAAAAAATAATGCTTTTCATTTGAAACTGGTACTTTTGCATTTAATAAAAAGAATAGTTGATACAGGTCTTATACCTCAATTGATGAAAACAACACAACTTAGGCCTATATATAAGAAGGGTTCTAGACAAAATTTAAATTGCTATAGGCCAGTTGGTTCAATCTCAGTAATAACAAAGATACTCGAACACTACATAGGCCTTCAGCTGCAGAATTTTCTTTTGAAATTTGATGTTATTAATAAATCCCAATATGGCTTTATCCCAAATAAATCTACTGTAGATTTATTGGAAAATTTAACCACTGATATTAATCTAGCACTTAATGAAAACAAGTTTGTTGTAGCGGTAGCAACAGATCTTACAAAGGCCTTTGACTTGGTTAATTATAAGTTGATGTTAAATAAATTAAATAAAATAGGGGTAAGAGGAAAATTGCTTAAGTTATTTGAAGACTATTTCAAAGATAGAACATTACATGTAAGCATAGGAAAGTTCATAAGTAGTGGATACAGTCAAACATGTGGATTAATTCAAGGGAGTATTCTGTCTCCGACACTGTTTAATATATATGTTAACGATCTAGCTAGTCTTAAATTCAATAGTAAGATATTACAGTATGCAGACGACAACATTTTTTACATGGTTCATACTGATTTAATAACAGGCATGAGAAATTTACAACATGATTTAGACTTGGCTGCTATGTATTTTTTTAACAATTCAATTAAGTTAAATGCTCAGAAAACCAAAGCAATAGTTTTTAAGAACCCTAGAATAAATTACAACATAGAATGCAGATTAGTGTGTCACATAACGGATTGCCTTAGAAATAATAGAAGAAATAGGTGTTTGTGTCAACCTCTTGTCTGGCATGAAACTATCGAGCACTTAGGAATTAAGTTGGATGCTGATATGAAGTTTAGTACACATATAGCTGGTATAGTTAAGATTCTCCGAGTTTTTCTGTATAAGTGTTCTAAGATAAGCTGTTTCTTTCCTATAAGTACAAAGAGAATTATTTATTTTTCATTGGTCCAATGTTATATCTATTATGGTATAACCATATATTATCTGAGCCCTAATTATATAATGCAACCACTAAGTAACCTGTTAAATCGAATAGTGAATGTATTATTTAATGGTGTGTCAAAAGATTTGTTAGGGATCATGTCTTTAGAATCTTTAGGAAAATACACTGACTTAGTAAGAAATTATTTTAAAGAAGATTTAAGAGAATTAAATGAAGTCAGGTATAATTTGAGAGAGAGGCAGTACAGGACAGGAAGACATTTCAACAACTATGGAAAACTTGTACCTCAATATAGAATTCCTTCTTTGCTAAATTCACTGCCAGCTGAACTGAGGTCATTGCAAAGTAGCAATGAAGTTAAAACTAAACTGAAAATTCATTTTTTAAATAGTCCTTAGTTTACTAGGGCATTTGATTCAGAAGCATGAGCTCTTGAATATGAGGCTTTCTAAGACTAGGCCTAGGCTACAGGTCGTAAATGCATAAATTAGGCTAAAACCCATTTTCAGACCTAGGCTTAAACCCGCACAACATCATTGTTGCTTTGCAAACCTCAGTATCAATGTAAAAATAGGTTAGTACACAAAAATACCTGCCAATGTATTAAATGAATCCTGGTTAGGCTTACAGTACCCATTGTTAGTTATTAGCATTAGGCCATTAGGCCTAAATAAAAGTTAGATTTACACAAAAGCACAAATACCAATCACCACACCAATCAAAGATTCACAAGAAAGGGATATTCATTTGAACAACTCATTTATTGCAAAAAGTTAAGTATTCTCATAGAAATGTAATTGTGACATTGCATGAGTTTTTCTTGATCAAACAAAGCTGATTAGTTTTCTTCAAGGTTAGTTTGTTATGCATGTCTGTAGCTGTCGAGACATAGAGAATGAAACAAAAATAGAAGTTAGGGTAGTATATAAGGAAAGTTGTGGTTTGTCTGAATATTGTTATATTTATGGAGCTATAATTTAATTTATACATGTTATATTGATTTGTTGTTATTTTTTTTTGCTGAGTTGTTAAAAATAGTTTATAAAATCGTTATTAATTAATATATTTATTGCATGTTAAATTTATAAAATATCTGTTTATTGGCTGGAAAATAAATTCCCATTGTGATTCATGGTACATTGTTAGTACATAATCGTTTGAATGTTTTAAAAAATGTAAAATGTAAGAAATATAATATAATTCCTCTCAAATAGCTATAATAGCTAGAGAGGGAAAAAAAGCACTGCAATGTAAACAAAACTGCGCATGCGAGAAAATAAACGAATTGAATTGAATTGAATTATTATTATTATTATTATTATTATTATTATTATTATTATTGTTCTACCCATGTTTACTGACGAGACCATGAACTCATCTTGTCACGTTACTAAGTAATCACTGAGCAGAAGGGTTATTTAGATAGCAAGTTTGGGATATCAAACATATGTAGGAAGTTTTACAAATCTTCACTACGAAGATACGAAAGTAATATGACGAGGAGGGGGGAAGGTAAGAGAGGTTTATTGAATTTAATTGAATTCAACTGATATTTAAGGATGCAATTATAAAAACAAAAAAACAATTATTACTTAAGTCCTTTACATATAATTAAAGTTATCTAATTAATCTCTGTGTGCAAAATGCACTCTTCATTTATAATCGTTTTGAAATTTAATTTATAGCATTAGGTTTAACACGTTGAAAAACCCATTGCTGATGAACTTTGGTCGCCTTTATTTTCTTTTTTGTATAGTTTTGCGTCTGTATAATTTTCACGTGCAAAAAAATAGATTTTTTATTCTTGTAAATTTGTGTTTTAATACCAAGGTGTAGGCCTAAATTTAAGACGGTAATTTTTTTTCGTGAGAAGACTATGATTAGGTTTTTTAATTTTATTCCTTGAACGGAACTCTTTAAATTGCCAAAAATTGTCTGTAATTACCTTTCATGACAAAATTCCTAAAATGTTAAGAAACAATTTCTTTATTCAGACAAAACTGTTTTTCAGGCGCCGTTACGGACAAATTATTCCGCAAGGCAATATGGCAGTATGATGATTTTTCCTTATCTCCTCAACTTTTTATTAGTGTATGTGATTGAGATGTATTGTATGAATCATTAAAACAACCACGTAATCATTATTATTTTGTTGAATGCTGGTTGCCTTATGAAAATTATGTTGGTGCTTTCAATTCAGATTATTCCTGCATAATTCAAGGCAAACTTTCAAAGAATTCAAATGGTCTTCAAAAGGTTTGACACTATTAGTACGGAAAAAATTAGTTTCCGACAAGAATTTTTTTTATCGACCAGCCTATTTTACAAGTTTGTTGATGTTAGGTTCTAGATATTCATAAATCATAAATCACTGCCAAAAATAGGCTTTGTAGGTTAAACTGTGACCTCGTGAATGGTGCAAGGAAAAAACTAATTTTTCGCCTGTTTTTGCATTTTTGACATCTGTAGCTCGCGAATTCTCCATCCTAATATGTTACTTGTAATTCCACAGCACTAACTCATCATAATTAACATTAAAATAACATAACAAGTTTCATACAAATTTTGACTGCACCACTTTAAGTGTCTGATATGTCGGTATAGCTTTAGACATAAGTAGGTATATATAAAATCTGTACGTATAGCTTTGGGTAATTTTTCTTGTGTTGTAGCCAGTTCAGCGTATAATCGATAATTCACCCACGTGAAGCCTCATGTCGTGTCTTACCACAATTTTGGAGGGATGGTTATAGTGAGGGATGGAACTTAGGAAACATTAGTACGTGACACGTTTTCAGCAAACAAAAAATTGAAAAAAATAATTTCCAGACTTTGATAAAATTTAATTAACAGTTACACTGACACAGAAACCCAGTGCATTTTATCTTGACCATTCTTAGCCGGTTTCAAGTTAGTTTGGCTGAATTTGCTGCCCATTCCTAAGTAAGTCTCGTCAATATGATATTTTTTAACTTCAACTGATAAAATATTACTAAGGTGGCTTAAAAATATTATGAACTAAAAACAATCTATTAAAAATACAAGGGGGTTTTTAATGAAGTCATAATGATGAGTGAGATATCAGCAATGACGGCACTTTGATGAAGTAATGGTGAAATAATGTCACGTAAAGACGATGTCGTCATTTGCGACACGGTATCAACCAATTTTGTGATAATATGAAATGTTTTCCACATTTTAGGAAGTAATTTTTCTTTTTAACGTATAACTATCCTAGATGCTAGATCTTAAGCTTTGCTTGACAAGTAAAAAAAGCCATGAAGCCGAGTTTCTCGTAGTGTACTCAATTCACACCATTGTCTGGCAGCTAGGAAGGCCAATTTCTTCGTGGTTTTCTCACACCCTCACTATTGACTGACAGCCAGAAAGTCCGAGTTCTTCATAGTTTAATCAAATTCACTCTTTTGATTGCCAGCTAGGTAGGCCAAATTCCTCGAATTTTTCTCACATCCCCACTATTGACTGGCAGCCAGAAAGGCCAAATTCATACTATTGATTGTTAGCCACGAAGGCCGGATTCCTCATATGTTCATTCACATTATTGACTTGTGAGGAGGCCAAGTTGAATTAGTGTCTTGCTTACGATAAAAATTGCCGTATTTACTTCTAGACCATTAACCTTAGATAATTCTTTTTATATAACACTGTGGTTGGAATTCAAACATCCTTATTACAGGATTTGTATAGCATTATAATAAGTTTGCAACTATTGACCACAGCGAGAATGCGTCATCGAAATTCAGTCGCGCATTATTTCAAAATGCGCAAACAAATAATGTGTTTTTACAAACAAGTTAGGATTTTAGTTGTGTAGATCAAATATATTAAATGAAAAATAAGTGTACAAAGCGCTAACCACTAAGAAGCAATGCCACAAAATAAAAAAGTCATATTAAGGTTCAACTTGGCACTTCAAAATTACGTGGTGCGGCGTAACATTTCGCGCTTTACAAATTACGATTTCAAAACAAAGTGAGAGGAAAGTGACTAACAAGTCGAAAACAAAGGCGAAAGCAACTTTGCTATTAGTTGAGTCAGTAGCATGAATCAATGCAAGGTTGTTTGAGTAACTGGTCTGATGACTCATTCAATGTTTTTTGTTTGTACATCACTTGTAATGCGAAAGGTAATTAAATTATTGTGAAAAGTCGATTGGTGCTGTGTCCTGGGCAAATGTTCTGATGAGGACCCCGATAGGCATAACTTAGATGATTTTTGGGTGGGAGTGACTACTACCGGAGGACTTTGGAATAAAAACACCCCACCCCTGTGTGGAAGAGACCCGGGGGTGATTCCTCGAAAATTACGTTTTCATCATACTAACTCAGAAAAATCTGTTTTTTATCCTGTTTTTGGCTCGAAAGCTACCCATTGTCGTACTAGTTCGGCGAAATTTTTTTACGGACTGCTAAAGTTTTGCCGGACTGCGATTACAGAAACGGAAGTAAAAAAACGCAGTAAACGGAAACGGAAGTCAACAATGAATTAGCTGATTTGCAGTAAACCGACGTTTAATGCTTGTTTATTGGTCACTTTTTAGAGGAATGTATTGGCAACACTGAAGAGTAAAAATAGGCCTCCCTTTATTAGGCCTACCCACTATTGGGAAAAAATTGTTTACTATGGCCGTTTTAGCGTCTTTCCCATTAGCTTAACCAATGATAAAAGTAAGAGTTTTAACGGCCAGCTTTTCGCATCATTGGTTAAGTTGTTCCTTTCGTTTGTCGCATTCGGCAAGTTATACGTACGACATAAAACTATTCCTTCCACCAATAATGGTTCAGCGATAAACTTCCGTCGTTAACAGCGACGATGCGTTTATGTCTGCATTACAGTATTTTTATCATTGATATTTCACTATGATTTACTATATTTCTGTCACTGAGACTGATTGTTAAAAAGGGTGTTATAGGTTTAGCCTAGATATCATTAAGTTTCTGGGAATACATCTGAATACAGTTAGAAGACTTAACATGAACAGTATTTTTTAACGGCGCATAGTCCAAGTTATTATCATGAGATATTAGATTTATGATCTTGATGTTAAAATTAATGCATCAAATACAATTTTGTGAAGGAAACAGCTAGTGTCGCCCAGTATCAGGAACATACAAACGACGAAGCGGGAGAACGCATCAGTCAGTTTTACTACACGCTATTGTGTAGACATATAAAATAATATGCGTGTAATATTTTTATGTCACTTTCCGAGAGTATAAACTGTGAATTCAAAGCAGACAATAGCACAGACATGAGGAAAATAAAAATAATCTCATCACAAGAAAATATATCTTTACAGTCCTGAACTTTGAATGTCAAGCTTTTTCTTCCTTAATTTAGTGGACTTTCTCTGTGAATGTTATTTAGTCAAACTTGAAATATTATGTAAAATGTAAGTGATAAAAAAATGTATATTATAAGGAGCACCGAATAGGACGGGTGAGTGAGTGAGCTGCTGGCGAAATTATTGTTTATTATTTGTTTGGGTGTGTAATCATCTATATGATCATATGTAAAAGTAAACACAAATTTACACGTAAAAGGCCCTGAAAACCGTGAAAAAAGTCTTTACAGATAAACGAAAACAATTCATTCGGTCATTGCGGCTGAGGTTAAACAGTTTTTGCCGCCCGCGCTATTAGGTGTTCCTTATAATAGGATCAAGAATCTAAAAAAAATATTGATAGAAGAGTGACAGACAAGCATTAAAAATTATAAATAATTATTCTTTTAGATATCTTTATTTCCACAACTACGGAAAAGAATATGGAGTTGAAACTTTATACGAAGTGCTTAGCTCAACATTAATATTCCTGGCAGGCCTCGGTGCCCGTTTTCGTACGTGCCCTCAGAATTATTTTAAAAGATTTGTATGCAAATTTCTGCGGCATTCTGATTATAAGCAAAAGTAACGAAAATATAAATAAAATTACCAACTTTATTAACTTCGTAAATTCCTTAGATATTTGTCGTCGATTAAAAGGTCAAGAAAACTTGTAGAAAATTGGAAAATGTAACTGAAAATTACGTTATTTCTTTTATTTAAATACATTGAAGATATTTACCGTAATTCTTTTGAAACGATTACATATTTAAGAACCCTTACTTTTCTTATCAGTCATGGTTTTTAGGTTTTCTAAACACACACTTCCTCCAAATAAATACTGATGCCTATTTTTCGATAATTTGGAGTTTTATATTGTTATATTTACCTAGCCTGCCAATATTTTAGGTATTCCTCTTAATACATTTTCCGTTTACGTTTATAAATTCAATTCCAAAAACGTTTAATGATGAACACCCTTGAGGTACCCAGGACGATTACAATACATCAACCTCGCCCGCAAGGGAAATTACAGCTAATATTGTTCTTTGACATCCCTCGTTAAAGAAATATTTTAAGTTCCTACTCGCTCTTGTAGACAAAAGTTTGATTAAAACGTTTTATTTCTTTTAAAATGATAATCATAATTATTATAGTTTTTATACATTGGGAGAAAAAAATTACATTGGACTTACGTTTTCTATTTTACGTAAAAAGACTTGTTAGCGATTCAAGGTTTGTGTTAAATTGTGCGTGTCAAGGATTGTGATTTATATTGTTTGATCAATGTTTTGGAGAAAAGATGGGGAAGTAGAGCACACTCAGAAGAATGGGAGAACATGTACATAATATACAAGACACATTTACCTGGCACAATGCCAAGCGTTAAGGGGAAAGCTTTTATCTGTTTAGTTAAAGGGAATCGTAAATTTTTAGAATATATCCCTTTTCTACTACAAAACTTTTAAAATAAAATAAAAATCTTCTGTAAGTAGGTAAGGTAGGTATCTTATAACGCAGGTAAATACGAGATTTACCTGCGTTATAAGAAAATGTCAATAATTTTATATTTAACTGGCCGTTTTTTTTCGATTACAGAGTTGATGAACCAAGAACGAACAATTACGAACTTCGTTATATTTACAGGACTTTGTGCATTCTGTTGCGTCTACATTATAAGTCTAAGCCTAAAAATAGTTTGACCTGCAAATTAATATTTTATCATCAGAAAAATATGTTACATGTATATAGTGCCACTCAGCTGCAATACTTACATAGAAGGTCACTTCTTTAAACCAGACAGGTTTTTGATGCAGAGAGCAAGATTGTGTCGTCTGAATATAAGTAGGTATTTCATTTACACAGAATGGCACATCACTAATAGATACTAGGAACAGAAGAGTCCCAAGAACAGAGCTCTGGGGCACCCCACAGTTATCGGTAGCAATAGAGGACTAATCACCCCCTACGAAATGCTGCTTGTCTTTGGCTAGGCAGATAAGTTAAAAGAAAGTCTATTTTAAATTTTTTCTCCCAAACATTCTGATTTATGGATACTTGAACGGAGATATTAACAGTTTGAAATTAAATCTCCCGCCCCCCCCCCCTTTAAAAATGGCAAGAGGTGAACTTGGGCAGCATTAAATTTATCTCAACGTCCCATGCATTTCTTATAAGGGCAAACTAAACTAAAACTGCCAATTAATTGCTCCTTATCCGTTGGTTAAAGAAAACAATTACAAAAGTTTTTTTAGAATAACTTTTACAATCCAAAAATACTTTAAAAACACCTTAAAATACCTTAAAACAGAATGTACCGTAAAAAATCAAAGTTGACAGTCATAATGGAAAATGATAACCATATTTTTTAAATTCGAACCCACACAAAATGACAAACAATTAAGGGACAACCCCTTTAAAGTTTATGTTAAAATTTATAGTTAAAATCTAGCTATTGGTTTACTTAAGGTGACATACCCGTAAAAAACATACCCGTATTAAAATAAACTAAAATAAAATCTTACCAATTTGAAAATCTTGTTACATCAACAAACATCTCATCGACATAATGTTACGTCGTGACTATATAGCTCAAATGCAAAATGCGTAATCTTTTACTCTGTTATGATGTCTATGAATTTGATTATTTACATTACTCTTTTTTCGAGTTTGTACACCTATGGCATTTTTAATGTTTTATTCGGGATCGGTTACTATCTAACGGCGACCTTTTATGAAAAATAGCATCATTAATTCAAAGACCAATGACAAATAGCAACTGTACCCAGTTTTGATCCTGGTCAGGATTCGAACCAGCGACCTTCAGGTCATGAGGTGAGCACTTTATCCACTCGGTTATCCAGAAAATTGTTCTATTGATCTTGGTATTTGTTGAATTAAGCAAAGGTATAACTACCGTGTGTTATGGATTTTCTAACTTTATTTTACTTTTGTGTTCATGTATTTTTCAATTATATTAATATATATTTTATGAAATACGTATAGCATATAAATTAAAGTGAGGATCTCTTCCAAGGACATAAAAGCCAGAAGCCAAAACCAAACCCTGAATATTAAAGAAAACTACTTGGCGGGGTGGCTGCGTGGGAACTAATTCTTGGTAAAACATTCTATACCATAGCTAGAAAATTTTGCAGCACACTGTTGAAAATTTAAAGGAAACATTATTCCAATAATCGGTTATATACGATTTCAATTCTAATTTTACACAAAAATTCGAGGTCCCCGTGATTATTATTGAATATATTATTAATTTATTGCATATGCTCTGTTATTCAGGCTAAAGAGATAAAAACTCACGATATCAATTAAACAGATTAAGATTCACATAATTTGAAGCGTTTGTTAAGAGACCAATCCGGCAAACGATTAGAAAACAATATACCAACAATTTTAACGGCGTGTTTTACGTTTCTCCAAGGTTATTAAATAAAACGAGTCAGTTGCCGCGCGGCCGCAGCCGCTTCGCCGAGTCGTTTCTTTCGATAATCAGGGTATAAGTCAAAGCAACAGCAGAGCTTCTGCCTGATGAAGAGCCCTGCTTAGTTAAACGTTTCAGCAGGCGCTCTGGGCCAATCTAGAGCAACTCAAGAGCGGCTTGATCATATGTGCTATTGATGTCATACGTAATCACAAGTGATTTTTTCTATAAAGAATGAAAATTTGAAGGGGGTCTTCGACTGAAATGGCTCTAAATGGTGTTTGGCGTAAAGACATTTCATTATATTGTCAAAGGAAGTAAATTAAAGAAAATGGCAAAAAACATAATTTGCTTCAAACAGTTTTATTTTTAGAAATTATACTTTTTCTAAGTTAATTTGATAATTGTTTTATATGTAATGTCATATTAAGATTATTTTTTTACTAGTAGATATACCCGCGGCTTCGCTCGCTGAAAGAATAACAAATGTTTGGTTCAATTATACTTTATTTGTAAAGTGCAATTTTTCCAAATTTCCAAATAGACTATTTCCATAATTTATCTGAACTACCGTACACGTTTTCAACCGCTTTATTACAAACTTAAGGTTTCATCTCCATCCCAGGTTTACATGATGGGAAGATGAAACGTTTCCTCAATTAATTTTCCTTTTTCCATCAAATGGTATGAATTGCCTGCCATATGCTACACACAGTCAAATTTTTTGAATTTTAGAATATTTTCTTCTTTTTTGATGTTCACTGGTAATCTAATGAAATAAGAAAAAGGAAGATAATGTTCATAAAACGTTGTTTTTAGGTTGGATTACAGACGATCTAATATAAAAAAACGCCATAACAAATTACATAAAGTGCTAGAGATTGTAGTTATTTCGAGTCAAAGATAAATAAAAGGTATGCAAGCATTTTAACCGATTTTCCAACTGCAGACATAAATTTGTTGTCGAATGTAATAAATTAGGCAGAATTACGTTGACCGGCAGTTTTATTTAAGTAGAGGGGGTCAGCTCGACCGTGCGTTTTATTTAATAAATAATCAATCGGGTTTCAAAGTTGGTATTGAAAATTTATTTTCATTATATAGTAATAATGGGAATAATGTCCTGCAATTTAATACCGTATTTCAACTTCAAATTTTTAAACGATCTTTGCAATGACCTACAACCGTATGGTAGTCCATAAAAAAATTAAAGATTTATTCCAAAAATCAAAAACTAAATATATTCTCCTGTATTATATAATGGTTTTCTTCAAATATTGTTTCTTGAAAACTTTTAACATTTCAAGAGATTTTTATCACCCTAAAACGAGTTACTTGAAATATTACTTTTGGCTGAAGCAAAGAAATGTATTGAGGAAGTGAGAAAGAAAATATTCAAGTATTGTTTATATTTTTTAGTGGCATATAAGGACACTTTATTTGCCTTACTACAGAATACATTAGCCTCTCTCGTATTTGCATTCAGTTAAACATCAGTGGGGAATACGTAAGTCCAAGGGTTGTTTGAGCGGCGGTTTGACACAGAGGTGAAAAGCTCCGTCTTCTCATCACATGAGACGAGTTGACACGTTAATTGAGCATTTAAATATGGGTATCTCCTCCATACTAAACGATGGTGATATTTACGTGAATGGTACGAATTAGCGAATATATGTGATCATCTTGCTAATCAATTCTTCTAATGAGTTGACTGCATGATTATGTATCACCAATTGAGTACTTCCGTTATGAAAAACTATAGAATTGTTTTTTCGTAATCATAAAGGAAATTAACTATGAATAAACATTGTAATTTATTTAAAGACAATACCTATGTTGAATAAAATACGAGTTTACCCGAAAGATGCTGACGTGAGGAAGCTTATTTCAAGATCAATGGGTTTAAATGACCTATTATATACCCTAAATCCTCGAATATTCGGCTTTAAAGCTTCCCAAAAATGGGATAGGGGCGTTGCAAACGCATCCAAAATTTTATAGTAAGGAATGTCCCAAGAAAATTTTAACAATATCCAGAAAAAATGCCGGAATTTGTACATCTATCAGCACAACTTTGAATAAATGGTTCTAAGTACCCGAAATGAAAAGTTATGATTGGCCTGTGACTTCAGTGCCACTATCCGGGACATACGAATAGGTTACTATTACATAGGGTAGTCGCTAATTTTTTGCGATATATGTACTGTACATATATTTTTACAATTATGTAACAGTGAAATATAAAGAACATGATAATAATTTAACATTTAATCAATAATGTGAAGGTTTTTATAAGAAAAAATGGCTTGAAATTCGGATATTTCCTCTCTGAGGATTAAAACCGGATGTATATATGTCAAAATGTCACAAGAAGAGCGACTCTAGCGGTCACTTAGACAACCAACGGTGACGTCATCACAACCGCTGGGGAAATTACTGCTATTGATGTTTACACGGAATATATTAACGTAGTATATATGCAGTCAGGTGCCGTAGGTTAATTGATTGCAGCAACAAGAGGAATCTTTGTAAATAAATAAAAGGGATTGGCCCTGTTAAAATTGGCAAATCGATTTTTTATCGAGAGGAAAAAATGCCAGATGTTTGAGAATTGGCACGGGTGTTCGTTTGAACAATCTGAACGTCATAAAAGTCCCCAAAGGGTAAGGTATTCTTTCGAGGACGAATACAGGGTGTTAAAAATCAATGTCTTGGGTTTGAATCCTGAAGCTTTCTCTAAAACATATAACAAATGTTTTAAAAACATAAATTAATTATCCTAGTTCATTTCAAAATGGCGGCCATTTTCGTGATTTGTTTTTACATTTACAGAAACCTTTGTACCTTGTAAATCACTTGAATTCTTTTTGTTCCGATTCCAAATTCATAGTTCTTATCACATTAGCTTTAAAATTTTATATCATATGCAGTTACATTTCAAATGTCAATGATTTAAGTGTTTAAAATTTGTTACAAGTTTTAAGAACAGAAGTTGAACTGCCATTTTACGTGCTAATTTAAAGGTAAGGTTACAAGGATTGAAAATTTTGAATAAAAACAAAAACTTGTTGAATTTTGAATAAAATACAAGGTATTACTTCAATATTATAAAATAAAAAAGAGACTTTTTTATGCAAAATGAGAAAATTGTTTTTACCAATACGATCTTTTTCACAAACCCTTTAAAATGATGATAATTGTTGTAGGCTTTTAAAGAAAACTTCAATATTCAAACAAAGACCTCCATCTCTGGAACTCCATGTATCCTCCTAGCGCGGACACCCAGCTCTTGGTATGACGACCAGATGGGCTGAACAAACGTCTGCATCAAATTACAGTCATACGCCAATTTCTTTCCTTCGATTAGTCCAATTTGACTGAACTGTCCGCGCTCAACTGTTATCAATTGTAACATTTTAGGTACATGTACATTTAGTAAAAAATTAATATTGTTACATTAATTTATAGATCCATAGATAAATTCAGCCTCTTAGTGCACAAAAATTGATATATTTTTGCAATTTGAAAATAATCAAATTAATTTTTGATTGGAAGTGTCAGAAAACAATATTTCCTTTTAACCGGAGTACGTTACTTACCCAAATTTTTTTGTGTAAATAAAAATCATAAAGTCACCATTTTTAATTAAAAATATCTATTTCACAATCATAAATTAATTCAGTAAATCATTTAAGAAATATTATAGTGATATACAATTAAAAAGTGTTAAGCTACAAATTTGATTGGGCACGTAGCACTATTGTATATTCTAATGTAATATTAAATGGAAAAAAATTGCACAGTCTTGAGATTTAAAAAATACTCAATGTAAAATTGTGACGAATGCACATTCAAGGGGTGAAAGTAGTCCCTAAACTATATTATGTATCGTTGGTAAAGCTGCCAAAATTAATAAGTCATCAATTACGACGTACAGTTCATGTCATGCGTTGTTGTAGCAGATTCATGTCACTATCTCGCTAAATGGAGATACATCGTTGTACGGTTGTCCCGTGCCGTTTACAAAACACATACATAGTGTAATCAATTAAACACCAATCTACAGGGGCTTTTTGAAAGTTGAAGGATAAAGAGACTCAATTGATAACTAAAACAAAAGTACAAAGGAAATCATAAATAAATATTTATAAAAAATGCGTTATAATAATAAAAATATTTGGATTAAACTCTTTAGCTAGACCTTTCCTATCAACAAATGTTTTCATTAAAGCCTAATACCAGACACACCTGTAAATAATTATTTTTAATAAGATATATTTTTCTGCAATCATTTAATAAACAAAAGTGAATTGGTTGTAACCAAAACTGGAATATTTTTTTCTGAGATAGTAATGAGCTATGAAAAAACGTCGAGCAGGCACTAAACCGACTTTTATAAGCAATGTCGCCAGTGCTTGGGATGACCGCGTTTGAAAAGGACCGCGTTTGAAAATTTCTTGGCTGACACATCGCACCTGCTTGGGAAAAAGATAATAACACTCGGCCTCAGCTCGGCAACCAGCTGGAGAATTGACATGATTTGAGCAAAATATTTTTTAAACTAGATTTTTTTAGATTTTTTCTTGAAATTATTCATAAAAAGCTTAATAAATAAAAAAGCACCGTATTTAACAGAATGATGGCACTGATCGATATAAAAAAACTTATCCCAAAAATCTTAATAGTATATATTATAATTCCACGAATGACATTGCAATTTTGAATATAATTAATGTTAACTATAAGAGACACATTAAACAACTTTTAATGGAAAGTAGAATCGAGTATTCTCATTATACGCCTAAAAGGTTGTATTTTTCTCAGTATGTCTTAAGAGTCCAGTTTGAATTAAAGTTTTAAACTATTATATATGTAAAAAACACACAGAAAAAAACACTTAAAAACTTATTTGAAATGTTTTAAAGAACTTATTTGTAATATTTAAAAGCTTGAACTTTTGCAAGCTTTCACACCACTGTTATCTTTAAAATGTAAAGATTTACGGTTATTATTAAATGGGGAGATAAAATATGAAGAAAAATGGAAGAACAAAATTTTGAGGGTCGATTTTTTGTAAAATAATCTTAGTCTCTCTATCAAAAAATCCCGTTAGCTTTGACATTTGCAATTATACAAGACTTCTCGTAATTTTGACGGAATTTAAAATATTTATTTTGCAATTACAACTGCTATTTTCTAATAAGGTTCCCAAAACCAGCATGAAAATAACCTCCGAACTTTAATGCGTGTCCTATGTTTCACTTAGTTTTAAGATTCTATTCTACTTTGACGTTTTTGTAGATCATTTGGGTCAGCTAAACCACTGAATGAGCTTTTCAGATGTGACCACTACTTTCTATACTTACAGCAGCTAACATAAATTAAATGGAAAGTTAGCTCTTAGAAGTTTAACCGAGTTTACAGTCTTAATTAATCACAGGTGACAATAGTATCGGAGTTGTAAAAGTTAGTTACATTTGCGACATTGCAAAGTTCTTAACTTTCAAAGTAATGTTGTGTTGGCTTTCGCCGCTCTACATGCAACTGTGTCTACAAGATTTTACTTCTATATTATCCATTAGATATAATTGTTATGATTATTTGTTCTGTTTGGCAAGTATTTCTATAATATTTATAACAACTAACATTAAATGCTATTTAAATAATTTATGAAAGGCACTACAATATAGTTAAACTAATTCATTTAAAAATGAGATATTGTACAACCAAATACCCCCGTTGCAGCAGACCTGCATACTCAGCGAATTTCAAATGCAAAACAACATATTTCGATCCAAGGTAGCGAGATTTGACATGTTTTTGTAAGCCCCATAAGAATAGCATGGGGAATGAGTATGCAGGTTTGCTGCAACGGGTATATTAAAACTGGGTGGTTTTAATTCAATATTTAGTAGATCTGACCTAGAAGAAGCCATTTGCCAAGTTTTACCAAGATATGTTGAGAAATAAGTGAGATATAGAATTTTTCTTATTTTCCCATAAGGTTAACATTGGGACAGCGAACTGTGTTTACCACTTTCAATATCTCGGTAACCAATGGATATAGAGCAGCGATTCAAAATACTAAATTGTTTGTTTGTTTGAGCCGAATTCAATGGTGCTAGCAAAAATTGGATAATTTTTAATTTTATATGTATAAAACTCAAAAAACCCATTTTTGGGGGGTTTACCCCCCTTAACCCCCCCTCCGGTAGTCCGATCGGGCTGGTTTACGAACTCGTCCGAATAATTACTACTTTACACGTCCATGCCAAATTTCATTAAGATCGGACCATTTTTACGCGAGTTATCGTGCTTAAAGATACACATATATATATGAAAATGGACGAATGGTGTTTTTGGCATCTGGGGACCTCAAAAAGAAAAGTTATGATGGTCTCGGGCTTAGGTCTTACCATGAGACCTACGGTAACAGCTTCTTCCCTATAGGGGATATTCGCTAAAACTATTTGGATCTGGTATCAGAAGATTTGTTTACATTATTATTTGTTGGATATACTGATTATTTTATACGGGATCATTAGATATTGCAGAGATTGCAATAAACACGGATTGGGAAAAACTAATGTTTTTTTCATTTCTATTTACCAGCAAAATTTTGTTGTTTACAAAGAATTGGTCATAAAGTTTATCTCCTACCACATTAATAAAACTGAAAACCTGAATAGAAATATCTACTAAATCAAAGCTTGCCTAGCCTCTCCATCAAGAGTGGCTTGGTTAACGTTCCAAGAGAACGTCTTTGACGATCTACCGCAACATAGGTGAACTAAGATGAACTACCTATTTTCATTCAAATTTGGTTAAACCATGAAAGGTCTTAACATGTACTCGTCTTTACATTGTAAAAGTTATGGAGGGAGTTTATTTTTAATCAATATACAATATTTGAGGAGTTTATTTTTAAAGTTCATTATAATGAGGAACTTAAAGGACTTTTAACCTCTTCACCCAATAAATAATTAATCATTTAATCTAAAAGCTATTATTCAAGCGTCAAGCCATAAATAATATAAATGTAAATTAGATAAAACTATCTAAATGCAAATTAAGTATTCTAATATTTTGCTTGAGATAAAAATTATTTTTACGAACATTTTGTTAAACTTAATAGTAGAGTCCCGATAATCCAAATTATTGGGACCGGACTTCTTTGGATTAGCGAATATTTAGGATAAAGCGGAATTATTAGGCTACTAAAATTAAAATAATTACTAAATACAGCTTTTAATTCATTCCTGCTGCTTACCCGTGACCGGCAAATAAGCACGATTAAAATTTTTTGCTCGTTTGTCTACTTTGCAAAGATATGCGAGGAGTTACTTTAGTCGTTTTTCCGCGATTGATAAAGACGCGCGATCGCCTCAGCAAAACTGCTGCCGCGCCGAAAACTCGCGAACGGTAAATACGCGTGATCAAATTAAACGGGCATTTGCTTATTTTACAAAGTTGTTGCTGCGATTAGTAAATACGCGTAGTTGATTTTCGCGGTTGTTTACTTTTTTCCAACGTTACCGTTAACTGCGATTAATACGTTTCATCTATCCATCTACCCGCAGTCGGCAAACACGTGCGATCGTCGTTCACAAAATAATCCCTAATTATTACGCAATCGAATGTAAGGCCATTCACGTCTTTAGCAAAGTTTCGCCTAATTTTTCCTGTGATTTGGAAAATTTTCCTGTCCCAATAGCGTTTCGGATTATCGAAACTCCACTGTACCATCAAAATAGCTATTAAGGATCTATTTCAGTAACTATTTTTTATTGCGTCCTAATTGTGGTACAGTAGAAAAGTCCATTTGCTGTGATAGATTACAAAAAAAAACAAATTTTTGGAAATAATTTAAATAATTAGTAGTGATTAGTAATTTTAAAAAGTTTTTACATCAAACTATAAAAAAATTCTTTCTTAGAAAGATACTGTGCTTGAATAGCCTATAGATCAAGAGTCTCATTCTAATGTTAAAAAAATGTAATTTAACTACCACAATTAAAGGTTTGATTACATTTATGTATTCCTAGAATGATACTAAGCCTTAAACAAATTCTTTCTAAAAAATAGAGTTTTGGTTATAATCTAAATTGACCTCTATGGAGCTAATTAATTGAATTGTACTCATAGATTGTTATTCAATCTGCGACGGACAAGCTTTAACAAAACATATTAATATTTGCTATCGAGTAAAACGAGTTGAGAATCACTCGTGTATTACAGGAGATAATATAATAATATATTACAAAAACATTTTGAGCCTGAACAAATCTTTATAAACTGTTAAGAAAAGAAAGTAGTTTCTTAAAGAATGGATGAGATTTTAATATCCGCCCCCATTTTTTGGGGCCACCCTAAAACATTGTTGGGTTAATTAAGTCATTTTTACTAGCTAGTAACTTTCTACCACCATCCTAGATCAGTCAATTTGGTAAATATATTTTTTTCTAAATGAAAGAGTGTGTTGTAGCAAGTCTCTTTAAAATAGATTTTCTACACTGACTGAAAAAAATTTGGTTGGTTACGTTTAAAAAATGTGTTACGCAATGGCAACAGACCAACTTTAATCACTGTAATTATTTAGCATAACTTTGAGTCATATTTTTTTATGTTATACCATTTTATGACCCATAAATAATTAACCTATTAATAGTCCTAAATATTAGGAGCCGAAGAAGAATTTAAAAACAGTTTAAGGCCTTGAAATCAGAATAAAAACCTCGTTTGTATTTATGGGTTCCAACACCACTTTTATATTTCTAAAAGATAGTTTGTATGAAACATGGCTTAAATGACCACCCACAGTTTAAAGAAGTACTAACTACCCGTTAATCTTCGGAGTCTAGGTTGATATTTCAATAAGTGTAGTAAAACGTTGGGGGAGGCATTCAAAACTCACCACGTATGCAAGATATTACGGTAAAAAGGAGTAAAACCTTTTAAAACCATAAATTAGCTCATACACGTACTTGAGGTTTCGAGCGTGTTACTTTTCTCTGATCATTTTCAGTTTGATTATCAATATCCAGGCAAAAAATTAATTCTTTAATGATAAACATTGTATTTATGTTTTGCAATGATAGTAAAAGCTTATTTGATTTATTGATATTATTTTGCTGTTTCATGTTAAACTACATAGAATTTACCGTTTCATATCAGCATACATATATATATAATTGTACGTCATAAATTACGAAAAGTGACATAGCTCGTGAAAAACAATGTAGACCTTGGATTTTTTTAAAGTTAAAACTAGATTTTTGTAACATTAGGGAGTTATTAATCCTAATTTACCGAACATTTCTTGAATGGGGCCTTTCATTGCTCTTCCTAGACAACAAAGATCAAATAGCTTTTGTTTGAAAATAGTCAGTATTATGGTATTGTACTTAAAAACACAAAAAATGCATATGTCTAATAATTTCAAATATGAATTAAATTCTTGTAGGCTATTCTGTTGTCAATTATAATAATACATGAGGTAAATTAATAACTAATAAAATTTAGCTTTGTTAAGACAGACAATAGAGTAGACAAATAGCTTCATCTTGTATCAGTAATATTAATGCCTTCAAACAGCTTTACGACTGCCTCGAGACGGAGACAATTGCAGCAGACATCAGGCGCTGGAGAGGCATCTTGATTGCTATTTCTATATGTTATAAAGCATTTCTGAACTGTCCAAAACCCAATGAACAAATGAAATCTAAATAATACTTTTTTACTTTTAAGCCTTAAATTGATAACGCATAATAAATTGTTTTCGAATTAATACTTTATAAGGAAAGGATCTTTTACTTTCAGAAAACATTCACTGGAATAGTCTCAGTGAATAACTGTGCATGATACGCTAATAGTCTGGTAGCATCTGAACCGAATCCAAAAGTCAAGTACAGATGATTACTTTGTGCAAGTACAGCAATTTTTTTAGAACCTCCCCCCCACCCCAACTCTTGAAAGCATACAATAGGTTGGATGGTTCCCTAAGTAAGGCAGATCTTATGCCTCAGAAGGCAGTTGATACAAACTGTGTTCTTTTGTTGTTTAGTTGGCAGCGATTCAGAGACTCAGTGGAGCCAAGCTTCCGGCCCTGATAACTGCCGCATCTCACAACCGGACAAACTGCAGTTACGGTTGGGATTAGCTAACTCTTCAGTTGTACCTCAAGGTTTTCTTTCATGAGTCTCAGTAGTATTGAACTAATGGTCTGCTGAAAAAAGTAATTAAAATGGGTGTACTAACCCCATTAAAATATATGTTTTCTGTTCATGCGGCCAGTATTTGAGTAAGATGATCCTTTGTTTAGTAATTTTCTTAATCTTTTATTTCTCACGCATATTTAATAAAAGAATCAATTAATATGAGATCTATTGGTTCATAAATTTATTATGTGACGAACTTTGAGTTTCCGAGATTTAAATTGATCCCTCAGACTTTTGTTTAGTTGAATTTATCCCTCAGGCTCCATTTAAAATATGCAAAAAAAAGTCCAAGTACAGATGAAGACGAACGTACATTAATAATCAAATCAAAATAAAAATATTGAAAATTAAAATCATGAAATTTAAATGAAAGACTATTGCAATAAGAGATTTATTTTTATTTATATGCAACACAAACGATATATGTATATTGCAATAACCTTTCATTTAAATTTCATTATTTAAAATTTAAATATTAGAATTAAAAATCAGTAATAAATTATACATATGTATACATATATATAATTTATAACTTGTATATATATATATATATACATACATATATATATATAAATATACATATATTTATACGCAATATGTATATTTATACAATGTGTGTGTGTGTGTGTGTGTGTGTGTGTGTGTGTGTGTGTGTGTGTGTGTTTGTGTGAGTGTGTGTATGTCTCTCTCTCTCTCTCTCTCTCTCTCTCTCTCTCTCTCTCTCTCTCTCTCTCTCTCTCTCTCTCTCTCTCTCTCTCTCTCTCTCTCTTTCTCTCTCTCTAGCTTTCTCTGCGTGTGTGTCGTATGCATCTGTATGTGTGTTGTCTGCATCTGTGTGACTGTGACGTCTACGTCTGTGTAAGTGACGGGTTGCCGGAATTGTACCCCAGGATTTATACCCCGATGAAAAAACGCCTACGTCATTTTGACGTCACATGTCTGGGGCACAGTTCCGGCCGCGAAAATCTAGGACGGATAAATTAAAATGTATTTTAATCAACTTACATTTCACGGTTGGCTGAACAATTGTGTGATTAATATAAATCCAAATAAACTCTTCTTAAGTCCAACCCCGGAATTTTACCCCCGGATCTGTACCCCCGCGGTCAAATTATTATGTCCAACTCCGTAATTGTACCCCCAGTGGCCAAATTCTTAAGTCCAACCCCGGAATTGTACCCCCCGTGTTCAAATCCTTAAGTATTACTACGGAATTGTACCCCTGGATTTCTACCCTCCCCCGCACGTGCTCAAATTAATTTTGACCGACCATAGTAGTTACCGGGTCAATATTCATTGTTGTTGGTGATGTTTTGGAATTACTTCTCGTAAAACAACGACTGTTCACTAAATTATTACTTATTATCTACGAATATGTCTTATTATTAAAATATTATTATTATATGTGTAGTCTTATTCAACATTAATTAGGGTTATAATTCTTTCAATAATACGTTATGAAAATACTGGACGAAGGATTGTTTTTCTATGTAATTAATAAAAACAGCGTTTTTTCAAGGAGGTGCAAATCCGGGGGTACAATTCCGCTGCCCATTGTGGGTCGTCTACGTCTGTGTTAGTATGACGTCTACTTGTGTGTGGTTCTTTAAAGCACGATAACTCGCGTAAAAAGATCGGATCTGAATTAAATTTGGCACATACATGTGAAGTAGTAATTATTTGGAGGAGTTCGAAAACCAGCCAGTTCGGACCATCGGAAGGGGATGAGAGGGGATAAACCCCTCCAAAAATATATTTTTTAATTTTTACATATAAAAATAAAATAATCAGTTTACACCATTGAATTCAGCTTGAAAAAACAAATGATTCAGAATTTTGAATCATTACTTTGTCCACTGGTTACCGAGATCTCGCTAGTGGTAAACACAGTACGATGTCCCAATGTTACCCTTTTGGGAAATAAATAAAATTCTAAATCATGCTTATTTCTCAATATATCTGAATAAAACTTGGTATTCTTGGAACTAGATGGCGTCATCTAGTTGATATCAACTGGATTATTGCAACAAATCTCTCAATTTCACATTTCCATGTCTTGAAGACATGTAGAGCCTTTTTAACAGGATCACTTTTTCAAGTTGTCACTGAAGAGTTTGAACTTTCGATAAGTTTTCCACAATATGTGATATCAAATAGTTTTATTCTGATTGAGTCAGGGAATTCGTAGAACCGATGAACCCTCACGAGTCGTACTGCCTCATACTACAAGGTCGAAATCATGTACTTCTTTGATAACCGTTACGTATCTGCAATTTGCAGCATTTTATTCCTAGATAAGCTTCCGCGGGTACTCAAATTACTCCCGAGATCTTCTGGGTTTCCCAGCGTATAGTTGTTATTTTGATGTAACCGACGTTTCGGACTCGTTACAGAAGTCCATCTTCAGGGCGAGCACAATTTCCACTACTGCACTTTTTGCAGTAGTAATTACTGAAAAAAACGTTATAACCTGCTCTTTCAAATCACACCAGTGAGCCAATATTTATGCGCGAACGATTAGAAAGTAGGTTTATTCTAGACTACTTACGACGAAAGTTCATACCTGAGATAGTTTTGTTTTTCTGTGACACTAGCGGCGTCTTCCGGGACTGAAACTCCATAAGAGCCAATGTTAAATATGTGCGTCTGAAAGAGAGTAAACGCTGTGATATTTAGCGTATCGGTTTCTCAATATAAAATTTACTATGCTTTGTCATTGTAAACATTAAAAACTGTAGACCGTAAATTGCGATTCCTAATAGCTTGTGTTAACACATTTAATAGATAAATGGCGTTAAAGTTAGTAATCTTTTGCGCAGTATATCTTTAGAATCGTTGACACTGATTGGTTGACGAATACGGTATCGCATTAAAAACTCTGCAACTTTGCCTTAACAATGGAATATTAAATTTAATACGGCAGGTCAAGATCAAGCTTTGAAGCACGTAAAGCTACTCCTGCGCTCAATTAACTGGCATGATGCTTAAAAATCATCTGGCGTTCATCAGAGGTTGACCTTGACCCGACGATTATTTTTATTTTGACTACCAGATGATGGGAAGGGGCAAGATCCAATGTGACTATAAAGCAGCCGGCTAGCCTCACTGCGTCAGTTGTCATTTTTTGATCAGAAAAGCGGCATCAGCCCAATGTTTGTGCAGCTGTTAGCCGTTGTGTTGTGCCTAAGGCTCTCATCGCCAGTAGCCTCTACATCTCCAGTAGCCTCACCAGCAGCATCTGCATTCCCAGTAGCCTCGCCAGTAGCATCTGCATCCCCAGTAGCCTCGCCAGTAGACCCTGCATCGCCAGTAGACTCACCAGTAGCCTCTGCATCTCCAGTAGCCTCTGCCGCCACCAGCATCGACCCCTTGGTTCCTGTCTACGGTAAAACATTCCTATTGCAATACTGCATATGTACCTTATACAATAACTGGGTTGGACTACGTAATGAGATGGTGGCGAGAAAAAAGCTGGATAAAATCGGTGACCAGTTCACATTGACCGATGAAACGTGTATACCACCAGGACCGTGTGAAAAGTCTTTTGAGATTGAATTCAGATTAGGTGAAGTGAAACAGATTCCAGACCTTACAGGGCTTCTTGGGCGTAAAGGATTGAGAGGAACATATTCCGTGACTCAAGATGGCAACTCTCTGATTCTGGTGGCCAACTGGAGTGACGGCTCCCGCAACACCTCCGTGACCGTGCTCACGCCAGATCAAGTCGTGACCACGTATTACCTTTTTCCTGGGAATAATTTAGAAGGGTGCAACATCTGCATATATAAACCAGCTAAAGCAGGTGATCAATTTAATTAATGAATCGAGACAAGATCTGATCAAAGTTTTTCTTCAGGACTCTAAGTTTAAATTCGATTCATTTTGAAATCTGGTCAATCGAATGTGTCCTGAAAGTACTAGATTTTGATTTTGTTATCCCGGGTAGGTTGTACTTGATTTGCTTCAAAAGAAGGCTTCATCTCATGATAATGAAATGAAAGGCTATCAATATTTTTCAATCATTTTTCTTCTTTATTGTGGGTATAACGTAATTTATATTACAATTTTGTTTACTTTGCAATAGAACTTGAATACCCTCCTAAGTAAAAGTTCTCTCGGACCCTAGCCGAGCGAGACATGACATTTAGATTATCCGGGGACCTTTGATAAACTATCTATCGCATTTTCTCCTAAAGTATTAGGGTTTGGACTGCGAAACTAGGTTCAAAGATTCATTATATGCTCTAGATGCGTATACTGAGAAAAGTCTTTAAACATGTTTTCTCAAAGAGCTAGAATAGCGTACATCGAAAATACCCTAAAAAAACGAATGCAATTATTTAGCCGGATTATTATAAATTATCATTAAAATTTGGATACCGTATACCCATATCCACTTAACAAAGTTCAGTACCCTAAAACCTATGAATCGAATAAAACATTATCGAGGGACTAAAAAGGTATACAATTCAATAGACTAAACAAAAATAAAAATATATTCATATCACCAACTTCACAGGGTTTTAAAAAATCATCTCAAAATGTGTTCCGAGGATTTCCTTAAAATGCTAGAAATAAACTATTCATGGCAACTAATTTATAGGACCGGTGTCCTAACCGATCCCAATACCAGTAAAAATCTAGTTAAGTGACAAAGTGAATGTAAAATTTTAACATCGGCCTTATGAGTTGCCGTGATAGCAATAAAATAAATAACTAAAATATAAACAAAGTAATCATTGCAGCTGTTTGCAAAGTCAACAGTAATGATGTTGATGTTTGGGTCGTATGATGTTAGTGCAACTTAGTTTAGCGAAAAATTCACGAAACTATGTTAAGTATATCTATATTAAAAATATCGCGGAATGTTACGGCAAGAAAGGCAAAATCATGGCCCCAGCAAAATACATTGTTTCGCGGTAAGTTGCAGAGTTGTTTCCAGACATTTTTATGTTTCGCGTGAAATGTTTCGGGAAACCAAGTTGCACTAATGTCATACGACCTTTTCAGCGTGTTGACTGAAGATTGCATAGAGTATTGAAAAGAAACCGTACAAAGAGAATAAACTGATTTTTATTTAGTAATGGGATGAACGAAAAATAAAATATTACACAGAAAAAATAGATTTGTTGGAACAACAAAAACATTTGCAGATATTCAACCTGCAACTGTTTTTTTTGTTCCAACAAATTGTTTTTCTAGTAGACTAGCCCTCCGTTCGTGTCGCGTGTTTCCCGGTACCGGAATTTAATAAAAAGTCGATGTTTGTTTGTTATGTGCGTCTGTCCGTTCGTGTTTTGTGTATATGTGGAATGACGGTTTTTTATCAATCCTGACGACCACCACTGGAATGAACTTGATGTCCATTATTGCCTGAAGATGATCTCAATGAGGTCGAAACTGCAGTAGCCTATAAGACTACACAGGATCACTAAGGTATTTACACCATTATTAGTTACTATTCAGTGATTCGGAGTCTAACAACATTAAATTGTTTTTCTGTGTACCGAGCAAAGCTCGGTCCACCAAATTCTTTTTCTTACAATTATTTGTAGCAAACTTTTAGCAGTTTGATATAAAATTTGTTATTAAATTTAGACAATTCTAGTCAGCAAATTTGTGTTGAAAAAATATAAATAACCGCGCCTCCGTCAAGCAGGTTACGGTCATTTGACGATATCACTGTCTTACAGTTCATTAGAAAAATCAACCATACTCATAGGTAAACGTGAGGTTACTATAAAGTTACTTACAACAACTACTTACAAATGTCGTGCATGTAGCCATTGTTGTATTCGTAACATTTAGTTCATCTAGTATTATTTATTAAAAAATAAGCTTGAACAGTCAAATTACCTTTTGTAATGTTGTATTTGGAATGTAATATTTAACATTTTAAATATCTTTTTTTTTCAGAAAATTTAACTGTGACCACTACTGAAAGCCATTGAAAGAGACTTAAATATGATTGATGTTGGGTAAAATTTGACACAGTTTGTACGGGACCAGAGGTTTCTTAAGGTTTGAAGTCAAAACCCATCAAGTGTCCACAATATACAAATAAATAAAAACTGATGTTTAAAAATAAATTCTGTTACTCTTATTGCAATTTCCTGAATAGATCCTCCTGAATAGATCCTCCTGAATAGATCCTCCTGAATATATCCTCCTGAATAGATTTCCTGAATCGAGATTGTCCTCAATAACTTAATTAAATAAAGGAAACAACACGATTTGTCTTAATTTATTTATGTATTAATGAAGTCTTTGTAAATATAAAGTTCCCAGTTAAATTATGACCACATTATTATTAACAACTTTACCGTGTAGGAAACTTCATAAAGTAATGATAATTTTTATTTATTTGTTAATGTATTAGTGAAGTCTTTGAAAATATAAAGTTACAGTATCGGTTAAATTATGACCGCCCCAGTATTAGCGAATTTTCCGTGTACGGAATGAGCTATTACCGAATGCCTCATTTCTATGAGCGATGGGTATGAAAAGCTACCTTGGTCCCAGGCTTCAGTCTTTCATGATAAGGGACCATAAATTACTTTTTTGGGGGGTTTTCTGTTTGTGATGATAACTGGGCAACTATGAGTCTCAAAACGAAAAATAATCATTGTTTTGCGCTCAAGTCCATGAGACCTACTGTAATAGCTTTTTCCCTATTGAGTAGATGGGGCTCGCTGAAACCAGTTTATCATGAATATTTAACACAATATCAGGTATTCTCTTTCATAATAATGTAGTTCAAGTTCTGGTGAAATCGCATCCAGTGTTTAAAGTTACGAAAAATCAATTTTAAGATTTCAAAACACTTATTTTGAACATAACAGAGCGTGAAGTAGACCTTTTAAAATTCGAAGCGTGAAAAGCTTAAAGCATAAAAAATTCTTGAAAATCCCTCATACGCAAAATGGTTTGAGAAAACATGGTTTAAAAAACCATGGTACCAACCATTCTGGTATTGTTCTTCCATTGATAAGAATAACATTTCAATGAACGTTTAATAGTTAAAAATAAAATTTGCTGTGATGAAAAAAATTATTAGAATGCTTTATGAACAAATTATCTTCTAAATCTCTCTTTCCCGAAAAATTGTGAAAATTGAAGAGGAAATCGGTAACGCTACATTATTTTATCTTATTTATTCCAAAACTGATTGGATTTTACAGATATGTGTCTCATTAATTACTACTATTTATTGCCTATAGTCAAAATTGAATTACTTCAGATTTAATTTATTCTGATTATTTTGGTTCTATTTAGATATTAACTATATGTTACGCGTGCCAGAAGAGTTTTAAGTCCTAATATTTTAAGATATTCAAATAAATTTCTGCAGTCAGTTTCTACTTCTGTTCGAAACTACATTTGCGAACCCAGCGATGAAATATTTAGGATTATTTATTTGTTGAAGCAGCACCCTGATTTTCTAGCAAGGATTTTTTTCAAACTTTTTTTCACAGTCGTACGCATCTATTATGTCTTTTAACTGTAAAAAAATTGCATTCATTTCTTCTGGCTCCTAAAAAACTGCATCCTACATCCTAAAAAACTTCATCTAAAATAAAATTTCAATTCCCCAAAGTATCGTTCAAATTACGTTCAATATTGTTGACGAAAAAGGATTTTAAAAACGTTTTTAACAAATAAAAAAAGGAGAAAATAACCTACACAATCAATGACTTCCATGGTTGAAGTTAATTTTAAAGTTAAATTCAGAATTTATTTAAGTAGGAGTAAATACTTTATTATAATTTCTGGATAATCCACAAACAAAATTGACGAACGTTTAAACATTACGTCCTAAAAGACTTTAATTGGACTTACAAGGACCACTTGATCCAAACAAACTCAATATGATGTCCTGAACTGTAAATTAAGTTGTTCGGGAAAGAGGAACAAAAGAGAGCTGACATCCTTATTTCTTAATTGATTTGAATAACTCATTTTCAAAAATGTGAAAACAAAACTGCAGCCAAGGATTTTCACCATTTATGCAATAAGCAAAACTAGTTCATCGATACTGCTTTAGCTACTCCAAAACACTCAAAAACTTAACAAACTGTAAAAAAAATCCGTAAAAATTAGGGGTGTGCGAACACATTAGTTTAAGTCCACAAACTAGATTCTTAAGTATGTGCGAATTTAATGGGACGATACGTAGATGGGGCTAATCAAGTTCGGCGAAATTTAGTCCACCGATCAAGGTTAAACCCGGGTATATACTTGACTTTAACTTTTGAGCGTTTTGCAAAACTCTGAGTCAAATCAAGTAGCATAAACGCCGCCTGCAAAAAATCGATGCTCGCGTACTCGCACATTCCTACTCATTCTGTTAGGCTTGATAGGAATGTAAGCCCCAGCATTACCAGCTATAGCAAATCACGTCTCCCTTAGCTTAGAGAGATATTGTGCAATTTACAGAATGAAAGGATTGTCAGGATGGGAAAGGTATGATGAGGTCAGCCAGCCTCGCTCCCGAAGGAAGAGAGATACATTCCAACCCACCATCCAGTCTCTTCCGAGGACGTCTCGTCCTCTAACCCGAGACCTCCCGAGCATTTCCAGACGAGGACCTCCACCTGAGAGTTCCAGGCTAGCCGACGCTCAGGAGTTTGTCGGGCAAGGGTACCTCATCCTCTTCCAGGTGGACAAGCCAGGACGGTCCACAACTCCCTCCAGGACTGAAAATGGAGACGAATACAATTGTATTTCAACACTACTTTGAAATCATATCATAAGCCACTTCATCACCCGCCTAAGATGTTTGTAGCCCGATTTACCTTGGATAGTCCTTGACAAGTAGGGTAAGGGGCGAGGAGGGTGATCTAAGCGAATTTCCTTAAAAGAATAAGCTATCTCCGTGGTTTCATGTTAAGTCCGGGACCTTGACAACTTTTCGATTTGGGGTCTCAGAAGCAAAAAACACTATTCGTCAGAACGTAAGGTTGCAACTTGTGTCCTCAGAAAGTACTAAATGCAAACCTGTGTGTGTGTGTGTGTGTGTGTGTGTGCAAACCTGTGTGTGTGTGTGTGTGTGTGTGTGTGTACTATTGGAAAGTAAATTTACTTAAGCACCTTGACACTGGTTCAAATCTATCGCTTAATTGTTTGATTACAGGTAAGGAGTTGACTTGAACGTATTCCTCTGGAGGTACAAAGCTTAGATTTTAATCAGAAACTAACGTATTTTTTCAGCAGGGGTAAAAGCTGCTCGTACTGTTTTGATGTAAAAGGCTCACGCTTTTAAAACAGTACAAACAAAATTGTAAGTTTTTAACTTCAAAGAAAGTTTTTTTTCTAATGAAATTTGTTTTTAATTGCATGATTAAAATAGAATCATTGTTTTACCATCGACATGACGAGAATGAATAAAACTTTTTTCAAGTTATCTTTATGTATTGTTAGATTGCAACACCATCATTATCATATTGATTTGAATTCCCTACACTGAAATTCTCAACAGTGTACCGTGTAGTATTGGTAGAAGGTATCTTCCAGCAGCATCGTCAAATCGTTGTTCCGTGACAAACACATTGTGTGTGTTCACCTGCCTATGCAAACTCCTCGTTCCAGAACTGATTTCCTGCCTAAAGATAATAATTTAGTTTAAAACTCTAGTATGAGGTCATCAATTATTTTCGCATTGCTTTGTTCTCTGCTTGTTGGCACTTTAAATTATATGTGTTTGTGAATTACCCTTGATTTTAAGTTGTTTGCCCAGTGTCCTAACAAATAATAATCAACGACTACTAATTTTTAACATTTCTGTCTTAACTGATTGATATAAAACAAAAATCAGGGTTTACGAGAACGGAAAACCCAAAAATATAAATAGTATTTTTTTTTGTAAATTAGTATTTTATTGTATTAGTATTTCATTATAGTAATATATTACTATGTATATAATAACTTAGTAAAAATAAAATGATTCGATCTGAAGTAACAGGGGGATTGTATAATAACAATTAAGTTATAAAAAAGCAATCTTTTGGAACTTTAATTATTATTGTTGCAATAAATAGATAAAATGCCAAAAGGGTATTTTTCTCATCCTTCAAACTTTATTATCATAGTAATGTGTACATTTTCTTATTTCAAAAACAGTTCCAAAGATTGCAAACAGAAACCAGCACATTCATCAATTTGAATTTCAAAAGGAGTGATACTTTCATTCTCATTTAAAATCTACGGCTAATTAATTAATTTTTAAATGTGAGCACAGTTATTTTGAAAATTCTTAAGCCCTGAGAAATCGACGATATAAGATTATGGGGAAATACATAAACTGGCCAAAACTCAGCTTCTTTACAACAGCTTTTAAGCTTTTTCCATCAAAGTCTAAACCAATACTCCTTACAGCTAGATCCCTTTAATTTTTGTGGTATTTAAGGACTGCGTATGTTCTTGCATAAAAACTTAAGAAACATTTTCATGATAACAATCGTAGTTATGAAAGGCTATAAACCCCATTTCAAATTTGTTGAAAATATTCATGGTTAAGAATCAATTACAATCAATTTAATTTAATTTTATAATCAGTTTATTATTTATTATTTAGGAAACGTCAGTCTAGATTTATGCTAGTAAATAGCTCCAATCTCCGTTAATCTCCCATATCAAGCACTTGTATATTCATATCGAACTAATGAATAAACATCAACTTCCTTGGGTTAGCTAGAGGTGGCAACTTAAAATTATAAGGTTCTAAGTTTGCTCAAACCCTCAAAATATTATCTAAATCATGAGATTAACATCTTAATGGATCTTCTTTTTCAAAAGGCTCTGAATTCTGCTTTAATGTTCAAAGAATCTATATATTAATAGGAAAGGATGATTTTTGTATATATATTTCTCATCTTGTGTGAACTGTAGTAAAAATCAAAACCGTTGAAAAGGATTTTCCTCAAGATGTGCAGAATCCCACCACAATTTAGATTAGTCTATCGGAAACGTATAAAAATAAATATGATATTAAAAATAAATTAATATGGGTTGCCATTTTGGTTACAATGTAAAGTAAAACAACATAAAAATGTTTCAGTCACATATTTTATTGCTACGCGGCATAAAATAGATATTTGATGCTACATTTGGGGAAGATTGGACTTAAAATGTGTTTCAAATGCACATACGGGACTCTTCTAAGCCATAACAACAGATTTTAGACGATCGGCTTAACATTCAAAGATGAAATAAAACCTTTCCCTACTAATACCCAAGGAACAACTTATGTTTAACATTTTCAAAATACAGGGTACCTATTCCAAATACCGGAGATCATGGGGTCAAATAACGGGATTTTCAAACGATAACCAGTGTCACTTTATGCGTAATATTAAAGCTCTGAAAAATACGAACATTTTGGAGAATGATTTTATAACGTTCTTTATTAGGCAATACATTTAATTTTTGTGGTTAGTTAAGTATGGAGAAAACACAAAAATAAATGTATATTAAGTTTGCCTTGCACTCATAAAGATTGGCTTGTACTAGCTTACTCATGTCGCTGGCGATCCGTTATTTAGTCAGTTGAACCTTTCTTCAGAACTCTTATAACAATAATCAAGGAGCTACCAAGTTTCATCTTTTAAGACGCGGGCTGGAACACTGCCAAGGCTCCAACTTTGGCAATATAATACCGAACACCGTTAAACAACTGTATCTTACACCTTGACTGATATCACATCCGTTGAAATTACACAAATTAACATTCGTTTATCATAAGTTTCATGTTTAGCATCACCTAAATAACTTATAAAATGTGAAAAGGTCTTTTATAATCAAACGTTAACTAATCATCCTAATATTTCGAAGCCTTTGGCCTTAATATTAGTTGTTAAATTATGTTTGATGTTGTACTCATTTTGTTTTAATAAACCTTAATCGTTTACATTAATGTGATTTTAAATATAAAATATTTAATATTACTATTCACAAACACCTATTTCAGTTGAATGCCTTACGTTAGAACAAATCACAAATGAACAGTTAAAAGTATTAATTAATATTAAATTTTACAAGAAACGTTTTAAAGCAGTCAGAAAGATTAGTTTTTTTGGGTATGCATATGAAAGAAATAAATTTATATGGAAAAGGGGAATTCGGCTTTAGTAGCTTACTTACATGTTTATGCATGGTTCTTTATGCCTCAGGTTACCAAGCCTTTGATGTCGCTTAAGGGGGAAATTCCACGTTTGCGTATTTTATAACAAAGAGTGGGTTTTCCCTCATCAAACGGCAGGGACAGGTATACATTGACAAAGTGTAATACCGAAATAATGAAAATTACTACATCAGTTTATTTATATCCTTAACAATTTTTTTACTAGTTAAAAGTTTGTTTGGGGTATATATACTAGAAGATATACCCGCGGCTTCGTTCGCTGAAAGGAAGACGAATGTCTGGTTCAATTATACGTAATTTGTAAGGGGTAATTTTCACAAATTTCCAAATAGACTGATGATTTCAATAATTTATCTGAACTATACGTTTTTAAGCGCTTACTTAATTAAATGTTTGGTTCAATTATACTTTATTTGTAAGGTGCAATTTTTCCAAATTTCCAAATAGACTGATGATTTCGATAATTTATCTGAACACGTTTTCAACCGCTTAATTACAAACTTAAGGTTGCATCTCCATCCCAGGTTGCCATGAGAAGGTGAAACGTTTCCTCCATGAATTTTCGTTTTCCCCTCAAATGGTATTTTTTGCTACCATGTGCTAACATATTCTAATTTTTCAGTTAAGCCTTAAGAATACCGAAACCTCCTAGGTAATCTATTATTTAACCTATAAAATTGGGTTTCTAATAGTTTTAATAAAACATTATCCACTTCAGGGGTTTAAACTAGGAACTTTCATTACACCGCACTGTGCCCTAAAACTTGTCTGCCAATTTGACATAAAAGAAAAAGAGGCATGCATAACTGATGCAAATATCGCAAATTTAAATATCGCAAAGGCTCTATAGATCTAACGTTTGAATTTAGTATGTTTATTAATATACCAAAAAGTATGTCCATGCAGAGTTTCAAGATTCTAGTTTGATTACTTCGGGTGATCCGTGAAACGCGATTAGCCTATTATGTGGTATCTGACAAATACATAGTATAAGATAAGCGTATCAGTTTTGTACAGTTAGTAAATGGAACTTCTATTTTTCGTCTCTTTAAAATATTCTATATGCCTTCTACTGGTATTTTGTAATTATAGCTCTCAAAACAAAACATTTCCACCCCCAATCCCCAAAAGGGGGGAAACAAAACTTTCAAAAAAGTACTTTTCGTTTTTGGGCTGTAGCGGCTAAATTAAAGGTCCTATCGAAAAATGGGCTGCACCATGTGCTACGTATTTTTCACTATCTACAACTTTGGTCCTGCGACTTTTCGCCCTATCTCATCTCCTTCACCCTTAGGTAGCTGTAGATCTTTTAATTTTCGAAGATTTCACCCAGGTTTTCAGCTCCTGTAGATTTAATATTATACGTAGCGGGCTGAAATTTGACATACATTATCTCTACAGCATATACGTTACAAATCACGAATAATAAAACCATTTTTTAATATTAAAATCCATGTAAATTTTAAAAATCCCTCAAAATTCGCAAAATGTCAGCAAATTTCTCGAGGTGTTTCATTAAGGTTCAAACCATACTTCCCGATGAGCTGGAAACTTGAAATTTGGCACGAATATTCCTTGGAAGATCGATATACAGGAAAAACTGTCAAAACTCGCCATTTTTTATTTTAACTCTCTCGAAAAAATTAGAAAAATCGCTAAAAAACAATTTTTAGAGCAAAGTTATTTTGAGCTCCAGTGGCCGAACGAATGGTCCTATCGAAAAACGGACTGCACGTTGTGCCACTTATTTTTCACGATCTACAACTTATATCCTCTAATAATTTGCCCTATCTTGTCTCCTTCACCCCTTGGTACCTCTGGAACTTTCAATTTTCGAAGATTACCCCGACGTTTTCAGCTCCAATAAATTTATTATTATACGTAGATGGCTGGGATTTGGCACAAATCATCTCTACAGCATAAACGTTACAAATCACCAATAATATAACTTTTTATTAATATTAAAATGCATATTAAGTTAAAAAATCTTCGAAATTCGAAAAATTGCAGCGATTTCCTCGACGTAATGTATTCTGTATCACCTAGCTATACTACCTAGGCCCCTGATAGTTTGCCATTTTTTGGCTGAGCTAGGAACCTGAATGTGACATGCACTTTCCTCATTACTTAAAATCAAAACTCTTAATTTAAATTTAAACCCCTTCAAAAAACTTTCTTTAATCGTTTAAACTGATTTTTTAAACTGTTATTTTGAGACCTAGTGGCGAGCGGATGGTCCTATCATAAAATGGGCTTCACCATGTGCCACGGATTTTTCACTATCGTCAACTCTGGTCCTTTGATGTTTTGCCCTTTCTCGCCTCCTTCACCATCAGGTAGCTCTAACCCCTTTCAACCCCGAAACCGACCTATAAGTGAAACAAATTAAGCATTTTCCATATGTTTGGCAATGTAAAATTTAAATAGAATACTTTCGCCTCACATCTTGAGCCCACCAATTCTCTCCCCTTTCAAATAATTAACCCCCAAAGCCAAAAAACCCTATCACCAACTATCGCCCACCCCTTGAACAAACCCAAAATACCTTGTGCTGAGAATTTTTAAATAGTTAAAGCAATTCTTACCTGTAATTCTACATGAAATATATTTACCTCAACCCAAAACCCATCAGCCTTTTTCCATCCAAAAAATAGCCCCACGTCCTCCATCATTAATCCCTCCACTAATTACTCCCTTCCACTAACCCCCCCCCCCCCCCCAAACGATAAACTTTGCTAGGATTTGTAAAAAGTTAATTCATATTAAGACTTTTCAATACAAACCTCCTTCATTTTTTCCTAATATCCATGTCTTACCAAAACTGGCCCTTGAAAAGCCCCCCAATACGACCTAAACCAGGGCCAACCTTCAGGGCTTCTTGAGCAGCCCCCACAAAAAACCCCAAAACCAACTACCTCCCTAACCTCCAAGCCTTACCAACACTCGACCTTTAAAAGCCAATTAGCCCCCCACAACCTAAAACCCCCTAAAACCAACTACGCCCCAAAACTACTAATGGCATCTTGACCTAAGTATTTAAGAACTGTTAAATTAATTTTATCTTGTAACTTTTAATATCCAAACCCCCTTGACCACGGCCGGAGATACCTGTTATGTTGACATTGTACGTAAATTTATTTTTTACGTTCAAAGTCACCATACCAGGTATCTCCGGCCGTGGTCAGGGGGGAGGGGTTTGGATATTCAAAGTTACAGGACAAAATTAATTAAATAGTTTTAAAATCCCTCTTAAAATCTCACAAAGGGGGGGGGGGTGGCTGGAGGCGGAGCCCCCAGCGAGCCGAGGGCGAGTTTATTATATATTATCCCATGATTAGTTTGTGTTTATATGAAAGTTTCATCTCAATTAAACGAGGGCAGCTATTCGGAACAGTTATTTAAAATCTTGAGGAGTGTTGTGTGTGATGAGTTTAAATTATTATACCGTCAACTTCTGATTGAAACTGAAGAAAAAATTTGCATAGTATGATATGAATTATGTTTTGTCGGCAACGTTGAAAAAGTTTACGTTTACACATGTTAAGGCGATCATCAACATTTTATATCCTATGAATAACAATAAATTTTACATTAAATACTTTATGAATTGAGTTAGTAAATATATTAAGCGTTTTCTGCATTAGCAATTAATCAACTCAAATGATGACAGACTATCAAACCGGTGAGTAAACAAAGTCGCCCACTAACAATAATTTGTAAATATTACTTTAATCAATCACATTAGTTTGACAAAGGATAGTCTAATTGCACTGGAAAACATTATCCTTACAATTACAGTTATTTTATATTGCTTTTATTGTCTTTAACATTTTTTTAATAATTTCAAAAAACTAAATATGGCTTTTCTGTATTTTTTCCTGACCAATCAACCCGACATTTCAGATTTAATTTACTGGATAAAAATAAAAGACGTCTTACAACACTTGTAATTTGAAAATATCGCAATTTTAAGGTTTGTAAGACGTCTTTTATTTATATCCAGTATATAGAGCAACACGTATCTTGCTAATCAAGAAGTTATTTATATTTAATTTATTAATTAATTTTTCCGATTGACGACACTGTCATCACAATTATCAAATAAACTTTCATTGAAATTCAAGCATAAAACAAGGAAATCATTTACAGCAATAATATCAAACTGCACTGTTGTTTACTGACTACGTCAAAGCCAGATGGACGGGCTAGAGAGGTCTGGTGATTTGTGACTTCACATACGTCATGTTGAGAGGACTGTACAAAACCGAGCTTACTTAGCTAATGAATTAAGAAAAACATTGTTGGGAAAATTGAATAGGTTACGACCCTCAGAGTGATTACTCGTGACTGGAGACTTCATTGTAGTGCTGAGACAATGTCATATAACCGGAGACATAGGTATGTATGTATTTGTCCAAGAACGATCAATGGGCCCGTTGTAATGATATAGATTAGAAGAAAATATCGATATCGATTATATCGATTTTTTATATCGATTTAGAAATCAAAGTTTGTTTGAAGATTGCAAAATGTGACTGAGAATCTAGTGAGGCATATATAACGTGTTTAAGGAGACAATTAAGATCACCGTGTTAACATTAGGCCCTATATTTCGCTTAGATGAAGGGGACGAAGGCACTAAACCTAGGTAGTGGTTGACTCTTAAGCATAGTTGAATACTGATAACCTATAGTAAAGAGACTGCTAATAAATTGGAACCCTGTCTTGTATAATTCAAACGTCATTTGCTGCAAGGTTTTACTTTACTAACGAACTTTTACTTTTACTTTACTTTCACTTTACTGACGAACATGCTCAATAGCGTTAAAACTTGTTCGTTAGCAGATCAAACCCACTTCTTAGTGTCGTCTACAGAACAATAAAACCTCACAAATCCCTACTCTCTTATTATCTACAAAACTTTAATCAAGCTTGGAATATAGATATACAATATGGTACCCTTACCAAATCAGCTATTTAAACAAGCTAAACAAAATTCATAAGGATCTCTTCATCCGAAGTATGGGGAATAAGATTTGCTTTAAACGTTCTGAAACCCCAGTTTCGGTGTTGGAAACACAACAAGGCCTACGACCTCTTCAGTCGGGGCACCAGAATGCGAATCTTCCCTTAGTGTACAAGCTCGTCAACGGTCTTCTCAGTTCAGAGCTATGACACAGCTGAGACCGTGGTATTGACTTCCCTGTACCACGAGACACATGCTACAGATCCATGTTTCGCTCGCAGTTTCACCCAACAAGCTATTCTTACAATAGTCAAATCTTCACCGAATTATAAGTGAAGTAGATGCCAACTCACACTCTATACTTAAAGCCAAAATCAACAGAGTAGTAATCAAAAAAAATTTAATCTTTGTCTCATTTTATAAATATTGTTATTTGCTAAATTATTCACAATGCTGCTTGTAAAAATTCTCAAGCAATTGATTTGTGCCTTTTCTAGTAATTATCCATGCGTGTATAGATAAAATAATAGCATTGTTAAATTAAATATTGCTAAACATTTTTCAAATTGTTGGTAATTTTCTTACAACAAGCTTGTGTGTCATTTGCCATAGCTCATATTGCTGATTATTATAATATATTGTTATTCTCATTTATTTTATATTCTTGTTTAAGTGGGTTTTTATTATTTCTTTATAATTATTGCTTTGTATAACAAATTTTTAAATTATATAACCGTTGAAAGAATTCATATAAAACTGAATAAAAGCGTTACATTTCGTTGTAGGATAAGTGACAAGTAGAATAAGAGATTTCGTATTTTGGCCAATCCCGTCAAATATTCATTGCTTACTTGGTTGAAAGGTTAAACATAATGGGTATCATAAGTAATTTGAAAAATACTCTTGTTAAACTAGCATTCCTGCAGTTTTATTGTTAACGTAAATTTTAAAACAACCTGTATAGAAACTGTAAAGATGAAATTTATAAAAAAAACTAAATACAATTTGTATATGTTAACTAGGTATGACACACAATCTTAGGTTTTCATTCCAACATAAGAGATATTGTGTATATTGTGTTTACCTGTTTTCAAGAGAATTTCAATTCAACTGTGAGTGTAATCGCAATGTATTTGATCACATGTGAAACATAAACTTTGTAGATGTATGAAGACGTCAGCTGATATTTAATTGAATTTACAAAACTGTAATCTACTACTTACTTCAGTAAAACTTCAATTTTATGGAAATTCCTTATCTGTTTCAATATAATTTGGTTGTATTCGAGCAATTATGTTCATAGCCGTAATAAAAATATTGACTTGAAAAACATATTTTAGGCAGTTTGAAAACATCTATTTCAATGAATTTAATTTACGTCTTGTCAGGACGATCGTGAATGTAAAGAACCGACACGTTCCCTGAAAAATTGCACCTGGTCTGTGAAAGTATTGAACGAATTGTTGGTTCAACTTCGAATACGGTTTGAAGATTACGGTGTTGTTTTCATACGTTATGCTCTGAATAATTTATTCATCTTTTTGATTTATTCCCTTCTAATAGGATAAAAAGCTATCGTGTGATGTTATTGCAAAATATCCATTCGGTTTTCCTTTTGTTTCACACCTAATAAATTTAGTTTCAATTTATAGTTATAATTAAAAGTAAAACTATACACCTGGTACCATTTAGTTTTTTTCTACGAGCCTAAATATCAGGAAAAGGAAAGATATGCCCTGAGTGTAGGATGCTACGGAGAAAGTGAGCGTGACTTCTCCACACAAGGGCTGAGCTCACGCACTAATTAAGCGGTTGAAGATGGCGGCTTTTCTAAGACCGTCTTAAGTAGCTGGCTATCAAAGGGCTAGGTTAACAAAGGAAGCACTTGAAAAATTACCCCCATTATTATGATATTACTGTTACAAGCTTTGCATAGTACCTGTACAGTATTTTAATCTCTTATGCGAAATCAAATTAAAGTTAGTTTACAGATTACGTAAGTTATACAGTATTGAGAAAGAAATTTCATGTTTTATGCGCCCTAGATGGTTAAATAAAACCAGAAAAATTGTGAAGTCTTTAGTGTAAGTTAACTAATAATTTAAATTAAACCGTCATAGATAATCTTTTAATATTATTATGGAGGATGTGAGAGCTGAGTTAAGCTAACAAAATGATATAATCGTTGACAGACTAAGCATATGATAAATAATAACCGCTTATGTGTATTGTTTTTTGCTTATTTGATATTATTTACAGGTACCTCATTTTCATCTTCATTGTAATACTTCAAATAGTTGTAATGAATTTATGTTTACAGTTATTAAGGCACAGAACCGAGATAGGTCGTAAAGTCAAGGTAAACTGAGAAGACAAACGCCTGCCTCTTGAGGCTGTAATGTTAATGACAACAAACCGCTTTAGAAGTGACTCGAGGCAGAGACAATCGCAACAGAAATTGTAACAGATCGGCCCCTCCAGGGTGATTCTAACATATTGTTTCATGCTTAGTGCAACAACACAATATACTTACTTTAAAATTAGAAAGTATCTTTTGGTTTCTACTTAAATTTGTTTTTGATGGTGTTTTTTATGTTGTCAGGATGTTGGGGTGCTTTCTATTTCCGTTTGTCGTTCTTTTGAAATACGCTATACAATTTTTCATTACCCTACTTAATTTCAGAACTGAATAGGGCCTAGTAGCGTCATTTTTAAGTAATTAAAAAAGCATTCCCCCTTTTCGTTCCCTTCCTTTCAAAAATCAAAAAAGGCAATTTCGTTTTGCACTTATTACTTTCATACCCTACCTATATGAATACCTGTTAATTAGTTAGTTATGAACCCTCCTGCGTGACCATAGACCAGTGGAGCCGGATTGGTTGTGTCTCTGAGTCTTGCATCAATTTTCTTGAATTGTCATTTATTATTACTATCTTGAATTACCAATGTATATTATATACTTGTTTGCTATGAACTTGATCATTTAAGAACTTGAAGTGAATTTAAATTTTAAAAACACTTAAAACACTTGACTTTCATGGCCGAAAGTTTCTCGACCATCCAGGAATTCCTGTAGGCTACAGTGGGGTTTTAACTTAAGCTGGTTTTTCAAGGCAGAGTTGAAGCTCTCGGAGTCCAAGCTTTTAAGAGTAGCAAGTAGGTTATTGTAGATTTTGAGTGAAATCACAGGGAAGGAGTCTCTTGTTTTTGCCCGTCCGCAGTACGGAACGTCCAGATCTTGATTGCGCCTTGTATTATGTGTGTGGAAATCCTCTCTTCTTGAGAACTTGTCCCGGTTGTTGTGCACATAGATAGAGCACTTACAAACTAGTTATAAACTGTTCATTATGAATGAACCTAGCATATATGATTAGCTAATAAACCAAATTTTAAAAAGTTGTCAGATGTTAAGAATTCGTAATTTCAAATAATCCAGCAAAATATTTTTGAATGCATGTTTGAAGTATTTACAGAAGAAAGAGGAGATATGCCTGCAGTTAGAAGTACTAAGGTAACTACGGCTTCTGACAGCTGTAAGAAGAGAGAGAGTTGGTTGGCAGAAGTTGATTCGAGTTTACAGCTTGGTGTAGTCATTGCTCTGACTACAGATCATGCGGTCGTTGTAGTCGGTCACGTTGACACCATCCGTGGTCTTCCAACTTTCACCTCCAATCATCACCGTTCACAAGCCCTGCTTAGATAAACGTTAAGTCGATTCCACGTTCACCCCTTACTAAGAAATGTTCATAAGCCATCTATTTGAAATGAATTTCAGTTTTTCTAATAACTTAGCATAATGATCAGTTGATGAATTTCAGTTGATGAATTTATTTATTTATTTGTTTATTTCAAAATGCTACATAACAGGTCATGCCCAATTATAATGCAGCATTAATTACAATCAAAATCATAATCATAAACAATAAATCAGTGGAGGATTCAGTCCATTCAGAAGTTCAAAATCTTGATAACATGCACATGCAGAAATATCTCACAGCAGCCTAATATATATACATATCCTTAATTAGTTACGATAAATAAAATAAATAATACTGGAGGAAAAAATGTATAACTGGAAAATGCAACTTCAAATACCTATCATATTAACAAGTAATAAATAAATCATAACATATTAACAAGTAATAAATAAGTCATAACATAACAATAACATTTAATAACAATGGTTTTTCTATAACAATAACAGTTCATGCAAACAGTGGTAACTAGGAGATTATATTCAATTTTGCAATAAATTAGTTAAAATTAGTTAGTTATAATTGCATTATATGGATACTATGCTGACAAATTGACCCTGTAAGGGTATTAATAATTGCCTCACATAAGGCCTGAACTGAAATCTAAACGTATAACCGAGTAAAGTATTACTATAAGTGGTACGTTTATGGGTCTACGTTTAGTAGGAGTTATTTTCAAATTGATAAGTTAAAGGGCTCTTAGGGCAGCCAGGAACTCGCAGGCGTCATAGACAACAGCCGTTTTAGTTTAGCGTGATGAAAAACTATTATTTATACTGCAAATAAAAAAGATTTTATATTTAACATTTGGATTTTATATAAATAATAGTTGTCTATTACACTGTAAGTAAGACAACTTTTCCTATGTCAGCTGAGAGTTCAGAAATTCCAGCCTTAGACTGGAAAAACCCTTTTGATTAGTCAGAGGTGGTTACATGTTTTAAATCAGGTGTTCTCGATAATGACAGTGTTGCAGCCAATGTTCTGTGTAAAACACTAGATAAACAAACCAAAAATATTATTTTGTAACATTAAAATTAATTAATAATTAATTGTTATAGTCGTTATTTGGAAAAATGTGCATGTATCTGTAAGACTGAATAAGTACAAAACCTTATGCTGAAAGGTTCATTGAATTAATTGAAGAGATCCGATACGATACACTTAATGAAATACCGGGACATCTATTCAATTTCTAACTGATTTCTTGGACTTAAGCACTTTTCTACCACACTCTTTTTAATTCGTTTTTCATATTTAGTTTTTTTTTCTGTTGTTTTATTTTAATCGTTTTTACTGAATACAAGAAAATACATTTGATAATTTAAAAGATTATTAATGTAAGAGAAAATATAATAAAAACGGAGCCCCTCTTTGGAATGATTTTGTATTGCATGGGCATGTTTCGATCTAAGCAAGGTAAATTCAAGCTAGACTTCAAAATGACATCGATAAGGTCGAAAAATATAGAACAGGGTGACAATAAAGGAAAGAAAAAAACTAAAGAGAGTTGCTGGGTTTTCTCTATATTCACTTGTATAAATAATAATATCTGCACTACATTGTTGCAAATAGTTTGAATATACAATTTTAAAGATTACTTTGGTTTTTAAGGATCCCTTGTAACCCCTCGTGTCCTCGTGTTCGCTATTATGCTTTTGTTTCTAATCTTATTTTTTTATCAATAACCTTTTTCCAAAACAATTGAATTTGAAGAAATATAAAACATATCACAAGCAATAACAAATTAAAGCTTTATATTTGTATATGAGCATTAGTGTTAACGATTGTTGTAATGAGTGCTTAAAACAGTTATTGAGGTGTTCAGGTAGATGGGTATTGGAGTGTGACATAGATTTCGGTAGATTTGGTAGAAAGTACAAATGCTTAATTTTTAATGGATTTACTTTATTTATATTATTTGAGTGTATTTTTGTTCCAGGTATACAACAAGTACTATTCTGCATTTAAAGAAAGCATTGTAAGTGATCTGATATTTCTTATTGATGATGAATTGGTTTATTTATCCTGATTTAAAGCTTTAATAAACATGACTAAAACAGTTTTCAGAACAACTACCTCCATTTTTTAACATCTTCCTGAAGTTTTTATTGCCAATTTATAACCCTGAAACATTTTATCTTGTGACTCACTTGTATTTTATACGTCTCAAACATCGTTGAGCGACAATTTAATTAGTTTCAATGACCTGCTCATGCACATCTCTTGCAGCGTTATTGCTGATTTCTTGATATAAGCTTCACAATGTCACATACCTTAACTTAGATTATTTTGATTTATGTAAGAAGTAGAACAGAATGTATTTTGTAGGATAGAAGAAGAATACTTAAGGGGGATAACTTAAACAAATGAATCCAGCGTATCGGATGTAAATAAAAATCTGGTACACGTGGTTTTTGAAAAATTTCCAAGATAAAAACACTTAATAGACGTTTATTAACACTTTATATGATCACGCCATTTGCTATGTTTTGTCCCTTTCAGACTTTTGTCGGGCATCCGTAGTTTTTATTTTAATCAAGTGCACCTATTTACAAATATACTCATAATCTCTCCTAACCCAAATAATTTTATTAGTATAACATAATATGTAGAACACAACCGGTCCTAAAATCAGTTAATAAAAACTCAAAGAATCAAAGATTTTTATTTATAAATTTACATTTTGGAATTTTCTGGCTAACTGGCGCTAGTTCCTATTCCACTAGTTGTTAATCTACTTTTACATACTTAAATTTGAACAAGTGCTCAAATAATTTATCAAGTGCTCAATTATTGATCCTTGACTGTCCAAATACTTTCATAAACAAAACAACTCTCCGACATACTTTAATGGTTGTAATCATCCTCAATATCTGTATCAAACACTTCCACTTGTATATTCATATCCAACTCATCAATATACATCAGCAATTTATTCACAAACTTCCTTACTCGAGAAGCAGATACAAGGGAATATTCATATTACATTGCTTCTCTTAAACTCTTATCAGTTATTTATTCAATCGATTTCTTCAGCAGAAATTCAAGTATGTAGTTTCAGTCGTAACACATAAAACGATTTGAAAATAATTTTTGCCAAACATTGAGCAGCCTGTCATTCTAAAAGTGTATTCAGTTGAAGTGTTGAATGTATTACTTCACACAGATTTCTTAGTTGAATACCAAAGAAATACACATATTCACCATTTATAATGTAACGTTATCCGTTTTATAGAGATCACCCTGATTGAAACGAGCGACCTCCATGAGTAGATTTTACATATAAACGTTTGTATAAGGATACTTTATTTACAAAATGCATGTTCAAGCATATTCTATACTCTATTTAAAGCACCATAAGGGACAATCAACCTATGAAGCCTACACGATACATCAATGTTTAGGAATGGAAAGTTTGTTGGTGATGTGTGTGAGAAATCCAAAGGAATTTGCTGATTTCACGACATAATTATAACGAAATATTTATTGAGGTATATCCTTAATCTCTTTTACTTTGACCCATTAAATAATTCAACGAACTGTACTTGATTACAAAGGTTTAGTACAAATCTGTATTATTATAATTTTAAATTATATCTACAGCGGGATTCTGATTTCATACACTTAAAAACGTGACCACGTTAAAAAATTAATACAAAATAAACTAGGCGAGGATTCACTTTAACTGAATCGCATATAGCTGGTGGTTCCATCTCTGGTACATAATGTATGTTGAGTAATGATTGTACCATCAGGACAAAGACGATGTTAATGGGCTTCTCCCTTACATAAATCACTAAGATACATGGGAGAACATCAACACTTATATGTTTTATTGTAGAAAATATATTTTACAAAACTACGTTTTGTCAGTGTTCTATTAGCTATGGCATATTTTCAAGAATATATTATATTCTTTTCTTGCGGAAAATATTGGAGACCGTGTTGTTCATACTCGCATTGAAGTTGACATGGTATTTGCAATATATAAATAAAACACTTATATAGCGTTGTAAGTAACACTACCATGGTTTTCAAGAAGGTAATGTATTTTTGAAAAAAAGTATTTCTTCACATATAAATGAATGCAAAGAACCCCTCATCGCAAACCTGCATAATCAGAGAATAATCAGAATCAGTGAATTTCTGAACGATTTATTTATTTCCTAGGATATGCGATATATTGGTGATAATTATAAATGTATTGATGGTCTAGTAAAATATTAATAAAAAATTAAGTAGTCTAAATATTTATATGCATACGGTTTGTCCCAAGTTTCCTATTTAAATATTTATATGCATACGGTTTGTCCCAAGTTTCCTATTTATTTTCATTTATTATATCTCCATTATTTGTATACCAACATACGTAAATATATGGATTTTGAAATCGTTTGAATGATTAAGGAAGGAGGTATTTAGTTTTTAAATTTGTTTAACCCTACCCCGAAATGTCCATGTTTTTAAAATAATCATAAAAAATTGTATAATTGTATATAGGGTAATGTATAAATCCCTAAACCCCCCCCCTAAATCCCCCCCCCTAGGGGGGTACCCTATATAAATCGTTGTAAAGGCTTGGAAAAAGTGTGATGGCAGGAAATAGAGGTCTCTATGTTGACGCTGAGCAAATGTATAACAAAAAATTTGATTCTTAAAAATCTAATTCAATACACCAATATTTTTAAAATGTGTCTTCTCGATGATTTTACTTATTAATTATATTAAGCCTCCACAGACATTCGTCAAGTAATATTTCCTTGGTAATTTGATATTTAACATTCTTGGTCATCGACTAGAATTTTTCGTACTGAATGTAATTGTTCAAATGCAATGTGGGTGTTGCACCTATTAATTTCAAATTGAATTTTTGTACTAAATTACAATACTTCAATCGACTTTTATTCAATATTGGTTTTGGACCAACTTAAAATTAGTTTCAAACACGTTTTATTGTTCTCACCCATGTTATAACTGTTCTGTGTTTTTCTCTGTTTACTTGAAGTTAAACGCTTAATATACTGAATCGACTGGGCTGAAAAGTTGCACAAAGTTACATTATGAGCCCATGAGCCCATCCAACACTTGGGCACATACTTGGAATCCCTTCCTGTTTCACCCGATGGACATTTCAAACCTACGACCGTTTCACATTTTATCAAGGTTTCAATGTTTAAATACTGAATTGTAAACAACTCTGGATACTAAAATTTAACGATTAAAGACCAGGTATAAGGATCAGGGGCAGCTTTTCAAGCTAACCAAATTAAAATTCCACAAAGTGAATTGCAAAAACTTGCATAAGTCTTATTAAAGAGTAATGCACCTTTTAATCCGAACAGATAGAGTACCGAGACTCTTAATAACTATTTTGAACAGAAAACTTCACTTAAAGCTACTTCGTCTAAACTTCTTCGAAACTTGAACTAAGATACCCACGCAATGATCGAGTGTCTAGCGAGTTTCTTCCTTTGACACACGCTTGAACATTCGCCAACACTCAAAGTTAAGCTATATAATACCGACCGCTGCTGCAAAACCTTTTACCTCCTTTACTAATGTCAGGGTTGTTGATATCATTCAAGGTAGAGCGTCTATCTTGGAAGAGGTCTATTCAATCTATTATGTTGTATTTAAATGAAATCAATAACTTAAAATAAGATGAGGATATTATTTCACTGCTGATTATATTATATTTAGCTGATGATTAAAATCTGACGAAAAAACCTGCATACTTTCCGATTAATTAACGTGAATTATTAAAAAATATCTAATCTTTTGTTGGTAAATAGTTTAAAATTAGTAGAATGAAATGTGCTTAGTTAAACAGTTAACTGTCACATCTACATTGCTTATACCAAATAAAATTTAATTTTAATGTAAATTTACATAAAAATTTAAGTGTGGTCAGCAAATTGAAATGCTTGTGTATGTCTCATATTTGCTATTTTTATAAGAATACGTTATTAGCAAAAAGCGAAAGAAATTAATGAAGCAAAGAGTGTTCATACATATTTGAATTTTAATCTACAATACAATTTTTGGAAACGATTCCTTCATTCCACAAAAAGCGCAGTTGAGGATTTTGTTTTATCCAATTTAGTTCCAATCAGCCACGTATTGAGTCACGTCCCTTACAGCCGATCCACGTTTGACCCGTTCCAACCTCGTGCTCGCCGCCATTCCGTCAAGAAGTCACGTAGAATACAGATGTTTTGATTAATGGTTTTGTCGCGTAGCAAACTTATTTCATAATAATATAACTTTCAATGTTAAAAAGATTAGCATTTATCGTTTAAATATTTTAATTTTTATAAACATTTCCATTGTAAGAGAATGAAACGTTGATTTTATAACCAAGATTTTAATTTAATAATACTGTATACTTAGAAGTTAAATTATTTTTCATGTAAAATATAATTCTTAAAATGGCAACATGTGTAACCTTCGCAACTGTTCCACTCAGTCTTAGATCCAACAATGACATATTTATATGACGAGTTAATTCAACTTTGTTATATAAATTCGTCCACTAGCTCAAAAAAAATAAAATTATGTTTCTCAAATCACAACTTTAGTTCTTCTTATAATTTTACTAAAACATGTTCAAACTAATTCGATTACAAAAAATTGCTCTCGCCGCGATATCTTGCTTAGTGGCGGATCGTGCATAGGAGCACAAGTGCACGTGATCCCCTTATGAAATCATAAAAAATATAATGCTTATATAATAACGCAAAATTAAATAGGTTGTGCCAGATAATTTTAAATGACTGAAATATGAGAAACAGGGAAAAGCGTGATTCGCTTACGACGCATTCGCTAACGCTAGACCAGGCCAGCTGGACCAGATGGGTCCGACTGAACCCGGAGCACAGCCGCAAGGCAGCTCTCGCTCGTTCCCTGCGCTGGGCGAGTCCATTTGTGGCCAACGATGGGGGAAGAACCATTTGCATAGCGCTTGGAACGTCCCTGGGAGCTGCTCACAAGTGTGCTCCTGTGAGCCATATACGCAGGCTGTCTCGATACTTGTTGCATTCATGGATCGCGTGACGTTTCAAATTTAATATGCTGTGTGTTGTTGTTGTTAGTCATAACGATGCATATTTTAGTGATTTTTTGTATATAAAAACAGTGTATAACAGGTATCTCAAGAACTGCAGGCGCTAGGGTCTTTTAAGCGTATAACTAAGGTATAGTTGGGCCAAATCTTAAGGCCCACGCGTCCGTAAGCCTAATTCTAAAATTAACATTAGTCTTACGGACGGACTGGGCCTTAAGATTTGGCATCAGTAATACTTAAACACGGATGGGTTAATGCAATAGCTGTTGTATAATACATTTTATTTAATGTATGTGTTTTTTACTGTGAACCCCCAGTACAAAACTCAAGAGCCGCCACGTGAGAGTCTCACGTATCCTCTCTACATCTGCTTTCTTGCTCGAAAATTCCGTTATTTCATAAAATTATTTCTGCTCTGGCGTAGCAAATTCTTTTTCAATTCATTCCAAGTTGTTGCAGCTTAGAGGTCATTTGCAATCATGGTTGATGATGTTAATAATCACTATTGAATTTTAAAATATCCACAATTTTTAATTACTTTATTTTCTCGTCATTTTACTTAAATGAATCAGTACTACTTGTTCTTCAATTATATTTACTTTTTCTAGTCTTACAATTAATTAATTATAAACAAAATGAAAATTTTACTTTCGCCGAAAGACGTATTAAAATACCTTATAAAAATTAATAAAGGATTACGCTGCAATCCTTTCTTAAAATAACATTTATATGTTATTCAATTAGAATGGATGAAACCCCAATTGCAATAATGCAAAACATTCAATTACTCCATAAATAAATTCTGGTGAAAATACCCACATCTTGCTTGAGTAAATGCCCATTACATTAACCGGAAGTCAAATAAACGGTTTACAGTACTAACAGCACTAACATGGGTATTTTTTAATATTATGAAAATAAATTTAAAGATATATAGCAGAGTAAGGAATCAAATATTCATGCTACAGCAGAAATGCTCGCATCAACGAGTATAAAAGAAATTGATCGAGACGCTACCTCAGTTTATCAAGACAGAGTTTCACGGTTGTTGGTCTCTTGAACGTTTGTAAGATCAATTGACGTAGTTAGTGAGTCTTTTTAAATGATCAAGACTGTTGTTAAATATTTTGACAGAACCGAAGTTGTAAGTTTTGTTATTTGTTAATTCCACGATTACTAAAATTGTGGAAATGGTGAATATTAGTACGGGAGAGTGGATTATGTAAAATATCATGATGTCTATTACGAAAATTACATTTTCCAAATTGAGTGAAATTTCCAAATCGTCAATGAATACTCGGCACATAATGAACAAATATAGCAGTTGCAAAGCTTCACACCTATTTTTTTGTTTTTTGAATATTTGTAACTGAAAAATCTTAATTAGGATAGTAACCGTTATTTTTAAAGATCAAACATCTTTGGAACCACACTTGAACTGCTTTAAGATTTAATTTTAAAAATCTGCGAAATGGGAATTACAGGTTAAACAAGCATCTTCTTAGTGCGATCTATTTGTGGGATAATTGTACTAACCAACCAACTGACCAACCAACTGTGGGATAATTGTGTACTAACCAACTGACTTATTATTACAACACTTTATTATTATTTGTTACACTTTAATAGGTTAATATTGTCAAATATCTATGTACTTCTGAAATAAAGACGACAATCTGAAATAAAGACATGTGATATGCAAATTATGTGTATATTTACATTTTTTATTTGATTACTTTACTAGCTGATAACCCCGGCTTTGCCCAGGAGATTACTTTTAAGCTTGAATTTCTTTTAGAGCTGCATTCAGTTAGTAACCATAGTAGCTATTTCTAATGGTAACCATAGCAAGTTTTCAAAGCACTCCCTAAATCCTTGATATAGTTCCCTTTAGGACGATCCTGGGCCTAAACCCTTAAAGATATCAATACCAAACCACCATAGTGCACATCATGAAATTTCAAGCTTCAATTTGACACCAAGATCAGGTATTTACGACATCTAGTTTTGGCTATAGCGCGAAATATACCAACACACAACTCTTTATATATATATATATGTATATATTGATTAACCGGATTTTGCCACTTGGCCTTACTAAGGGGTAACGTTTTGTTTTGTAAGAATTCTGAATTGAGTTGTTAGTAACCATCCTATTTTCACCCTTTGCTTACACTTTATTATCCCTATCTTTCAACTTTTTGTTTAAGATTGGAAGCCGTACTGGCATTATTTCAAGTGAGGATTGACAAATTTGTTGGTCTGCTAGTTTCATGTATGAAGCTTCAATTAGTTTTATTTTGAAAAATGAGGTTCGCGGTGTACTATTTTTGCTTCGTCAAAGTTCATCTGGTGATTTTCAAACTAGCAATGTTGAGTAATCTTTTATTTATCCACTAAGCCTTTCTCGTGTTTTCTTTGTGTTCTTGAAATTTTCGTCATGAAACTTGTTTTTCTTTTCTAATCAGTGATAGCAAATGTCCGTAAAAATCAAAATCAAAACATCTCTGTACTGGCGAGCACTCGGCAATGCATATTTAAAACAAATAAATATTAAACAAAAGATAATTTTGCTTCTACTTGTTCAATGTATGAATTAATGAGAATTGATTCGCCAAATAGTCAGCAACTGTGCAGTGGGATCAGCTTAGTCTCCGAGCCTAAGAACAAAAACTGTCGGGATCTGTTTTACTTAACGTATAAACGCATTACGTTTGATATATTATGTAAAATGGGAAGAACTTGACGATAAAATTAATTAGGGCCGAAATTAATTTATCAGAGAACTGTCTTTTTTACACTTAAAACATTTGTTTTGCATTGAAATGGGTTTGAATGTGTGTAAATACATGTGTTACATAAACCGCGTTACTCGGTAAATACAATTGACAATATATTTAGGGTGCAGAACGTAAAATAAAACATAAGCAAGGAAGAGAATGCTAAAAGAGGTGCTTCGAGCTTAATCTGAAGCATGAAGAAAATACGCTCCTGAAAGTAGATTAACTTGTTGGCAATAACGGTAGAGAGGCCTCGCGCGGCGGAATGCGCTGCACAAAGCTGGTGTTTTCTGCGTCGTTTCCTGGACCTTTGTCGCCGCTGAGGTGAGCGATTAAGCCAACCAGTCGTTGCAGAAACGCTCTGCAGTCATTGCTCCCGCTCTGTTTGGTAAAGCGTCTTAGCCTGTGACTCGAAGCAAACATTAGCTTTCCCTCATGCGGCAGAATAAGTGACAGGTCGTCTTTTTCTTCTTCTGGGCACTGTAAAGGGAAATAGTGTACCAATTGATTTACGAAGACATGCTTGTTGTGTTTTGGAGACACCTGAAAGTGATTATTTTTATTACTTTTTTTATAACTTAAGTTAAATTACTATAATAAGATTTGGATGACGAACACTTAACCTCCCTACCTATATATTTGGGCAGAACCGAAGTTGTGAGTTTCGTTAGTTAACTGGATTTTGCCACTTGGCCTTGCTATGGGGTAACTTTTTGTAAGAATTTTGAATTGAGTTGTTTGTAACTACCCTATTTTCAACCTTTGCTTACACTTTATCAGCAATATTATTACATGCACACGCATGTCATAAGCGTAAAAAAGACAGTTCTCTGATAAATTAATATTGACCGTAATTAGTTTTATCGTCAAGTTCTTAACATGTAACATAATATATCAAACGTAAATGCAATCATACGTTACGTAAAACAGATCTCGTGCGTTTTAGCGAATTTCCCCTATAGGGAAGAAGCTATTACCGTAGGTCTCATGGTAAGACCTAAGCTCGGGACCACTATAACTTTTCGTTTTGGGGCCCCCAGAAGCAAAAAACACTATTCGTTCGAATTTTTATATATATATATATATATATATATATATATATATATATATATATGTCTGTTAGCACGATAGCGGCCGCAAAAATGGACCGATCTTTATGAAATTTGGTACAAACATGTAAAGTGGTAATCAATTGGACGAGTTCGTGAACCAGCCCGATCGGACCACCGGAAGGGGGGGTAAAGGGGGATAAACCCCCCAAAAATGGGTTTTTTGAGTTTTTCACATAGAAAAATAAAATTTAACGAAATTTATCGAGTTTTTCATTGAATCCAGCTCAAAAAAACAAACAATTTAGTATTTTGAATCATTGCTTTATGTCCATTGGTTACCAAGATATTGAAAGTGGTAAACACAGTACGCTGTCCCAATGTTAACCTTATGGGAAATAAGAAAAATTCTATATCTCGGTTATTTCTCAACGTATCTTGTTAAAACTTGGTAAATAGCTTCTTCTAGTTCAGATCTACTAAATATTGAATTAAAACCACCCAGTTTTAATATTCCTGTAGCAGCAAACCTGCATACTCATTCTCCATGTTATTCTTATGTAGCTTACCAAAACATGTGAAATCTTGCTACGTTGGATTGAAATATGTTGTTTTGCATTGGAAATTCGCTGAGTATGCAGGTCTGCTGCAACGGGGGTATTTGTTCTTGTGTTGATTAGGGATAGTGGTCTTTGCATATATGACCGTGTAGTTAGCTAAGTTAGTTATTGTAAGTTGTGTAGTTTTTAGGGTGGTGGTAAAATATGAAACATATGTTAGCAATGTGTTTCCATTTAATTTGGCTGATAAGAAGATACATTATCCTACTTTAAGATCAATTATATTCTTCAATATAATATAAAACTTGAGAGGGTTTGTTATTTTTTTTTTAATTGACAATGAGATAGCGGACAGTACTACAGTACGGAAAGTTGATTCAAATTCCTTGTTACAAGAAACCTAGCTCAAGAACTTTAATGTTCCAGTTCCGTCAAAAAGTTCATTTAGTTGTCTCTCAGTGTTTGTAGAAAACTAAGTTTTTACTATGGTCAATTTTCCAAATATTTAATACGCCAATCATTTATTTACCTCAATTTTATGGTGGTATATTTTGGCAGCCAACAAAAATAGTAATACATTGAGTGTCCCAAAAAGGCAATGCAATATTGTTTTGTAGAAGTTTTGATTCACTTGTTTAGCCGTTGAAGTAAGATAGAAAATAATTTATTTATTGCAAACCAGTCTTACTGTGTGCTGATTTCTTAAGACAAGAAAAAATTCAAAACATTCTTATTTTAATTCCATCAACTCTATTTGATTATTAAATAAATAAAATCAGAATCAAATTTTCAAATTGTTTGAGAATTGAACTGGGTACGTGCAAAACGAAAGTCCTTAAGCCCTTTTAAAATGTTTGAAGTTGACACGTGGCTATATTCGTCTACTAATATCCATAACATTTTACTAAAAAATATCAGCTGATTACAACATAATTTGGTTAGAACAACTTGAATTGCCATTTGAAATACACGGCATATGAAATTCCATACTGAAAGGTGAACGTGGAACCGAGTATAGCTTTTATTTAGTAACTTCATAGGGTTTTATAATGTGTTATTATTTCACTGGATACATTAATAAAAAAAGTCTTAAACAGACTTGAAAAGTTGTAAAAAGTCGTTTTAAGTGTTATAAGGTATTTTCTATTTACAACCAGTGAATACAACAACACATATCATGCTAATCAATAAATTATTTGGTATCATATCGTTATAAACAAACTTTGGTGTTCGTTGTTGATTTTTAAAGAAACTGTAAAAATACGTCCTACTTGCGACTAGTGACTGACTGTTCACTTGCACCATTGTGTGGGGGGGGAGGGAGAGGAATATAAGGGTTGGGGTTGTGACGAATGCTCGGCATCCTCGTTAATTTGTATGCGAGGGACAGAACTCTACAGCGGTGAATATTTCACACAAGTTTGAGAAAAATCGAAACGCCTGCATAGCTGTGTTCTTATACCCTGCTACCTGAAATACTTCTATTGCACCAATAATTTACCAAACATCACCATATGTATTGGCACTACTACTGGTCAGTACATATTGTAAGTAAGTTGTACATATAATCAAATGTATTGGTTAAATTTTTATTTGTTTGCTTCGCCTTGACAAAAATACAATTTAACATTATTTAAATATCTATTACTAGCTGACAGTAACCCGCATCGGTGGGTTAAACAATCTTATGAAGGCCTAAATCGTAGCTCCGAATGATGTAATTTGGAAGCAAGCATTTGTAACATCTAATGTATTTTAAAAATTAAATATATATATTAATGTTTTTCCATACATATATTTGGGAAGATCGGGGGTGAAATATTTGGTGGTAGCAATCTTATTTGCTTTTTCAACCAGCACATATTTTGCGTTTTTCTTGGATATGCAATAACTATACAAATTTTGTCCATCTTGCCAATTACTTTTTACGATTCAATATATTTTATGTCATTTTGTTGGCAATTGTATCTTTAACGAACAAAACCACACTTCCCTCCTCCTCCTCCTCCTACAACCGGCTTGTACAGTTGTTTAAATCGGATTCTGTTTTATCCCTTTTTCGTAGATTCTCCATTATCTCTTTGTTCTGATTGTTTTTTTGTTTTTTTTTCAATTCTTGTGCGTCTGTCTTCCTTTCTGTTCGAATATGTGACGACAATGTTTCTTGACGCGTAATACCATAGACGCGTTTCTGTTTTTTCTTCGTTTCATTTTGTCTTGCTATTTTTCGTCTATGTGAAAAGATCCGGGATTGCAAAAATTCTCGTATGTTTTGGCATTTTGTCATCTTATTTTGACTATATAAAAAAATAAAAACAAAATTAATGTAACTCTATATTTTGGTATATTTTATGTTTTTAATAACATGACTTATCAGTAGAAATTTACTAAATGATAACGAACGAAAAACAGATTTGCTAAATAAGACTGTATTCACCTGTTGTAAAAAAAAATAGATACAGCATTCTATTAACTACCACTGTAACCACGGCAATCATTTAAAACTAAACCGTATCTTTTGATATAAACAAATAAAACACAAAGTATTCCAAAGTATTCCCAAAATCCTTGACATCGGTCCCTTTCGAAACCCAACCACCACAGTGCACATAATGAGAATACAAGCTTTATTTTGACACCAAAATCAAGGATCTACGACGTGTAGTTTTGGCTGTAGTACGAAATATACCAACACACAACACTCTCTCTCTCTCTCTCTCTCTATATATATATATATATATATATATGTATGTGTGTGTGTGTGTGTGTGTGTGTGTATGTGTGTGTGTGTGTGTGTGTGTGTGTGTGTGTGTGTGTGTGTGTGTGTGTGTGTGTGTGTGTGTGTGTGTGTGTGTGTGTGTGTATTGATTATTCTATGATGAAATATTTTCAGGAGTTAGTTAAATAACGTATTTCCAAATATATCCATACATGATCTTTTTAGGATTTTGAAGCTTTAAAGTCAGGATAATACTACTTACCAATACATTTTAACTTGGATTGAACTATATTGTTTGTGGCTATGGTATAATGCCCTATAATATTAATAAATAGGATACTTCGCTATATTTCTAGGTGTCACCCTTGACATACTTCCCTTAAGCTTACCAAAGACATTGCTGTATATATATAAGTCTTTGCATATAAACTACAAGCATGCAGGTTATATTATGCATAAGAACTAAGCACTCCCATTGAATGGTGTAATATCTTATCTGGCTTGTTTAACATCCTCATTCCTGTTAGATCCATCAAGACAGGTGATGCGTTTGCATTCGTGCAGAGAATCAAACAAACATGTTTGAGATGTATTTACGCTGTTGATGTTTAGTTGATAGAAATATTCAGAGGCAGAAAAAGTTGAATTGTTCTACTTGTTCTACTTAATAAAATGGTAATCTGAGTTTCTTCAAAATAATGTTTTGATTAGTAACATGTTTGGGAAGGTTGCTAACGAGGTCAACCTAAATGATAACCAAGGAAAGTAGAAAAATTATTTAAGTTACTTGGTATTAAAGGTAAGGGGTTACTTGGTTTAGTAACCAAGTGGAAAAGTATTAAAAAATAATACTATTAAAACACCACTATTGAAATTTCCAAAATATTAGTCAGTGAATAATGAATTTACTGTCGTACAAGTTACTACTGATTATTTAAGAATCGAAAATCATTGAATTTGGCTTGTACAGAAGGTTTTTTTATGATGGTGTATGCATTAGTTTAACAAGAGATATAATAGTTGTTACTTTTTTATTATATCACATTTTTGTACTAAAATTGCTATTTCATCAAACAAAATTGTTGTGTGAGCTAAAGAAAACTTCTATGGAAACTTGAATGCTGAGGAAAACATGTCTTGAATGTGTAAATGGAATCTGAGGAAAAGTTGTAGCTTAGAGTTGTAAAGGGCTTACGACTGCCCGCATAAGTTCTCGCCCAGCTTGAAAAACTTAAATATTACTGGTTTTTTTGTTTTTTTTTACTTCATAAACCAAACCAACTGAAACAAGCAAACAAAATTAATACTTTTTTGTGCAGCATATTATTACACAAAGTTCAAATACATAGTAATAATAAATTTTGATGCAATAAAAAACTTACAGTACAGATTGTTTTACATAAGGAAATACAAAAAAATGTTACAATTAAATGAAAAAATTACATTAACCATTTACATAATTGCTTTTTCTATTAACAATAAAAAAAACTTCAATTATCTTTATGAGTAGCGGGGGCCAGTAAGCTGTGTGTAGGCTTAAGCTCAAAAAGGGTAACATCAATTAACGTAAAAACAATTATCAGTGAGAAACATCTGAAAGACATGAAGTTAAAAGTTTAAAACTTTAGATTATACATTATGTAAACTGTGTTGGTGGCAGGAATTCGTAATTTATTCTATTCAATATCGGTAGAGGGTGGCTGGGACCGTGTCAGCGGCTACAAAGAGGAAGCTGGATCGTTTCTGCGCCGTTTCCTAAACCTTTGACGACACTGATGTGGAAGATCACATGAAGCGTTTATCTCGGGGCTGTGAACCATCGCTATTGTTCATTGCTAATATTCATTCCTAATTAAAATAATGGCTTTATTTATTGTTGTAGCCTGTAGACTCCTATATTTATTCAAATTACTTAACCTTTTCAGGTAGCCTAAGAAGTCCAGAGTATCGTAATGCTGCGATACGAGTTTCGGGTTGATCACGCGTATCGAAGCATCACAATACTCGGGAAATCTTAGGCTACCTGAAAAGGTAAAGCGTTTTGAATGGCTTTATGCTGTACAGTTTGATGATAGGAGATCGATCCCAGTTATTATTACGCTCAGGCAGACCCACAATTTTGGAAATTTAGGTTCTAAACATTAAGGTGTTTTACAGTAGGCTTTTTTCGGTCGTCCTTAAGTCTAATCCTGGTACTTTAACTTTGTGAAAAACTACAGAAACCCCAAGAAAATGCATTAGTTATTATTTACTATGATATTTTACTTAGGCTTGCATGATAATCAACCAATGAATAATATTTCAGATACAGTATGAATTTAATACATTTTACGCCGACCCAAAAACATTTTTAAGGTACATTTTCAGAGTTTGATGAAAAATATCATTTCATTAACGTTGCCTTTCTTTTACAATGTAAATTAAGGGAGAACGTTACTTTTACACGACAGTTGTCGCAATAAAGTTTTCCCGATCGAGAGGCGACACAGTTCTGCATACGGTATGTTTGCTTACTCTCCGATATTGGAAATGCTCAATCATTGAACTTCTTCTTCATGTTCCCTTTCTGTGACAAACATTCTTCATCTCAGACATCATGGGATCTTTTATGAAGTTTTATATTTTGAATTGAAGAGTTGGAAATTTGCGTCTTTTGTTAAGGTAAAATACGCATCAGTGATTACTAAACTATTGTGATTAGTAAACTATTAACATTACATATTTCTTCTTCGTTGTGCCTATTACTTAGTTTATACTTCTTACTTTTTAAGAATTAAAGGCCCATTTATAGATTATTTGTTAGTAAAAATTTTAAAATTAAAATTAGACTTCTTAAACGAATACTTGATTACTAAATTTCGTAGAACCTTGTCCAGAAAAAACGAGATACGCTAGTGATAAGGTAGTCAAAATCATACCATGGGTGGTTTTTAATGATGGAAGTAAAAGGAGTTACTCCAAGGGCGGAAATGATTCGCTCTCTAACGCACTAAAAAAAGACACGTGGACAAGACGATACAATTCCTTGAGGTATGTAAAGAGTGAATCGCCATTACTATATTCTATTATTTTATTATTTGATATTTGTTCCTAAGTGTTCTGTAGTTTAATGACGATTAGTCCATGCTATTGTGCCATAGTGTATGACAATTAAGGATTCTTGAGTCTCGTAACAACCAGCCCCCGGCCGGGGAGAACAGCTCGTACTCCCCGACCTGCCAAAGAACGATGGGCGTTATTTATCAGGGACCACTTCTGTGTCCAATCGCCTCTTCCTTTTACCCAAGTGTAGTTATTTTAATACATCCATCAACAAATAATCATTATAAAAATTATAGTTAGTAATTCATTCTTTTCTTGATAGTTACATAAAGTTTATCCATGCGCTGCTCTTTCCCTTAATAGAGATATGACAAAAAAGTTCCTCGATATTAAAACCAATCAATTAAGTCATCAGGTGACAAATAATGTTGATTTTCATTTCACTGATAGGTAGTTTCCCATTGGAATAACTTTTTTTCAAAAATATCATAAAGTTTGCAGGATACAACACATGAAACGGCACACGGGGCTGGGTAATTTGAATTTTAGTTAGGTTTCGTATTCACATAAGATTATTAGAACTAAAACAAACACTTTTAACTAATCCTTCCAAGCCTTTTATAATTTTATTGTAATTAAAAATCTGGTTTAGTAATTTCAATTTACTTGATACTGCCATAAAATTGCTGACCTTAATTTATCCACAGAAATAAAACTTTAATCGAGTTTTATGATAAATTTCTTCTGTTTATCTCTAAATTGGTTGCAATGAGTATAAAAAGAAAAGTCCGAACTCAAAAAGTCACTTACGCTCAAACATCAGAGTTTAAAAAGTCTCAATTGTTCGCGAGGAATCCTTCTGTGATTACATAAATCAGTTTCTGCAGCTCAGTTGATTTTTTTTAAGAATTAAAGTAACAATCCTTAATAAAGATTCGTGGATTTTACTTGCACATTATTTTATCCCCTAATGTGATTATTAATTTCCTATACTGTTTCAAGGGTGGGGAATGAAAAAGAGAAGAAGGATAGGTTTTTATGGATATGTGACGAAGGAATACCAAACTACCAAGAGAAATAATGACTTTTGTATGAAAATAATAATGTCTACCAAATAATCAAGAATAGTGAACTAAAAATTCAAATAAACCATCCTTAAACAAAACATAAATTTAAAAAACGATGATTCTAAAAAAAAACCTGGTGCATGGTTAGCAAATGTTTTTTGCATGGCTTTGTATTTGACTTTTGTTTTATATTTATTTGATGAATTGTTTTATGTATGACGAAGCCTATTGTACAAAAACCGTATCTAATGGCCTAGTAAAGACTTATTGACTTATTAACCAAAACCAAAACCGCTAATTTTGAAGCTGTTGTGGCTTCTGAGTATTGATTTAACTTACTCAAGTAAATTGAATTGTGGTTAAGATATGGTTTATTTTACGAGGAAACATTTTTAATTAACAGGTCGTTTGGAAGAGGGCCGGGTCTCATTTAATTAATACGGACCCTTCGTTATTACGCCTTGTCATTTAACGCCTTATTAACTATGTCCTACTCGTTAGTGGCAGCTTGTAATACGTTTAGAGATTATACAAATTTATATTTCATTACTACTCCACCTACAAATAAAATACATGTTTAAATACTTTAAGCCTTCAAATCTAAACCAGTGTGTAAACCCTGTATTTAGAATTCAAATACTTTGACAGTATACCAAATTAATTGTGTTCCCACGTAGCATGCATACTGAACGAAAAAATACCTAGCCTTAAAATTATGGTGTAGTATCATAACATTTTATTCGCCACATTAAGATTTTCTAGAACAATTATTATAAATCCTTAGCTATAAATATAATTATTATTAGAAGTAGTTAAAATAAGCTGAAATTAAATGTAGGCCTACCGGCCTACCTTAATTTGTTCATGCATTTAGGCGTTATTGATTTGACATGTTGTATATGTTTATTGAAACTTCTCTGATATAGACAACTCTTTTATAGAAAATTCTCTAATAAGTATGTGCGATCTTATGAATATTCCTAAGGTTTCGTACAACTTGAGATTTATTTTTTCCTTTGTCCTATCTTTTTAGTCAATTAAGCATTTTAATAGCATTGCTTGTCATTTGTTACACTAACTAGGGGTTTAATTTTATGTTACGTTGTCATAAACACGCTTTTAACGTCAACTTAGCGGCTCCAGCAGTGAAACCACGTCTAAGTCTCTAAGCGCCTGTGAAAGAACATTTATCACGGCATTGAGCCGTGTCTAGAGAAGATAAACCGGATGATTTTCAACACATCAATCCGTACTTCACTTAACTTTTTCCTCCACTGTTCATCTGATAAAGTACAAAACCTTTAGCAATTTTTTATGTTATTCTGTATGTTTTACACTGCACAACCTAAAAAACATCTAAAGGAAGAGTAGAGTAGATTATTAATTTTATTTACAAATTTAACAGACAATATTGTCTATATAATAAATGGCTGTACCTTTATCGGAGCCTGTAAAACCAGGAAGAAAGACTTTATTTAGCAAAGTTTTTCATTAAGTTATCATTCAGATTTATATGAATGCATTTGCGTCCTAAATTACTAAGTTGACTGTAGGTTTTGCTTGCAGAAATAATTCAATTCGTTTGAATACTCTTATTTTGGCTTCCAGTTTTCAATATATAAAATATTAGCCTAATTTAATAAATGGTTAGTTTTCCGAAGAATACTTAAATTCCCTAAGATAAACCTATAATACAAATAAAATATTACGATACAATTGCAGGAGATTTGATGTAAAGAACATACATTATAAATAATGATACTGTAATAATAAGTGTAAAACTTTATCATAAGTAATAATATAGAAAAAGTTGAAGAATGTTCAAAGGTTTAAAAATTTATTGTAATTTTACTAAGATACCTTAAGTAATGTGATGTATTTTGTTTTTTAGAACCAACCTATCACAACGGATGTTAGGCTTCAAAACAATATGTAAATGTAAGATTTAATAAATAGTAGTTTATGCAACGATTGTATAATGCATGCCTTTAAGCCACGAGTGAGATGTAAGTTAGAACACGAGCGAAGCGAGTGTTCTTAATATCTCACGAGTGGCTTAAAGGCATAATACAATCGTTGCATACACTATTTTATCTACGACCAACAATATACGACAAAATTTCCCCCGAAGTTAAACAAAACTCATGACTTACTAATGATGGAATAGGTCAACTAAAATTTGAGGTTAGGCAAATAAGCAGACTGAGCCATGAATCGTTGTGGAACAATCAGCTGATGGGATAAGTAAACTCAAACATGAATCGTAATGCAACAATCAGCTGATGTGCGAATTGCGTAATTGTTATTATGACACTACTTCCGTCAAATGCCGAGCTCTCATTGGTCTAGAACCAGTACTCTAAAGTGACTCCAGTACTCTAAAGTCGTCATTAGAGTACTGCTTGGTTTTTGGTGTTTTAATGTATATCATTATAATGTTTATTGTAATACCATAATTGGTGTTTATTGCAATGGTCGTAGATAAAATGAATTGAAAATATTTCAAGTCGCATAAGTAAAGTGTTCTCTCTTAGAAAACTTTGACGTGACCTAAATAATTAAAATGATGCCTTTGCTGATATAAGAAATTTTAGAAACCTAATTCTTGCTCACGAAACGTATTAAATTATATAAGTTATGTTTGTACTTATCAAAATATTATTAAAACGAAATATATAAATACACAATATGCAGGGTGAACGTTTTGGAACTTCGGGATATGATTTTTTACATGAATACCAAGAAAAAAGTTGGACTAAAATGCATATTTACCCAGGTCCTGCCGTTTTGCATTCTTCACAAAATATTTGCTATCTCCAAAGTTTTTTAACCGATCACATCCTGAAGTTCTTCAATGTGTTTTAGACACATTGTGTATCGTGTGTTTACAAATGATTCATCAGGTTTTGAATATTTTATGGTGAGTTTACAACTAATCAAATGTAGGACAAAATACATCAGTGGAAAAGAAAAACATCAAATTTGGGTGCGTATCACTTGGGAAAACATCACTTGGGCATATCTTTAAGTGCTCAGTGTGACTCGAATTGCCTACAAAATAATTTTAAAGGTGTTCGATCGATCTTGCAAATTATCATTCCACCATTGTTTAAAGACGCAACGAGGAACTCTGCTTATACATAGCTTTTAAAGCGTTAAGGCGTTGGTTGGTAATAGCATGTATTATTTGTAATAAGTTTATATTAATCAAATTTGTACAAAATAAATAATATACGTAATTATACAATATTATAGGAAAACAAAAACTTTTTACTCAGAATTTTTCGGATATTTTACTCCATGAGCACTAAACAACATTTCCCCAACAACTTTTACTGCAAAGAAAACTTTGTGGGATGTGAAATCAAAACCTGATATTCGGTTCGAGTGCGGATTTAATTCCATTAGGAAGGTCCAAAACAGGTCGATGAGGCGGCTCCCGCCCAGCTGATTTGGGTTTATGAGAGAACTTGCTCGACTTAACATTCACGTTTTGTAAATCTGAACCCTTTTCCTTTCACCGACTCGCAATCTACGATCTGAGGTAGTGCTTAGGTCAATTTCACGTCTGAATTACTGCTCCCCTTTAAACTCTTAGGTAATGAAAGATTTTTTAATCTTAAAACAATGTTTTCCATTAAAATAAACTAGTTCACTTGACAAAATGCTTATCCTAATCGTTGGCTTTATTATTTGCGTTAGTACGTGCCAAACCAAATCGTAAATAAACTCGGATAGTTTTCATTTGTTTCTAAAACGCTCGTGAAGAGACATGAATAACGGATAATGTTTCCGAGTGAGTAGTGTGATAACTGCATGTGCTAAAAGCTTACTGTGAACATTTATTAATAAGAGTTCAGGTCAGGATCAGTTAACTGTGTTCTCGAAATTCCTTCGACCTGTATGTTAACATAAAGTTGTTATTATTACTATTAAAATTTTCACCTCTGAAGTGGTAAGTACGAAAGGCAGGAAGCCGAGAAGAGCAGATTTTAGGTCTCAATGAATAAACCTCAAAATTTGTGTCAAATAACCAAATGTTTGTTACAAGACAATCCTTAATGTGTGTTTTGTGTACATGTGTATGTTGTTATTCATTCTTTTACATGTATAAATTTTGAAATAGTTCTGAAACAGTCGAAATAATAAATTTAGGGCACCTCTACGTCTCTTCTCAAAGTAAGGTTTTTCTGAATTAAGGTTCAATTTCTCTGAGTAATGTCTCTCTTAAATTGAGTATTTCAGCCTCTGACTCGAATTCACATCCCCAAAAATGTGTATACAGGGGACGTATAACCAAACAACTTAAAACTAAGTACGAGATATGTACCAATTCTCGTATTATCATTTAGAATTGGGCAGAATACATTTTAAAGCAATAAAAAAGCATATAAAAGAAAGCAAATTTTAAAAGATATATGTACTTACCGTTTATTAAGGTCTCAGTATTTCCTAACACAACCAAATAAACCTCAGCGCTTTTACAGCATCTGTTTCAAGTTATGGGCTAGAAGTGTAGAGCGAGGAGGGGTGCATGTATTGGGGACTCGTACACGTGTGGCTATATACTACATGCCGTGACCTCCTTACATATCAACCTTTACTTTTTGTGGGGTTTTACATTTCGTTACGTTTTCAATAAACTTTCCTTAAAAATATATGCAGATATATCTTTAGCGCAAAACTGCAATAAAATTCACGATCTACAATTCTAAAATTTATTATGAGAATGCATTTTCCCCACCTGCTTTAATTGTCCGCTTTTACTTCTTCTACAGAGGAAGTAAATTCATTACTTTATTGAAGTAAAGTACTACCTCAAGGAGTAAAGTACTTTCATCCCTGAGGGAGTAAATTGACCTCTTAAAAGTAATATTCCGAACAATAATATAATAATCAAATTTATATGTACGCAGACAGGCAGATGTTTTTTAGCTCAACGGTTTGCATACAGGCGCTAACACCCAAATAAGTAGAGGCAATAAAATTATACAGAAATTATATTTTTAATTATAAAATTAAAAAACAGAATCGGAACAGCTAATTCTTTGAAGAAAATTAGGTTTTTTAGATTATGACAACCGAAACAAGCTCATCCACTTTTTTGTTACATTTATGTTTATCGTGGCAATGCTATACATATTTATGCATTCTTTTTTTATTTGCTCATTCACGTGCGGGGGAAACGTAGTGTGCATCACGGAAGTAAAACAAGTCAATCCTCCTGGAAAATTATCACCAACCAATTAAAATTATTGATAACCATTTTTCTCGTGTGATAAACTTTTTACTCCCTTAATCTAATAACTCATTCTTTCTGAAATCCATATTTTTAATAAGTTTTGGATACTTATTCATCCTAAATAATTGTCTTTCGGTCAACTAGTTTATGAAATTGGTAACATGTTCGCTAATTTCATAGGGACGCTATGGGTAAAAAAAACAGATGAATATACGTATATTGAATCACCACACTATGTTTGTTTTTATATCAGAAAATGTTTTCTTGGATTTATAAAAAATAAAAATGCAATCATTGAAAAAGTAACTTACAATTTGGAACTTAAATCAGATAGTTTGGATCCGTAATCATTAGTGTATGTCAAACTTTTTGGAATAAAATATAATGAGGATGAATAAATGAAAATATAATAAAATCAATGATTAACTGAAATTCAACTAAGATTAATTATTGAGATTTAACGTGAGAGTGGATGATAAAATTACATTTATGTATGATTATTGACCAAAAATTCCTTAATTGTTATAGTGTGTGATATTTGCTGGTCATTAATTAGACCTGACAAATAGTATATGTTTCAGACATAAAATAATTGCTTAACAATTTATTTACGTTATCTTTGAACTGTTTTTCTTGCCCTTTAAATAATAAACAACAAAACACTATTCAAGAAACAACAGTGTCCGTTTTGACGTTACTTATTTTTTTCATATTGAGAAATAGCTTGGCAAAAATATCCTAACGGCTAAGTAACTTTGATTTCTTTGTTAAGAATTTTGTCAGGCTCGTTTGAACCTCTGAACTTCCAAACCATTCAACTAGTCCTCCCTTCACATCCCAGGACGCTAGACCTAGCCCGGAACCGTTTTACACATTACTTCAGGCTAGGCCTAGTGGGTCACGGCATTATCACATAGCGAAAATGCCATTGGTGATTGGCGGGATTTGAACCCGGGCCTCCGAGATCGAAAGCCCGCGCTCTAACCACTATGCCAGGCCGCTCCCCAACCATTCAACTAGTGGAGTTAATAAAAGTTTAAACAACTTTCTAATTGTGCTGAATTTAAGATTATAGAAAATCGAATGAACAACTCGAAAAATCGTTTATATAAATCTAAAATCGTATAAATCGTAGGATAAAGAAGGAGTCCTCCATAACTACCCAATGAAACATTCTAATTAGTTCAAACCTGTTTGTAAACCGGTGTACCACTAACATTTCCCTTGGAAGTAGTCGAATTTCGCTTACACAGGAAACCTTTTGGTTCACGGGGGACTTGGGGATTGCTACACCGAGGTACTTTACCCGAGCCTCTCTTTTCAACCTACAATAGAAAGCTTTCTTCCCTCCTGGTAGGTTTCCTTTCCCCAATTCTGGGGAGAGAGTAGGTGACGGTTGCACGAAGCACCGAAAGGAGTGTCAACAACAGGACTTTATCCCCGCTCTTATTAGGATTTTAGACATACACGTAAAAATACGCAATTCAGTAAATTTTTATCCTACAGTATATTTTTATTTTAAATTGTTGTTAGTGATTTATTGAAAAGCTATGAGAATATTTAACATATTACAAACCCAAGATAAACTAAGACCACTCTGGAAAGCTACAGAAACTTCGTAAGAGGGGGCGAGGGGTGGTCAGTGGTGACGTAATGGGTAAATGAATTGGGCGCTTTTGCGGCCTGCAGGGGACCGAGCGACAAGGGGCCATCGATTATTGGACACGACGCAATATCCTGGACCGGAACCGGCGAACAGGGCAGACTTGTCCCGAGTGAGGTTGACCGGGGCTCATATTGGAAACGTCTTGCACTGACAGACGTTACTACAACTTTTGACGTTTGTGAAACTTATCATAAACTTTAAGGCGTTAAAGGTCTAAGAAGGAATGCTGTTAAGAAAGTGATTCCCAAATTTTGCAAAATCAAGAACTTTATTTATAAACGTTTCTTGGCCTAAAGCGTAATGCGTACAGAAAAAAAAATTTTATGTTAAATATAACGAGTTGTATTCAGTCTCAAAATTGTTAATATTCCCATGTTTTTAAGAATAGTTGATTTTTTCAATCATTAAAAATTAACAACACACTCCCCCTTATTCTTTTAAATGTGTACGCCCATTAAACGTTTACTGACTTAACTTTAATTCGATATATGTGCCTTGTTATTTTAAGGTAAACTTTAAACTTTTTTATGTTTAGATTATGGACGAAGGATTAATACAAAAGGTAAAGGATTCTAATCGATCATATTTTTTAAATGTAATGTTAATTATGAAGATAAAACGTTATAAAGGGAAATTCAATTTTATTTTCAGTTCTATAAAACTTTTATTTCAATATTTCAGCATTAATGTTATTTTATTACAAAAACAAACATGAATAAATAAACCTCAGCGCTTATTTCATTTAGCCGAAATGTTCTTGAAATCCAAACCCCATTCAGATTAGTTGTCGAAATTAAATTTTTTGTCCATTTACTTATCAAAATAAAACCATCCCATAATCTATGGTTTATTTTTATACTCTTATATGAGCAATGTTATCTCGCACAATTATCTCCAAAACGGCTCAGAAGATTTTCTTGAAAGACTGGAAATGACTAGTTTCTGAATTAAAAACAAGTTTCATGTATGTTACTTGGCCAGAGAGAATCTAATAACGTAATGAAAAGAATTTTCAAGTTTAACAAATTTAACATTGAATCCTATGATTTATCATGCAGCAAAGAAATAAACAACACAATCCAAAAATATAAATTGATCATAAAAGCTGTTTACAAACTACTGCATTCAAGGAAAATACAGCGTGTGAGGCAAAGATTACATGGAGAAATAGAAAAATATATTTAATTATGACACTAAAATGTTTTATAGTAATTAGATTAATTGGTAAACATAAATAATACCTAGCAAGGCTTGGTCCAAAAGGTACTTAAAATATAGTACGAAAATATAAACTAGGTTACTAGTAGTGTTAAAGTGGCTCTTCCATGATACAGGCAATACAGACCTATTGGAAATTACTAAGATAAAAGTTATCCTTTCAACACAGAAGCCACAAAATGTTAATAAATAATAGTGTTTCCTACTCTAACAATAGTAGTTTTCATTACTAGGAGCGAAAGTGGCTCTTTTTGGTACGAGATCGTAATTTACAGGCGAGGCGCAGCCGAGCTTGGAAATGCGATCGAGTACCAAGGAGCACTTTTGCTCCGTGTGATGAACAACTATTTTCATCATTATGTATAAATAACCATTTAATCGTTAAAAAATTAGACTACATAATTTTGAGGTTATCCAAAATAGTCATCGTCATTTACACATCTGTTAGTAGTTTACAAACACAAGTTAAGAAATCGTTCAACCTTTCAAATGTAACATAAACAAATTTTGACATTAGAGTACGGCAAAATTTACCATATGTTTTTTCAGTACTCCTATTCGAAGTGATCCAAAAACGATCATTTTGCGTACGATTTAGAGAACTAAAAACGGCTGTTTTCGGGACAGTATGATGAAAAAACATTTTATTATGACTTTTGTTATTACTACCAGTGATACGTTTGTTTTTAAAACCTATGCCCGCATCAAACAGAAAGATGTATGGGAAAGCTAGTGAGCTGTATCTTCATCAAAGAGACGGCAAGGGATTGACTGAATTATTGAGTGTGTCGCAACGTCCCATATTAACTGGCCTTTACGTCACTGTGCACAAAGAAACTGAAGATTCTGTGTTTCCGAGAGGGAGAGAGTTATGTTTCCCGAGTTCTGAGAGAATTATAGTAGCTAGACCTATCGTTTTATTCCACAATCTTTTTGCATGTTGGCACCAACACGTTGAATAACCATTAAAGGCCATTAACCATTAAACTGTATTTGAACTCTATACATAACTATAAGTTTTCATACTGATTTCCACGACAGAATTTTCTGTAAAAGATTGTTCTCGTGAAAAACTTATAATTGCATGTCAGTTAAGCTATTTACCTTCCTTCAAGACTAATAGTTTGAACAGGTAGCATTAGTAAGCTCTATGAATCATAATATGATTCATGAAATGGAAGACGAAAGTGGAGGACTCAGTCCTCTTTATCTTCTGTATTCAGTCATTTGTTTATTTTTAGGAATAATCCAATTGTCATTAATGTTCTGATGCCTGCCTTCAGGGTGGCTTCAGATTTAACCTGAGAACTAGTTGAAGAAACGGGTAGCTCGAGGCTAGTGTAAATTATAAACACCGGTTTTTATAATACACTAGCCAAGAATCACCCGTTTCTTCAACTAGTTCTCAGGTTAAATCTGAAACCACCCTGAAAGCAGACAGAAAATTAATGACAATTCGATTACTCCTAAAGGTAAACAAATGACTGAATCCAGAAGATAAAGATGACTGAATTCACTTTCATCCTCCACTTTTTCGTGGAAAGTCAACTTACATCGGGCCTTAATAAACATGATAAATACAAATTTGTCACTTAAAAAAAATACTTTTTACCTTGTTTAGTAGTTTTACGCCTAATTATTCTAACACTAGAGCATAATTTTAATTTAACGTAATTTTACACCTTTCACTATATAGCACAAGATCTTCTCGTAGGGACAGCAGCGTGCTTGGTTCCAAAATAACCCGCACTTATGTTCCCAAACGTCTTTGTTCTGTATTCTTACACATGTACAACATGCAAAACGTAAGTTGTTTTTCTGACAGGAATGTTTCAATTACAATTGTTATTTATCAATTAATAATTTAGGGTGTTCATTCAAAACTTTTCAGCATTTCGGGATGTGATTCCTTACATCAGAACTAAAGAAAGAATTATGTGGAGGCATGTCCTAAAATTCATATTTATCCACCATTTTGTATTTTATTCTCTGGAGTTTTAAACCGATGTTTTCGAAACTCGGTATGTTCTTATAGCTAGTCAAGGTCAGTTAATGAAAAAATAATCAACATAATCAAATAGTAAATTTCAAAATGGCGGTCGTTTTAAATCTTTAAATTAAAAAACGGAAACCGTTACGTTTCTCAAATGAATGAAAATTACTCAAAATTGAGAATCGAACAGCCGCAGCAACTGCGGTTATTTACAGTTATAAATAACTGTGTTATGGTCGACTTTAGCCAACAAGGCAGCATAATTGGCTCATGTCAGGGAATTTCTAGGTACAATAATGGGCCATTTTACTCCACATTTTGTAGCTAAATGCATAACTTAGTTATTATTAACAAATTTTTATGACTTTGGTGTACTTGGAAATTAAATGTTGTAGACTTTTATTTGTTTTAAGGTACTGTTTTTTCGTTTTTTTATTAACAAATTTGAAGCAGCTGCCATTTTAAGATTTACCATTCGATTATGTTGATTGCTTTCTTTTTTCTTCAACTGAACTTGACTAGTTGTAGTTAGTTACATACTAAGTTTTAAAAATATTGGTTGAAATCTTCGGGGATATTTTGTAAAAAATACAAAATGGTGGATATCTAGGCACATAACTTCATGTCAACCTTTTTAGTTTGGATGTAAGAAATCACATCACGTAATCCTGAATAGTTTTAATGAACACACTGTATACAAAAAACTGAAAGGGAAAATCCTTAAGTTGTGAGCTAAAACGTCATTTTAAACATGGATAAAACGTTTGGCTTGAGAAAAGTAAATTGCACAAGCAAAGATAGAATGATAGATCGTAAGAGGAAATGAGCCAACACACAGGAAACTTGAAGTGCCTTAGGTCAAACAAACGGCCAGTGGCTGACTTCCAAGTAGGTTACCCTTCTCGGTTTACGCAGTTTGTTGTTTGTAAAAACATTTTAAAAATTCAGTTTAGTTTTGACAGTTATTGCAACACTGTTAGGCATGCACAGGCATGAGATTTTTTTTAGAACCATCTAATTTAGTTAAGGATAAACACGAAAAATAATTAAATAATAGAATCTTATATCAATTTTAAGTGTTTATAATTTTACAAAATAAGTATTAAATTTACAACAATTTTAAATATATTTTGTCCTAATACAAATTTAAACTATGTACGATCACTTTCAAACGTTGCGAAATTTCCATCCCTAGTTAGTTTTCTTATTATATTTCCATGTGCAGTAGTTAAGTCGTGTGGAACGCGGAAACGGTAGCTGAAGGGCAATTAAAGCGCAGTCCAGTAAGTCCAAATGTCTGGTTTCATTCTAACCACGGGCGACATCTGTTCGATTACGATCTGTGTTCTAGCTCGCCTGTGTGATACCACTCCAGTCTTAGATCACCGAACAGGATTATTTTCTCTTGACGATGGGAAATGAATGAAGATTTTTTAATTGAGAAAAATTATCTAATAAAATATGTCTCGACAATTTAATCTGATTTGAGGTATTTGTACAAAGATGCTTGAGACTAAGGATAGAGGTATTTATACTGGAAACTTGTGACGGATAAAATTTTTTTTTTGTTAATACCTATACTTAGGTTTTGAGAATGAAGATGGAGGTATTGATACAGAAAATGATTTATCAGAGGTTTTGATTTGTTTAGTTCCCTGATACCCCTATAAGAGTTACTTATCTCTATATTTAAAAAATATTAGCTTTGATACAAGACTTCTGGTGTAAGAACCCACGTTATCAAATAACTTTAAGTGTGCCCTTTGTTTGTAATTCATTTTTGGTGATAATAAGTTTATGTTTTGATTTTTGATTTTTCTGGATATTTGCCATAATTGAAAACCAAGTTTCACGACGTTTCGAGATCTGGAATCTGATCCCGTCTTCAGGTGAGAAAGAACCTATAAATTAACGATATTATTAGCACACAGTCACAGGTTCCACCTGAAGACGGGATTAGATTCCAGATTATGAAACATCATGAAACTTCTTTTCACTTATCAGTGATGGCAAAAGTCGACATAAATCGAAATAAAAACTGAATGTGCTGAGAAAAGGAATTCCATCCCGAAATGAATAAAGTAATAAGAAAAAAGGAATAGTATAAACTTTCCCAACAGTTTTCTTTTGTAAGATTTAACATAAACCAAATATACATAAATTGTATATATTTGTCAGACAGTTGGACGGAGAGCGGATATAGCTCAGGGGATAACGACCGACTCTTCTGCTGATCACGCCAACGTGTCAGTCTGTCAGACTGTCGTGTTAAACAAGAGCCAGCTTTAATATCAATCTAATCAGGCCAACTTCTACAACTATTTTTCAATATTGAATGACCTAACCAAAATAAATTTAAACAATTTCGAAACTATCCAATATAGAGAGAATTTCAGTTTGTATATTTCCTTAATTCTGCTGAGTTTCAACACAAGAAGTGTTTCTCCTGTTTCTCAAAGTTTCTCTTTAGACAACTGTGTCTGTATTCGTAAAATTAATTTAGTTGTCAGTAGTCCAAATACATATGAATTAAGTAATTTTATCCACAACATTCAAAAAATGCATTGCTGCAACTTCAGACTACTGATCAAAGGTTTTTAATTTAAGCAGTTATAACTTATATGTTTTACAACTAAACCAAATAATGTAAAATCATCTTTCACATTGGTTGAAATAAACCAACGCGGGAAAAAACCATAACCTTTTTTACTGATTGTTCTCTTCATATAGCAGGTGGGCTCACACTCTCTACATTAAACATAATAATTACTTCTTCAGTTTTTTGAGCGTTTGAAATAATATTTATAAATAATTAAAAGGGTAGAGATATAATGTTTATCTTAAGTGACCAAGCAATAAAGTTGTTTGTGTCCGAGTTGAGTGGGGATGAGGAGGAGACGCAAACATAACAGACGCCAGCAGCAGATGCGGCCTCCAACCCAACAATGGCTATTTCAGCGCCAATATAATGGGGAGGCTTTATATTTAAGAAGCGATTTTCAGGTTCAAAACGGTGGTGGTGCATTCACATAGTCAGACTGGAAGTTTGTCAAAGGGCAACGAAACGTTACTATTATTTTCTATGTTACCTTTAAACCTAATAAAACTTTTTGACATTAATAAATGTGGTGAAATAGTAAAGTGGGCCTACGTTATCTTAAATGAAAAAAATGTGTTTTTACAAGAGAACTGAGAAAAAGATCCCAGGGAAGAGCATCAGTATGAAGATTAAAATCTGGATGAAGAAAAGCCCGGAAAGCCATATCTAATAAATCCCTCCCTGGAAGAGTCGGGAAGCTGAGAGAACTGGCTAACGTGGCAGGGAGGCTAAGCACCAAGTAGAGCTCGGGTACAAATAAAGTGGAAATCGCAGTTGCTGTAAATAAGAAGTACAATTGTTTTGTTATTTTTTTATTAGCAATTTATTATTAGAAGTTAGTTTTGCTGTTGAGATAATTATTGCAGGTTGATAAAAAAAAGTATCACATAAATTTAAAGAACATCCCCAGTATTTTATCGTAGAGGGGACTATGACTATGTGAAAGCTGATGAGACTATGTGAGCTATGACTTAAAGCTGGTTTTCAAATTGTTATAGCCCAAAAATTCAGGTTTGAAAAATAGTTTAACGCATGAGACTTCTCCCCAGAGTGTCAAATGAATGAGAAATCATTTCTAAAAGACGAAGCGTGTCAGTTTATAAACTAAAGAACTAAAATCTAATATGGTATATACTTTACAACAGGTAAATTAAGTAGAAAAAGTACGTAAAACATAAAATTATTAAAAATGAGATAGCATTATACTATTACATGTCTATAGCTAACTATAACGTTTTTGTTTAAAGATACCGTGATAAAACAATAGCTCCCAAAGCAAGAAGGTTTCCGGCCATGTCGTGTTAATGTTCTTGTCCTCTCGTCAAATAGGTTACAAATATATTTTCATTCGTGTTGCTTTATGATGTTAATATTTCAAACTTTTAATTATTTCGCTTAAAACCATTGGGGATTACGTTCCAATAAACGATAAAATTGGAGAAGACATTATGCTTTAATTTGATAAAATTTCTTGAGTAGGCTTGTTTTACTTCTACATAATTCTGTAATTGATTGTCAGCTATGTTATATATAGCGATGTTATATGTTATATGTCAAGACCACATATTAAGCGTAATAAGGCTATGAATTTATATTTTAATTTTATAAAAAAATGTTCTACCTTCAAAGTATCATAAAGTTTAACGAAGAAACAGGCCTATATTGCTAAATGCTTATAATGATGTTTTAATATAAAACAGATTTTCAGGAAGTTTTAACAAAATCTTTCAAACAGTTCATGTGGAAGTTTAATTTGATTTCCCATGATTTGAATTATCTCTGTCGGTTTAGATTGCAATCATCCTACTTCAAATGCGATCGTTTCCATTGCTTCTCGAATTCTATTTGAGCTTTCTCATCAAACTTTCCTCTCAAAAAGTTATGAAGATCTTTTTTCCTTCATGAAAATCCTAAAAAGGATTAAAAATTGCATTTTGCTTTAAAACGTTTTATATTTATGTTTTATTTTTCTTTCTTGTCGTTATTTACCTTCAGTAATAAACACTACCGATTTATGATTTAGGACATATAAATTTTTTAAAATTCTAAAATAAATATAAACCTTTTTATTTGTTGATAGTTCAATTAATATCAATAATTATTCATGATTATCTGAATATAATTAATAGTTTAATTAATAACGCAGTATAAATTGTTTTGTAGATGTTGTTCCCTGATTAGTTCAAATAAAAACTACGAGTTTTTATTAGAACTAATTACTCGTAGTTAATTTCAAACTGCGAGTTTTTTATTAGTTCTAATACAAAACTCGTAGTTTGAAATTAAGGCAAATCAAACGAATAGGTCAAAATACAATTAATTTCACACAATAGCTTATTTGAGAAAGTTTTTATTAAGTTTAAGTTGTTTATGTTTCGCCAATATATAATAACACACCATTATCTTCGCCATTATCGTAAATACACCGTAAGTACTACTCTATAAAAATTTTGAACCAAACCAAACAACCCGGAAATTGGGTTGTCAAATATAAACATAAACGTCTAAAACTGTGCGTCCATAAAACTCACATAGGTTTAATATGATATAAATTAATTTTTAATTTAAATATTTAAACTTTCCAATGAGACGTTTAAAAATAAATAGTTATGACCTGGTCATTTCTTAAATGACTAGTTTAGTTCAGAAATCAGAATAAAAGTAAAAACAGTGAAGAGAAAACATTGGATTCAAATTAGTAATTTATTTAATTTTGATTGATTATCATCATTCCACACATAGAGGAAATAGTTTTGCAACTACAAAATTATTCAAAAAAAGCCAACTCATCACACTACATTCTCTTTATTTTGTCATTACAGGATTTAAAACTAAAGGCAAAATATTCTACCATATTAATAACTCTCAGAGTTACAAACTCTTATGATTTACTCTTATGAATTCTTATGATTTACTAACCATCCGAGGGTAGTATTATTCAATGTTCAATGTTCAAATGTTCAATGTTCGAATTTCTTCGACATTTTGACTATATTGCAATAATCCGGTTTCTACGTTTCAAAACTGTTTAACCCAGAAAGCAATAATAAACGGGGACATAGACTTAAATGAGCAATAAAGTTGCAACAACAAACGGATCTTCAATCATTCAGAGTTTATTTTCATTGAACGCCAGGGGCGGAAGAAATTTCCGTTTCGAAATTGGCTTCGCAGGAGTGGATGAAACAAAACCCATTTCAAGTAATAGACACAAATTGAGATTGACCGGCAAATGGGCAAAGGTTATCTTTTACCCATAGAAATCTATGAAGATGATAAGAGAAAAAATTAACATTAAGATATTTATAAAACCTAATTTTAGCTCGTTTTAAATATTTATACCAATGAACCTGCAAGGGTCTTAATTATAAAATTATTTACTTACGCTTTAAAAAATATATTACCTACGATTAATTTTATTTCTGAATTTTTAAGGAAGTTTTACATGCATCATTTCTTAAGTATTTTACTGTACAAAATTGTAGAAATTCAAACATTTCTTACTTTAATAAAATGATTCTAACGAATCCGAATGAATTCACAGGACTTACTGTTCTAAACCCAATTGGTGTTCTTTTTTGATAAATTGAAATATCGATTAATTTCTTTTATTTGTTTTGTTACATTTTCGTCGGGTAGATATTTTTGTTTCATGTGGTTTCCTGGAGTAGGAGAATATTTATTAAGCAATTTTAAAATATAAAGAAGGAATAAAACTTGCCAAATCATTTTTACTGTAGGCCTAATGACAAAGATTTATCAGTTTGTAAATAGTTAATTGAGACCCGGATATTGTATTTAAATACCTCCCTTTGTATAATTAACTTAACTACATTTCTTGATTGCAATAACCAATACATGTTTCCATTATTCAAATACATGTCACCGGATGTACGTAATAAATGTTCTTGGATCTGACTGACTTTATGGTTGATTAATGTTTCCCGCCATTAACTTTATCGAACATTGGCTTCCAAACTGCGCTTGAAATTATAGAAGCCTGTTTTCACATCATACCCTAATATATATTTTATAATCTGTTTATTTTATTTCCTCTAGTATCTGAATAACATATTGGTCTAATATCTTCTAATTATTTACTTTTTTTGTTAATATTAAACTTCTACTTAAATTTTCTAATAATATAATCAACTCATCATAAAATTAGGTAATTTAATTTTACTATTGCCCTCCAATTTTGAGTTAATAAATTGTAACTAAATTTATAGGCAATTTTTTTCAAGCTTATTAACTACCACTTAACTACCACAATTTACACACTAAAACGGTTCAATCAGGCTCTGAGATTCGCGGCAAATCGATTCCTTTCACCCAGCCGAGGATCGCAGCGAGGAGGCGGCTAACTCCGCTTTGTAAGCCAGATTACTCTATTTCGGGGAAGATTTGGGGGAAATAATGTGAACGGATGAATCAACAAGTACGAAGTATGTTTATACCATGTATATGCAAGATCGAAGATTAACTTCTAGGACTAAAAAATCATTTTTAATTAAATGTCGCCAGTAATAGTATGGTTGTCGTAGAAAAGCGATAATTGTGTAGGTTATTTTTTGCGATGAAAGTTGCAAATATATAATTCAGTCATAATGTATTGTATTCTGATGCTTTTTTATATTGACTGTGTTCCTACTCGAACCCAATCACGTGCATCAAAATTTTTTAAGCTAAACACTATTTATTTCATAGGAATTTCCCAGAGAACAAATGGGTATTAGTGGTTTATTTACTGTTATTATTATTATTATTAAGAGCTCCGCGGTGCCATCAACCGGAGTAAAGTCAGGTGCTGGAAGCAGCTGTATCAGGATATCGACAACGACCCCTGGGGGATGGGCTACAAACTTGTAACCCAGAAGCTAGGGGCTCGCTCACCACCTGCGGTCATGGAACCACAAGCCATGGCCGCCGTCGTCGATACACTGTTTCCCAGCCACCCAGTTCGGCCAGTCAGGGAATTCGGAGAGGTAGGCGCCTTCCCAGTTTTCCGGGAAGAGGAACTCACCGCTGCCGTCCGATCCCTACGACCCAGAAGAGCGCCCGGTCCCGATGGCATTCCGGCGGAGGTGCTCAAGCTCGCTGCGGAGGTGAATCCAAGGCTTCTGCTCGATATGTTCAACGCGTGTCTGGCGGAAGGCGTTTTCTTTTCTTCGTGGAAGGTTGCCCGCCTTGTTCTTATCCCGAAGGCGAAGAGCACACCGGGGACCCCTTCTTCTTTCCGACCCCTGTGTATGCTCGACACGGCCGGGAAAGTGCTTGAGAAGCTCCTGCGCGTCAGGCTGACCGAGGCCATCGTCTCTGCGGGGGACTTGTCCCCGCAGCAGTACGGCTTCAGATCGACTTCAGACATCGAGCTCGTGGGAGTCCGACACTACTGAGGGGACAACGAGCCCCTCAGTGTGCGTAAACGCATTCCACCTCCTACCAAAAAAAAAAAATTATTATTATTATTTTATTAGTCTATCGACAAATCAAAAGTGAGGATGTACGGTACAGTTTATTGAAATATGAACTAAATACCTATAAGCAAGGTCTATAGTAACAATTATTTCCTGAATTACATTAGCGCTTCTTTATTTGTGTACATTTACCTGCAACTATTTACGCAGTCGACATTTTACAAAGCTGAAATGCATGATGCTATAAATATATTATTATTATGACCATCCCATTGTTTTATTATGGCACTGGCCTGTACAGCCCCCCTTAAAACGTATAATCCAAAATCCAAATTCCAAAAATCCAAAATTATACATTTTCAGTGTATTGTGAATCGTCCGCAACTTTTCAGTCATAAGTATTATCTCATTTATGTATATATATATATATTCAAAATTTTCAAGATATTTATTCATTAGTTTTGCAATTAAACGACTTAACTACGTTCCAGTTCTATTTTATAATATCTAATGTAATTGTTCCCTAAATCATTAACAATTACAATATGTTGTATTAAGAAGCTGATAATATTAAAAGTAAATGTCATTGAGAGTATTTATATTACATTTTCTTAACCCTACCGAATCTTTGAATCAATATTTGTGTGCAGAATAAAAGTAAAGAACAAGAAACGTCACCAAAATATTTTTAATATCAAATTCTACACTTGAGGAAAAATAATTTCAATAGCTCACGACTATTGGGAATGACGTACCATGTTTAAGTCCTGCAATTGACTTGTTGGGCTCAAAGACTCCGAATACTAAATTCACTCCTTTCTATCCGCTAAAACTAATCGGGGTGAAAAGCTGTTAACATCCCCCTCTCCTTCCATGTCCCTTTGTAAGTCAAAGGGTCTTATATTTAAATCGATTGGCGTTTGTATTTTGAAGAAATATAAAAAAAACCAAATATATTGTTATTTATTATAAAACCTACCAATTTCTTATCATTTTCCAATAAACACAATAAAAAATAAAAACCTGAGCACACGTGTAATGTGGTCCAGGGTGTGTGATATAAATGTATACACAATTTTAATTCTATGTTGCTGACTGAGTATTAGGACAAGCTAAACGTAACTAGGCACAGAAGAAATACACTTAATACGATTTTATTGAAATAGTCAATCGATGTTGAGACATTTATTAAAAACCTTTATTTTTGGTCGAAAAAACCTCGGAATTTTTTATTTATTTTAATACTAAAATACTGAACCCACTGCCAAGCGGTTTTTTTCTTTTGTTAGAAGTTTACTATTCAGATGTTTTATTATTTACTGTGTTAGAAAAATAAAAATTGTTATGAAATGTATTGTTTCTCCCTCTTCTGATACTAATATCATTCTGATACAAATATCTTGTGATAAAAAAAAACATGAAATCGGTCATTAGCATACATTCATTTACTATCGTGTCCTGTTTGCACGGGGCAAGTGTACGGTCAAGTACATACAAACTAACATGTAACATAATAAAATATAACTCATTAAGGAAGATGAAACAAGATACTACTATTTTTGATTTTTTTATATTATGAGGATTTCAGTATTCCTTGTTAGCTTCTTTTGAGTATTGCGGGGGGGGGTTACTCTTAAACATTTTGGTTGAGGAAATTCACAAAACGAATAAGCTTGAATAAAGAAGGAGCAAATGAAATTATTCGAAAGCAGAACCCAAGGGACTTCCTCTCTCGTAATACGCTATTTAATTTCCTAAGTCTGCTGACAAGTTTTACAAAAATGTCTTGCACCATCCATATTTTACATGATTATTGTTTACAATTATGTCATAGTGACCCCTTAAGGTTACAAGTAATGGGGAGATGTTACATTCATCATAAAGCAAAAAATAAACTTAAGGGTTGTATATTTTTCTGAAAAGGGGTTTTCAGTTAAGCAAAATTGTTGTTTCTTCTACATTTTGAGTAATATACAATGCTGCAGATTCGAACTCAAACGTTCAATCCAGTAAAAAATCGCAGCACGCAAATTGTTCCCTAAAACTTGATCTAATGAAATTTTAAAATTATAAATGTTGAAAGCTTCATTATACCTTTAAGATTATAAAAATTTTGATCTATGTTTAACCTATGTCACAGCCCTCTGCCATTAAGAGTCTACTCCATCAAGGATTTCGTATAGGTACGATGGGAAGCATGGCACAAATCGCTTATAACTTAAAAGGTAATATCAAACTTAATGCAATGCCCCAAACAACTTTTTATAAGATATTTTTAACGGAAATTATTACAGTTCAGAATTTATCCAAAGTTACATGTTCAAATTTATTTTTTTCACTCGCTCATACATTTGAGTGAGGAATTACAGTATTTTACTTTACTCAAAGATATCCACAATAATTTGATATTATATCAACCCACGTTTACCTGAATGGTTTTGTTTTGACCCTGGCAGAACGTTCCTCTGAGGAGTTAGGGGAACATAGAATGTGACTTAAATTGGCATTTCTTGACGAAAAACATTTTCCAAGGTTTTTTTGTGTCGGCGTTGAATATAAACTTAAATACAAAGATGTTCTGGGAACTTTTAAACACGCTGAGGATACAAAAAACAATTAACAGTAGCACACTGTACCACTTTATTCTTGCCATACTTACAGTGGCGGCTGTTGTAAAGAAGATAGTTCTTCTTGACTATCTCAAATCAGTGATTTATTGAGTTCAATCATGGTTTTATTCCTGACAGTTGGTTTGCCTTTCAAATGTTTAAATTTAAGTATCTCACTAACTTTGATTCTTTTGTAAGGATAATACAAAAACTTTGTCAGATTCTGTGGCGGAGTCCGAGGGTCATATCAAGAAAAATCTATTTAATGCCTAATTAAAGAATGAGAGCAAGGGATTTCACTTTTCTAGGTGCATGTTAGGATAGTTAGTGATGCCTGAGTGAGGAAGTAAATGCTGTGCCTTTTATAGGTAACTTTAGAACCTCTTGAGCTATCACTTTTAAATCTGGTATGTTAAAAAAGATACAGTGAATAGAACATTTTTTGGTGAGAGATATAAAGGTCTACTAAGAAATGTTAACAAGACAATAAATGGGCAAATTTCATTGTTTTCACTGAAAATAATAAATGTATTCCACAAATCAGTAATCAGTTTTCATCGGTCATTTAATAACAATTGTAACGATAGACTTCGTCGTTATTATTCAATTAAATAAATGATTTCAAAAATGTACGTAGTCAAGGGATTATCCAAAGCTCAAAGCCGTTCCCACTTACTTTCACCATGCACATAGGCAAAAACATACTGAAAGATTTTTTTTTCAACTGCTAACTTTCGCTGAAAACCATGACATGCTATAAATATTATTAAAATATATTTGACACTTTTTATATTTAACACACGACCTCTAAAATCTAAATGTAGGCAAATAGTTTTATTTTATTCCATTTATAATTCGTTTTTGTTCAGTTAAATACTGTAGAAGAAAGCATAAAGAAAGAAGTTTTCTTAATAATTATGAACGTTTAAGGATTCAAATAATACGTTAAGCCCAAAAAAATCCGAAAAAAACGTTAAATTGTTAAAAACATTAGATTCTTAAAAACAGACTATAAATGTCAGAAGTCGGTTCAAAAGCGACATTAATCACAACGATCCCTTCTTGACAGGTAAACTGACATTTACTGCCCTCAGTACGGATTAAAAGGTAAGCTAAGATGAGACATGAAGCAGGTTGTCACGAGCATCGTCAATCATAGTGTTACTTTGACATCAGGTCACCTGGGATTAACCATCTCCACCGATGTTAAGTGTGATAGAGATATATTTTAAGTTTTTTTTTTATGATCGTCAAATCCATAAAGTTGATAACCGGTTTTAAAAGTTCTGCATCTGGCTCTCTCACTACAGTATAAATAGTGAGAATAATCTCATAATCTTATATGACATTTTTTGAAATTTATATATATTAGGTAAAAACGTGCTAAAGGTAGGACTTCAAAATGCCATTTTATAAGAGAAGATGGATAAAAAATAAATCTACCTTCTTACATTACCAATCATTCGACTGAAATAGAAAAAGAGGATTAATTTCTCCTTTCAGTGGGATGCTTACAATATTCGCCAAACATATTTTTATTTCGCCATTCAATTTGTCTTCGGCCAATTCAAACTCTTTCATTGTTATTTCTCAGATAATCATCAATAAGATTTTCACATCTTTTAATTGTGAAATTTCCATCGCCTTTCTACTTTCTCACTTATTTAGTCCCATTTATAACAACCTATGATTTTAATGAATTATCAATCCGATGGTATTATCCATCAAAGCATAATGATAACTAAAGGCAAATGCAAAACTAGGTATTTAGCCAAGCCTCGACAGGCCCAATAAGACCTGAAAAAAATTCCCTTATGTCAGAAAAAGGCTAATAAAAAAACAGTTTGAGCCAGACTTTATTCCCAAGAATGATTAGCAAGAATCATTCCTATGAATGATCCCGGTCCTTTTTCACAGAAATTATAGACTTTGATAAATTTACACTTTTTATCATGCTGCTTGTCAAAGTGTGTTTCTTGTTCCCCAGCTACCAGCTGTGACACAAGTCAGGTGGACATGTGACATCGGCCTGACATGAGACACGTGACAGTGACTGGTGAAACGATGAAAGAATCTCTCCCAGTATTGACACGTTTGTTTAATCTGACTTTTGTAATTACAACCGGATTGATGGTTTAAGACTCAAAGTAGATATTCTATTTATTTCATACAAACAAATTAAATAGGACATGTTGTTCTAGAAATTTTATATGTTAGAAGCAAGGATTACAACCAAAAAATTTGTAAAGCATATGGGTATTTAATACATTCCAATGTAATTAAACAGTTTTAAAATATTTTGTACCTTTACTCGCCTACATTTAACAGGGCCAGACTATTTTAACTACCTAATAAAATCCTCGTGTTATAAGCTATTGCTTTGATACTATTGAATGGAATTGTATGTGTAAAAAATATATTAACAAATTAAATCATTAACTAAAAAGAAATTTGACCAAACTTAACTGGTTACATCATTCAATTGATAAGTTTCACCAGAATTCAATGTCCATGTTGGTTTGATCATTAATAAATCTTTTAGAATTCAATTTATTTTTACAATTGACTTAATTATAATTTGAAAATGAAATTTCTTCGTTCGTTAATTTCAATTACTCTTTTAACACAGGCCAATCTTTGCTTTCACGCGCTTTTCCATTATAAAAGCTGAATCGTTTTCTTTATCGACGATTGTCCTGCAGTATTCATTTCCTTCTTTTTCATTTTCCTCTACCAAAGAAATTATAAGTAAACAAAATTATATAGATGGATGGGCAAAAGTATAGATTAATCTCAGTAATGTTATATAAGTTTATTTAAGTCTATTATAACATATTATTGGTGATCGTTTGATATTTTGTTACATTTTTAAAGATTTATTGATAATTTTTAGGCGTAATAAAAAACTATCGGTCATTTACTCTCGATGGATATTATGATTATTTAATTAAGGAAATACTTAAGAATATGTCTGAAATTTACATTACTTTAGATTTAGCTTGTACCCCAGTAATCTGTTTTCTTCATGCAAAATATCTAGAAAACATAAAAGTAATATTTATGAAATATCATTAAGTGCCTCATTCTGCTGTTCCATAACAATTTTAATGAGAGCTCTAAATACGCAGAATTGGCTATTTAAGGGAGGAATGTAACTTTTAATAAGCTTAATATTTATCCATCGTAATTATTAGTAATTTTGCATAGCCACTGACCGGAATATATCAAGAATTAGTTTAACTTGTTACACCCTATTAAAAAAATGTTTAGTTTGTAGCAAAAATGAATGTTTCACTAAATGTTGATCGAATTCACTCTAACATCATAATATATGCCGACTGACATGCACAGTGTTTGGTAAAACTGGGGGACCCATACAAATTAAACGTATACGTTCCCATATCGCTGAATTATACCAAATTTATCAAATAATCGATTTATTTCGATAAATTTAAAGACGATTGTATTCTCATTTTGCTTTTAGTTTGGTAGTTGTCGTTTTATTTCTTTCTTTGTGCTTGAACTTCAATGATTAGAGTTTGATATCACCAATTCAAGAAGATAATTGTGGCAAAGAAGTTTTTTTCAATAAACGACCAAAAGGCTTTATGGAGTAAAGCAGAAGAAAATAAATATTTGACGGTTCTCAGCTTAAATAGATATTAATCTCCGGAGTTACTGCCGACATCTTGGTTCTGCCGGAAGATATCGCCCTAATATCCGGCTCCCTCGCCGACGATGTATGCCTCTTAATAGTGGATCCTTTTCTAAGGATATTTATAAGGAAGGTAATGTTTTTAGGACCTAAAATTGTTTATACAAGACATTCTTGAGACAACAACTTTATTTAAAGAATAATTTAAAAAGTAATTTCTAAGGGCTCAACATTTTAATGCTGAATATTCTTTAGACAGTAACTTAATAAAAGTCTAATTAAAAATTAATCCCTCTAATGAAGAGAACTTTGCGTCGCTAATAAGTGGTAGAGCCAAAACTATACGTCGTAAACCCGATCTCATAGTGAGCAGCATTGAAGATTGTGCCTCGATAACTTCTAGTGCTTCGCCACTGGAGCGTTTTAAAGGGGCCCATGACATGGTTTTTATGGGCGTTAGGTTTGATTTATATATTACAAAACCTATGACTGTAGTTTGAAATAGCTCCAACGGCTGCCAAAGAAATGAAGCACTTGCTAATCTATTCTATCGAAGGTATTATTTATACAATTTTACTGGAAATACTTTTACTTTATTTTCGATGTGGCAAATTTTTGATAACCTTACTTAAAAGCCTGGTGGCCTGGTTGCCCCGAAGTGGCAAGTGAACTTTACGTTAAGTTCACTGTTAAAATGTAGTAGTTTTCATACAGCAGAACCATGATAAGAAGACTCTCAAGGAGATTCTGGAAAGAGAATTGTTATCAAGGGAGTGTTCTTATCGAGGTCCGTGTTAACAAGACATTAAGTGTCATTACAGTATCAAGGGGACTTGAAAAGTGCACTTTTTATCAAGGTTTTTGTGTTATCGAGTGTCTTCTTATCGAGGTTCTACTGTATGAAGAATCCAAGTGGTTAATTTGTTTCGGCGCGCAATTGTGTTTTACTAACAAAAGAAGCCAAGCCTGGATTTATCCAGTTTGTGGACATAACGTTGTTTGTTTTCACTTTTGCAAATAGAGATGAAAAGAATGAACAAATAGTTGATAAAACTTAAACATAAAAAATAAGGTTTTATACGTTTTGCGTTGGGCTTTCGATTAAATATATCGTTCTAGCAAAAACATGGATAGGTTTATATAAAAAATAGTTTTTTATATTTGATTGATATACAGTACAACCTCAATAAGAAGACACCTGATAACACAAAAACCTTGATAGCAAGTGCACTTTCTATCTTTGAAATTCCCTTATTTCTTAATGTCCTATAACACAAACCTCAATAAGCAGACACCCTCAATAACAAGACTGTTAACAAAATCCCTTAAGGGTCTTCTTAGTAATACTGTAGCGTTTTCGTTGTTTGTTATCGTAATTTGTAAATAATTTAAAACACAACTTTCAAAACGTGTATTATTCTTCAACTAGAGCCCTTTTCGGTCTTCAACAACCAGGTGAGGAGAAAGATGCTACCATTGGAAAGAAGCTCTTAAGCCTCGTTGAGGGCACAGACATAGGGCTGCAATCTAGTAGACTAGGGGAGCACAATAAGCTTCGGTTGACGTGCTGGGACCTCTTAAGTCTATCCCGACTACTCAATCAATCAATCAATTGACCTATAGCTGGCTTATAAACAATAGACTAGGAATGTTTAATAGTATAGTTTATATTTATGGTTATGGCTTTTGTGGCTTAGCTCTATTAAACGTGTATGAATCAGCACATATTATTTAAAATTCGTCAATAAACGCTAATCATGGGTGCATTTCTTTAATATATCAGTATTTTACAGCACTAAGTTTAGTTATTGACGCATCGTTTTAAAGGAAAGCATCCAAAGATTGAAACAATAAATTGTATACAATAAAGAAGGAAAACGGCCTGACACATATGAAGCGTGTTTTCTGAAGTTTTAAACAAAGCAGAAAGAAACCGTTCATTTCCTGTCCATTGTTTTACTTCCGTTTCATTTAAGAATTCGTTCTTTGTTGACGACGTCTGGCTGTGAACATCTTTGTTGTGGTTTTCTGCCCATTACAACAGAGCCTATCTCGTGTATGAGGTTCCTCGTTTTCAACAAAGAAAATGTGAGGAGTGCCAAAAAATCAAAGGTATAAACAGTAAAAGCTATTTGATTGATGGATGAATGTGAAAATGGATTATAAACAAAAATATTAGCTTTTATGTTGTTTAACACCGGATACAATAAAGCTGCAAAGACATATTAGACGTTTTTCGTTTTTTATTGTCTAGGCTTGATAGCATCAGAATAAACATAGATCCGACACGCATAAACAGAATATCCAATTCACAAAGCAATACATCTAAGACGTTCTTGCAACATTTTCTAATTAATTTTTAAGAGGGGAAAAGAATACATACTACTTGAATACGTCAAATATAGGGTATAATGTTAAATTTCATATTTTACCCCTAATATTATCATAAAACATATTCGGTGCCACGGCTCAGCAGTAGATTTTTTAGTTATCAACCTAACCCGGGTGAGATTCTAATGCTCAGTTATCTTTTTTGGTCAAATTCCGTTATCTGCCCACAACTGTATACTTCCAATATAACAAAGTAATATAGCATTTAACAGTAATATAACAAATAAATATGGTGTGTAGGGGTAAAATTGGTGATGTAAAAGACAAATTTATATCCTGTAAAACAAATTTTATTCATACACGGTCTGATTTTTCACCCGAGAGTTATGTTATGAGCCGTTATCTTATCTCATGTCGCCGTTACCTGCAATAGCGGCAACACAAGAATGTTTGGTTAAATTAGGTTACGTTGGGATCAAATTTAATCAAATATTTAATAATGTATTTATAGAATAAATTAACCTAACCTAGCCCAACCCAACCCAACCAGCGGCAGGCGCGGCAATGCATCGCAATGTTACCGTTATCTGCATGTTTGACACAAGGCAAAAGCGACAATAATACCGACCGAATTATTTAGAAATGATCCTGACATGCTCTGCAAATTATCCTGTAACTTAAAGACGTAGACATAAAACGTAAACATCCAATAGGAAAAAGTTTTTCAGTTGTGGGCAGATAACGGAATTTGACCTCTTTTTTAGTCCAAAGCATTAAAAAAGAACCAAGCTTCTAGGGCAAGGAGAAGAGGGTCCCCGTTTGAAAGTTCGCCAATGCCCCGAGTATCCTAAAACGGCTCTAGAGGTGACGACGATAAGTTACATATTTTCTCTAATAATATACAGAAAAACTGATATATTTTAGCTCGTTATTTTATATCCTTTCCTTTATTTGGGATTTTATTCGGGTTCAGTACCTAACTAAACATGCGTATTTAAACTATCCCAGACTTTTAAATGTGAATCTTCATTTTAACCCTCGAGGAATTTTATGTCACATTCACATAACTTTGAAATAATATTTAAAGTTCTCACATATGTCTTGCAATCGTGCAAAGAGTAAAAACAACATACATTGATATTCTCTCCGATTATTTTTAATTTGTATTAGCAAAAACAGAAAGAATGTTTGAGATGAAGATAAATTTTGTATAAAATTAATATCATTGAAATATAGCCTATTATTTGAACAGTGATGTATTTCCTTCTTGTGTTGTCCATAGCACCTTTGGTGGTGCTAATATGAGGAAAGAGTAGACGATCTGCGATACGAGGTATTTGATGGCGCTGCCATCTGCTAAGGCTTTCTTCTGCTTCCATCTATAAAATTGGACGTAAAACTTCCTTTGCTGTGAAACTTAGTACTGTGTCATTCTGAGTGCCTGATAAATTATAAAAGGAGTAAATAACAGAATATAAGCGTTGTTTAAGTCTGATGAGAGAGGCTAAAACTTCACTATTTTTTATTACCAAAATTATTTAAATAAAAGAGTGGTCAGGTTGAAATCAAGCTTCTATTTAAAAATGTGTCTCAAATCCTATTGCTTTATAATTTCTAGTTTTCCAAGCAAAAGAGCGGAGTGATCATAATTTACTATTTAAAAAATCCGTTTTCGTGAAAAAATTCTGCGTGAAAGACAATTTAATATTCATAAAATTAGGTAGCCCATTTATGTATTGTGTGATAAGATTAAAGATGAAGCACCATTGTCGGTAATGACAAACCATCGTTTAAACCCAAGTATTATGTTAAGACTTTCTCAATATAAACAATTTTTTATGTCACTTATGAAGAAATAAAAGAAGAATTATGCCGACTAATTTCCCAATCAGTTACAAATTCATCAGTTACAATTCAAACAGATTGTAATATTCGTTTTCTCTGTTAAATCAATTTGGGAGCATTCCAATTTACTTGTTTGTGTCAGGAAGGAGTGTTTGGGAAAAGAAACATAATAGATATTGTGTCGACAACATCTGGCTATAATATCTCGACAGATCAACAAAACCCTTCCCCTACCTTTTGTTCGTATATTTTATTGAATGTTTAACTTAAAATTAAACTTTTTATTTATCGAAATAATATTTCGTTAAGTTTTATTTTATAATATTTATGTAACCCACTACAGTGTTAAAATTATTTTTGTACCACTTTGCTTAAACAAAATGAAGGAATATTCAATTTTTCATGCAATAAAAATAAATCTTTTAAATTGTTTCAAACATGCTTTAAATTAATTAATAATTGTGAAGTTAAAGACTGATCACTAAGCTTATTCATACGTCGAGTCAAACACGAGTGGCCCAGGCCGTCTGTAAGCCCAATTCTAAAGCTAACATTAATGTTAAATGCGAGTTGGGCCACGTTATTTGACTAGGCCTATATGTCACTTACGTAAAATTAAGTTGTAAACCCAAAATATCTCTTTGTTAAGTATACCATGTATTATTAGTTTTGAAAAATGGTCATGTGAAAGATTCCTTGATATTATAGGGGTTGGCAAATATCTTGGTGGATCTTCTCGTCAGTTAGTTGGCTAGGGTGCGGTGAGGACTTTCTACTTTTAGAGGGAATTTTTCTAAAATATTTCAATATTTGTATTTAATTTAAGAATCGGTAATTAATCTAATAATTTAAATTTTACCAAACTGGGTGTTCGTAATGTTTCAGCAGTAGTAGAAGTGAAAATCGTCATGGAGACTTGCATAATAACCATGGCGACTTACATGGTTATTAAGCATGAAAAGTATGCTTGATAACCAAAATCCTTAACAAATGGTTACTAAAACCATACACTAAGATAGTTCGACCAATAATTGGTCAGTCATTGGTAATTCAATTGTCAACGGCTTATTAAGTCTTTGAAGTTGTACATCAGACCTGTTTTACTTAAAAATGAATAATTATCACCAGGTATACGTTTTCAAAAGTTTATTGATAGTATATTATTTTTAATGCCAATGTAGCACAATAAGTAGTATTATTTTAGTTCTAACAAAGGAATAAGTAAGCATTACTGCACGTTAAGAAATATTTAAAATAATCACCAAAGCTGAATTAGATATATCTTGATTTCTCAGGTTTTTTGCGTATACCATTAGAAATCAAAATAGGAGTACTCATTCCTCTACCCCCCTCAAACCTCTTGTATACTAGATGGGTAACAAACAATTTATGAACTTGGTTAGTTCTTGGAACAATATAAAAGGAATAACTAAACGTGTTTGAAAAAAGTATCAAAGATAAAGTTGATAGCCGTATTTTACTGCACAAACACTTAAGTATGTCAATGTGCTTGTTCTTTCGCATTTGAAACTGACATCAAATGAATCGATATTAACTGTTTTGCCCTCATAAAAAACTTCATTTTGAAAGTTTATTTTTTAGAGGATTTCCATACAGCTTCTTATGATATTATATGACAATGATTGCGTTTTGAACTTTGACTTATTGCTTAGTATTATAAGTGAATTACCATTAAATACATATTTATAGAGGCTTTTATAAAGGATTTTATGAATGTAATTAATATCAAATTAATTTAACTCCGATTGATTAGTTGAACAAATTTAAAATGGAATGGAAGTTTAAACAATCATCGAATATATCTATACACTAATAGGCAATCATAATTTTTGTAATTCCTTTTTCTCAGCCTGTGTGCACTGAAAATCTAAGGTCACTGTGACAAAAAAAAACTTTCCTGCAAACGTACTTAATCCCATTTTAATTTTCTATCGTTTTTAAAAATTGCAGAAAAATTCATTTGAACAAAATTATTGAATTTCTTTGTAATGAAATTATTGAATTCATTACAAATAAAATTGGGACCGGACCTAAAGAATTTGTTTTTATTACGTTTTAATCAATTACTTTTATAATCTTAATATAATCTTTAATCATTATTGATTTGAGCTCTATGTGATAAACATTACTTTTAAAAGCACAATTAAGTCTAAAACCGCAAAATATATCGTATATTAGAGCCAACTCGGCAATTTGATGTAAGTTATGTTTAACTCGATTTTAATGTCATATAATTTCTTATCTGTCAAATATTATAAATTGGGGGTTTTATCTTCTTATAATACTCGCAATACCCTCTATATTGGCAGTTACTATCATAATAGGTAATTAATCTTTGTTTGGCAACTCTAAAAATTGTGTAAAGGACTTTTACAACTAGACTACATCTACAAAGAATGGATCGTTAAATTAAACTGAGACAAACAAAAGGCAAAAGACGGACGGTTTCTTTGCTCTTGGTTTGTCGTCTAAAACTTAAAAAATAAGCCTTGAGTAATTCAACCACTAATTAGTCTTCCGCTTAGCGGTAATGAAAATGTAAAATAAAAACCAGGATTGTCATACTTCTGAAATTCCGTGATCGTTTTAGCGAATTTCCCCTATAGGGAAGAAGCTATTACCGTAGGTCTCATGGTAAGACCTAAGCTCGGGACCACTATAACTTTTCATTTTGGGGCCCCCAGAAGCAAAAAACACTATTCGTTCGAATTTTTATATATAAATATATATCTATATATATATATATATATATATATATCTATGTGTCTGTTAGCACGATAGCGGCCGCAAAAATGGTCCGATCTTTATGAAATTTGGTACGGACATGTAAAGTGGTAATCAATTGGACGAGTTCGTGAACCAGCCCGATCGGACCACCGGAAGGGGGGGTAAAGGGGGATAAACCCCCCCAAAAATGGGTTTTTTGAGTTTTTTACATAGAAAAATAAAATTTATCAAATTTTTGTGGGCACCATTGAATTTAGCTCAAAAAAAACAAATAATTTAGTATCTTGAATCACTGCTCTATGCCCATTGGTTACCGAGATATTGAAAGTGGTAAACACAGTACGTTGTCCCAATGTTAACCTTATGGGAAATAAGTAAAATTCTATATCTCGCTTATTTCTCAACATATCTTGATAAAACTTGGTAAATGGCTTCTTCTAGTTCAGATCTACTAAATATTGAATTAAAACTACCAGTTTTAATATACCTGTAGCAGCAAACCTGCATACTCATTTCCCATGTTATTCTTATGGAGCTTAACAAAACATGTCAAATCTTGCTATGTTTGCTTGAAATACGTTGTTTTGCATTTGAAATTCGCTGAGTATGCAGGTCTGCTGCAACGGGGGTATTTTCAAACTGTTACATGATTCAAACTTAATTTGGTCATTTTCTTCGACACCTAAAATACATAATCTTCCTTCCTACAAAAATATAAACCTATCTATATTCTACCTTAAACTTTTTGGAACGTATATATACGATCTATGAATGTTTGGTTTATAATAATACTTAACACAGTTACGTCAAAAACATAAGTGTGACATAAGACATAAGTGTGATGTTCTAAAAGAATATATTTGTAGTTTACCTAGTTATCTGGTTTATGCTTCTCCAACAAAGAGGCAGAAAATCTATGCTAAAGCAAAGGTTACCAAAAAACCATGTAACTGTGATTATATCTGTCATTCGTCCAAACAAATATGTCTCGCCGCCACGCTGCAAGCAGTGTGCATCTGCACGCCATATCGTGTAATGTGTCCTTCCAGGCAGTGGAGTTAAACAAAAAGTAAATAAATTTTTCGTTCTCAAAGTGTTTTTAGAAAAGGTTTAAGCCAAAAATCGATTGTTTTGCCTCCTAAATTGAAGTATTTGAAATTGTTTGATTATTTTCTATTGTTCTAGTTTATTATTAATAAATACATTTTTATTCAAATAAAAAACTTCTTAAATTTTTAAATGTAAAGTGTTCATAGAGACATTTTGAATTTTGGGTTTGTGACTGCAATAAATTATGGTCAGATACAGAGCATCCATGGCAGGATAAAATTGCAACAGTTTATTCTGTGTCTTAGTAATGTATTATCAATATATCACTTAGTAAAGAACACTTAAAAACAGGAAAAAAAGTTAAAATGCATTAAGCTTTTTAGGCAAAAAATTGAGAAAAATGTAAGGGGGGGGGGGCTTATTTAAAACTCCCACTGTGTAATAAATGTAATTATTTTGTACGAGTCTTAAAAAAGTTATTAATATATTTAAAACGGAAGTAGGTTTTTTAAAGTAGGGGTTTTTATCAGTAGATTAGGACTGTAAACATTTGGACAAGTGACCAAGTAAAGGACTATTAATTACCGAACGAATATATACTATCACAGACAGAAATGTCAGTTTACATTATAGTATTATTTATTATCTCTGCTTCCTAAACTAAAAATAAACCTATCAACCTTGCGTTTTGAACTTTGACATATTCATTAGTATTACAAGTGAAACAAATGCAAAAGACTGCATGGCAGCTAAGACGGCATGCCAAAACCAGACATCAAATGAATCGATTACTTATTTAATTAATTATTATTGTAAATGTAATAATTTCTCCGCTAGAGTGTGTATGTGCAGAAACGTCAGTTTCCTTCCATGACTACAAAGTGGACCTGCAGGCTTAGCTTTGTCAGTGGCGGGCCTGGAAGTGTTTTCATTAATCTGAAACATTAAACAAGGCTCGTAATGTAGCATCTAATTAGGATGGTTGGGAAAACTGAGCACAATAGTTGACATTTAATTTGTTAGGTAATAAAATCTATGATTTTTACAGAAACCATTCACTTCAAGCTTTTTGTTCAAAGGTTAACTTTAATACGCTTATTCTAAGAATTATTCTATATCCTATACAATCCTATAATGCCTTCTTTGAGTTGTGCTCTTCTACAGGTTACTTGCAATTTTTAAGAACTTCTACAATTATTTAATTATTTATAAGCAATCAGATACTATAGAATGTTTGCCTTTCCCAATGTTCAAGCATGGTACTGTATGTTCAATTACACTCTAAACAACACAACTCCGTCTGTAGTCGTTGTTCCATCACATGTTACAGACAACTCTTCTCTCTTTGATAAATGATCAAACATTGTATCATGAGACATTGCTCCCAGTTTCCCTGGGCTTCTAAACAGTATTTCTCGTATTAATCTTTCTTGTATTCTAGTAATTCTTGGAAAACTGGAAACCTGAAAAACATTTTTGATAAAATTATATTTAATTAGAAAATGTATTATCAACAAACATTTATTGCAGTATGACGATATTAACAATGGCATTCTAAAATGCAAACAAGTATACTGAAATGAAAAACATTAAAGGAGAAATGAAAAACATAAATCATGATTAATACAATCCATCACAGTAATGTTCAGTGATTCCGAGAGCAATTAGTGATTGTCATTACAAGTTTATTAAACCTATTGCATATGCTCTTGTTAATATTATTGTTAGATAATTACACCCTTAATAGATTGTAAAGCTTTTTTTAACACTTCCTCGATTAGATGTTTTGAATGTGTGTTTGCATGTTTTTTAAATACTACGTTTTTTAAAACGAAGGTTTGGCTAAGTGTTAACTGAATAAGATGTACGTCTAAGCCAAACAGAAAATACGCAAGAATACCAAATATTTTTAAAGGAAAACAATTGGAAAAATTCGTTTAAATTGGTTCAAAGCTAAATATAATCTTACATCTTTACATAATTACTTCTAAATTCAGCTTACAAACACGTTCATTTCGTGTTTCGTTCTTTATTAAACAATTAAGTTACTTTATCTTTTAAAACTTTTTCTAATAAATAGCAAGATAACAGACAATAAGTGGCATACATTTGTCACTCGGGCCATTGAAAGTGTTTTCATTGTACACCTGATCAAACCCTGAGTGGGTGTGCTTTGATCAGCTGTTTAAGTGAAAATGACATATTCATATTATTAATTTTTTCTAAATCAGGAGACCCTGACCAATTTTTGGTTGCGAACGACTTTAGTCTCCTAGATCCGTTATTTAGTCACCTAGATGTTTGGATGGAAAATAATAGAGCAGTTAGCAGTAAGAACATTAGGAGACAAATTACACTTGAAAGTAGCCTTGTTACTTCATTACACGAGATGAGAATCATAATCACAATAAGCACACATTGTATGATGTCCAGCTGGCAGCCTCCGGCCCGCACTGCGGAACTCTCTGTAAATTATTCAAAGCTCTGATCCTAAATCACCTGAATTTCCGTTGTGATTTATTCTGCACGTCTTACTTCCACATTATTTGTTTGCAAAGTACTTTATATTCTATTCCTAATGTTCGTTTTCCATACAACGCTACACAACGTTTGTTGAGTATTTCCGAATGAAAATTGTTCTGTTAACTACACTTATTGAATTATGGTTATACCTAGATCACGATTGGAATTAATCTGTAAATGTAATAAATTATATAACCTTTTGATTTATTCTATCTTTATCGGGTAAAATATTTAAAAGTTTAAAGAATCAATAGTTTTATAATTGTTTATTGTTTTTGAACAGATGTTACATGTTTTCGTATTATGTTCATGGATCATGTAAATGAATTGAATTAATAATGAATTAAGTGAGTTGCAAACCTCTACATGAAGAGTAGCTCAAATCTTGTTTAAATCTGAATTGTCGGCTTAGTTATAGGGTTGTAATCACATTTTTTAGCAAGTAAAGTATAATATTAATTTAGATCAATTATTAAAAATAGCAATTTTATTCTTTTTTAGGTTAAATTAAGACTTTTATGTTAGTTTAACATAAAACTATAAGATAGATATAAGATAGTACACGTTACTTGAGACTTTTTTAACGAAAGATGACGGCGTCATTTAATATCAATACCACGATAACGGTAGGTTTATTTAAAATACTTTAAGTAATGCTCACGTAAGTAATTATGTAAAACAGTTAAAGATATGTAAGCAACAGATTATACAGTTCTTAAGGGCCAAATGGGTATCGGGTTTTATGCTGATTATCACTTTATTTTTCAGGTCTATTTTCGTTGCCTTTGTGTCCTATACTTTACTACTTGAAAATGTTAGAGAATTATTTTGGCTTTAAGGCATTTGCCGAACTGATAACCTCCACAGTGTAACACAATTAAGGTTGTGTTTTCAAGAAAATTTTAACACAACAGTAATGGTTACTGAAGGGCTATTCGTAAATTTCGTAGTATGGGTTGTATTTTTCTGGGCATACGACTATACATATATATCACACATCGATTAATGTAAATTGCCGAAATTGTATTTTTTCTGGAGTCTGCAAGACTCGCTACTGAATTACCATAGTATTTATATGTCATCCTAGAGCTAAAACAACAACCATCCTATATAAATGCTTAAACAAACTAATAACTACAGTAACATTATAATTGGCTCTGTTTAAAAATGTTCTTGAAAACGCAACTGATTACCAGTTCATCAAATTCTTTTTAGACAAAAATAATGTTCTACGTGTTCTAGCATAAATCCTCAGAGGTTTTGAGCATAAACCGGTCTCAAATAATCAACATAAAGTAATAATTAACATAAAGACATAAAGACATCAACACAATCAAAAGCTGGCTAAAGTTAACTCCAAGTTATGTAGAGCATATTTATTTAGTTTTTACTATATTTTACCACATACGTTAGTAACAAACATCAATTTTAAGATGTAAAAAATTATAAAGAGGTTGCCCTAAGTTTTTATAGAATTTCACTCGAACTCCACTGCCACTTTACTCATGGAAAAATAAAAAATTGTTATCAAATAACTTGTTATATTATTGAAAATATATAACCCAAAGTGTTATTTTTTCAATTTACGGGCATCCTTGACACATGTAATTATCATTTTTTAAATTTATTTAAGTAGATCTTATTGTAATAAGGTGTGAAAAAATTCCTATATTCAAGGCGTGTGCAATTCAGTCGAATGACTGCCCATCCTCAGCAGCAACGAAGATCGTAAACAATGCATCCATCTTTATTGCAAGTGTTGTCGGAACGCACAAAAATTACGTAGACAAAATATTTTTTACAGTTATTTTTCTGCTGAGTTATTTACAATGTGGACTGACTTTAAAACAATAGTGTCTATGATAGATATAAAAAGCAGGTTATTAAAGTGAAACGCCTAACTACATTACCTGTGTCAGTGTCAGACCGCTGTCGGTGATGAATGCTGTAGACGTTCAGTGGTGTCCCCGCCGTCCATCACGAATATTGCTGGTCCCTCACTCCGCCGCGCCGTTCATCACGTCAATGTAAAAAATCATTTTAGGTCGTTGAAACTAAAAAGTATGGTTAAAGTCAACTTATATAATGATAAGTTAAAATTTACAACTCAAAGCATTATAATAAAAAAGTTGCGTTAAAAAAAGTAATAATTTTAAAAACTTAATACAAATTTAAAACCCATTATAATTTGTGTTTATAAAAATAACATTATGTAGTTTGGTGTTTTGCGAAAAACGTTCTGGAGTTTTCTTGCTCATTTTACTGAAGAATATAATTCAATTAGGTTATTTATTGAATGCTATGACCAAAATGATGTAGCATTTTGGTCATAGCATATCGAGGTTTTAAATTAGCTTTCTATTTTTCCTTCGTTGATGAACGATGATAAGTTTTGTTGATTTATCTCAACTACGTTTAGAATCAGCTACACAACACGAGTACAGTTAGAAGAAAGTTTCTATACCTTCTGTCTTTAATACGATATAACAGATTATCTCAACCTGTGCCGTTTCATTACATTTGATTTTATTCCTAAACAAGACGTCTTTCCAGAAGATAAATCGCAGTGAAGAACAATGACAACAAATTAATCTCCATCGTGCACTTGAGTTATATCATCCAGAATTACTTTAATCTAAAAGTTCAGATCCTTCAAATTACAAAGAACAATACCTGCTCACATAATTACACATTTCTTTTTTTTACCTCCGCATGAGAAGTTTGATTAGCCACTCCTATAGTAAAATCTAGATGAGCTTTTGTCAATTCCATCGCTAAAATGGAGTTTTTAATAGAATCTGTGGATGAAAGTAATATTGCTGTAATTTGCTATTCAATCCAAATATGCTTTGCTTTAAATAAGTTTTAAAATGTGTAACTTGCCTCCTTCCTTATTAAATGAAATGAAAATAACAACCCAATTTCTACCTACCTTATTGATAAAGACAAAATTAATCTGAGTCACCGAAAGGTTAGGTTATCTTCTTACAAATGTAGAATAATCCACATTTACGCACATAGTCCAAAACATCTCACAAACTAAACAAAGTATTTTTCCCTACACTACAATGGAAACATTTCTTGTTGTTATGTGTATAACACGTGCGAAACTTTATTTTAAAATTGTTTGTGCTGGGGAAATAATTTTTACAAGGCAAAATTAATGTTTGCTATCTTTTTTCCTTTATATAATCAAATACTATAAACGAATACTAAAGATTTCAATGTAATTTAGTGAAAAGTATCGTTCAAAACATGAGTGATTCCAACCATATGAACTGCTCGATAAATCTCTCACTTGAAACATATGGTCCCTTTTCCAACTCTTGTGGGAAGAGAGAACATACTATTTTAATGCAGATTTGAATTTTGTTTGCCTAACAATCTCGAATCCATCGCTCATCTGAATCATCGCTCATTTTCTATATAATATTTTTTCGACCAAAAAATATTATATAGAAAATTGTTGTGCTTTGAAATATGATTATAAAATATGTTCTCCGGTGAATAATTTTACATCGTACCATTTATTAATCTCTCATGACACGGAAGTGAACAACAGGTTTAATATAATCCCTCTCCCAACTCCCAACAGCTCGATGACAGGATGGAAAACAGCTTCGTCACATCCGAGCCACCTTAATTATTTTACATACGTGAATATGTGAATGTTTTATTTAAGCAAAGTGACTTTGGTGTTTCATTTGAGTTTCGACTTGATAAAATTTCATTGCTCCAAAGTATTAATTAACTAATCGATTAACTTAAGTTAAATTATTTGAAATATCATAACACGAGATAGTATTATTATTGGATGAACCTAATCAGTTATAACGACAACACATGAATTCCAAGCAGTTTCCAGCACATATTTTTGTAATTTCAAAATAAAATTTAGATTACTTGATTTTAATTGTAGTTTTCAATAACAGATCACGTAAATCAACAACAAAATACTAGTCAATCCATTACTAATTCAAATTAAATGTTCAAACTTGATAATGTTGAAAGAAAAATATGACTTAAAAAAGCAAAAATAAATCCTTAATGAACGAGTTTCCTGTATTTTTACTTGAACTATCTTTAATCTCCTTACGTCAAAGCTTTGTTTTTTGTTATTTAATTAGAGGAAAACATTTCTACATTATTCAAATATCTCAGTTTTTCTTCTACATGTTTGCAATGAGTAAAATAAATAATGAAACGTTTCAAACGAAGAGGTTAAGTTTGTGATCAGACAATCATCTTATTGAGCCGTAATTTAGAGGAAATGTTCTTATAAGGGCACAGTAAGGGTTGAATCATCATGTAATAGCCTCTACTCCACGGTTTCATCTCCAAGATTAATGGTCATCTGAGGAGGGAAAATAAATCTTGCTCATGAAGTGCAGACCTTGACTATGTTTTGAAAAATAACTCCTCAATTTCATATTAAATTTTACTACATATAGCGTTTTAAATAATTTCATTTAAATACGCAAAACTTGCCACATTTTAGCGTGGCAAACAAAATCTTTGCAGTACAATTTTAATGCATATAACAATACAAATAAACTATTGTATGTTACATAATTCTACGAACTTCTTAAGAAACTACAATATTTCTCCGTAAGAAGCTACATGTTACTGAAACTAAGATATAACAAATGTTGTGGTAAGAAACTTAAGCTTCATTAAAACTCTTAAGCTTTAAAAAAATATCATCCAACTCTGTTCCACAATAAAATTCAGATTTGCCTTTTATTTATACGTAAACGTTCTTTTGCATAGGTGAACTCATTAAAATTAATTAATTCACTGAGCAATTGATATGATCTACGAGAGTTCTTAATACAACTCAATAACCAATCATTAATTGAATGAATTAATTTAAATCTCCAGCAATCTCACTTCAGTATGCGAATATAAACCGAGTCTAATAAGACTTTGACATATTTTATAATATTTTTTTACCCAAAATAAATGTATATTTCTTTACTCATAAGTTAATTAGTTAGTAAAATTCTGTAAAATTGTCAAAGAGTAAGACGAAATGTATGGGGTCTTGTAACAACAATGGGTCAGAAACCTATGGGTCAATAACATCAATTTTCATATTTCAATTTAATTTCCAAACTGAAAGATGTATAACATTAACGTGATTTTCCCTAGTAATAAAAATTTAATGAATATTTTTTAAGTGAAAGCAACTGTAAATTCTTGTTTGGTGCAAAACTATCAATCAAAAGTCTAAAGCAAATAAAAAATGGAATAAAATACATTTTGGTCAGCGGTTTTTACAGGTTAGAGTAGTCGACACTCACAGACGTTATCCGTGCCGATTATCCAATATTTCAACATGATGTTGTAAGATAATTACTTCTTCCACAAGAGCATTTTCATCTAGGGCTCTTCCAATATAGTTAAGATTTATTGCATTTGCACAAAGGTTAAGTGGTAAAACAGATTTATCGACTCTGGAAATTTCTCTTGCGGTGAACTAAAGAGAAACTACCCTCGTTTATTATTTTTTTTTACTGCCGCAGTGTTTCCTCAATACTTTTGTTACTATAACTTTTTTAACGGGAAGATTACAGATGTAAAAACTAACAGAGTGTATAAGTGAAAATTCACTTTTTTACTATAGCAAAATTAAAATATAATCAAATTTCACATGAAAGTTAAAATACTCAAAACTATAAGAAAGGAAACCTTTTATTTGAGAGGTTAACATACGCACGCTCCCGTTTGAGATGTGAAAACTCCATTTGACCTCAAGCAGCGTAAAATGTGATGACAGTTAAATTGGTGGAATCAAGTTATGAAACTTTATCCAACAAAGTTAAAGTATTAAAAGAGTGTTATAGTTAGTTTACCAACTATGCAATAATAATGTAAAATCAAGTAATTATAATACCGTTTATTTCGTTGAAGGCACATTCAGTATTTGTGTTTTAGAAAATATTTTGGTCGTGCAATTTTCCAATTTATAAATTATGATAAGTCAATTATTTCAGTATTCGTATAAGCGTATAAGTACATAGTGTTGATTCATTTGTAAAATATTAGGAGCCACCCTATTAACAATACAATATTAAAAATACGCAAGTAATTTTATATTTTTTCCCGCAATACATATTTCAATTTTTTATGAATAAAACGTAGCTTCAAGCGATGAGGCGGCCGTGTCCTGCTAGTCATCCCGCTGAGTATTAGATTAAAACTGACCATCGTGTGCTACCTTCGCTGCTGATGAAAAACATAATTTATATTCCTTCAAAATAAAAGCACAAAAAAGTAAAAAAATGTTCACGATATCACTATTCACATAATCAGCCCTGGTCATTTCTTATGGATATATAAAAAAAACCTAAAAACCTTATTTCTATGATTGCGCTAAAATAAAAGGAATCAATACCTTTTGAAACTTTTTATAATACAAAAAAATTGAAGGCAATAAAACTGGAATCCAAAACCCCCATATATTCATTGTAACACTTCAATCATCTATAGCTCTTAAAAACCAATCATCTAGTATCTTAAAACCTAAAGTGACAATTCTAAATGAGTGACCTGTGTCAAAGAAGATTGTAAATAATAGCTTCCCTTAACCCAACATCTGTTTTTTTATTTAATTATTAATAAATATTTATACAAAAAATTTTTACGGAACAACTCAATTTTACAACAGTGTATATACGACAAATCCCAAGAACAGAACTTGCTCTATGAATATCCAAACTAATACATTAATTTAATACACATTATCTAATATATTACTTTTTTATATTGCTGGTAGTAATATATTGCAGAAGCCGTTTCTCTGGCTTTGACGGTGTTGTTCAGTGCTAAATAATGAATTGTAGTGAATGTTTCTTGTTATTTTAACTCTTTGGTGTCTTTAAATTCGTTGGGGAAACTACATGGGTGTGTTGCATGTTGTAAACACTTAAAGACTTTATAAAAATGAGCAGATCCCCTAATATGTATGCTTTCTGAGTTAATCAAAGGCTGACGCCGCGCCGGTTGCAAGCTATGCTTAGTATAGACCTTCAGTTGAGCCAGGAAGCATATCTGTCCTTGTAGTAGAGACCAGTCCAACAAAGCTATATTGAGTATAGCACTAATTATATAAATCAATTTAAGAGCTGAATTTCTTCAAGGGAGGAATCGTCGTATTCAGGTTAAACACCCAATAGACTTTAAATAAATCAATAACACTTCTCAATCAGACTTCAACTTAAATGGCTCAATTTGCCTCTGTAAGGTGTTTCACTGTGGATCGGAACAAGGTGAAAATGAGTGGATGTAGGCAATGAAGAGATGGGGGTGGGGCTGCAAGTAATAGTCTCCGTAAATCGATCTCCAACCCTGAGAGGTGATTGATGCTTTACTTAGCCTCACACATCAGCCTCACGCATCGCTTCGTCGCCACTCCTGGCCGCGATGGGCAGGCTGTCAATCAGTTCATCATGTTATTCAATTTAAACCACGGTATAGAGTTTTTTGGGGAATTTCCGCGGTGCACGCATTCGGAAAACGAAACGTTTAGTATAGAGGGCATTTCTATGTAAGGGTAGATTCAATGTTAGTATTTTACGACGGTCCTCATGGGCATTTCTCTTTTGGTGACCTTCAAAACCTATACATAATGGACTATTCTTCGAAATGCATTTTTTTATATTCATATTACCCAATCGTGGTGTCAAGAAAAACAGTTAGTATGGCTTCCAAAATTTATGACACGATGTTCCGAGCACCAAATCTTATTAATTGTAATAATTAATTATTAATTAATTATTTAATAAATTATAAAACGTAATAAGATTGATTTTATATTTATCAACTTCAAATGATAATTTAAGGTTCAAATATTTCAATTACCATATTTTTTTACAAATTTCATAAATATAAATTGTTTTGCATATACGTACCATCAAGGTGTGTTACCTACGAGGTTAACATATATATATATATATATATATATATATACACACAGAAACCAGTGGTATGCGGTATGCACATATAGACAGTTAGGTAGTGGAGTACAACGGACGGGTTAACCCCCTCTCTTAGTCAGCCGTAATCTCTTCATTAAATCGTAATGTCGCATCCCTGCTTTGGTGGTCAGAGTTCTAGTCGAGTTAGATTAGAATTTATACAAATTCTTTTTGCTTATCATTGTAATGTCTCTATTATCTACTATATAAAAATACTTTTACCCCCCTGCTATGTTTAGTTGCATGTTACTCCTTGTAATAAGTTATTAAAATAATAGCCTATTCTTCCTCCCAGCGGGAGTAAAGTGTTCACTTTGTCTCCCAGTGGAAAACAAAATAAACCCATAAGAACTCGATACAATTAAAAATTGACCGTCTTCAAATTCCGATGCACACATGCAAATATGTTAAATCTCGACGGATTATAGGCGTTAACAGCTGATTAGTGACAGGAAACTGAAATTACAGTAGAATCTACTTGTACCTTACTCCATCAACACACAAATAATTATTGGGAAAAGGGAGGAATGATTTTGAACAAGTAACATACTGTATATTCTATATGTGAATAGCTATAGTATCAGACCATTTCACTTTCAATCATCAAATTCTCTTCTCATCTTAGGTACAATTATAAAAAGGCATGAAGTTCTCTCATTTCATTTATCCATACAATATTTTTGAGTACCTTAGGTTAAAACCGATACATGTTAGATATTAAAAAATCTATTTTAATTAATTTTGAGTATCACTTAAGATACTTAACTGACACTTCCAAAGCGTAACCTATAATTATAGGAGTTGGTCTGTTAGTCATGAAGTTTTCTCAGCATCTTATATCAGCAAAATGTTTAATAAATTCGAACAGCTGTTCCGATTTGTATTGCTTCTCTATCGATAAACTAAAAACTACGCCAAGTGTTTTATGAGGTTCTTAAACCTCATGAAATATTAGCCTCTTTTTACAAGTATTGTATTTTGCTGAATAGTTTCATGGATGGAGATTTCTTGTAGCGATCTTAATACAAGGTAAAGATAGTTTAAATATTCTGCTGGTTTGCAGATATTAGACCGCTTAAAGCTGTTACAACAGCCACAATATGAAACGTTTGGTCCGAGTATCACACTAAGAGGATTACCCGAAATACCCGAATTACCCGTAATTACCCGAAATACCCGATTACCGTAACCAAATACCCGAAAAGGTATTTAGTTACGGAAATCTAATAGCTTGTGCACATGTGTTTCCTATTCCGTATCTCTTTATTATGTTCCATACAAAATATCATAATCGTCACTAAGCTATTTATTGTTCTACATGTGCGAAAAGTTGTAATTTTATCGTCAATTTTTATAGCTTTTTTACGTATAACACTTTTCAAGTACAATCGGTTTTAACTAGCCTAAGAACCCAAGTATAATGTATACTGTCTCTTTTATTACCATTGATTTTTATATAAAATTATTAATAATTATAAACTTACACAGATGATCCTATCAAATCTTTAGGTTATTATTATGATGTGAAACTATGACACCTTCATGACAATGATAATATTTTAGGGCAAATAATTACAAGCAATCGCTGTTGACACTCTGTTATTTATAATCCTCGATTAATTTAAGAAACTCTAGAATTCTGTCCACTTTTCATAGCTTTTGTAACGATTAACACTTTACAACTACAATGGGTAGGTCAATATACACAAACTATACATATTTATTGATTTTTATACAAAAGTATAATAACTATAAAACTGATGATATGATCAAATATTACATACTTCTGCTCTGGAAGGTTGATACCTTTACGACAAGAAGAGTATTTTACGGCCTAATTAGATCAAGTCCGTGTATTGTATTTGCGACTATTCCACTTGAAGTGCTTTGTGAGTTCAAAATCAATTTGCATCGATAAATTAAAAGCATAAACTATCCTGATTGGCTCCTGCATTATATGCTATATTGCTGATTACAGAAGTTTTATGGTCGACCGTATTTAAAAGGTATCTCGTACTTTTAGCTAAAGGAGAATGAGACTGACAATAAATGAAATATTTATAATTTGCAACAAATTCTTCTCCTTCTTTAACTAAGTGCTATACTTAATATTTTCAATTATATTTTGTGCCCACAAAATATAATTGAAAATATTAAACATACCTCACCAAAAAACAAACCATGTCATTCAGAAATAAGTGCTATACCGTCTAAATTTTCTTAGCTTCGGAGAAATTCTATATTTAATGGGTCTGCTATTTGTTATGGACAGCGTTATACAAACAATTTTTCAAGTTAGATACCTTTTGATTTTGTCATTTACGCCATTGATTTATTGTTAAAATGGTTTTAACAATTCGTTAAAATATCCCACTTAATTTTGAGGTGATGATATATTTTGTTTGTTTTTATAACGAAATATTTCAATTTGTCATTTATTTACTTGGAACTATTTTGTAACGATTTTGTACGTTATCGTTTTGATTACGTTTTTCTAAATTAAAATGGTAATAGATTTCATATTTCAAAAGAATATTAAATTACATTCAAATATACAAAGTAATACTTTAAGTGCTCTTTCAACATGAAAACAAATATATAAATGAATATCTCTTTTAAACTCATGTACAATTAAGAATTGTAATAGTTTTGCAAATGTAACATATACTTTGGACCTTTTTGTTAATGTTTTTGTAAATGTAGTTATTTAAGCTTTGAACCGGTATAATAGCATAGAGAAATATGAATTAAACGAATAATTTCTCAGATTTAATAGCTCAGCAATATCATAATAAACTATCTGCCATTTTCTCCGCTAAATGGTCAAATGCATTTTTTCTAACTTCGCCTGTATTTATTTCAGCTTTGCTACACAATTCTATAATACATTATTATAATGTAAAAAGGTTATATTTTCCCCTCCGTTATTTGTACATAAGCAACAAGCTCAAAGCAGAACAAATTCTTTAATACAGCGGGTTAAACTGGGACACATAAATCACACGAATTAACTCATTAAACCTTCATGCATTTATTATACTTAGTGCTCCGCTATAGCATTAGAGATTTTTTAAACTGTATTAGATGTGTAACTATAACATTTTAGTATCGGTACAGTTTTACAAATGAAGTAAGATAAATAAAGTAAAACTAAAATGCAGAGGAGGAAATAATTTGTCATACTACTTATTTTCAGAACAATAGTTTGATATGCATTTTCCGTTTCGAATTCATCACAATCCCCCTCACCACTATCATATGCTAATACTAGTTTAAACACTGATGGACTATTCTGTTATGAAGAATAAGTTCAAATGTCAAACTTCGTTAACCCTCGTGTAAACGAAATTATGTTCTAACATTTCACCATTTAACATTTTAGGAATTTATAGGATAAAATTCAATCGTAAGATAAATATTTACGTTTTTTATTTTATTTTTAATTTATCAGTTGGTTCAATGTGCCAAGTTTCTTACACTAAATGAGCCAAATGCTAACTTTATTATTATAAATATTTGCCGGTGTATATTATAGTGGAGAAGGGCTTCCATTTATTTTCATATTTATTTATTTTTATCGTGTTTTAACTGCATGGGTGACTTTGTCAGCATATGTATCGAAAATTGTTGACATAGGAAGAAGTAAATTATTTCCTAATGTCTCTTGGCAAACAAACCAAATTTTCTGAAAGACCATGTTATCAAATGTTATTTTCTTTCAAAAAATTTCTAAAAATATTTAATTTCAAAATGTTTAACAGGGTTATCTTCATTGTGCCTCTTAGTATGTTGAATGTTTTCCAGTTTAGATTAGCTCTAATTTAAGGAGCTAGAAAATATATACCGTAATTTTTTTAACACATGAACAAAAAACTCCGATGTTCTTAGAAAAAAATAGTTTATTAGCTTGGAAATAAATATTTACAAAATGACGTTGCATAACAAACATTTATTTGACAACTTTGCTTGAGCAAATTTGTCGCTTGCACACAGCGCTGTCAACTGATGTTATACACTGCCGGACAGATCGGCTTAATGGCGAATCCAAACAGAGCTCCTGTGAATTCCAAACTCAATTTACCTGATGAAATCAAATTACCTAAGTCCCCTGATTGATGTTTCAGTGGAGTATGAGTCATTCCAGTTCAGTTGCATTTCGAATGTGGATTTTGCTTCAATAATACGTTAAATGTTTATACTAAAATCTAAAACCAACAACCGAAATTCCTGAAACGAAAATGGTAAGAAACCCTGATTGTTTGTATCACACAGTCACTTGTTTTATAACAACTGAATAAATACTCAGTTTTGTAGCTATAACTTCAAAATTACATACACTCTAATCACAACAACATAAAACACAGCCGAAGCAATAAAAGCTGCGGCGGGATTCTTTTTCTGTTTTTCCCGTCCTGTTTTATATTGAGGGGTGGTCCTAACTTCAAATTTAGGGTGTTTTATATTTATTGTAAATGAAAAGGAACTTTAAGTTCAATTTAATTTTACATTTTACTCCTTTAATGAGTGAGTTAAATAATACTTTATCTCCCAGTGGGAGTAAAGTGATACTTTGTCTCCCGACGGGGAGACCTGGGGGAGACAGAACACATGCAAATATCAATGTATTACATGCGCTAACAGCTGGATAGTGACAGGAAACTACTGCGGAATGGAACAGCTGGTGCTTCACGACAATTACGGTTTTGATGTTATGTAGTGAATAAAATACAATCAACTTGAGTATGATAGTCGTGTCAACACAATAATTATTTTAAGTATTGGGCATTTATCTATCCATACGGGTGCGGAGTAATTTTTGTATTTATTTCGGGAGTACAGAATATTTACTTCCTCAACACAGAAATAAATTAAGTGTAAAGGACGGCCTGATGTAGTGATAGGACGCAGGACTACGGTCCCCAAGGTCCCGGGTTAAAATCACCATTTGCGATTCGCTATGTTATAATGCCGCAACCTTGAGGGTGCAAAATAAGCTGAATATATAGCTGCAATGCATGTCCATGGAAACTAGTAAGCCTGGCCCTCATCTAGAATTTTTCAAACACAGAAATAACTATTATCATCAGTTACCAAATATTTATTACATATCCTCAGCTAGTGCATCTCAACAGGTTCCTTTTTTAGTCTGATCAATGTTCACTAAGTGTATTAGATCATCGTCTAGATTCCAAACTTAGATTCCCTGTAAGTCAACTACATTTTGCACATTTGGCTATGAATACACTAACTAGCTTTAAGTGCCCTCAGGCTGATCGTGGGGTTCAAACATTGCTTCACTTAACCGATTGGAATTCAACCACCTGAGTTTACTGACTGTGATATACTGACTGCATGAGACCAATGCACGCAACTGACTCCGGCTTGATTCATGGGTTGACCGATACTTGACTGTACCCGACGCGATACCGGGTAGACTGCGTAGTTAAATCTGCCAGAACATTCCCCCACGGGTCAGACCCCTTGCACACGCGTATGTCTGGCCCTAGACGGCTCTCTGACTGGTCTAAACCAGTACAGAGATCGACTATGAGTACAGTAATTAGAAACTGCCATTGTTCTGGTAAGTTTATTGGCTGTCCGTATTGACCAGATTCCTGTTCGCCTTGGTTGCTCCTTGTCTCTCTGGAATTTTTGATTTCAGGCTGATCTTGATAGCCAGTCAGGTCTGAGCCCTGGTGGAAGTTGCGGATTGTCCTTGTTTGTCCATCTGGAAGAGGATGAGGGACCCTTCCCCGACAAAATGCTAAACGTTTACTAGTCTGGAGGACGAACCGACCTGGGTGAGACTCTCCACAAGGAGAGCTCCCAGGAGGAAATGCATATGTGGAAATGCTTGGTAGGTCTCGGGCTGGAGGGTGTATTGCTCCCGGAAGACCCTAAAGGAAAGGTTGGAAATGTGTCTCTCTTCCTCCAGGGGCGAGGCTGACAGACCATACCAAATCTTTTCCATCCTCACAATCCCTTCCTTCCGTAAACTGCCAAATAACTCGTGCCCAGCTGGCAATGCTGGGGCTGTCATTCCTCCAAAGTCGACCAGTCTAACAGTCTGGTACGTTCCCGCAGGATGTGGAGGAGTTGCTGGCTGGTGACGGCTCTGGCGGTGTGCTCTCTCGGCTGTCAGATCTCCGAGTTCCGGTGCCGCAACGGCAAGTGTGTGCGGCTCGACGCCTACTGCAACACCGTGGACGACTGCGGGGACATGTCGGACGAGCCCAGATACTGCACTGGTATGACGTCTGCTTGCTTGCTTGTTTACTTACTTTGCTTATTACTCACGCTGAACCCTGAGCGTTGATTGATTGACCCTGATTTTTGTAGTAGAATTGATATTTGGTCTCACAAACTACAAAATTCTGCATGTACTTAAAATAAATAACTATATACACACATATATATATATTATAAGAAATATAACCGTGTGTATTTGCAGCCAAGTTATAATTTATAACATTTTGTGTCGAGAGACTTATTTTGGATTCCGGTTCTTTGAAACACTTTGTGTACATGATCTATCCAATTTTAAACAATTAAAGCGTTGTTTTTATTTTTGTCTGGCTGGTGACCGATTGAGAGTTTAATTGTTCTAAAGTTTGTTGATATAATTTACTTCCTCAAAAACTGGAACATAAATTAAAACTTAAAATATCAAGATTTTTTAGTATTCAGAAATATTTGGAATGCTAAGTCATTTTTAATTCATAATCGCAAGTTTTGTGAAAAATTACTTCTATTTGAAATATTTTATATAAGGAGACAATAGATGCAATAGAGGCTCTTTTAGTAATTTTCGCCAATTAATTAAAGTTTAAAGGTTGTTGTCAATGTTGCCCACATCAGTTGGACCAGTTTATCTTATTTTGCATGTTTGTAATTGAGTAACCTTTGAGTTTTCTTGGTGACTGGGATATCACCAGACACCTTTTATGGCTAAATGGTGTCTGCGTTTATTTGACAGTTGAATGTCCATAAAAAGAAACTTTGAATGTCTGAAACTTCATTAACGTTCAAAGAATACAACTTTGTTTTCTTTGGGTCGTGACGTTTCTTGTGATGGGAATATTATTAAGGTTTAAAGTTCGGGACAGGCGGCAAAATCTCATTACCTGCAGTTCAAATTATTAAAGTTAAATTGTTTTATATTGAAGAGAGTATTTTCTGTAAAGCCAAACAAGGCAATCTCCTAGATGAAAATAAATTTGTATTCGTTATTTTCCAGGCTTTTAGCTATATTGCGTTTTTTACAATGATAGAATAAATGTATCGGGAGATTTAATAAATACTAACACCCAGGAAATGTTTGTTAGACTGCCCATTTGATGTCAGTTAGATTTATCTCATTTATAAGGTGACCTTCTCACAAACAATAAAAGGACCCATTTATTAATTTATAGTGCATTGAAGTTTTAAGTAAATCTCATGTTTTTTAGCTTTGTGCTGTACTTAAATCAAATTCTTTTGCTTACAACTCAGTTGTTCATTTCCTCATATCAATTATAACGGTCACTTTTCATAAGAACGTAACGTTACTCTATTTTACAGTTGACAATTACATTTCACTTCATCGTCCACATTATGTGGGTATTATAGCTCAATGGAAATTTTTAGTTTGATTTGTTGCGATGATTAAATAGTTAAACTCAATGAAATAGATTTAAACCATAAGGCAGTTTATTTAATAACTAAGAAAGCTAGTGCAGTTTAGTCACTACAATTGGCCTAAGTAATTGTTTCTAGAAATAAACATAAGAAATACCATTGATAGACCTAATTTTTAATCATCATGAGCATATCGAACGTAAAAGCCAAGTTTACGTAACGATTTTATAGACCAACTCAAAAGCATTTTATATACTAGCAATTGAATTGTGTTTACATTTAATAGCATGTCATATGTTATTAATGAGGGTTGGCATTTAACATTAATGTGATGCACCCATCACCTTTTGTAAATTTTAGGTTGCGCAACGCATTATAATCAAAGTTTCCCGCTGACAAATATATTTATGAGGTGAGAAATACGATATTAAAACTTGCTGTGAAAGCTTCTCCATAAAAGGGAGAGTGGAAAGAGATGACAACACAGGTTCAGTTTTACCGGGGATGAAAAATATCATCCTTACTTTCATGTGACAATTGTTGTGATGCCGGTTGAAGATCATTGCTGTGCTTTGAACGTGATATTTTCAAACGCCGGAGGATTGGACCAAAGTATCCGTTCCTTTTTTTTATAAAACATTCACACACAATTATTTTATGAGTTAGGGTTTTTAAGTCTATAATACAATTTTATGATTCTCAAATATTGAGGTTTAGATAATCTAAAAATGAAAAACAATTTATCTTTATTTGGCATAATAATGTTATTATAACAGAGGAAATTTTAAAAGAAGTTGATAGAATTGAATTGACATTTTGATGCAGCCGACCATTCAGTGAATTAAGAATATTGAAATAAGTAATTTAGATGAAGCGTAAGGTTAAATAATATAAATGTGCGTTCATAAGTAAGCGTCCTAAAGGTTTATCTGTAAGAATAACATGGGAAATGACTATGAAAGTTTGTTGCGACAAAAAATTAAAAAAGGGAAACTTTAGGATAATATTTAGGGCCTACCCAACCAAATGCCGTATATCAAGTTTGATTAGAAAATGATCATTATGAATTAAGAAAAATATAGAATTTGTGTTATTCCTAATGAGAATAACTTAGGGTAAAATATTATGTTTACCACTGCTAATTTCTCGTTAGACAATGGTCTTAGAGCAATGGTCCAATGGTCCAACATTTTTAAATACAGTATTTGTTTTTGTTTTTTAGGGATTCAAATGGAGGAATGCAAATGACTATTTTAATTTTTCATGTAATGATTCCAAAAATTTTATTCTTAGGTTGGAAAATCCCCTTTAACCCTTCTTTCGAAGGGTCGGTCGGACTGGTTCACGAACTTGACCTAATAATAACCACTTTATATGATTGTATTGAATTTTACCAAGATCGGTTTTACGAGGATTGCCGTGATTTAACACACATACCGTCTGTATTTTATATTTTATGCTCATATACTAGTACTTACGCGTACTTTTTTACTTTAAAAATGTTGTAGTTTGTATTAAGGTTCTCTATCCTTGATCTAGTTTGTCTTGTTGCTTATATTTTTTTTACCAATATGTATCGTTTATGAATGAATACACGAAAAGCGGAAAAATAGCACGAGTTAAAGTAGAAAATTAAAGAATGGCGTTTCTTACTAGAGGTCCTCAAAATTAAAGTTATGATGTTTCGGGGGTTATTTCCGGGGTTAAAAGCGTTACCTATAGGCAATAGTCAATAAAAGTCTCCCCTATGAGATAGTTCACTAATGTTTCAGACAGTTTGGAAGAATTGGATTTAAACAAACTCATTGTAAATATCTGAATATAGTTTTACTTCCTGGAATAAGCTTTTTGAGACTCGTTTAATGTGCCAGTATATAAAAAGTTATTCAAGCTCGGCTGCACTGAAGCAGTGGTTTCCAGTTTAGGGACACTTAAGTCGCATAATTTGTGAGCTGTTGCATTAAATCTGACCTGTCGTTCCTTCCTGTCCTGTCTCTAAACTTTGACTAGATATTTTTGTTTCATAAAGCTAAGACCTTTTAAATATCATTTTCATATTACTTATTATGTTATTAAGTATTCACTATAAAACTATTGTATAACATTCTTTAGCCGATTTATTTTTTATTTTCAAAATTTTCTTACAAATATCACAGGTTTATTAGTTGAGCTAATTTTATTTTCCTACTCGTAAGAGTATTATTAATGTAATGCAATCATTTTATAAATACAATTAGGTATTAATGCTTCTAGATACCAGTTCACTTTCACCATCTGTATAAGGCAAAAGAGTATTTTGCAAAATTTGTTAAATAAAAGTTCTGAGAGGTAGTTTGTGAATTTTATTTTCAAGTTGTGAACGCATTGTCCTTTAAAACGTTAAAGTACTCAATCTTCCAAACAAAATTTATTAGGCATTACCATTGTTGGTGGGAGTTTTATATTTGCTTTTCAGGTTCTATGCTAATATGCAATGTGTATGTCTTCACGATAGTTGCTCTGAGTATCTTTCCAAAACGTCCTCAGTCGGCTGCAAGGCTAAGGAATCCGTGTTTCCATCTCGGGATGTTCACGTCTCTTTGTATCTTGTTCGCATCCCTATGTGAAGGTAAAACAGCACCCAAAACTTGGTACGTATTGGCGGTGTGAGAGTTTAGTGTTTTAAATAAAAAATATCCTCCAACTGTCAAGTAAATTTTAAAATTGACATAAATTATCCTGTAGTTGTGAAGTCTAGAGGAAAGCATAATCATAGTCATGCTTAGTGCAGAATATCTGACCGCCTATTCCTGATTGATGACCATTTGTACAGAATTTAATCAGCCTAAACCCAAGAAAGTAGACATAGAGACTATATTTTCCCCAAAAAATCAGAGAAGTATTTAGCGTCTTAAAAAGTAACATCCATATAACAAAGTGCTTCCATAAATTGAAGTGCTTCACAAGTTTGACTTAGGCTATTTAATGATTACCATACTTACTGAAGATCCTTAAGAAGATACCTAGTTTGAGCTTGATACTAAAATTATTGCTTTAAATTATTTAAGTAGTACTAAGATGTAAATACTCTCCTTTACACCTTCGCTGGATAATAATTGTCAATGAACATATGAAAGAAATTATATATCAAAGAAAGATAAGCCAAAGGAAAATGAAGATAATAAAAAAATATGCATTCTTAAAAAAATTAAAGATAGTCTATTACAAACCTGTCCTCATACAATTTAAGAATTTATTGCCAAATAACCAACAAACCAAATGTAGATGGCTGGAACCAAAATTGATTATTATTGTTTTATGTATATAATTTTAAATACAAGGTCCTATGTAAAGTAAAGTAAAATGTGAAGTAGTTAGGTAATTGAAAGACATTTTACCTCTTATATGAGCTATGCTTAACCTTAATGTGATGGATAAAGAGTTTGAATTTAAGTTTTAACAATGATAATATATATTTCATAGCCAATTTGTGTAAATTATTTTACGTGAAACATTAAATACAATTTTCTGAGGGCACTTATAGGCACATATATAGGCACACCATTTATGTCATAGACGTTCAAGGAACAAAAATAGTCTTATGGTCTATTAACTATTAGTATGTTTAAAACATATTTTACTCCATATAAAAGCTTGGGCTGGAATGTTCGAAAATTGTTCCCTAAGTTGAAGTTTATGTAGCCCTACCAGAGACTCGCAAAAACCAGAGAGCATGAAACTGTCTCGGAGATTTAAAATATTCAAGGGTCTCGAACTGGTTTGGCATGTCAGCAGACACGCCACCGATTTGCTGAACTTATCGCTAAATTTGTATCTTTAGAGATTCGGGCAAGGAAAATTAGTAAAATGTTTATACCATCTTCTTTGCGTTAAACACAATTTTTTAATGTTCCCTCAGGTTTTTTAAAATCTCCAGCCTTAGAAGATTATTTGATTTTCGCATTTTAAAATTAAAGAATGGACAGCTTTAAGAGTATCACTTGAGGAAGCTTTCCTCTTTAGGATGAAAAAAGGTAGAGGATAGCCTACATATGTATTAAGTTGTATTCTATATTGTAAAGATTTATAAAGCAGGGAAGAAAATTATTTATATCACTCACATCGGTAATAATATATCGGTTATTTATCTGTCATTGTCTTTTAGAATTGGATAATGATGACTGTTTGGTTTAATTCATGGGATTTATGAAATTATTCATCAACAGTCCACTTGCCATTTAGTATTGAGTACTTGGCATCGATTAAAATATTTTGAGACGTTCTCAGACGTTGAGACATTATTGAAAAAAATAAGGTAACTTCAAAGTTTATTATAGTGAAGTTTAGAATTTATTAAGTAGAGATTTTTCTTCAGACCCACGAATGCGTCAATTTTTCCCCCACTCAGACAAGTAATGCTGTTTTGCAGGCATAAAGTTTCTTGTATGTAGCTCTCAGTGTTTTAAGTTGCGTATGTAAAATGATCAAAGGGAAAAAACATGATTGTTTTAGCTACTTACCGAAAACATATCAATTAGCGTTAAGAATTGAATAAAAAGGTTTTGGCCATCAAAATTTATTGATTGAAATTGACAATCATTGTTGATATTTATTAAACAACGTATCAACCAAAAAGGCCCTTGTTAGTTTTTTTTACAACTCCAACCTCCAATTCTTAGTTTTTAGCCCAATTGTTAGTTTTTTTATCTCCAATTCTTCAGTAGGCCTATCAATGTCAGTTGCGATTGGAGTATTTACGTTAATATTGATGGGAAAATATTTTTGTAAAGGTGTGCTTGAATTTCCTTTTACACAAAAATTCGCATGCTGGGGAAATATTAAAGAAAAATTCATACTTTACTATTATTTAATACAATGGTTTTTAGGACGAACTAATTAAATATTTAAAAAATTAAATTATTACCAGACATGCACAATTCCAAGATAAAATAAAAATGAAAAACAGGAAGACCAGAGACAGGTTGTCCGAGCCCGGGCCAATGAGGGTCGAAGGAAGGAAGCGGCGACTCCCCCGGGAGCTTGTAATCCGCCCGCCGCAGCCCCAGTGTTGGCTTTTATTTTTGTAGCTTCTACAAGTAAGACTCAATTGCCCGTAAATCAACAGATTGGACTGTGTTGATAACAATTGTTTTATTGATGATCATTTTCAAAATGTTTCTAAAGGTTTGTAATTTTGTTTCATCATACTGACACAGAAACATCTATTTTCATAAACGTATTTGTATTACTAACTTCCTTTTTAATGAGTTATGTTTTGTGAATTTAAAAATAAAACTTTTTTAATGTTAAAGAAAAATGTAATAACTTTTCTTCACTAGAGTTTATTATGTAAAATTATACAAAATCAGCAGCGCTAGATTTACAGTGAGGTTCCAGATATTGCGTTTAGTAATCGGATATCCCGGGCCCGGTAGATTTATGGCAATGCGATGGTTCAGACTGCGCCTCTCCTCCCTGTTTGTAACAGTCATACCTACAGAATGGGAGTTTAACAGCTTACGTTAAATTTCTAAGAATGATTTAAACCGTTTTTAAAAGTCTAAGATATATTTTAAATACTAAAAAATATTTCAGTTTGAAATACTTAGGTGCAGGGAAAAGCAAAAAAGGACATCCGAAAGTAAAAAAATAAAACTGAAGTTTAAAACTGTATGAAACTGAAGCTTTTTCAATGATGGGTTCTATTTGTACTTCTTCATGGTTGCTACAACTTGTGGATGAGCCTACTATCACACCGTACAGTAACGATGACCAGGTGAGCATTATCGGATGAGGTGAAATATTAAATTTCTCTTTAAGTTTTCTAATAATAATTTTTAAAAACACTTTATAAATTTTATCCCACAAAACTCATTTTAAGTATTTAAGTATGGGATTTCCTCCATTTTCCAAAAACCAGATCTGAATAAATAAAAACATGGAATATTTCACCTATCAGTGTCCTTGTAAGGTAAGCGAACGGAGATAGTCATTCAGAATACAAAAAAAAAACTTAGATGAGAAGATCCCAATTCATAATTACAACACACGACATAATACTCATTTTGCCCTGCAACACAGACTAAAGGTTTTTGAGCAACAACCAAAATACAGTGGGAAAACAATTTTTCAGGCCCTCCCAGAAAACATTAAAAATATCAGTAAATTAGAAAAATCCTAATCCGAACTAAAAAAACTGCTTTTATAACCTAGAGACCTATCTTAACCCCGACTCACAAGGCTACCTATGTCCAAAAAATACCCCTTAAAACCTACTAACTTTTTCCTAATAAAACCTACAGCCTAAAACCAAATACAGCCTTCTTAGTGATCCTGGATACTATATGGACACTGACGCCTTCAGAGCCATCTCTCAATAGAGCCTATGAAGAAGATGATAAGTGAAGTACATGTTACATTTTAATAAAAGCCAATTAAGCTTCCAATCAAGCTTCTGTTTTTAATTTGCGATTACTTTTTTTTAAGCACCAACCTATTATGATACCCAAATCATTTTTAAGAACATTCAGGCATTTAAACATTAGATAATCTAGAATATTTTTTTAAATATAATTTTTTAATTGTCATGAGAAATTATAGCTAAAATATAATCATGTAAATCGAACACAATATGAAATTTAACTTTCATCCGTCTTATGATGTCAACAGGATAAATATGGCGTAGTTATTTTTATTGATAACTTTAACATTTACCTATGGAATGTGGATAAAATAAGTGTTTAAAATATCGTATAGTTTACATTTATTAGCTAGTCATTAGTTTTATAGGCCTTCTGATACAAAACTCCAAACATGTGTTTCTTCTGTCAGTTTGAGTATTTTGATTTGAAAAGTATAATTTTTCGCATCAATTGATGCAAAGTAAAAGATCTTGACAAAATTTATGTTTGATATAGCGACATTCCTTGTATAAACTAATAGGACAAAGAATAATTACAACTTTTCACTTCCCTTTGTATAATAAAATCTTATTCAAATGCATTAACATTCGAGCCCTTTAATATTTAGGAATAGGTGAAATAAAGTAAATTGAATATTCCATTTACCATTCTCCTTAACGATGAAACAGTTTGTGAGAGGTCACGAATTAAGTTAAGTCGGTTTATGTTAATTACAAGTTTATGCACGACTCCAACTCTCGACCGTCAATTAGAGGAGCCAAAAGACGGTCTGACCCGTTATCAGTAGAGATTCAGGTAACAATTTTATCTTTAGATTTTAACTTCTCTTTTTAGTTGGAAGAATCTTTTCAATTCCGTCAATAATTACAATTTTTCTCTCGAAATGTTGCATAAATTTCGCATTGTTTATAAAAGTCTTAAATTATTTGTCTTTTAAGACTTATATTGCGTATAAATGTTTAATTTAGTAAAAAAAGTTTATAACTTGCTACACAATAGCAATTGATTTCTCCGAATTCTCATTAATTGGTACAAAATAATATGTTAATTGTTCGGACCCAACGTGTTCACATTGATCATCTGCCTCCAAAAAAGAAGATTTTTATCCTTTTATTTTATTTTAAGCCCAAACCCAACTCTCTAAGCTCATTTCACTTCAAGTTGAATGATTTAATAAATTTGTCGTTATTTTTGAATGACCATGTATTTTGTAGTTAATTAAGGGGATAAAGTACAATATTGTGTCCCGAGAAAAATGATGTGTCCCGAGGGCGATTATTTTTCTGAAAGAGACAAGTTACTTTACGCCTTTCATACATACAAAATCCCCCCATCTGCAAAAATTAATAAATTCACAGTGAATTAAAAATAATTATTGTCTTGACATGAAAAACAAGATTGCAACAAATACAAGTTAATTGTGATGTTTTAATTATATACACTCAACACTTAGTGTCGCAGAGCATCAGCTGTTCCGTTAAGATTACCCCTGCCACTGATAAGCCGTTAGCCGATCTGTAATCCGTTGAGTGGCAACATGTTTAAGGCGATCAGTTATTGAATTATTTATTTTAATGCTATTCTTGGGGGTTTACCTTGTTTCGCCAGGATATTAATTTAAGGTTCTATTTAATGTTTTCAGCCTGGGTTCCCGCAGCCTGTTGATGTTTAGTGGAATTCTTTCAATTAAATCCCCAGGCAAGTCCTACACATCGTGCATACATACACTCCACCTTTAATAAAAAAAGTATACACATTACCACAGGTAGTTCACTGCTATAAATTATGAGTATCTGGAGTAGAATTTCATTGCAATTATGATTATTTCACATTTCCATTACCTTAAAATGTTGTCTCACTTGTAAACAAGTAATTAATTAATATATAATTTCAGTAGTTTCCTACTACAAAGGCTCCTATAGCTCGCGTTTGTTTCATTTTACTTGAAATAGCATTCTTGTACCAGACATTATTTAAAAGCAGATATTTTAATATTTATTTCTACGGACTTGAAGTTTTGACCATGTATGATATAATGTGCTAGATGTATGAGGTATTCACAGTATCGAGGACTAATAGTTTCAATAATGGTATTAGATACGTAAATTTCCAAAAATATTTAGGATTGTCCTGTGAACTAAATACGACAAAATATGGTGAATTAAAACCATTTTTATTATATACCATAAGCATCTGGTGCCGAAAGAATTCGTAAGTTAAGAAACGGCAATTAAATTACGTTTGCTGGAGTTAATCCCAAGTTTGTAGAATCCAAACCTTTTCTTCATCTCTTAATTGTCCCAGAGGATAATCGTGATAGTCGAGTTACATTAACAAGGACGTTTGAACATCTTTAAAACGAACCTAAGAATTTAGTTAAGTTATGAAGAATATTTTATCATAATTTCATTTGATTTCGACAATAGAATTCCTAAAATATGGTGGTGTCAAAATTGCAGTTCTACTGGAAACTAATTTATACTAAAGAAATAATGTAACTACTATGCGAAAAAGTTTAGTCGTTTGCTTTAACAGCCATAATACGGCAATGAAGTTTTACAGTTAACTCAGTCTAAAGCTGGTAACGAATGTATACATCCACATCTTTTTATCGTTCCTTTGCAGAACTGATGCAGTAAATAAAAGGACTCATAAATCACCTTTTCAAATATTAATATATTGTAATAAGTTATTGAAAAAAACTTGGCTTATTTCTTTCATTCTAAAATCAGTATTTACCATATCTCTCCAAATTATAATATAAACATCTATAGCTATTGGCCGAGCTCTGGAATACTGGACATTTGTAACTAATATAGTATATTCAAAACCAATGTTGGGCCTTTGTAGAGCTATAATCGTTATTACAATATTAATGTGGGGTGCAGAGCGTTCGCAAGAGTTAATAACTTTGTAAACTCCCTGAGATAGCGTCAGTTCCCGCCTTTGATGCAATTATTGCTCCTTACTTTATACGATCGTATAACATTTATTCTTTGATACGACTTACTTTCACTTACGTTTCTACGAAATCCATTTTAATTTCATAATTTAAACATGCTAATATTTGAGCAGATTTAACTTGAAAAACAAAATCAATGCAAAAATAATGAAAATTAATTAATGGAATTCATAATTATATAACAGTAAAGTAGTTTAAATGAGTGCTTGTTGTAGGAAGATCAAACTTTTCACTGAAAAAATATACCTCAAAAGTGTTATGCTTTTAATTAGTCTTTCCATTAACGGAATTATTTTAAATTTTATATGTTTTTGAGCTTTTGTTAAGAAAAAAATGTATTGTTTTTTCCTCATCTACACATCACTAATCTCAATATTCTACCGTACTCATATAAACTATTTTTTTCCAATTAAATATACTAAACAGACGATTAGTCCTGATTGTTATATTTCGTATCCAATTTTATGCATATAAGTTCAATAATATCCTAGTCATTGGTATGATTTATAAAGACTAATATAAAATGTATTGATTCAGATAATTAATTTATTATTTTTAGGAGTAGATTTTTCTAAACTAAACCATATTATTGTTCTTACTTTAGCTCAGTGGACTCAATTCGTTAAGAAGCGAGATTTTGCCTGTGCGTATCAGTTCTAAGACCAACTGTCGAAGGCCCAAGGAAGGGTTCCCAGTTTAGAGGCGGTCAAGTCGCATAATTTGTGTACTGAAGCATTTAATGCGACCCTTCGCCGCGCCACCTGACTGACGGGATTTTTAAAACTAAAACTTTCTCTGAACATCGAACCTCTTTTAAATTATTATTGGTTAATTATGTTTTACGTGTCTCAGCTCGTGATCGGCTGATTTCAATGTTTTAAATTTTATTTTAGAGCTGCTTTTAAGAGGAAACCCACTAAAAACTGAGCTTCAAATTCCCCTCTTCACCACCAACAACCCCCCCTCCCCGATCACCAACAACCTAACATACCTTGTGCCGCGTGAATTCACCCCCCCGACCCACATTCAGGGGCCTGGGGCGAAGCCCCCAGCTAGCCGAGGGCGAGTTGTAATATACTCATATTTCGAATTTAAAATCAAATGGGGAAACAAATTTAATGATCATTATTTCCAAAGTTTTATTTAATCATTCTTTTTTTAAATCAAAATATTAAAAAAAAACTAACCGGTTTGAATGATTGAAATTACATTTGTTAATTCCTGTTAGCTGTTCTGTTTTATTTAACCATAAATACTTCATTTTGAATGAGCTAGAGCAAAAGTTATTAAATGGTGTTTATTTTCCATTCATTTGATTCCCCCGCTCAGACGTTTTAAAGCAGGCAGAATCTTTTATCTTCAATTTCCTGACAAGTTCGCAACGAGTTCCACTCCCTAAACTTTTAATAATACAAACAATACCCGTTAGGTTTCGTCGGAAACGATTCTCAAGTTCTCTTACAAAAAAAACTTTCTCTTCAGAATAATAGAAGCCTCTTGAGATAGATTATCTTTTGAAATGGTTTTCGATTCTATTTATATCGAAAATCCTCTTTCATAGTATACATTTGACATTTAGATCAGGAATTGAACTTTAACGTGAATAGAAGGTGTTTGAAAGATGTTTTTGGTAGAGTTATTACAAAATATGGATGTAAATGTAAAACAATTTATTTTACAAGAGATATCCAAACCCATACATCAGTGAATATGTTTTTTGCGAGAACCGATTCTTAAAAACAAACACTATACTGTGATCACAATGCTGATTAAAAACCTGATTGTGTAAAATCCTGATCTTTGATAGTGAATTGCGCTACTACCAAAGATATAATTATGCAATTAAAACTTTTTAATTAGTACCCAAAGGCTTTCTACTAGCATTTTTATTAATTCCCGACAAAGACTGACTTAAATTTTAGTGAAACGAGGGAAACAGTTTGGAAGGACCGCGGGTAGCAATTAAGTTTAATCGGTTCAAATCAATATGAAGTTACGCGGCGTTCATCTCTGGGCCCAGGCCGACCGTGTCCCGGCATCGTGCGGCTGGGGCGATACTTAGCATGGATGGCGTAGCAAATAGTATCGTGGTTCTGAAAATGTTTTTGATTTGAGCAAACTTTCAAGGATTGTTTTTATTTCCCCTTACTTATGATTTCAATTTATAGCATACAAATGATTTTTTTTTTACAAAACAGTGTTTATCGTAATTTTAACTGAAGAGGTTTAGTCTAAGGTAAAGGCTGTATTAAAAAGGTCAGCCGTTAAGGGACCGTATTAAAGTTTGTTCCGTATTCAAAAAAATACGGTTTTAGTATATCATTGATGAGGTGCATTGATGTACCACTGTAATATACTAAAACCGTACCTCTGTGTGTGTACCTCTGTGGCGGCTAAGAGAGGTATGTTTTTTATTTTTTAGTTTTTAACAAATACATTACGTTTAAATTAATCACATGTTACTTAGTAATAAAAGGTTCAGTTGGTGAAATTAAATAAATAGATTCTTATTTTCCATGAAATTTCATATTATTGACATATTTATTTGAAAAAAATACAATAAGCAATTAACTAGTAAAAATAACGGGTAAGGGATTGAAATATGAGGGGTTTCAATTTCCAATCCATGGATAGATCAAATAAAGTTTAAGACTCGTTAAAACATTAAGCTGTTTAACCATCCTATAATTTGCAATGTTTTCCTAAATATTCTTATTCATATATTAGAGAGTAATTAGGATACATAAACACAAGTATTCAGTTTTAAATAAGCAATCAAAATTATATCAATAGAGAATCACGCAACATGTTCTTGAAAACTATTTAAGGTCTGCTTAATACTAATACAATACTGTAGTACTATTTCTTTTATATTTTCAATGTAGGCTATGACTGGGTGAAGCGAAAACTTCTGTCGTCTATCTGCTCTGCGATTGGAGAGAATTTACATCAGTTCCATTGCCGTTGGATTATCTGGTTGCAGTAGCTTCGATAATACCATTTTATCTGCGGAGATTTAAAGCTCACTTTATTGATATGATAAAATTACTAATTCAACTATACTTTTACTTAGCTGAGGTAGACTTTTTTTATTAGATGAACAGTACGTAAACCAATCCTTGTAATATTTTGCTACAAAATCAAGAATTAATATCAAATTAGATACGTTTTATTACACCAAAAATTGTTTTCCTTAGCATTAAGAGGTAAAAAATATTAAGCCAATCAAACATAGAGCCGATTTAATCTATCAACCTTATACAGGGTGTTTACGAAAAACCTTTATAGACTTCGGTATATGGTTCCTTACATCAAAACTAAGAAAAAAGTTCCCATAAAAATAGGTCCTAAAATGCTCAGTTATCCGTCTGTCGGTCTGCATGTGTTTTAAACATGATTTTGCATAGCTTTGGAACCATTAAAGATATCAACTTCAAACTTGGTACGTATATGCTAACTAATAGGACCTATTTTGATGCGGAGTATCAAGTTTCTCCTTTGTACCAATTCAAAATGGCAGCTATTTTTATATTTTAAAACGTAATATCTCAATAACAATAAATTTTAGAGATATTGTACAGGACAAAAAGGTTGCGTAATTTTAATTCCTACAAAGTCATATAAAGATCATAAAGATCGAACTACAATTAACGGTGTTATTGTAATTTTTCTAACAGAATACATGCTTGTTTATGGCAGTTATAGCAAAATTTCGGATAAAAATTGCAATAACTCCGTTAGTTGTACGTCGACCTTTATGATCTTTATATGGTTTTGTAGGTAATAAAATTACGCACCTTTTTTGCCTTCTCTACAATTTCTGTAAAATTTACTGTTTTTAAGATATTAAGTTTTAAAATATAAAAATGGCTGCCATCTTGAAATGGTACAAAGTGGAAACTTGATACTCCTCGCCAAAGTAGAGCATATCGGTCAGCATATACGTACTAAGTTTGAAGTTGATATCTTTAGTTATGCAAAAATTTATGCAAAATCATGCTAAAAACACATACAGACCGACAGACGGATAAACGAGCATTTTAGGACCCATGTTTATAGAACTTTTTTTAGTTTTGATGCAAGTAGCCATATCCCGAAGTCTGTAAGGGTTTTTCGTAAATACCCTGTATAAGTTTTTCCTGAACTCTTTATCTACTGTGGCACGAAATCTGTTGTAGACACAAATTGAATATCGTTGGAATTGTAGAACTATGCTAAACGCTCAACAGACTTACCCAGAACTAGGTTACTTGATTGCCATCGGCGGGGATTATCTTGGTGGCAGCGGCGTTGCCCTTAATGCTTGTTTGGAAACAAACTATGTGCCATCTATATTATGCATGTCTGTTTATTCCAATCAAAATAATTTAATCACAATGTTTAGTGATATAACTGTAGAGATATTTACATGGATGTAATTAATTGAAACTTTCTAAATTGAAATAGCAAAATTTACTCAGAAAAGGTTTTATGTAAGTAACAGTGACAATAGCAAATCAACCATGGAAAACAAGGGGTTGTTTTCCCTTGACGAGATGTATGTCCCATGGCTTTTCTGTTTTGTAAGAAAATTCACACATCGTATAAATAAGAAAGCATAAAATTGAAAGTATCGGTAGTTCTTTTGAGTTAAAACCGGATTTAAGATGAAAGCTCAAGTTCGTTTTCTGTGCAAATATTTTATCCAGGGTGAAAATATTGAAACAAAATGGTTTGAGGCCTTTTCATGCACAACAAAAAAATGTTATCTTATATGAACGCTCCATCCAATGCAGCGTCTAATGCACAAATGCTGTCGATACAATCAAATTTAATATTCTTTAAGCATGCTACTAAGCTACATCTGTAAAATGAACAATTATTTCAAGATCCCATAAGACATTAATTGCTGTAAACATAACCACCAACTTTCAATTTAGGTCTTGATAATATGCAAAGCCGCTATTTGGTATAGGACCATTACTGTTGTTACAGTATTAATGCAAAATGCAGGACGTTTGCAAGTATCGGAGAACTTGGATAACTGCTCTTAAGCTCCGTTCTGCTCTTGTCTTTGATGGGATTATTGTTCCGTATTTTATAAAAGTTTGCAAAAGTTAAACTAAAATCCAACTAGCAATTAAAGTTTTAACTGATACGAGAAGTTTGTTCATTCTATTAGTACGACTAAGCAGATATCTACGCCTATACTTATAATATCAATTTATTCTTTGTGAAACCCAATAAAAGTTTTGATTTTTAACAATAAATATAAAACATGGTTTTCCCTTTTTTATTGCTAGCTTTCTAGGTAGTGCAATAATTTCTATTTTATTGCAAGACATGCAATCCCAATTTACTCTCTTCTCTTGATAATTGAGCTAAGAGCCCTTATTTAGATTGGAGATTTGTTAACCTTAGATTTACCCGTATTAATTTTTTATTGAGTTTTACTGTATTAGGTCAAAGTTAATCAGTGTTAAAATTCTGCAAAATTCTGTAATAACAACTATGAAATAAAACGCATTTAACGTGTAAAAAATAGTATCACTTGAAGAGAATTTGTTTACAATGCAATTGCATTAATATTGGTTGTGGTAGTAATTTATTTAAATAAGATCCAGTCTCAATCGTCCCCAACAGAAGGCCCTCCAGCTGTCAGTCGAGAGATGGAGTTAAATAACAGAGGGAAGTGGTTGAAGAGAGGCACTTCAAGATTGAAGTACCGAAAACTAAAACAAAACTTTGCACGACTAATGATTATACACTTTTTGGACTCGTCAATCGTGAGAGTCTGTTTGCAAAAATAGGTCTGTCTGTGAGTTTTGTACAAGCACAATAGAGGGTTAATAATTATACTTTACGTTTTCAGGTTTCTATATTATTATTGAATTCTTAAAGTTTTAATATAATATTCGTAGTTTATAAAAATTTTGAACACGATGTTGAAGCTATTTAGCAGCATTTTACTCTTACATTTTGATGAAAATAGCGTACACTAAAACGTGTTACAGTGACGTGTGTGTTCAGGACTGAATATGTGTTTATTGTAACTGATAATTATCTGTAGTTATAATTTGTCTTTTGCTGCCTTTAATGGCTCCAGTGGCTTGTTAAATTACCTTTAATGGGGAGAAGTGTTAGATAGGTTGATGGTAGCAGGGTTAATCCTGGTAAACGTAAGGTCGTTGATGAAAAGTCATTATATATTCTCAATAACAAACGTTTATATATATATATATATAATTATTTAAGCTGATATTTACATTATTTTATTTTTTTACAAAAAGAAGTAATTTGATATGGTAGGTATACCGACAAAACTTTCTTTTGAATAAATTTTCGTAAACAGTTTTTAGATAGGATAACATTAATAACTTTGACAGGAAAACAACATATAGCTTATTTGTGTAATCGCTTCTCATGGTAGTTAAAAGAACAGATCTTTTCCGATAATGCTTAAATATTTTGAAGAAATTTAAATTATGCTTTGCTTATGTTTCAGCTAAAAATACAGAACAGTAAGATGTAGTATCATAGACTATTTATTTCAAACTGAAACAAAGCTCCTGATATTTTGAATTCCCATTAGATAATATTTACTGCCATTCTACCTCACAGTGATATAAGGGTGGAATATATTGGCAATCCATAACCAATTTATCATCTATAACCACGTGATATCTTGCCAAAACTTTTAAGTCATAGCTGAGAAAATAATTTTTATTTTATTTTATATACGTTCAATGTTCTTTGATTAAGATTATTTTGAAAAAATCTTAAAACAGCTGATTAGTTAAAGGTAAAAATTGTAGGAAAGAAATGTAATAACTTTCTTTTTTAGTCAAATTGTTTAATATTTTTATTTGATAATTATTCGTTACTAAGAAAATGCGTTTTGTAGTTGTATGTTTTGTGAGGGGTTTTTTAGTTATAATAATTAAAAGAGTTTATTTATCGGAAAGTTTCAAAATGAGTTATTGCAGATAAGCATGTCTGCGAAAGTATCATTCAGACTAAAAGAAAACTTTGCATTCTTGGTATTTTTCACTAAACACTCGATATTTCCTTCCTTCGATAAATAGTTTTTTCCCATTTCTTGGGGATAGCCTGTTCAATACCCAAAGCCGTAAATGTATTTTTGAAGTGAAAAGACAACAGTGCACACCCGTCGCAAAAGGAATCCAAACCAAAACTGTAGCTAATCAAAGAAATTATAACTCTGAGAGGGTTATTGTTAAAATCTTTGGCGTGCTGAAACTTTTTAGTGGATCAACTTTTGCGGCCGTTGCCATTGTTGTGTTCTACGTTTAAATGTTTTGAAGGAACATATGTATATGTCCCGTAAATATGGAATATATATATATATATATAATAGACATCCAATCCCAATTTACTCTCTTCTCTTTATAATTGAGCTAAGAGCCCTTATTTAGATTGGAGATTTGTTAACCTTAGATTTACCAGCGAAAAAAGAAAAAAGTCGTCGCTGTGTTCCCTGGCTGACGTTTACAGGTACGTCATACCGGGTTCCATGCATATAATAAATATTTGTTTAATATATATATATATATATATATAATCATACACAAAATGCACGAAGAAATGCAAGAAATGGAAAGTTTTAATATAATCTGCAAGATTCTTTTACCATATTCTAGACTTTTTCCCAAAGATTAGTCGTAAAACATTCAAATTTCTGAGGGACTGTGATTTCTGAATCATACTTTTACAAACAATATTCAGAAATTAACGTTTACGACCTTGCATTTCTATTTTAAAGATCTTTGATAAAATCTTTAAAACAAATTGATAATGGTCCCGTATAGCGTTGAAAGTTAAAAATTTCAAGACTTCCACCCTGGACCATCCCCTTGGCAAAAAAAGTCAGTAATTTATTTTTTAAATATTTCCTATTGTGTCAAGTATAATAGGAAATAACTATTACTCACAAGTTTTCTAGCTTTTTTATTTAATTTGTTTTTAATGACAACACTTCCTAAATGTCCATGTTTGTTCTTCAAATCATACAACATTTGAGCAGTTCACATCTTCTGAAATAATTTTAACTTGTAACAAGAGCGCTTGAAAAACTGTTATTTTAAAAGCCCACTTGGTGAAGTAGAGCCTTCCAGCGCTCAAATGGCTAAACGATTTGCCCCGCTTAAGTGGGCGTTCTACCACGATGCCAAAGCTTATAAAATACATTTTAGTGAAGTACATTCACATTTTTTTAACTAATGTCATCTGCCCAAACGAAAAAAAAACAACCCGCAGAAAATCTTCTTAACTCAAAAATAAAATTATAAAAACCAAACGGATCTTTTCCGTTATACGTATACCACCATTACAAATTTACCATTCATGCTTGATTTTTGATCGAGAACCATAAACTAGATCAAATAATTGTTATTAATCGTTTTAAAGCGGAAATTCCTTGTAGGAATATTTTACCTGCGGTTTCGTTATGTTATCTACCGTTATGTCTGTCTAGACGCGATGAGCCAGCGTCTGGCCGTCTAGCGGTCCCACTTATAGTTGGTTAGGTTAGGTTGGGCTAGGTTAGGTTATGTTATGTTAGGTTAGGTTATGTTATCTAACCTAACCTGACCTAACCTAACATACCAAAATCAAGCTTGAAAAACAAACCAGAAACAGTGGTATACGTATAACGGAAAAGATCCAACCAAACAAATGTACTCTTGATTTATTTTATAAATCAATGGAACGGAAAAGATGAATTCCTTCAAGGAACTTAGTTAACAGGACTTACAATGCATTTGCAGGCAATGAATGAAAACAAACCCTAACTGGACTAACTAAAGCAAGGCCACTAGATCACAAAACCAGAGCTCATATAATTGATGAATAAAATAATAATTATTATTATTATTATTATTATTATTATTTAGTAGAGTTAGTAATATGTTATTATCGTTATAATTATTTTGGAAAACATAAAGTTTTCACTAGCTGTTTACTATCTAATATTGTAACAATCTACTTCAGTTCGTATTAGGGCGTAAGTAAAAGTTTTAAGGTCGTTAACAACCTCCCTACAGTTTAAATTCCTTCCCCCAAGTAGCGATTTTCTCAAGCTCTGTTAATTTATTCCTTAATAATTCTCACCATCGCAAGTGTAAATTATGTACGCCTAAAGAGTTACGAGGAAATATTAGATTGGCTAATCAACACTTCAACAATTAACTTTTTTATCAATACACAACAATCGCTTACCATACAACAGTTTTTAATATTTCTAAATAAAATTTAATTTTGCTGTGTCTATATTTTAAAACAAAATAATGCATTGGTTCAACTAGTTTTATTAATGATTATTACATAGCCTTTAATTCTGTCTGAGATATTTTTATTGATTCTTGCTAATGGTGTCCCAATTCGCTGGGAAAATGTAAACAAATAATCTACTGTATATTTGTCAAATACCACTCACCTATGATCGCACAGCCTAAACTATTTGACCTAGAGCCTTGAAACATTGTATGGACGTTCCTCTCAGGGCGTAGGCATCCTCTATGAACGGATTTTTAAAAATTACCTGAGGGCTACACCTTAAGGTACCTCAAAGTTTTTATGTTAAACTATAGGGAAGCTATGAAGTTGTCATGGCAATTTAAACGATAAATAATGAATCCAAGGAAGTTTTTCTATTTTGCCACGGGTGAAACCCATGGTGTAAGGAAAAAAGAAAGGTGTGTGCAGGCTCAGCTGATGTGACATTGTTGGGCTCATGCAACTAGCGCTTACGACGACTACAATACAAACCAGTTAATACGACTCAATTAAAATATTTTGTTTACAGTTTTAGTTCTGCAGTAAAAACGCTAGGTCCGCTAGTTTCTCGAGCCCAAATACGTCATACCAGCTGACCGTGCACACACCTTTCTTTTTTCTTTACACCATGGGTGAAACCGGGTTGATCACCTAGTAGTAATACATAAAATAAAAATCAAAACATCAGCTGTTCAGCCCATTTCTCTATGACTGTGCTCTGAGGGAAATTTTTATAAAAAACAATAATTTTCCTAAAGTTTCCTCGACACTTCATTCAAGTATAGGATTGATGGGTTGAGACTTACGGTTCCCCCTAGATTTATGGGTAATTTGGGCTTTCTATAGAAGGCTTTCTAGATTCACTGTTCAACTCGCCAACACAATTGTGACGGAAGGCGAGTAGTGAAAAAGAGCTTTTATTCAGAGGGATTTTTTAAATGTCTCCTCCACCAACTTTTCCACATTTTTTTCAAATGACAATCCCAAACTATCCCCCAAACATAGGTATTAAGTACTTTAAGGTAGCCATTTCCGCCCGCCATTTTGGATCCCCATTATTGGATACAAAGTTTGTTTGTTTTATTTTTTAGTAAAGGTGTTGAGACTAATTATTTCAAATTATATTTTTGCACGGACTGCAATGCCTCAATCCGTTTCTATAAGCATTTAATATTAGGACATATTAAAATTTAATAATTGTGAACTCATTTTAACATATGTATTGTAAAAATAAGCCTATATTCTTAATGAAGCAAAATAATAGCAAGTTACCACTCTCAGTCATTGTTATGAGCCATGTTCAAGTGATTTTGATGGATTTAACATTTTCAGACGCAATCGCGGATCGGCTGTTTTGAATTGAGCTAAGTTATTTCTAATATAAATAAAGTGATTTTACCCATCATGAATGATGTTACCCATTGTTTGTATCAAATTTTTCACGCTGAATTGAATTCCGTAATCTATTTTTAACTATCATTTTACGTTTTCGAGATATCGCCATTTCTCGAGATTATAAATAAAATCATTATCAGTTTAAGGCAGGGGCATTTAAAACCCACCCTGTTTGTGTAAGCTTGTCAATGATTTGCCTACTGTTACATTAGAAAAGTTTCTTAGTGGGTAGATCATATCCTGAATTCTGAAAGATGCGCTTATAGTGACGTATTTCGAGCTTTGTCAAGCTTCCATCTAGGAATATTTAATACGTTAATAATACTCTTTTGTTTTAGGCCGTACTCTAAAACGTCCAAATTAAACACAGACATTAAAAATCAGTAGGATTTGATCATTTAATAAATTTTTCCCTTGTAAATAATGGCAGGTTGTCATTCTTAAATTTTTGCTAACGAAACTGATAGCATTAGGCATAGATAATATAATTAGGGTGAATGCCAAACCAACCGGTGAGTGTAATTTAAACAATTACTCTGTTTAAATTAAGTGATTAAGATTAATGATTCAAGTAATATTGGTTTAGCGTTTATCATCTGTTTAATGGATTAGTCATTCTGTCTGAATAGTTATAGAATTGAAATTATAAACTGTCATATTTACAGTTTTGAGAGTTTCAAACTTGAAAGCTTGAACCTTTAAAAGACTTTTACAAACAATATTTTTAAACCGGTTTTAATTAATCAAACATAAAGCAACTTAAGTCAAACTTATAAGCAACTTAAAGCAAAACAAAAACCCATCGAGTAAGAACTATAGAATACCAAAAAATAAAATAATAATCTTACTGGCTTGAAAAGAGTTAAAATAATTATTCACAAAAGCAGTATGTACCGTCCGCTCGCTAAAAATAAATATGTAAATTGTTGGGTAATAATGTTCTTGGGGTGTTAAAACTATGCAAATGAAGGCAAAGTTTGTCTGAGATTGAATTCACTGAAGCTGCTAATTGCACCCGGAGCCGCGGTAAACTCTGCCCCCCCCCTCCAGCCCCCTAACACAAACACCCCTCAACCATCAGCTGTCAATCACAGTGTTTGGGGGGGGGGGGGAAGTGCCAATAACTAAAAGAAAATTACTGAATGCTAGGTATAAAGCTTTGTATTTATGAATCCATAACTTTAAGACTATCAACAATATACCGTTGTTGATTTTTATAAATCTTATATTTATTTATTTTTTACAATTAATTTAATTATTTTATTTACAGAGAATTAATTTATTTTCAGTAGTTCGTGATGGTTATCATGTAATAAATAATCAATGATCTTTTATAACGTGACTAACGACGACGTCTCTGATATCAGCTGATAGAAAAGAGCTTGCAACACACGAAAAAACTGCCACTTCCCGCAGTGGTAAATAAAAAATAATTTTGATATCAGTCCATGACATTATTATAGACTTTACCCACTATATATTCAAATCCCTACAAGTTATTTCGAGTTTGGCACCACAGGTTATTCCCTAAAAAGAAAATCACAAGAAAAAGGAGTATATTTACACATTTAACTAGATGTATCAGAAGGCATTGAGGTACTGAGAGTCTTAGCAGATAAATATTATTGTGAACTGCCTAAAATAATCCTTTGCTTATAAACATTTTTTAATTGAAGACTGGGGAAGGTCCAGGTGCAAAGGAGTCTCATTTCTAGTTAGAAATTAGATATAATTAGACTTATCATGATTCAAAAGAGGGTTATCACTTAAATCAGGACGCGAATTTGGTTAGTGAAAGAGAAATGTATTCTTGAAGGTCTTGGTATGGACTTCAAAAGATCATTGAGGTCATTGAGGTATACGGAGTGGAGTGAACAAGAACCCCTTTATCATTTATACTGTATACAATGCGAGTAACAGAGGTCCATGAACTGACCCTTGAAGGACTCCGTATTTTACCTGGTGAGTTCATAAAATGATTCTAAATCAGTTTCAATGTAAAGTTTTCGACCCATGAAGAATTACCTAAACCATTCAAGTGGGACCCACGGATACCATAGGTTCAGGCTTATTACATAGAATAGCCTATTGAGATGCACGCTGTCAAAAACCTTCGATAAGTCACAAATAAATCAATTGCCGGTTCGAAGTTTTCCAGGCTAGAAATTTTATTCTGGGTGGAAATATAATTAACTTTCTCAGAGACATTGCAAATGCTTCTCTTCGAAAAAGCTCGAGCAAGTTTAATTTTATTGTTATTTTATAGTTTAGTTTAAAGGAGAAAATGAATAAATCTTACTGAAGTAATTTATTTTTTATTGGGATTTGTTTTTTAATACATTTTAAGTTTTAAAATAATACACTTTTATCTTCATACATTTTAATGAATGTAAGATGTATGAAGAGGAAATATCCAAAACTACGATAACACATTTTTTTCAACAGAATCACAGATGAAGAACTATAGTTATTCATCTGTGACAGAATATACATTCATGAATCATTTCAAGTAAGGTGTATTAACCAGTTATGTATATGTCATCGGCAATGAATGTTGTAATCACTAGAGGGGCTGCCTGAAACTAGGTTAAAAACTTAATTGCTATCTGGGTTAACGAACTTAGATTGCATTGTCATTTATCTTCTGCGCTGGTGTTTTAAAAAGTTTTACACTCGCGAAATGACATAGAAAACAATTTATTCTTAACACATAAAAAATTAAATAAAAATCAATCTAAAGGCTATTAAATATGTTTAAAGTAAGCAGACAATACTCTAAAACTCGTTGCAAGTAATTAAAATAAATAATAAATCCTTGCAGTAATTTTATTTGTTTTTTGTTTGTTTTTTATTTATTGCTGGTAAATACCTGCAATAACAAAATCTTAACTAATACTCATTCGTGTCGTTTAAACCATAATACATCCAATAAAGGTTAGGGCCCATTACACCAGACGGCTGGGTTGCACCGCCGAAAAACCTGGTTTTTAGTGCATTAATTTAATTGGGACTGCTATAATGCGGTGCCACCAAGCTACCTATTTACGTGTAGTGGCTCGTATTTACATCAGTGTCCAAAAACAAATCCTCGTGATGCTTATAAACAGGTTATTATAACCTAAATGAGTTTTTAACTCAGTTTCATCAGTAAATCTAGTGAGTTTGTTGGCTGCTTATTTTTAACCAATCTATATAATCTAATTTCAAATCCATGACACATAAGAGTCAATTACGTGTTTGGAAATAATTGTTACTAGTATCCTTATTGTAAAATAAGAGTTAACAAGAACAAACCTTCAAAGGTAGTTTTAAAAAATATTGCCCAAACGAACACTTTGGTACTTGAATGGGCCCTTTGAGGAATACAGAATAATATATCTCTCTTCCTTGCCTTAGAAGTAAAACAAAACTCTCGGTGGATTTCAATACCGATAAAAAACGTAATGTACAATATTTACGCCAAATTAAATAACACAAACAACTATTAATAAACTAACTTATATCATTTTAATAGTAATAAATTTCGCCTACTTCAAAGAACTTTTTGTCTTTCCCAGAAATAATCTTCTTATGAGTATAAATAACTTTAAAATTTGGGTGAACAATAATCTATATGCGAGATCTAAAATTCAAATTTATGCCAATGTTTTCCTGCAATTCCAGATGATGTCTGTTGAATTCTAAATTACTTTTCTCACAACCGTCAAAAAACTATTTTTGGCAGCCAGATGAGGGATGAGCTAGGAATGAGTGGTTGGTTACATAGGAGTTATACAGTGTGTAAATTAAGTATTGAAACAAATCAGTATTTCTTAACCCTAATTGGTTAGCAATATTTTGTTTATGACATTGTTTGTCAACAAATGTTCTGATTTTTTTTGGCATGGAAAAAATCCCCCTAACAGATTGGATACACACCACACCGGAGTGGTTGGGGGTAACCTAATTTTTTCAAATAGTAATCTTTGTCAAAAGAAATACAATGGCGCCAACCCAAGGTCGATATCCCACCCCTAGTCTGAATGGCAGCTATTTTCAATTTTGAGATGGAACACTTAATTAAGTATGGACACCCCAATTTATCTTTGAAATGGATTACTGTGGGTAATCAAATTCTGGATACCATTATTCAATGAAAAAGTGAATGTTTTTGTAACATTCCCAATTTTGCCCCAACCCCCAAAATAGGGTGTTTTGGGGAAACCCCAGAAATTTCAAATAGAACCCCCTATTGGGTGACCCCTCATTTTGAGGGGTTTTCAGGACATAGGAAATTTTGTAAACCTAAAGTCGATATGTCACCCGTAGCCAAAATGGCAGGGATTCAAAAATTTGATTAGGAGATAAATCGCCCATCTGACTAATTCAATACCTTGAATGCCAGCAATTTTGGCTAGGGGTGACATTGAATTCGGGTTTGCACCATTGATTTAGTCATTACAAACCCTTCAAAATGATGGGTCATGCAATAGGAGTTTCCTTTGAAATTTTGGGGCTGCCTTCAAAATACCCTATTTTGGGAGCTGAAAGAAATTTGGGAATATGATAAAAAAACGTCCACTTTACCATCTAATAATGGTATTTAGAGTGTGGCTTACCCAAAGTAGCCCGTTTAGAAGCTGAATTGGGGTCTCCATACTTAATCTCGCGTGCCTATCTCAAAATTTAAAATGGCTACCATTCTGATTAGGGGAGAGATCTTGACCTCGGGTTCGCACCATTGCGTTCCTTTTGACAAACCCTTCAAAATGAGGGGTCACTCAATAGGGGTTGCTGTAAGAAAAAATTAAGTTACCCCCTACCATACCCCTGCCCTATTTAAGTGAACAAGAATTTTTTATGTAAAACATTCCGGAGCCTTTGTTAAATATCACTGCCAGAAAAAATATTTCTATCAATTTTTGTTTTAAAAATAAACACATATTTATTTCCATTCTTAATTTAGACACAGTTTAGGAATGGTTCATGCGCGATATATTAATCGGACTGTAAAACGAATTGATCTGGGACTCAGAGACCTGTATCTTCTAGTGGATGCGCAATATCCCTTAGAGACTTGACATGCTGGCTAATGCTCGAGAAAGTAGCTCCTTTAGTATTTTTCCCGGGATTATTGATACATAGTTGTTCAGTTTTTTATTGCTAGCCATTAGTAGCCCTTGGAGGTGAAAATTCAAAGTAATATAGATAAATATTGAATAAGTTTTGGCACAAAAATACTAGTACCTAGTATTTACTAAAGGATTGTTTAGTTGAAAGTCGCGTTGTAGCACTTAAAATATATTTTAACTTCACTCTATGAAATGACATTTTTCGTTATTTGTTCATCACTTACGAAATTCATCATTACTTTGTTAACCAATACTAAAAAATAATGCTAACTATAGAAAAGTAATTTTTATTATTTTTTTATTTTTCCCAACATAAAAATAAACGAATATAGCTTATTTTGATGTAGTGTAGTGGAAATGGACTTTTGAATCACAAGTGAAAGTGTTTTTCATATTCTTGCTATTAAATCGATTACTTCATATGGTCAAGAATATGCAAATTGCCACTTCCCACTCTTTTTATGAAGCAAACTGTTAGATTTATTTATTATTTCCATCAATGACTGAAAACTTTACCAAAGGGTAAAATTATTACCTCTTCTATCTTTACACGCCAAAAAAAAATTGTATGCCTTATCACCATCATAGGTTACTCGTTTTTATTTCGTGTCATCTTTTGTGACTACTCTCCATCTTATGAGAAATATATTTTAATGCGTAAAGAACCTTTTTCCAGTCTCTTATTAGCAATTCGATACGGTTATTGGCTCTAAAATGAATTTAAAAAAAGATTCAGTAGCTCTCCGATCGTTTAGAATAGTATGGAATTCGCAAAATGTTTTCTTCAATTAATAGCCATGAGACATCAAGTTCTTAAGAGAACACATAGTATGATGTTGTTTTGCCCATTTCAAAGATAAACATCTTCATTAACACAGTAACTTGACTAGTCCAGAAGAGCAAGCTTTGACTTTCTGACAAAGTGTGTGTTACTTAAGAGTGTTTTGCTCTGTCATTAACTAGCCCTGAGACAAACGAGAAAGGTGCATTTTTTCTAGAGCATCTAAGGGAAATTTTAGCTTTGCTTACTAATTATGTCAATGTTACATTTATTTAAAAATTTACCATATGCAACAGTTTCCACCGGAGTTCACTGTTGACCATCCCCATAGGCCACACTCATAAATATATATTAGTAAAATGAGGTTTTCTTCATTTATTTAAAAATAAATGACCCTATGAGAAAAGGGTCATAATGTTCCTACAACAATTTCAAAGCAACATACTTAACGCGAAGAAAAATATAAAACGTCACGAGACTAATTTATTTGAGAAATTACTATTGTCGTTTAATAATTGTTCTCAAGTTTTAAACTACCATGTAGTAATTCTGCCACTTTTAAAAACCCTTACATTTTGATGTGTTGAAACATTTTTCATGTTAAAACGCCACCATGTTCGATTTCCTAGTCGTACGTGGACTGTTTATCACGGGTTCTATTGTCTCCCAGGAGATATTGTTTCATGGCTGTTTTTCACCGAGTCTCGACATTCCACATTCATTCCCGCCGCACAGAGCAGCGCTGGAAATTCGTCAAACAACTAGCGATTGTTCGGCGAGTTTTTATCAAATTGAATGAGAGGGATGCAAAATTAGGTTCTGTCTTTGATTGCCTATACAATTTTCCCACCTAATTATTTCACATCACGTTTTTGAAGTTATGACAACACCCTTCAGCTGAATCTGAGGCTAATTAAGTAATTTTTACATTTTTATAATGTTATTTTAAAACATAAATATTAAAATACCCATATTAGATAGCCAAATATTAGCAAAGGCCTTCGTAATTGTTTCTTTCAAACTAGATTTTTAAAACCTCATAATACCCATATTTTCATAAATCTTAAATGTTATCCAATCATAAGTAAAACATTGTTATAAACAAAATGTTTATTTATCTTTATTGACAACTTTTCAGGTGGGTTGGTGACTAACATCTAACGGATGAAAAAAATACTTCAAGAAACGATCGTTCAATGGGAAATCAAAAAGTCCCAAAAATCAAATCAGTGCAGCCAATGACATCCGCTTACTAACCTCACCCTAAATATTCATTTTCCATCTCTCATGTATACATTTCTTAAAACGTTCAGGGTTTCCTCGTTACATTTATAAAACGCGGGTAGCTATAGTTCACTTTTTCGCTTTAGTTATCCAATTAACCCTCAGTAAAGGGGGCAGTGAAAAAAAGGCATTTCTTTACCAACCTCGTATAAGTCAAAGTGTACGCATTAGACTTTGTAAATTATGCAAATTCAGAGACGGTCTTAAGAAACTGAAAACTTTGCAAAAAGACAACGTTTCCCTGATATCGAGATCGGCAATCAGCTAATCTCGCCTAAGGAAGTCTCCACGGTGAATTTGTCGTTTTGCTGGTATTAATAGATTTACAGATTAATAAAAGAGTGATTTAAGTAAAAATGTCCAGTGAAAATCATCAAAAATTAAATATAACTGAATATTAAGCATAATACATATTTATATTTTATACGTAAAAATATATTTTAAAAACCATAAAATCTATCAGTTTTTTATTCAGTATACATAAAGCTAAAAAACGGTTTCGTTAAAATAATATTACTTGGAAGCCTATGCAATATTCTCCACCGCTATGACTTGCGATGCAAGTCGCTGGTAGATTTTATATCCTCGTAAAGACTTTAAAGTAGCACTTTTCAGCTCACACTTTTAGCTTTTACTGAAACCTTATTTATCAAATTATGATTCTTTTAGGCTAATTGTGTAAAACATATCACTTCGACTATCGAAGTACTAAAATATTTCTCGCTGAAAAGCCAATACGACATATTACATACACATGCCTTGATGTTGGTAATAAATTATCATGCTATAATTATTTTGCTGTATTAAATTGCCTCACTGCTTCTCGTTGGTTTATAAATTGTGCCAGGCCTGTTTTTATGACTTTTATTTAATTTCCATACATTTTCGTTAGTTTTATGTTGAAATATCATTGTATCTCGAATCTCATGAGTATTCTTGCACTTTTCATCCCCAAACTTAATATGCTGAACTACTAGAATCAAGCAAGCCAATAGTTATGATTAAAGCTCACATATCATAGTTCTAATTTTTTCAAAATTAATTATTTATTTTAACGACTTTTTTAATTTATAAATTTAAAAAATGCTGGAATATAATTGTAGCACATAAGTTATTATACGTGCCTTAAGAATCACAAAACTATAATCATAAAACTTTGAAGGACCGTTCTCTTGATTTTACGAAACATAAAAAGTTAAAGAACAACTACCAATGGTCATAAATAACATTTAAAATATCAGCATATTTTGGAATTGGTGCAAATAATGCAAACAGATCCAGCGTTTATCTTGCTTCAAATTAACGAAGCCATTTAATTGTTTTTGACTTTGAGCCCCTAATTAATTAAAAATAATAACAAATCGATCTAGCAGAGTAATCGATACAACAATCGTGTTTTCGTAAAACCAAGAATTATCAACGTCACTCTTGGCTGATAACCAAAACTGAAAGAATAAACGGATGAAACTATTGAAAGAAAGCGTATATTAAAATTAAGATTTTATTGAACAACATTGATTTAGTTTAGATTTTAATAAAATGTTAATAATAACTGTTTGTTATATGTTGAAAAGTGTAGCTCGTCTTACGACTCAAAAGTAACTTTGCAATAATTACATAAGGTGTTTGAAAAATTTTCTCTTACATAAATTAACTAAGCTCCCATATAAAAAATAATTCTTTGGAAATTCGCTGAGTACGCAGGTTTGCTGCGACGGGGGTATTTTATCCTCCTTCCTCAGTTAAACTTCGAAAAGTGTCTCTTCCGGCCCTAGGCAAACTATATCCTTACTACTAATAATTTTGTTCTAAGTAAGTCTAAACTAGATGCCATTTCAAACTGGTAACTTGTGTACCCACAAATAAACCAATTTAGGATTTTTAATGCTGTGCTGTTCAGTATGTAGTTCTACTTTTACAATTGTGGATAAAAGTTATCATTAATAGTAAAGTTTATTATTTTGAATATACTAGTGTAGGTATAGTTTCTAAAGTAAGGTGAGCGAAGCATCTAAGCCCTTTACAGTAGTTAATTTCAACGCAATATCCCTTTAACGTCAGTTGACGGACAGTGGGAGAAACACTAATTTCACTTTGAGCGGTCCTCAGAGTTCAACTCTGTCTCAATTTAGGTTCTGTGGTTCAAGGAAGGGATAACTTCTCTTGTAGGACAAGATTACTGAGTTAATCGGAAGACTTTTGGTTGAAATGCCCTGGACGAACGTCAATAACTCAAAAATTTCTTAACCCGTTTGGTCAAAACACCTCCAATAAAAATTAAACTGAATATCAGTTTTCTATTAGCATTAAAGTTCCAAAATAATAATTATAAAGTACGTTCTAAGCTGTAAATTTATTTTACAGGCGCGGGTCCAAAGTTAGGGCTCTAGAAACATTACGGCTGTCAAGACCGTATTAATGGGCTCTCGAGGCAATAAAATAGTTGGAGCTTTATATATAATACCCGAATCTATTTTATACCTCGTTTCATTTCTAAAAACTCATTTCAGCTTCATGGAAATACCTTATTTAAACACTCTCTCGGGATTGATAATATGGTATACGAGTAAGAAATAATTTATTTCAAGAAGAAAGTAAATTTTCCGAGTGCAAGTTGTTTTGTGAGAGCGGAAGGATTTAAGATTATGTTTGTGGGGAAGGGCAAGGGATTTAGGATAGGACGAACTTTTATCGCTGCCAAGTCTATATTGTTTAGCCTCGTAGCTATAAAATAACCGTTATATATAGTAACAAAAGCTATAAATCCCTTGAAGTTAACGACTCTGAGATTTTTCATGGCAGTATTTTTATTTTGAGTAGTTATTACAATTTTTAACCCTATATTCTTATAATATGTGCAATTTTATCTTTCTCCCACAATTACTTCGGAAATGGCTCGGAGGATTTCCTTGAAAGTCTGAAAATAACTTAGTTCTAACTCAAAAACAAATTTCATGTAGGTAACTTGACCAGAGAAAATCTAAAACCATAGTAAAATGAATTTTAAAATAGTAAAAAATTAACATTGGGTCTCATGAGTTGCCATGCTAGCAACGAAATACACAACAAAATGTAGACATATAAAGTAATCATAACAGCCGTTTTACAAGAACTACAGTCAACTAGGAAAAATACAATGTGTAAGATTAAGACTGCGTGGAGAAATAAAAAAAAGTATATTTATAAAAATTATAGCACTGAAATATTTTATGGTGATTGGATGAACTGGTAAACATAAAATAATACCGAGCAAGGCTCGATCTACCAGGTACTAAAAGTATTAATTAAATATGTTTTATGAATTTGGCTATCCAGATGTTTTTAAAGTCACCCCTTCGTACATATTTTTTTTAGCTCCAAAGAGTTATAATTTTTTAGTTATAAGTTATAATTATAAGTTTTAATTTTAAGTTAATTTTAAGTTATAATAAATAAGTTATAGTTAAGTTATAATTTTTTTATACATGCACGTTGGTTAAAAACATGGGATAAAAGGTTTACTATTAATTTCACAATCTTTGGAGGTATTGTGACCAAAAGATAATTGTGGACCAAGATGTAAATGGATGTAATTGTACATCCGTATCATGTATTCTATGGCAACTTATATTTCGTATTATATATTCCACCTTATATTTGTGAGGTTACGACTTACCTAGTAGTATTACCTCACACTACCCCCTTGTTATTACCTCCTTGGTGTATTTAAGGTGAATATTTTTGATTTATCAACCCAGGAAAAGTGGTTAAATCTCATTTTCTACCCTCGATTAGTCTACACTATTACATAGTCTAATCGAAATTGAGATGAAAATAATAACTATTAAAAAAGGACCTGTTACAACATTTAAAACCTTAAAAGAGTCTCGTTTACAGTGTCAGGCTTACCTTTTAATAACGTTAAGGGCCAATAAAGGCTGTCTTTGGTTTTTAAAATTTCACTATTTTGTTAAGATATATTTGATAAGCATTCTCTCGTTATCTACGGAGCTACTTGGCAATAAGTTAGTCTTTAAACAGTTCTTCATACACTTTTAAGAACATAAAACGTATTAAGAGTGTATAACTTCATTTTCTTTGAGACCTATTATTATGTGTACGTCTCTAAACACAATTTAGTAGATCTTCTACAACTGTTTCATTCCGGAGACCCTACTTAATTTTTCATGTTAAAGATTGCCATCGGCGGCCCATTATATATTTTCTACCTTAGTAAAGTAAGATATTTAACACTAATGCAACTTCATACCACACGACCTCACCGTGTTGCGGTATGTTGCAGTGTGCAACAGGACGTACTACGGGGACGTGGGGAAGACCTACCGGCTGCACCTCCACAAGCCGCAGGAGGGGAGACTCCCCTTCCTCTGCCACCTCACCTTCACCGCCAACGGCCACAGCCACGGCGAGCTCGTCCAGGTAACAAACAGTCGTATTTTCCCCCTTTTAATTCATACGATAAATTACCAAGCTTCGAATTTCAGGAGAACTTTCACATAAGGCGAAAACGTTTGTAGTAAAATTTCTTCTAGAACTAAGGAAGTGAGATGGCGGTTGTAATTAGTCGTATGATAAAAACCATTTTACTCAATGATCTTTGGTTAATTAGCTGTTCAGCCGAAAGATAGATTATGAAGAAGGGGATAACTGTGTGTGATAACCAGCAAATGATAACTAATGTAAGCAGAGTCAGGCCAAAAGAACATTGGCCAAAAGAACAATGTGTAAGAGAATAAAGGTAAAAATTGAAATAGTGTTTTTCGTCTTATTTCAAATGGATTTTCTGTAATATCACAAAAACTAGTCCTAGAAATCGTCGTGGTGGATTTTATGACGTAATCACGCTCTTGTCCAACGCAGGTTTTTAGGAATTAAGACTTAGTGTTGGATTTATTTTACAAGAATCCATTCCATACAACTTAAATAGTTAGATTGTATATATTAAAATTCAATAATTGTTTCTATTTCTATCTTCGAAGTTTTGGTGAACTTCAAAATTTGTCCTCATATACTTTGTTCTTGTAATAGCTTAGTATCTAGGTCCTATGCCATCAATACGTAATACATAAGAAAAATGAAGATTACACAAGGAGTTCTCAAACAAAATGAACTTTTTTTGTGGATTTGTTTGTTCCTACTTTGAAAAAACTGATTTTGTATTAAAACTATGCGCCTTCCGTGATTAGTTTTCCATCCTTCTGTCTGTTTTAAGTGTGTACATGTTTTAAAATCAATGACGTACCAGCTTCAAACTTATGTATGTAATATACAAGAACATATTCTGGTGCAGAGTATGGAATTTAATCTTTATATACAATTTCAAATGGCACCCATTTTATATTTCAAAGCTTAATATTTCAAAAAATTGTAAAAATTTTTTTACATGAAAGATGTAAAATATAATTTTCTTCCTTAAAGTTTTGGTAGATTCGTGACACAAAAACTGGGATTATAATTAATTTTTCTGTAACTATCCCAAAAAAGCTGAAAAAACCTTATCATTGACTACAGATAATATGGATTTTTTCAATTATTTGTTTTTGCAGCACTAATTAAAGAAGACACTTTTGAAAAAGAAATTTAATGCTGAAACAGTTCTGTCGGAGCATTGAAACTAAAAATATGCACCATTTGGTTTCTGTACAAAGTAGACCCTTGATGCGCTATAAAATATATCATAGTGGTCTGACGACCACAAAGAAAGCACGTGGCACGTGTTCGTTCCTTTTTTTTTATACACACAAATGTTGGATTTGGTACTTCGAATAGCTAAAAATCTATGTAAACATAGTTTGGGCACATATACAGACAGACAGACAGAAAACTACACACATGGTTATATTGCAAAATCTGCCTTTGATGCAAGGAAAATTCTTCAAAAGAAAGGGACCATTTTCTTTAAGGATACTTTGTATAACCAGATGAATATCATACAAACACAAAAACCTCACCAACTTCAATACAATACAGTGAATTTAAAACCAAACGTGAGAGATTCGGCATTCTGCGATTTCGACGTTGAATCCCGAGGGCTCAGCCCGAGGCAGCGAGTGAACGAGTCTGCTTTGCCTATTTCATAAAATACGAGACTTCAGGAAGCATGATAATTTAGTTACTTTGAGTAACATGTATACGTGAAAAGTGCTTTAAATAAATATGACATTTTTTATTACTATTGTCCAAAACCACGAATAAGTTCAATCTTACGGTTGGCATTAAATGGTATTACACAATTACAAAGGGACTTTTCATTATTGTTCGCAAACCATATTACATATCCTTTATTATTTTTAATGGACTTCTTTACCACCATTGTTCTTTTCGAGATCCACCATTGTTTTGCCACTTGAATAAGTCATTAATCAAGGTAAACCCCAAAATTATGTCTTTTTTGTCCTGTTTGGTTATAATTCCAGTATATTAATCAAGTATAAAAAATCAGTAACATCTTTTAAACTCAAAACTGTGAAGCTGCTCATGCTAAATTCTTGCCAATATATTGAAGTAGTGAATTCCAAACTCTTCTCAATTACTAGTAACGAATAGGCGACATAAATAAATAAATAATAAATAAATAAAAATGCCTTTATTCAATGTAGCGTTTCTCTGGAAGACCAGCTTTTCAGAACAACTATCGTCACAATATTTAACTCAAAACTAAACATTTCCAATTAACATTCTTTTTAATTTAAGTTTAAATGAAGCAGAGTTCAAGCATAAACACTAATACAATTTAAACATATATGTATAAAACTGATACAATTTTGAAACTCATTCAAACATAATGTGATATTTTTTGCGAACAAGGTTATATCATTAGTCTCTCAAAGACAAAGAGGGCGTTCTTCCTGCATTAGTGACAGACAGTCTTTACATATTTCTGAATTCATGTACGATTTCTCTCTCCTCACTACTCACTCCCCCTTTGCTCCGCAGAAAGGCAGTACTTTAACTGATTGCCCCCAATGGTTACCCTCTCCCAATCGCCATTTCTGTTTCCTTTGAACGGTCTACATTTATATTTTTCTCTCGAAATTCATTTTACCCAGAGTAAAGTTTTTTGTATTTGTTTTGTTTTATTTTTCTGTATTATTACACGAGAGGAAAGGCATTTGCTTTAAAGAATAAACAGTGCTTTATAGGTTTTAAATAACAATTGGCATTCTATTAGCATAAAGTCAATGATAAAATACTCATCTTAAATAACTGTCGTATTTTAAAAGGAAGCAATATGTACTGTAGGTATATATTGATAGTTATATACTATGAAGTATCTGAATGTTTACGTCTTTCCTGATTTCGTACTATTTGTACCAATTTTACTTTTCTTAATTTAGATATTGTACCATAAGTTTAACTCTAAATGAAAATAAATACTGTAATGGCGAAATTAATGTACAATAGTTCAAAATAAAATGTTTTTAATATAGAGAGCTGTTGGTTTATGGAATTGAGGCATAACATATAAAATAATATTAAACATACAGCATATAATACTTTAACATATAATATTCTTTGAATATTCAGCATAAAATCAATCAACTGAAAGTCTCAATACTTTACGATGAGGGAGTCTTTGGAGCCACCATATTTGACACACTTCCATATTTCACAACTCACTCGTCACGATTCTAAGGTCTCATCCCCTTTACATTTCCCGAACCTCCCTCTCGACCCCAGGTTCCGCCACTGCCGTCTTGGTACTTGTTATATCTTTTAATTGTATAAGCCTCCACTTCTAATTTTATTAAAGTCTCATTATTAACATTATTCCGTTATTTATCAAATATTTTACTTTAGACTAGCTGAGTATACATGCAAATTTCCGTAATTCTAGTTTCAATGGTTTTCAATGAGAGGAAGAAGTTTTTTTATGATTTTTATTAGTACATTTGGAAGAGAGAGGATACCAAACAAACGACGCGACCAAAATGCGACAGAAATTAATTGAAATCAAGTCATCATGGTTATAAGTGACCTGAACAAAAAACTTACCGCGTGATATATCACGTTAATCAAGAGATGTATTGCATTGAACGGTTTTCCCTGTAACGAATGTAATAGAGGTATACAAAGGTAAAATGCCGCGAGCCTTTGAGTGAGGAGAGTTAGGAAAAACTGCAGATACGTAGGAAGCATCTGAGTCGACCGTTCATGTGAATAATGTAGTTTACGCATCAACGCATCATTCTGCTGGGGTGACTGTAAAAGAAAAGATTGAGAACGTCGAGCTGAGGGGGAGGGGTCCTCCTCTTCTTTTTCAAAAAATGCTGCGCCCTGAAAAAATATCCGAAAATTTTTTGCTTGGACATGTTTCGCCTATTTATTTTTCTTATTTTACCAGAAATTTTTAAAAGTGTAAAACTTTTAAATTCTGAAGTGTACTTTATTTCTGTAAATCTATTAATTATGTGTTACACTGCCTTCACTCTGATAGAAAGAGCAATTCAAATCCCAGCTAATCCTAGCTTTTTCCATTTTATCCTAAATCCCAGGTTTTCGCTTGAAAAAAATTATATTGCTCCTTTATCTGGATAACATTTTTCAACTTATTCCTACTATGATGTGATATTAACTTGTTTATTTAACTTTATGCATAAGTTGTGTATACCTTTTTTTATATTTAAGTTGCTTGAGTCGTTTTTATTAAATATTAGAATCGTAAAATTAAAGGGATCCTCCGACTAACGAATTAGCAAAAAATCACGTATAGTCAATAATTTAAAAATTGTCCGTTCCTGAAAATGTAAATATCATAGAAACTTTTATTACTATATTCTCTCTAGAGAGCTGAAAATTATTTAAAACTATCTTTTAAATAGGCAAATTAGTGAATTTGTTTTTATCACCTAAATTATAGTAATGATGTCATAAATAAATACACTACATAATATTTTTATTTAAATACTATTTCTTTTAATTCTCAAAATTTCTACATCATGCAATATGTAGAGTATATATTGAAACATGTATTCTGCCTATACAAGTTTCAAAAGGGGAGAAGAAACACTCCCGACATGTACCAATGCAGTAAGAGTGGGGAGGGAGTTGCATTCATGCACTTGACGGTGCAGCGAGCAATATCTCAACTAAGGCGGTATTCAGCTAGATTTTAATTGCGACTGGGAAAAGGGTTACGAGAATAAGCTCCCACTTCTCTGATGATGGCTTATAGGCAGCTGAGTTTGGATTACATTTGTACGCTGGGTCTTAAAGAATGTTATATTTTTAAGACTTTTGAATTTTAAATAGTTAAATATTTAATAATGTTTTTCCTCTTCAGTTCCTCTAAAGAGAAAATTACAATAATATTTTTCAAGATAATGTTTTCACGATTTTGACTATTCTAATAGCATAGAAAAATATATTTTGCTTGGTTTTAGTTTTTACTGGAAATTAAATTTAAGGAAACCTTCATTAAATATTGTAAATTATGCTCAAAGACATAAATTCCTAGAATAGCAAGTGTTTTATAAAGCTAATAACTCCTCATTCAATAAATACGATTAAATTAAATCCAAATATCTTTATTGATAAAGGTGTGAGAAGTAATAAATAAGGTATTTTATTCTCAGGACCAATCTCTGCAAGTACTTACAAAAACGTTCTAAAGGATTCAGAACCTGCAACCTTAAAATTGTTAATTGTTGTCAATGACAACATAAAAAAAATTTTGTCCTTACATTAATACACATGAGTATTCTTGCAAAAAACTCGCCAAAAAATAAAAAAAGATTATCTAAAAGATAAGTTTTTAAGGGATCTTAAAATGTGATCCATTATTGATTTATCTTATTTCTGCAGTACTTTGCCCAAAAGTTTTACCTTTCAAAATTTTTAAATTTGAGCAAGACAACAAGACGATGCCTTGTGTTGAAAGCGTGACTTGCAGAGTCTACATTCCCAGATTGTATGTAAAAACAACTGTTTCCAAAATTTAATTGTTACGAACAGTCCAAATTTAGCTTTTTTTAAATTTCTGTTAAATGTATAATTAGATGATGGCTAATGCTCTAGAGGCTTTTTTTATTAACTATAGAATTTTGATCTAATTTAATTTTAGGTTGATTCATAGACACTGGCTGCATGATTCATAGCACTTCAATAAGAAAGTAAGTTTAATAAGGGTAGATAAATGGTTTTTTAAGTGTCCAGTGTTCATAAGCCTTAAATTAGCTATGACTCGACAATAGGGCAACATTGGGCTAAGATGGCGTCGATTTCACGATAGCTCCTCAGAGCTTGAGGAGAGCATTAGCAAGTTTAATGTAACAGGCCTAACTTCCAAGAAAATTTCACATTTAAAAAGTCGAGTGGAGTAAGGCTGGGACTTCCTGACGGAAAATGTCTTGTGTTGAAAGCAATCACTGAAACAGCGATCATCAAGATGAACTTTTTTAAGTTTGCTCAAACAAATCTACAATTTAACCCTCAAAATTAACCAAAATATTAATTTAATAATTTTTTACTGTGTTAGATAATTTATTTAAGTTAAATGAGAAGATGATTTTTGTCTTATTGTAAGACATCATTCCCCGATATTGTGACATTCCAAAACTTTCGATCAAGAAAACTCTCGCCTTGTTCCCCTAATTTTGACATATTATGTTTTTTATTTTTTACTGACGTCCTAACCCAAAATATCAAGTTTGCTTTTACTTTCATGCCACCCTTTTTCAGGTCAAGAGAGGTAAATACGAGATGATTGCAAGAACAAATCAAAGGTATCCCTTAGAAGTTACTTGCTGTGTCTCTTGTTTTGCATACGAAAAGGCAATATAATTATGAGCTTTTGAAATCCTTTCATCATTCATCAACACAAAAAGTTGTCGAAATGATTTTTAGGTCAGGTGTTTCGGTTATGTACATACTATGTGCGAGGCTTCATCTCTAAGAAACACACAGTTGCACAATATTCATTTATTAATTATTAGAGGTGTGTGACAACGCGATTATCGAGCTTTTTTCGAACCGAGTTAACACTACTCGACTCGACTCAAAGTTTTGAAAAATACTCGAAAGTTCGAGTCGAGTAGTTACATCCGCTGTTAACCCGAATTGGTACGCGTGATCGCATTTTACGGCCGTTTTTTACACATTCAACACCAGTCATAAAACTTTTGTTGTTTTACTTGAATTAAAGTGGTTTTTAAGTTATTAACATCAATAAATTTAGTTTTGTCTTTTTTCCTTTGAATAATTTGAGATATTATCTTACTTTTGCTCAAAGAGACTGGTTTAATTTTAATTTTTAATCCTATCAAAATGTGGTAAAAACTCTTTTTTAAAGCTAAGAAGTGTACATTTAGCTTGTTTTTACTTCCTAAGGCTGAAAGTTTAATGAAATTTTGATTATCTATATAAAGTTAAATGTTAAAGATGACCTGAATTATCATTTCATTTCATTTTAAAAACAGGTTTGCTTTTAACTCATAGGAAAACTTCCTAGTTTAATAACGGAAAATTTTTCATTTTATGTGATCAACAGTTAAGTATGATTATAATTAACTTCTACTACTCAAAAGTACTTGACTAGAAAAAAAACTCAAAACTCGTGAGTATTTTTTTAAACTCAACTCGACCTCAAACATCTCTCCTAGCACACTCCTATTTAATAACTAAGTTAGGATGTAGAACGTTCCTCACCGAGTAGCCTAAACCTTAGATAAAACTGGGACTATGAAACATAAAATCCATGCGTTAAAGTAAAAACAACAAAAACTTGTATTCAAAATCCAGAACACAAAATTACAGTCATACCACAAAGCTATACAGACAAACGACAGTTTTCAGTCATCAGCTATCGAGGTCAACTACTGAATGCATGCATGTTCTCTCCATACAAATGGCTGTCAATAAATTCTGAGCAGCTCTCATATGTTGAAAATATACATTTTTTGTGATTAAATGTACAAATTTCTTTAACTATTTCAAGTAAATTTGATCTAATGCTTAATATTGTATGTCTCCAGCGATGTTAAAACTCAGTCCCCTCCCCATCCCCGCGTGTCCTGCCGCTCACCATGAGGTTGGCAATGGATCAGCGCCTGGGCAAACCCGCAGCCTGGCATAGGTTTATTAGCTGTGTCGTCCTAGTTTGTTCTTAATAAGGGTATATTCTCAAAAATAATTGTTTCTAACTTAAAAGCAAAAATTTTATCCTGCCCGACATTCCTTATACAATTAATTGAATAATTGTCTCTCGTTCCTGGAAAGTAAATCAAATGAGCGTAATAGTTTGGCTCTTAATTACAATTTGCTATCGCAATAAAGGTGCTGACCAAAGTCCCTTTCAAAAAAACTATTTCTAGCGATTGTTTGTCACTCGAAAATGAATATCTAAACATAAGATTTTATTTATTTATACTGAAATATACCGCGAGAGGAACGTGGTGAAGCTTGAATGTTTTCAAACTAAAGGAAGAACAATGAATTATGTAATGCAACAAAATTTAATTAAAATCGGAGTATAATTTGTTTTCCTACCACTGCATAGAAATGATCACATTGCGTACCTGTAAACAGTACGCGAAACGATTCATTTCCACTTTCCGAACGCTAAATCAGGAATGAAGAATGTAGAATAGGATAAGGTGGCACACAACAGATAATTAAGACGTCAAACACCACAGACCAGTTTCTATTGGTCAGAAATCCTGTGACACTCACCGTCACAGGACGTAATAATTCTAGTCGCCTTATTCTAAATCAGCTGATTTCATTGTCACCGTTTCTATCTCAACTTCTAGTTCGTTCCAATAGAATAAGCTAACATAACCTCAATGAACCTTTTTGTACAGGTTAGTTCAATTGTTTAAAAAAGAAAAAAAATCAATTCAAAATTCAAGAACAATTGAAAAAAAAGTTCAATTGTGTGGTGGTAGAAAAGATATTGTGTGTATTACGAGCACAAATAGTCATTGCCGGTCTCGAAATGTTTGGCCGCACTCAGCTACGCTTCGTAATACACAAATAACTATTTCCTTAACCTCAGAACATCCGGTTCAAACCGCTGTCGTTCATTAACATCCAGCTTCACTTCATGATCCTCACTAGGTATAATCTGCCAAACCGGACCTGACTAAAGGTATACAAAATGAAGTTTTAGGCAATATTAAATAATATAGTATTAGCCTATGTTTATTTGTTCTGTATGATTGAAAATATTTTGTATATTTTTTGTTGTTTATAAGAGCAAAAAGTGAATAAAATAAAACAATAATCTAAAAATCAAACCGATTTTCCAAACACTCAGATGAAATATACAGACCTTATTAATTTACCGATATTTTTCTATATTAATCGGGCCAAACATTATTTAGTGATTCTAAATAGCACCAACTGAGTACATGCCTCTATCGCCCCATGCAAAACATGTCAAAGTTCAATGATAAATGATGATGTATGCCTCCTCATCTCCAAAACTTTTCCCCTCCTTGTTCATATACGTAGCCTTGAAATCCATATCGTTCCCCCATCTATAAACTCGAAAAAGAGTTCAACGTACAATTTTTATCTAATTGAAGATTCCTCTACCTCAATGGCTTCTTGAAAAATATTGTCAAAATAAGATCTTATGGATTGGATACTGAAAACAATTATTTATTGTTTTCAATTACCACTAAAACTCTGGCAATTCAATGCACACATTTCTTTCAGATCAAGCAAGTCTTTAGGACTTTAGGATATTAGTTGAGCCAAATGTATTATTACTCTTGCCAAGTGTCAATTTGATTTTAATGAAGATTTTCAAACTAATATAATTATAAACGTTTTTATGAAACATGGACAATATCCTCTTATGATTTCTTAAATCAATACGTCGAGGATTTTTAGCCAGAGGTTGAAAAGGGGCATTTCCTCTACTTTTAAAACTGCTCTTAAGTTCAATATACAACAATCTAAAACTCTAAAACGTTTCGCTTTGTTTTCTTGGTTACTCCCCTTTGGGCACTTAATGTTTCTTTGGTTGGTTGTAAAACCACTTTACTCCTTTTTTAAGGGTGTGTTTTACATTAAGAAATGAAATATATATTCCCTGAAAGAATTTTGTGGAGCACTTACTTTCCACTTTTAAAACTTAACACAGTTTATTTCAAAAATGTATTTAATGAAATAGTATATTTCATAACTAAGGACCAAAGTGTTGCCTTTAGTACGAGGTCATGAAAAGATGTAGCTCGGCTCAAGAGCTTCGGTCGAAAACGAACGAGAAACGAAAAGCAGCTTTAGGCATGTGTGATGAAATAAATAGGCCAGTCAAATTGGACATTAAAATCGCAAAGCGTGATGTATTGCTGCATTTTTAATATGTTGTTAGGACCAGTTAGAGTAATTCAAAACCAAGTTTGCAGCTTCGAAAACCCTGTGCTCCCTGCGTAATAAGTAAAAAACTACAAAATTTATGTACTTTTTACAGTTTTTGGCTTATGACTTATTAACAGTGCATTTTTCTTAATACTACTCAAATGTAACAATTAAAGTACTTAAAATTTCCAACAATTTAAGCATAGTTTCATATTTGTGTGTCAAATAGTTTTTGAGCTATGATTTTTCAAATGTTACTAAATATTTTAAGTAATCACCAAAATTTACATCTTTTCTGGTTTCAACCTCCAAATATGGTGTAGTACCCAAATTGTGGCAGAATTATTAAAAATTGCTTTTGTAGTAAATTTTATTGGCTTTCGTTTTATTACAAAGGTAAGTCTGTACCTCCAACACTTTTCTGAAAACTATAGAAATAATAATTTATGAATATCCTGATTTTTTTAATGATTTGAAATTATTGCCCTAACCATTGGGTGATGAAAACAAAAAAAAAATATATTTAAGGTTAAAAGTCGTATTTAAAGATAAATTATGACACATCATAATGATTAGTATTCTGGCATTTTAGACACTGAAGGCACCGAACGAGAAATGGTTCCTGATTCGACTTCATCATCTGGTGAAGACATATGATCGTCAGGGTCATCTTCATCCTCTTCAATCAAGAGTAATGGGGAATTTTGGCAGTTCTTGGCAGAGCAAGGAGTACATAGTGCTGAACACTTTAGCCCAGCCTTCCGACATGTGCAAGCACCCGTGCATCCCTTTTTTCACCTACATGAAATTAGTTTTAGAAGGTTAGATGGGGCTGGACTAGATGTTGTTGTCACTGGAACCAACCCTACTGTGCTCTTTGACCAACCCCACTCTGTGGGATCCTTTTCAATCCCTATCCACCTTTGCACTTGACGGTACGTTCTAAATGAGTGGAAGGAAGCTGCATCTTGGGTGGGGGGCAAACGTGACAAGTTTACCTTAGCGCTGGCTGCTGCCTTTGCAAACAAGCGGAACCGAAGGTTTTCTAATTTATCATGGGATGTGTTGCCACCATATAAAGCAATTAGACACTTTTCTACAGCTTATTTTATGGTTTCATGATTGGAATCTGGGAAAAGAAACACTATTGCAAGGTCCAAAATGTCTCTTTTCTTCTGTAAAACGTTCCAAAGTTTGGTTTTCCCTTGCCAAAAAAGAGCGGATGTTGTGTCGCATCTGCTGAATGCATGGATAAACAACTCCATTCCATCAGGCAGTTCCACGTCTTTATGGCCAAATGAAGAACTGGAAAACTGAGTTAAAGAGGACTGACCTCTGCCAGCTTTCTGAAATTAAACATTCTTGAAATGTTTGCCCAAACCGCAAAGGAGGACTAGAAGATCGACATCCTCTCCAATAATCAACACATTTTGGTGGAACGGGCTTTTTTTCAAAAGCTGTTCTGATAATGTCGCAGTCTGCATCCTCTTGTGCTATCTTTGTTTCAATGCCCTCGTTTCTAAAAGCAAAGCAAAGCTGGTCAATGAGGCGACGTTTGTTGGAGTCATTTGCCAAGAATTTCTCCTGAGGAAATTTGATGACCGTGGAAGTGTCGAACACAACCTCGTTGCAGGACAGTGTACCATAGCGACGCATTCGTTCTGCTGTTTTGGTATTCCTTAGAGCCACATCTTCAGGGTATCCATCAAACACTACTGCCGCGCTCCTCCCAAAATGGTTGATTGTATAGGTGATATAGGACTCTATTATTGTTTTGATTGACTCATTTCTATGCCAGATAACCTTATGAAGAAGATATCCGCCATCCACTACCACAAAAGTGGTGTCACCAACAGGTATGTTTTCCGAGAGTGGGGTGAAAGCTGCATATAATGTAGATTTTGCCCCTTTACGCATCCCATCTTCATTAAACAATGACATCGGGTAAGGGGCCAATTAAAATTTAAAGTGCTCTTCCAGCTCCTTCTTCGGCTGTTTGGTAATACACATTCTTTGAAAAATAGTGAGTGGGTCCACATCAACACGCTTCTTATCGACTTTAACTGAGCTGCTGACCGATGCCAAAGTAAGCACTTTGTTTTTCCTTTTAAAAGTCACATTTCCAAAAGAGTTGTTTGTGATTTCTTTTACACCTTCGATGCCTCTTTCTCTTGCTAGATGACAATTAATTGTAGGTCCACCCACGGTTCCACAGCTCAGGAACAGAAGCTTTTCAGTACGTGGAAATGGTGGATGGGCGTCAAACCATATATTCCTGATGAAGTTGAATCAGGAACCATTTCTCGTACGGTGCCTTCAGTGTCTAAAATGCCAGAATACTAATCATTATGATGTGTCATAATTTATCTTTAAATACGACTTTTAACCTTAAATATGTTTTTTTTATTTCGTTACTATCACCCAATGGTTAGGGGCAATAATTTCAAATCATTAAAAAAATCAGGATATTCATAAATTATTATTTCTATAGTTTTTAGAAAAGTGTTGGAGGTACAGACTTACCTTTGTGATAAAACGAAAGCCAATAAAATTTACTACAAAAGCAATTTTTAATAATTCCGCCACAATTTGGGTATTACACCATATTTGGAGGTTGAAACCAGAAAAAATGTAAATTTTGGTGATTACTTAAAATATTTAGTAACATTTGAAAAATCATAGCTCAAAAACTATTTGACACACAAATATGAAACTATGCTTAAATTGTTGGAAATTTTAAGTACTTTAATTATTACATTTGAGTAGTTTTAAGAAAAATGCACTGTTAATAAGTTATAAGCCAAAAACTGTAAAAAGTACATAAATTTTGTAGTTTTTTACTTATTACGCAGGGAGCACAGGGTTTTCGAAGCTGCAAACTTGGTTTTGAATTACTCTAACTGGTCCTAACAACATGTTAAAAATTCAGCAATACATCACGCTTTGCGATTTTAGCCCCCTTTTATGTACGATTTGACTGGCCTAAAATTAAAAATCAGGTTTTTGATACAGCTTTATTGTAGAACACTTTTTCTTCAATAATGAAAATTAACGTAACTGTGACTAAATCCTTTTAGAAAATATTTTCCTCATATATCACCGTTGTATAAGTCTAATCTGACCCTAATACAAATGTAACAAACCATTTTCTAATGTTTTAAAATACTAAGAACAAGACGTAAGCCATGTTGGAGCAAATATTAAAAGGCAAACGAGTTGTACAAATATAATAGCAAAGTCTTACCTTATCAATCTTATTTTTTATTTATTGTTCGACAGGAAATCGATTTCAGACTCGATATTACATCATCAGTCCAAAATACAAGTGGCCAAAAATTTAAGACTCCTAGAGTGGGGCTTTCCATAACCTATTTTTAAGAAATGCAGAGGTTAAAATAAACAAAAAAATCTGTAAAAAATGTTGCTTTTGAGTTATATATTATAATTATATATTTATAATAAAAATGTAAGTAGATTTTGTATTACAACATACCACATTATATTGAAAAATAATGTTCATCACAGGGGCCAAAAGTGAATTTTCTTAACTCGCCCATTTTCGAGGCTCGGTTGTAAAACTTGAGCCCTCAAAAGAGCATCCCTTTATCCCCTAGTGATGAAATAGTACTACTTTTCTTTTGTAAGTAGTTTTTATATTAATTTTTGTTTTTGACAAAATATATATGTAAATAAAAATATTTACATTTTTTATATTGTGTCAGAATCTCAAACTGTAAAACATATTTAAAGCCCTTTACTGTAGAGGTGTAGACGCAAAACCAAGCAAGTTTGTAGTGTGTGGCAACGAATTAATGTACGTTGTACAAACACAGTAACCACAGCTACTCCAGAGTTGTTTGTTCATTCGCTTGTCTTGAGCATTTTAGTTGCCACGTAGAACTTCATAAAACACTCGCAATAATTTAACATTTATCTATTTTTAATCTCAGCTGTCCTCCCAACAATTTTTAAGCCTACAATGTGTTTATGTAAATATGTTGGTGATTCGGCAGATCTCAGATTGAATAAAGAGGGTTCGAATAAAAGGTTATGATCCCAGAGACTGGGGGAAATATCGTTCGATTTTTGTATGAGTTATAAAAATGTACTAGAGAGTGAGAAATAACGTAAATATCTACCATTAGAATAGCAGTACGATTTTTAACATGTATGTTAAATATCAGATGACATATGAAACCAAATCATGTGAATCCGATTCTTGTACCTAAAGCCACATCCGGTTTGTGAGTTATCTTCGAATCGGGCTAATATTTATGCATTTTTCAAATTTTGACAGATTGCTGTGAAACCTTTAGTAAGCATATTGGCAAATCATTACAGAAAAGTAAAATATTACTGTACAATTTTCTGTATACAGGTAATTCACGTTGTTTTAAATATCAATATTTTAAATTTTTACTTATTTATTTAAGAGTCGTACATAATATTTGTTGTTTAGAGCATTGGAACGCACTTAGAACTAGACAACATTAACATGCATCGGAGAGAAAGTATGCATAGACAGTTAGAAAGGGAGATGATCATTGCACGAATATCGACGGATTGTTTATTGTTATGGAGTATCGCACTTGATCTCTCTGGACTGTGTTCATAACTGGAGGAATATAATGGCGAATGCAGACCGTTTTCCTTGCCGTTTTATTTTATTTTGTCTGTAAACAAATGCTTTTTGGTGGGAAAGAAATAATATAATATCTTGATTGATGGCAATTCAAAGCAGAACAATTAAAAAAATCGGAACTTAATTTTTCCTCAAGGCTAGAGTTATTTGTCATACAATCCTTAAATTTCCTGAAAGCCTTCTCATTTTATTACTTATCATGATTTCCTGTTAACAAGTTAATAGCCAACCAGTTAGCGAATGGAAACATTGATACGGTTTATTTTTCAGAACGTTAAAATCGTTATAATTGGTGTCAACCTCAGTGTTGCTTCAGTGGATAACCAACCTATTGGCGTGTGGTGTATCACAAATGTGAACGTGTCAGTTGCTTTTATTTTTTTACAATTGCTAATCAACTTGAGTTCTGATTGCATTGGGGGTAATTTTATGGTTTTTTCATATTTAACAAAGTCGTGTTAACTGTCATGTATGATTTACATTGGATTGTTAAAAAGTACACTAAGAATTTTTAAAGAGGAAATATAAAACTGAATTAACTGGATGATATTTCCAGTCGGATTTCAAAATTAAAGTTGTTTTCAAATCGGGTTTCAACCTCTACAGAATTTAAGGTTAATAAATTTCACTAGGAAACTGCACCCTCAAAAAAGTATGCTTGTGGTAAAAATAGAAAATGGAAAGAGTTACCACAAAAAGAGGCCTCCCAAACTTTAAATAAAAATAATAAGATTAATGCATATTTTCTACGTTCATTTAATACTATTCAATGATTTTTAACATATTATTTACAAAGTGCATAAAGACACTACATAAATCTCATGAAACCTTAGGTGATAAACACATTGCATTTACCAACCCACTAACAGTCGTAAAAATATTATTTGTCCACTTAGTTTTAAATTTGGTGCACTGATCACTAGGTGGACTACACCTTGTTAACCTTCTTTTAACAATGCAGGATACAAACTGTTTCATGAAACTGAGACACGAGTGGCTGATATTGTTTGGCCACTACGAAGTAAAGTGGCCTGATGGTAATTAAGCATAGATATTAATGGTTATCATCCGTAAATATAATTGTGCAAAAACACATCTTTTATTTTCTAAACTGCGTGTAATCTTAATTTTAATCTCAACTTATGATTTATTTTGTCATTGTTTATACCAAAAATAAATAAAAACAATTTTACAGTCCACTGATAATTAAAACTTGTCCCATTATTTTCTACTGCTTTATTTTGCATTTTAATTTCATTTTAAATTAAGTAACCTTACAATAATGTTTCGTCACCCTGGGTCATTCTCGCAGTTCTTCTTTCCATCATTTCCACCCTTTCAATTCAACCCTCTAGATCAAAGAGGATTGCCTTTTGATTTACCTTATCTGATTTATGGTTCAAAAAACATATTTTCAATAAGTACTGCAAACAGTAATCATGATTCTCGATTACTTCAGAAAAAAACTAAGAATGTAATTATATAACATTTTTTACATTTAAAAATCTCTTAAACTATGTGTTGTATTATACCTGAATTGATTTCATATTTGGACAAATAAATGGCTAAATGTACCACCGTACCTTAAACATAGAAATAGTAACTGTGCAACTGTTTAGGTCCGTGGTTGACTTTTAAACTCAATAAAACACCACTAGTAAAGAATCTGAAATGTTGAAATAACATCCACCACTGCACGTGCAATCAGAGTGGGTCAGGTGCGTAGTGCATTACATCCCCCTTTCTCCCACACTGCAATTTAACCAATCCCCCACACTTTTCCACCACCATCCAAAAACCTCACAGTGTCATTACTAACCGTGCTGACTGGCGGAGAGGTTCCTCTCATGATAATATAGGTTTGATTTGGTCTATTTTTAGTGTCTTACCTTAGTTTAACAGGATTAATTATTATTTTTTTGAAGATTAAAAGATTATATTAAAGATACAGTAGCTGTGAAGATTTAAACTACCAATGCATAATGTTTTTATCGTAGAGATATTTTCTGAGATAGTGATCCGTCTTAACCCACTGCTGTTATCATTACCGAAGGATTTGGTCAACATGCCAGAGATTCTCGACAGTTAACCAACGCGCAACGGTAACTAGTTCTCACCTTGTTATCCTGTATTTATTCATCCAGCTATTTTTTAAACTAACTATTAAAGTACAAATTTGAATAACTGTTCACTTTTATGCTCAACAATGGTACTGTACATGCTAAATTTAATAAATAAAAAATCCATAAAAGTGTATTTTTTAATACTTAACAACAAATTAAAATTCGTAAAAAATAAGTTTTATAATTTTGTTTATTCTTAACAACATATTGGCCAAATTGTAATTTCATCCCTAGATGCAAACATTTTCTTAATTCTATTGTAACTATAATGAAAATAAACTACATTTATATTTAGGAAGTAATTGTTTAATATACACTTTTGTATAGTTACTCACATATTTAATTTTTGGTCAGTTCGATTTTTAAGTCTTAATTAGGGGCGACTATTTTTGTCTGAATTGAGAGCAATTAAACAGAATCCAAGCATTGCTTGAGTTTAAGCTCTACAGTATAAAACATCTGCGTTGGAAGATGGTTAGTAGTTACCAAAGCTCCGAACTAAACATCGCAAAGCCTTCAGTAGTTTCGAAAATTCCAAAATATCGAACAAAAAAATGTAAGCCCAAAGCGTCAACACTACTTTTGTTGTTATTCGCACCTATATGAACACTGTTATTGTAAACCAAGGAATCAATTAATTGTGGAACAGCCCGGCAGGGAACAGCAGATCGGTCGGGGACAGTCGCTCAGCTGAGCTCGATGATGGATGATCAGAGCTCACTGATAGTGTGTCGCCTCAAGGCAACTATCGCTGTCACTCGGAACTTAATGATAATAGTCCTATTTATAGTCAAAATTGTTTATTTATTTTTACACACGCAGTACAATAAATAGCGTTACAATTGTTGACATGTATATACAAATAGTCCAGGCAACAAAAAGGTATAGAGGGAAATTTTTGGAACACAATTTTTGACTTTGCAGCATTGTTTGGGCTAGTTAGGTCAACCCATATCAAAAGTCCCCGTCCGTAGCCCTTGAGCGCGGGAGGTAGGTGGGTCTCAAGGTACCATTTTCTTTTTTCAAAATGGTACAAAGAAACATACCCCCCACACACCAATGCAGTATGAGCGGGGAAGGAGACGCATTCGTGCATTTGACAGTGCAGAGAGCAGTATCTTAACTAAGGCGGTATTCAGCTGAGTTTTAATTGCGACTGGCAAATGTGTTCGCGAATGAGCTCCTACTTCTCTGTTGATGGTTTTATCGCTGCTGAGACTCTTCATTTGATCCTCGGGCCCCGAAAAAAATAGTGGATTTTAAAACTTGCATATTGGTCTATAAATGTGTGGATATGAATATCATGTATTTCTCGACGTTCGTACTTACACACTTACACTTTCCTTTCACTTAATTGGGAGTGGGGAGAGTTTTCATTATTTGGATGAATCAATACTGTTAAATGAATTAGCTTTATCCATTTGAAACCCTACACAAATTACGATTATAGGCTAAAGCTATTCATGAAACGTTCATAAAAGTAACTCAAATGAATGCATTCTTTTAATTGAAAAGAAAAGTAAAAGAAGTATGGTGTTTACAAATGATATGCAAAAGCAAATACCTCATAATTTAAAAGACCTACTTAGAAGTTGGGTACTTTAGTTAATTATAAACTTATTAAAATACAACATTTAAACATGCAATCCCAGTGTTTAATCTTGGCAATTTATTTAAAATAACAAATCAATGTAAGGCTCTTACATGAGTGAAAATAATGGATCACTAAGTACTTGCCTCTATCACATGAAAAAAAGTGCAGGTCGATGATGAATTGTTTGCATCCTCATCTGCAAAACTTTCCCACTTCCTTGTTCATCTGTGCTGCTTTGAAATCGGTCTTCCTCCCTTGTCAGCAAACTCATATTTACGCGCGGTAGAACATATCACCACGTGAACAACATTTGTAGGTTCAATGATAAATTGTATGCATCCTCATCTGCAAAACTTTTCCACCTCCTTTTTCATCTGTGCTGCTTTTAAATCGGTCTTCCTTCTAACAAACCAGCAAATTCCAGCTTCATGGTAGATATTAATTTATAGTTTAGTCGTCTCATGCATTAAATTTTATCCTAATGAAGGACCCTCGCCTGGATAAAATGTATTTTTAGCTCTTTCTATGTCGTTTGATGTTGAAAAACATGTGGCAAAAGATCTTTTACATATCTTTGTAATAGAAAATATGCCGAGACAAAAATTGTTGTAGTTCAATTTTATTCATTGAAAAAAGTTAATAATATATGTTTTTTATTAATCATTAAATGTTGGTTTGTTTTTCAAAAGTTCATAAAAACTTGTCATAAAATCTTTTCTAAAACTGAGGAGAAGTTAGAATTTTTAGGTACAATACTTGTGCTAATGGGAATGGAAGAAGGAGAAAAGGGTAATTTATGTAAGGTGTTTAACTAATTACCGTCAGAAACTGCTCTTTAGTTCAACAAAGAACTTGAAACTAATTTTGTTTTAGTTAAATGATGTTCACAGTTTTTAACCCAACAGACAAAACGTATATTATGCAGACATATGTAGCTAACAAATTCCTAGCGTATAATATACTTGGTTTGAAATGGTAATTTAGGATAGTCGATAGTTGATAACAGTGACCATAAAGTATAATGTTCGACTGTTTGACATAATAATTAATTGGTTTTACCTTATGGACTTGACATTACGTATCGTTATAAGGATTCCCTGTTAAATTAACTAACTTTCATACATCCTTTAGCATCCTTACAATGAATATTATTGAAAAATAATATTCATTGTAAAAAATGCTTGTGAAAAACTAAGTTTAAAAAGGACAAGTTTGAAAAATGTGAATTTCCTTTGATTATGCGGCTAAACACTTTAACTAAAAAAATGTTGCATTATAAGTTTATGAAAACTTGGTAAAAATTTAAGTATTTATGATCCAAAGCAGTATATACCTAGACAATTATAGTATACTAGTCAAAAAATACAATTACTAACAAGTAAAACTGATATGTATGTCAATGACTTTCATTTTTAATGTTTTATTATTACTGACTTATCGTTTAATTAAACACATAATACGTGTAAACGAACGTTATCAGTTTCTTTGTATCGATAATTTATTAATTTATTACATGAAGTAAACAAAAATTGGTAAATTGTTGCTGCAGTTCAAAATCGCACTATGCAGTTCAAAATCGTTTGAATATTAATCTCTTCATCTGCTTCATTTTCATGCTGATTTTCCCGTCTGTGTGTTCATTTAGATTGCCTCGATCATCAAAATTATTAAGTCGATTTAGTCTGTTGCTGGAAAGAAATTTCTCAATAACACAGGTTTACCAATCTTTCATAGCGTTTGATTAAAATATGATTGTAAAAGAAATACATTTTTGGTCAACTAATTAATTTATCTGTTGCCTGACTGTTATTGTTTTAGATTTAAAATACACCAGATATTTTAACAGACGCTACTGAAACTAATGATAAGAACTGGTTTGATTCAAAAGTAACATGGACAAGATTATGGCACGATTCCCTTAACAAATGAGGGAAGACGGCCACGTGCGATGGGCAGGAGAAGGATGGTTATTCAGCCTACTTTTGAAACTACTCTGAAGTTCAGTATACAACAACCCGAAATTCTAAAATGTTCTGCTTTGTTTTCTTGTTCACTAATCTTTAGGCATTTTATTTCATTGGCTGTAAATCTAATTTTCCCCTTGAATGGTGTATTCAAGTTATGCGGGACCTCGCTGTAACGGCCATTGTGCAGTTGACTGGACAACAATAATAAGTTGGCAGTACTTTCCAATTTATTAATACGAATGTCCACAGATAGTACTGAATTTAAGAAGTTTGGTTGAAATATTTCAAACTCCAGAAATGCTGAACCTTACAATTTACAAATATGCTTTGTGTGTAGTAGTTCCCTTACATCATCCAGTTCACTAACAGTCGTAATATAGCGACTTAGGTTTCGATGCTATTTCATTTAGTATTAGTACCTACCAACTGTTAGTGGTTAGCAATATAAACCAATGATAATTGTCTAAACCGGTTCAGGAGCAATGTAGCCCATATATAAGATGGTAAATAAAAATAAAATAAACGTCAAAAGTCACTTTAAATTTGATCCTGTTTTTAAGCATAATCTTTAGATCAATTAAAACAATGGTCTTAACGTTATGTATAACAAAAAAACTTAAAAATGTAAAAAGATCTATGAGAACTTCTTAGAACATTTGTAAACGCGGGAAGCTAAGCAAGTTTGTAGGAAGTAGCAGCAAATGAATATAAACAGAATAAACAGCGTAACCACAGTTAAAAAGAGGTTGTTTTTAGACTCGCTAGTTTAAATCGTATTAGTTTACGAGAACTTGAGTAAACTTATATAGACTTATTTATCTACTTTGGAACTCACAAAAAACCAACAATTCAACAGTAAATAGTTTCTTAAAAAGTTCTTAATTTTTATAATGATTATAACTTTTTGATCCCAATCAAATTAAATTCTTTTTCATTGTGTGATCAATGTTTATAAACTTACTTGCCTTATTTAGTGCTCAAAAAATCATAAGTTACAGTTAATAAGATATTACATTCTGATTCAATCGATGTTTAACGAGATTATGTTGAGAACTGTCAGCATGTGAACACATTCAGAGTCAATAACAGTGCAGTATAGAGGAAGTATATGCATAGGGTTTGTATAAAGTTAATAAAGTAGTTGTTTGGTTGAACAAATATCGGTGGATTGTTCAGGGACTGCTTGGACGCTGAGAGCTACACGAATTATTGACCGAATACGGGTTAACGAAAACATTACATGTTTGTTGTTTTGTCTCAGTTAATGATGGAGAAAACTGTTCCTGACGTTTAAAAATTATAAAACTCCTAACAAATTTTAAAAATTATAAAATCTTAATTTGTATTACCCTTTTATCTACGACCATTGCAATAATCACCAATAACGATGTTACAACTAATGTCATAATGAGGCCCATTATTAAACCAAATTCAAACCCGTTGCATAAAGTTAACTTTATGATACAGGTTTTGATACAGGCTTTATGTCGGGAGCGTGGCATTTGACGAAAGGAGTGTCATAATGACAATTACGCAATTCGCACATCGGCTGATTGTTGCATTACGATTCATGTTTGAGTTGACTTATCCCATAAGCTGATTGTTCCACAACGATTCATGGTTAAGTCTGCTAATGTGCCTAACCTCAAATTTCAGTTGACCTATTCCATCATTAATAAAAGTCATGAGTTTTGTTTAACTTCGGGGGAACTTTTGTCGTATATTGTTGGTCGTAGATAAAGCAGTGAATGCAACTGATGTTGTAGATTATGGATTATCGTGAGATATTTAGAACACTCGCTTCGCTCGTGTTCTAACTTACATCTCACTCGTGGCTTAAAGACATTCATAATACAATCGTTGCATAACCTACTATTACGTTTTAGGGCTTTTATAAGAAGTCCTAATAAGTACTGTAAGAACCAGTTACTAAGAAGAATATAATTATGCTATGTAAAATATTAAAAACAAAAACAAGTACCACAGATAGTGACATGAAACTGCATGGTCAGTCACTTATTAAGTAAAATTTAAGGGTACTTTGTTTTGTTGTAATTGTTTTATATTATAAAAAATTTATATTTTATTTTAAATCATTATTTATTTTCTGCCACAAATCTTTAAATTACCATTATTCAATTAAATATATCATCTTACTTTTAAAACCTAAATTATGGATAGAGTTAACAAGCAACCAAGTTAAACAAGTGATACCCAGTTAGCTCGTAGAAAACAACGGCAAAATTGAAACAGCGTCGCATTTTTCCTGTTAGTTAACATTCGCACAAACTGTTGGTAGGCTCGTGTCGGTGAACAAACAATAATGTTATGCACAAGTCAAAGGCCACGGTGTCCCTGGGGTTTGTCGTATCAGTATTAGCATTTCCGTATAAAAACTATAATTATACGTGCGAGTTTTCTAACCATTGTGATTTCCGTTGTGCTTACTTAACTTATCCGTAGCAACATGCTTCTAAAGTATTTTACACATCGTCGAGTGTTTTGAATTACTGTTAAGGCGGGTTGACACGGTACGATTAATCTCAGACCGAGCTCGATTTTTACCCGGTCTGATTACGAGCTTGCTCTTTCCGAGTCTACTCGGGCCGAGTTAGTCGGAGGATTGTGAGCTAGCTAGTGCACTCGGATTGAACTGTTAAACGTATCCGATGTTAAATTCATTTCAAATCAAAATTCGAATCCGAGAAAATATCTCCATCCGTCTGACTCGGACCGAGTTGTTTACCTAAAAGAGCATTCGGACGCACTGTTGCACAATCCGAGTAGCGAGTAGTAGTAGAACTTCCAAATTCACTCGGTACGAGTTTAATCGTACCGTGTCAACCCGCCTTTATTGAGGAAACAATAAAGAACATAGAAATTATCATGATAATCCTGTCAAAATTTTAACTTCCTACCAAATGAACTTTGAGGTACAAATCTAGCTTGCTTTCTTTATTAAGGTCAAATATAAAAAGATATCCAAAGATTTTAATCATCAATTTTAGCTACAACAAGCCACCCTGAGTATTGCGCTCCATTAAATCATTAGTTTTTTGTTTGTTTAAAAAAATACTCTTTGAAATTATATGACCATTGATCATCTTACACCTCAAATAGGTTTGGGTTTTGGATAACTTTTATTGGCCAATAATGTTAATGTGTTATTATTAACAACATTTGTTAACATTGAAAGGTAAATCGTACACATTCCACACAGTGATTGACTGCTGGTAGTAACCGTGTCTTATTCAGAGAGATCGGCTGATCTGAACTCTGTATTTACTTAGCTTCAGCAGTGTTAAAATCGCTCTCCCCCCCCCCCCCCCACCCCGCATATCTCGCCACTAACAGCAATGCTGACAGTGGATTAACGCCTGGGCGCGGCCGCAGTCTGGTGACAGGGATAACGGCTGTAACACGCTCGGCCAATTTTAGGAACAACGACAAAGCGAACGTTGCTCTATACTAAACTAGCTAATAACCCCGGCTTTACTATGGGCAACCATTTAAACTATTTCAAAATAAACCACATGTTTTTATATAAACAAATCAAACCTAATGCACTTCCTAAATCCTTGTCAAGGGTTCCTCTCGAACGATCCTGTGCCTAAGCCCTAAAAGATATCGAAACGTAAACTAGAGTGCACATCATAAGATTTCAAACTTTAATTTTACACCAAAATCTAGGGTCTACGTATATTTTAGGATTTAGCTCGTAACACACTACTCTTTTTGCATATCTACATTATTAATAGGCAAGCATGATATTAGTGAACCTTTTTTTTTTGCTCAGCCTGTGTGCAACGTAGCAAAACTCTATGAACAGCTTAGGAAATTACTTTCCTGTATATTTGCTCATACTCAGTATAATATACTATAGTTTCCGAGAAAAGTATTAAAATTAATTTTAAATTATAAACAAAATAAAATGGACTTTATGAGTTGCCATGTTGGTTACAAAACAACAAGGTGTAAACAAATGTAGTCATATGAATATTGGTGCAATGAGTAAAAATTAGACCCAAATATTTTCTGTTTTAATTTAACTAGAAGGTGATATCTTGTACATATAAATTTGTTGATAAATGAATTTCTCTCAACTCTAAAAAGTCAAATAAAAACCTGTATAATGAAATATTGCATTATTACACCTTTTTCATTGTTAAAATTAGTGTGTTTGCTAAACACTAAGTTAATAGAAGTTAATAGAACCTCTTAAATGATTTCCAATGGTTGTGTAGAATATTTTTGCCAGTTCCTTTTAGATATTGATTGAATACTTTAAAAATGAAAAAAAAATAAAACAAACGAACTTAGCTAACATCACTTTGTCTTAGCAGTTATTCATTATCATATAATACATCTGAAAAACACTAAAAATAATTGGGAATGGTAACAAATTACTATGTATGTTAGATTTAATTGCATAGATAATCCCTTGGAATTTCATAAAGATAGTTAGCTCGGCTCAAATAACAATCTACTTGATACGGGCTGTGCATAAACTTGTTGAAAGTTCACAAATCCACAAGTTCAGAATGTATCTTTTCATTATATTGGCAAATTCTGTGTAATGTGTTATGTAAAAGTGGTGTATCCATGAATAAACAAATAAACACAAAATTTTGAATCAGCAAAATAACCCACTGTTGGTTAACAGTAATAGTTACTGTATCGATTTTTTGTAGCTTGACCGTATTAAATGCACCAAATGCGTAAAACAAACAGCGAATAAGTATACAGAAAAAATTCATAATAATTTTATTTTGAGAAAATCCACTTATTTTAACTATTATAGCTGGATATTAGAAGGAAGTAAAAATTAAATTTAACAAGTATTTTAAACATTAATAATAATCTAATCAACAAATTCATATTTTGAACGTAACAAGGATCGTAGATGGTGGGCGAAATATTGCTCACATATGAGAAACCATTGTTAGTACTGCCTCACCGCGCCACGGCACGGAGCGTAGCGGTCACTGCGGCCACCTCAAAGTAATTGCAGCAATATTAGTGGGCGGTTCGATGTTAGCCCTGGTAAAAAATAATTTTTTTTATTCAATTTCAAAGTAAGAACTATACCTCTCATTCTCATATATTGCACACCCGGACCTCAAGTATCCGGATCCTAGATTATCCGGACTGATGAATAGAATTAGGCCTATGCAGGTTTTCTCACTTAATTAGTGTTTCTCAAGTCCCAGAACGCAACTGCAAAGCTGATGTACATGCAAGCATCGTAGGTTAATAATAATCACATGATAATGGTACGTCGAATCCGACCACCGGAAAAAGTTTGATCTCCGAAATTTGGCAGACTAATCATAAATCTGCCTAGATTTGACGGTGAGACTTGGTTTTCACGCAACGTAGGCAGACGAGAATCGTCTGCCGCGATGCTGAAACGAGATCGTCCGACAGACGAATAGTGTAAAGTACACGGCCGTGAAAAGATGACAATATTCGTATGCCGCATTTTAACATCATGATTTTTTACCATGAATATTTCAAGTAATATGGTGATTCCTTTGCCTATTTTGACGACGATGGTGATGGCGGCAATATCGCGGACACCAGTAATGATTACTGTTGTTATCAGAAGTTTGAGCTTGCCTTATGTTGTTATAGAGTTCTACTCCCGCCAATTACCCACAATGAATTACCGCAATAGGTAAAAATACCCTAATATAATAATTCTCGAATCAATTATTTTTTTAATAATAGAATTTAACTATTTAAAAACCTTATAACAGTTTAGTGAGTAATTTATGTGTAGAGTTCTCTGTTTTATGGCAAGTTTTATAGTGATACCACCACCTTCATTTTGAACAAGATATTCATCTTCCCAAAATTCCTCAAAATCCTCAAAAGTTTCGGGGGGGGGGGATACATCCCGATATCCCACCACCACCTTCATTTTGAACAAGATATTCATCTTCCCAAAATTCCTCAAAATCCTCAAAAGTTTCGGGGGGGGGGGGATACATCCCGATATCCCACCCCTGGGTACGCCCCTGCAAACATACGTCGTTAAGTACCAACAAAATCAAATTATTTTGATAGTAGCTTTTTTCAAGGTAAAATCTAAACAAAATAGTGAATAAAAATGTTTACCTGGATTTGATTTGATTTTCTTACAACAATTTTAAATCTTAAGATGATGTAATAAGTTAACATACAATCATCTTTTTATACAGTTTAAAAAAGGAAAGCTTTTAGGCGCTTTAACAGCAAGTGATATGGCCAGGGTTACATATGGAGCTGAAATTCTACAGCAGTGAAAACAACTCGGTACAATGAACCCTATGGCGATGGTCATTGAAAAACCTGCTTCATGCAAATGATTGAGTTGGGAGCGTTAACTACTCCCACCTCATACCCGTGATACCACAGATACAGTCTGTAGCAGTGAATAGAGTTCACTGAAGCGAGCATGTCAGCATTTGTGTGACTTTCAACTAGCCAGAATAATATATTACATTTCAACTCATTTACAGATTTTTTTTATTACACCCGCTGTTGACGATCAATTTAGCTTGAATAAAAAATCATACCTTTATAAGCTGTGTAAAAGTATGTATAATATAAATTCTTTAAACATCGCGTTTCTGCATTTATAACTAGGGGTGCCGAATATTGTTCAATAACGAATAAATCAGTAAAATTTAATAAAATAAATTTCGATTCCAGTTTTATATATTTTTTTAGTTGCACAAAGACAAATGTGTAGTAACTTGCAACTAACACGTTTTACAATTGCAAAAGAGACAATCGATTGGAAATTTATCTTTCGCTCAACTGTATTTGATCAATACCCAGGCGCTTAAGTATTTTTTTCTAATCTTCTGTCATAATATTACTCTGATATTCCTGTAACACAGCGACTAATCCTCTGTCACTGTATGATTCCTTAAAAAATAAATGTATAGTTCCTAAAAAAAATATAAAATTAAAACAATTGAAAATATATAATTCTTGTATGATTACTAAAAAAATGTAAATGTTTTAGTGACAATAAAAAAGCATAGGCAGAAATTCGCTTTGCAAAAATTAGAGATTTTAAAATGACAAAAAATTATTACAAACAACTCCTGTTGAGAGGGACATATTTCCAAGTCGAAGCACAAGTGGAAAAGTTTTGGAGATGAGGAAGCATACATTATCATTTATCTTGGAACTCGACGTGATTTGCATGGTCAGAGGTAAGGAGGCTACTCAGTGGTGTGAGATACTAAAATTTATTTGACCTTTATTAATTGTAAATGGGACCGGTATCGCTTATATATACCAATATTATTTAAGAAGTATTTGTAGTTTGTTGAAGTTTGTATTTGAATCAAACTCAGTAAGGAAGTAGTAAGTGCATTTACAACCTCACATTAAGATTGATATACAGATCTAAAAATAATATTGAAACACCTACCTATATTAAGATCCATTAATTTTTGGGCAACTTTGCAGTCCTATAAGCTTTTCGTCCCTTGAATTGAATTCAATGGCCAAAGTGACAGGTGGTTAAGACAAACCTGCTCTACCCACTATTTCCCCTTTTCCGCCTTTTCAATTCAACCCTCCAAAACAAAGAGGATTACCTCTCGATTTACCTAACCTGATTTCTAGGCCAGAAAACCAATATCGCAATATTCTCCACCAACTTAGTGTAGGGCTTTCTATTATATCTTGTCTGTTTCAGAACGTTTTATAAATAACAAAACACAATATTTTCTAAAAGAGCAGAGAGTTATTTCACCGCTCTTTGTATTTGTGGGACAATGCATTTAATAATATAAGTAGCCACTTTTTAGCAAGAAACTGAATTTCAAAGTATTTCAAATGTTGAAACTACACCATCAAAAATATAAGATGCTGACTAAATTCCTTAGGTAGGTGCCCAAATAAGATTTAACTTAAAACTTAAGTTTAATCAGAATTGTCATTTTCCATTACGATTAAACCTGTACAACTTAAATTGAGAGCATGGTTAAAAAATAATACTTTGTTATGACAAACAATAAAAATTTTTTCTAACAGTGTCTTCTATTGATCACACGCAATTTTTTTCAAATGGTCAATTTAATTTATTTTCTTCATGTTTCAAATAAATATTGTGTTAGGGAAGACAAAAACTGGCTCAAACTCGATTTTAAATAAATCTCAAGTTTGATTTAACCGTCAATTAATTGGGGAAAGAACAAAAACACTGGAATGGTACTTTAAGTCAATGTTTACTTAAAAACCTCCCTGAAAGCGACCAGCGTTGGAGTTGAAATAACATCCACCGCTGCACGTGAACCAGAGTGGGTCAAGTGCATTGTACATTACCTCCCCCTTTCTCACTCCCCCCGCCATAACCCCCCCTCCCCCTCACTTATCCACCACCGACCGCAAACACCACTGCATTTATGACTGAACCAACTGGGGGAGAGGTTTCTCTAATGACAATAATATTATTTTTTACTGGAGTGTTCAATTTTCCTAACTGTAAATATAATCAATTATAGTGAAAAAGTGAAAAAGATGTCTTTAAACTCATTATCAACTGATTCATGTAAATTACCAGCACTTTTAATTAGCATTGCACACTCGCTGAATATATAGAGATATATATAAAACATGTATAAAATGTAATTCCCCAAACAAACTTCAAATTTGATATATGGGTTCAATTGAAACATTTTATTTCATAGAAAAATATAATCCTTGACAAGATATTTTAAAACCCCAGAAAGCACTTTTATTTAGTGATTGAACCTCAAGAAGGGGTAGACCTTTGAAAATAACTTTCATACGAGTTGCAGTAATTTGTGCATGACCACTGTAAAACCACAACCACCTCTATAATACCTTAAAATTTTATAAACTAGACAGTTTTAATTATTAAGTTGTTTTTGTTGTCAGGACGATTTCAAATGAAAATTCTGAGTGCGTTAAACAAAAACTGTAATAGTATATTTCATTACAAGGACCTAAAGTGACGCTTTTCGTACAAGGTCAAGTTTTACAACCGAGGCTGTAAGCCGAGGTTGAAAAATGACCGAGTAACGAAAAGCAGCTTTAGGTCCGTGTGATGAACTATATTTTTCGTTATATTGCTCAATACAATACGTAAACTACTTAAGAAAACCAAAATGTTACAGCTTGTTTACCTTTAAAGATGCCTTCAAAAGATACCACCGACTTGTTCTTGCTATTTGAATTAATCAGCTGTTTGTCCGTTTCATTTGTGTTAGGGTAGACCATCGATGTAATCGATGGGGTAGACTGACAACAATGAACAACTATCGACGTATTGAACGCATGTAAATAATCGATTGGTGAAATGAGCGAGTTTCACAATTGATTAAACTGACAACAATGAATGTTTCGATTATTTGTAATCAAATGAATATTGTTCGATTATTACGACGACGTACTCGGCACTTTTTGACTTTTATAGTCCTAGGACTATAAAGAGTCAGCTGGTATCGAGTACATCAGCTTTTAATTGCTTGGAATAAAAAGAGTGTGTTTAGGTCCGGAAAACATGCATTAAAAACATCTGTTTTTGAAGCAGTATAACGAAAAGTTGGTTAATCATCGTAAATGCAATTAGTACAAAGTAGACACTGAAAAAGATTAAGTTGAGCATTTGTTTACTTTAATTTAACTTACAACAGCTAATGATTTTTAATATTCTAAGCTTCAATAAAAGTAAAAGAATAAATTTCAAAAAATGTAATGTGTATATCTTTAACTATTTTTAACAAATCGATATTTGCGTCCTAGAAGGTTCAATCTGGGTAGGTCGCTAATTCAATAAAAATTAAAAAGTAATAAAAGTGTATTTTATAGGGGGAAGAATATAGCACATTATTAAACACACTGATCTATGAAATGTCAAATATAACAGTAAAATATTAGGGAGTTCTTACAAATTATGTAAAACAACACAATAAATGTTAAACTGGTAAACCAGATGATTTTCTACTTTGGTGTAATGTTAAAAAATACCGTTTAACGCTTATTGTACTGTGTTACCATGGATGGCAAAAACTCCCTTCCTTTCTTACTGACGTTAACGTATATTAAATGTTGATATTCACCGACAGACTACATCACACCCAAAGTCTTTTTATTTTTTTATTTATTTTTTTTTTTTTTTTTTTTTTTTGAGGGGGGGGTAGGAGGTGGAATGCGTTTACGCACACTGAGGGGCTCATTGTCCCCTCAGTATTGTCGGACTCCCACGAGCTCGATGTCCCGTGAACTACCGACTAAACCACCCCCGTCGGCACCGAGGACACTAGCCTGGAACTGTTTCACACATTACTTCGGGCTAGGCCTTTGATATTACGCCGCTATGGCAACCTCCGTGGGGAAAAGCTGAGGATTAAGGCCGATCGAGGTCGACCTTTTTCGCCCGAAGAATGGCCTGGACGTAGTGCTGGACACAGTTCCAGTTGCCCTCTCCCTGGAGCATAGCTCCGACGATGTTGTTTGGGCTGACGACCACGCCGATCTCAGATGAAAGCGAGGCTCGGCGGACATGCCAACGGTCGCACTGAAAGAAGGTGTGCTCGGACGTGTCTGGGATGCCGGGGCAATACAGACAGTCCGGGCTGGCGACTTTGCCCATCCGGTGCAGATAGGCTCGGAAATACCCGTGCCCAGAAAGAAACTGGGTCACGTAGTAATCGACCTCGCCGTGCTGCCGTTCCACCCATGGTCGGACGGAAGGTATGAGCTGGAAGGTCCAACGCCCCTCGGCTCGGCTTCCCAGTCGCGCTGCAAAGAGTCGAAGTTGCGATCGCAGCTGCTTCCCGGCCCGCTTCAGGCCTGCTCCGGTAAATCGCCTGCCTCTCCCTCGCGAGGAAGAGGACGGGGATGACTCCGGCGATCACCATCACAGCAGGCTCGGAGACTGTGAGGTAGGCCGAAGCGACCCGCAGAGCTCCTCGGCGCTGGCTGGACTCGGGCAAGCCGGTCTCGGAAGACTCGTTTCTCGAGTGCGTGAGCCCATACCTCCGCCCCGTACAGCAAGACTGACTGGACGGCAGTCATGAGCAGACGGCGCTTGCAGGAGCGAGGACCGCCGACATTGTCACCCAAAGTCTATTAAAAATTGACTTCATTTTAGTTAAATATTTTTGTATGCCTGTGTGTCAGAATTAACTTTTTCTCTATTTCATAATTATCACATCTTCAAAATAAAACTATTTTATCTCATATCTCCAATAGCTGTGAACAGAATGCCCAATTTGAATTATTATATTCCTTTAAAATAATTCAATAATATTGTATTGATTTTAAATTATAAAAATTACAGTTAAAAACATAGTACGAGGAGGATTTTTAAACATTCTATTGAAGCCCGTATTTCCAATAAATTGATATAGAAAGAAGCTTTCAAGCCCCATCAATCCTGCCGTTATCTAGAGATGAATTTAATTAAATTTCCACTTTTACTCCGTTTCACAATCATTTTTATCTGTTTAATCTTATATATCGAAATAAATGTGGATATCGAACATATGCATAAGTTGAAATCGCATTCGAGAGCAAGTTAATACGAAGCAAATGTTTCAATTAAATGACTACAATAATTTGTAAGTTATGTTGCGATAAATTAAACAATTATTTAAAAAATTGAATTTTACTTAATTAGAATAATAACATAGGAGATTAAAGAAAGGAATGAAGAGGTAAACGTTGTGTCTTGGGAACCTGACCTCAATCCTGAAGAAGTGCTTAGCTCATCGCGATCTTTAACCATTTCTTTGCATGGTTTTATGAATTCGAGTTCTTGAATGAAAGTACTGTATATTAATTTATTTTTTCTACTGTTTATTTGCATGGTTATATATTTGTTAAAAAATAAAATAAAAATTTCCAAGGTAAATAGTCAGTAGTAAAATAAAAAATATACGGTTCATTAAATTACTATGTAATTTTACATACTGTACTGTGTACTGTATTGCAAAATATTTTTAAAATATAAAAAATATAGATTATATGTACCTTATGTAATTATGTATCTTAGGAACGTAATTCAATCTACCAACGCTATTATTTATTTTTACAAACACTACCTTATATGTTTGTACCTCATATAATAAGAGGAAATTTAACCATGCTTTGGTTAATTTTCTACACATATTTTAAAATTTTGATCAATCGCCACAATGTTGTATTGTTATCACAGTTACTGCGATGATTATTATTCTTCTTAAGCCATTGTTAACCTAACATTGGTGAAGGAATTGGTTATTTACATGTCAGAGAATTTCAACGGTTAACCAATGCATACTCGTTCTCCCCCATATTGTTATCCCAAACTTGTTTATGTTACTCTAATGTTTGGATAAACACTAAATAATTTATTCATATTAGAAAAAGTTATTAATTAATTATCATAAGAGATAGATAAAATTAGGGATTACTTTCTACTTTATTTTCTAATAGATAACTATATTGTTTGTTTTTAATCTTACTTTTATTTGTTATATTTCCTATTTTTCACAGATTAGTACAACTGAAAAGAAAAGCTTATGTCAAAAGTTATTCTGCGTAAGCTTTTCTGTGTAACCACAGAATGGTGATCCTAAACAAGCAAACTGGGGCAACTTTACAATTCAAATTCTTATTAATCAAAACAATAGTTTTATAGGTGCTTACTCGATCTACTAACAAATGCAAGGCTATAAAACCGGCTGAGCAAGTGATAAGAACAAATAAACCTCTTTTATGGGCTCTGTATATAGTCTTGAACACCTCATCTTGAGGTTTGGTTAGAACACATCGTTTCCAGGAAGCTACTGTTATTACTGAAGTAAAAAAATACATTTTTATAAATATGTTTGCACTATACAAAGTCATTGTCAAGTTCCTGCGAGCGAAGTATTTAAAATATTTTGGAGAAAATTAAAAGTGTCCATGAGAGTGTGTCTAGGGACTGAAGAAAAGTGAGGTTGATTGGTAATAATTAGGGGAAGTGTAAAAAGTGGTAGAGGCGAGAGTTGAAAGACGGCTCAGCACTCTGTGCGTTTAACATTGATCCCGGCACTCGGACTCGGCGGCTCCATTGACACTGCCCTCTGCCGTCACCCCACGCACTCTTGTGACGGCACTTTAATTGTAACGAAAACCAGCTGCCAGTCTGCTCGCTTGCTTGGATTCTAAATAAAAAGTGTATTACATGTGCTAGTGTGTATGGAATTATTTTTTTTTATCATACGAAAATTTTATCGAAAAATTCTTGTGGAGCAAGAAATCTATCTGGTCAAATTATAATATTGCATATTTTTAAAACCATCACATAAAAAACGAACGAAATAAGTTTTGAACGAAATACATTTTGAACGAGTATTTCAGAATGTATTACCATCGAACTACGTTATAATCACCTCAAGAAACAGCTCGGATGAACATAACCTAAATAAAATCTTGACTCAATATCGTTATTTAGTGAAAGGCCTACTGCTTAAGAGCATAGACCCGAATAAGTAACACTTACATCAAGTGCAAGCTTTTGTAACTTACACAAATATTGTAACTAATATAGTTATTCATACAGAACACAAACAGTGCTATTGACCACCAAAACAAGTCAATTCATTATAAAAGAGCCGGGCAGAATCGGCCGGGGGAATAGTCATACAGCTGAGCTCGATAATGGATGATCAGCTAATACGCCGCCCAATGGTCGCTGCAGGCGTGCAGTCATTCACACGGGTAATGGCTTAACTCCACTCTCGCCCTGTCATTAGGAGTATAGTTGTAATAATACGCTTTTATATCATTACATTAAAGAATAGTCAATGTGATCAATTACACGTTATTTTTTCTGTTTCAAAGTGGTTTTATGGCAAAAACTGTGCTAGTACTTCGTTTAGTTAAGCAGTTCATATATGCGCAGGAATCGAATTCAAATTGATACTTCAAAGAAAGATATCAGAATACTTGGCATAACAAAGGCCAATGGCTATGTGCTTCCACCAGCTTGTTGTGATGCAAATGAAGGAGAAGTGAACTTATTTTGCTAACATTGATTTTTGGTGTTAGGAAAACTACTTTACCAACTATAGTCAACTATTAATTACTCTTTTGTTGCCAGTAAGTCATTTTAACTAGTTTTAAATGTTATTCAGTTTACTAGCTGAAGGATTCTGCAATGAATGACTCATCAATCTGTCTATGCAGAACAGATTTTCGATGTTAAGTCATTAGATTTTCAAGTCATTTCCAGATTTTCGAGTAGACGTTTTTACATGTACAGTTCGCGCATTATATCTCCGACTATGAACACTACGCTACTAACCGTATCGTATGATATTTAAACATATGATTTCGGTAAACATTGCGTCTGACACACAGAAGGGCTGTAGAACAATGTTTTCAGAAAAGTACCCCTTCTCCCTCCCGCGCCTTGCAACCAGCTGACTCTGTCGTAGCCGGACATATAATGCGCGAACTGTAAAACCACTCTAGGGAACTTATCTGTTACAAGAACAGTCTGTTTATTTTATTCCTCCAATCTACAGAAATAATCAGATTTAGAAGCGTACGAGTGCTTGTGTATCGATTTACTTCGAGCCGAGTTTACACTACTCGACTTGACTCAAAATTTTACAAAGTATTTCAACTCGAGTAGTTACGCCCTCCGTTTACCCTACATCGATAGGCACGAGCGAACTTTACGGCTATTAATATCAATAAATGTATATACTTTTATTTCTTCATGCCATTTGACATGTTTGATGAATCACTCTCAAAAAGATTCATTTCATTTTTCATTTATGAATCAATTTCTTATTAGTGCAAGTGTAAGCTGTTTGTGTACCTCATCAGGCTGAGATTTTAATCTAAAATTGATTAAGGCTATGAGCCGTGCTAAAGATAGCTTGAACTATCGTTTATAAAATATGTTTGCTTTTAACTCAGGAACACTTCTAAGTTGAATTATTAAAAATAAATAATACTGACTTTAATTGATTATTACAGTACTATTTTTGCTATATGATAATTTTATAGAAGTAAGATAACTATTACAACTTTTACTCTTTAAAAGACTTCATACGAAAAACCTCGAAACTCGCGAGCATTTTTTTAAACTCGACTCCCCTTCAAAAACATGTTCGACTCCCGGCATGCCTACACAAATTTGAGGGGTTTGGACCGCTTTCCCTCAAAAGCGATTGAGTATCTCTTCTGTAAAAATTCCGTTGGCGTAAACACAAAAATAAACACTACTCGGGCTTGCCCACGCCTCAATCATAAAATTATGGACAGTACAAGGTTGAAACTATACCAAACCGCCCCACTAACCCCCCCTCCTGTCGACAGCTGATCTTCGACGCGTTCACGGTGGGGCGGTTCTCGGCGGCGGCGGCGGGGGCGCTGGACGGCTGCCCCGACGGCCACATGCAGCTGATGGAGCTGGGGCGGCCGTTCACGGGCGGCTCGTGGTGCGGCGCCGCCGCCGGCCACGCCGTCTACTACAGCGAGACCGCCACCGTCACGCTCACCCTGCGCGTCTACCACGCCGCCGCGCCCTTCGAGTTCCTCCTCCGCTACAAGATGCTGGGCGCGGACGAGGCGGTGGTGCGGCTCGGCAGCGCCGGCGCCCCCATTGACCGCGGCGAAGTGGTTCCTGGTGAGTTTGGAGATAGTTGTGATGAGTATGTTAATTTTGTTTTCTTTCGGACAAGGGTTTTCTTGTCAAATCTCTTATGATCGTAGGTAAGATCTTCGGCCCCTTTCACACAAAGCGGTTTTGATGGAGCTGTTGCCTTGCAGCAAGGTGTCGAGCGATTTTTAGTTCTGTGTAACCTCCACAGCAATGGGTCGCATGACTCCATGTCGCACAGCAGCAGCCAAGTCAGAACTGCTTCGTGTGAAAGAGGCCTAAGGCCTAAGGGCACTGTTACTTATATTCCATGTGCTTCAAATCATCTAAAAATATTTGTTGGTGAATATTATTTTTAACTATAGCTAATTTATTTAATCAGTTACACATGATTTGCATGAAACCAAGCGTAGTAGCCCAAGCATTTGGCGGAGTCACATAAATTATTTTTTCAAAGCCTACTTTTCATAAAAACTTGACTGCCTACTCCCAGAAAGTTTGCAGGAAAAAATCATAAGGAAACTTGTCTTCTATCTTTAAAAACATCAATTTAACTGTAAGACTTCAAGTTTCCCTACAATTTTTTCCAGGAACTTACTGCAGTCGCAACTTTTACGAGTGCTACCGCAAGAAGTGTCGGCTGCAGTCGCCCAACTACCCGGGCATGTACCCACGGAACATCACATGCTACCTGACCATGCGGCAGAAGACCGTGCCCACCTGCAAACACGCCATGATCTCCGTCCGTCAGCAGAGCGAACATAAGGTACTCCCATCACTCCCGACATAAAACTCTGATTATGTTAGGGAAGTGTAACTGAGAAGTAGTAATATTACACTGCGAGATCCTACATTTATCAGTGTCCCTTTGTATTTTATAAGTGGTTTTGTGATAGTTTTTGGAAGGAACTGAAAAATCCAATGTTTACATCCACAGGAGGCTTAAAGCCAAAAGCTTTGTAGGCTTACGTCTCCCTCGAAACGTATTAAAAATTTACTGTAAACTTTTTAAAGAAACAGGGAGCAGATTAAACTATAGTCACATTGTCAAAAGATTCTTTGCTGTAAATAGTAGTTTTCATTACTAGGAGCGAAAGTGGCTCTTTTTGGTACGAGATCGTAATATACAGGCGAGGCGCAGCCGAGCTTGGAAATGCGATCGAGTACCAAGGAGAGACTTTTGCTCCGTGTGATGAACAACTATTTTCATCATTATGAATAAATAACCATTTAATCGTTAAAAAATTAGACTACAGAATTTTAAGGTTATCCAAAATAGTCATCGTCATTTACACATTTGTTCGTTGTTTACAAACACAAGTTAAGAAATCGTTCAACCTTTCAAACGTAACATAAACAAATTTTGACATTAGAGTATGGCAAAATTTACCATATGTTTTTTTCAGTACTCCTATTCGAAGTGATCCAAAAACGATCATTTTGCGTACGATTTAGAGAACTAAAAACGGCAGTTTTCCGGACAGTATGATGAAAAAAATATTATCTCATAGGAGGAGTCTGGATGCTACTTTTTGCTAATGCACAATCCCATACCTCCCACATTCTCCACAAAGTGTTTCTATCAACATTTTGTTAAACAAAACAGTTTATAGCTTTTTACTTTAAACTCTTTAATAATATCTATTTTACTAAAAAAAAATAACTTTTATAAGAACTTCATTTATTATAACTTTCTTTACATTAAAACAAATTATGATTGGTGGATTTGAAATCTGGGATTTCCTTCAGTAATTGGAGACTCGACATTGCACTCCTTCAAAATAAATGGTTCTCCACTCTTGTTTATTTCCTACAGATGCAGATTCGCTCGACCACGACGAGCTCGAGCGGTACGAACGTGAGCAGCACGTCAGCCACGAGCGGCGGGGGCGGAGGGGGCTCCAGGGAGCTGAGGGCGTGGGCGGAGTGCACCAGCGACCGAGACCACCTCATCTTCTACGACGGCGCCTCCACGGACGACCCCGTCATCGCCAAGTACTGCGGCGGCACCTGGCTGCCCGCCGTCATCAGCAGGTGCTTCTGTCATGCAGGGCCTGATTAACAGATATGGCGCCCCTAGGCTTGAGTTGAATTGGCGCCCCCGTCCCCTTCACCCCCCTATATTGCCCGATGCATTGTATTAATTATAGTGAAATTAGGAATTTAATTCCTCCAGAACTATTACTTTAAAAAACTACATTTAACTTAGAAAATAACTTAACTATGATTAATGCACACAAAGATTATCACAAAACAAGTCTATTTCAATCAGTTAAATGATCAAGGACAAGTCACCGCTGCCTGTGACACTTATTCAACTCACTCTTACAACTTAGACCCCTACTGCTCTTCTTTCCTACTTCGGCCAAATCTGACTCAGATTTAGATTAATCGTTAACAGTCTTCATTGGGCTCTTAAGAATACCTGGTGGACCCAGCTTTGTTCGCTATTATTTCATGTTTAGCAGTTCATCAAGTTACATTTTACCAGTACCAACTGGAGGATAACAAAGACACCCACATCCCGGTCCCACATGGACTAAAGCTGGGAGTATATTTTTTGTGCTGCATTGAAGAGTTGGTGGTTTTCATCAATGTCATAAAATTGATAAACTTTTTTTATCGCTCCATCCGATCTTTATCTCAAACCTAGATGGCTGTAGTTTGCAAACAGCTGTTATTTGATTACATTATTTTGTTACACTTTCGTCATTTCGTTGCTATCATGGTAATCAATTAAGCCCTCATATTCATAATTTAAAATTTTGTCCACTTAAAAAATCATTTTTATTAAGTTTCTTTTAAATTTTTCTGGCCAAGTAACCTGCATGGAATGCATTTTTAAGTAAGAAATTAGTTACAGTATTTCCAGACTTTGAAGGATATGCTCAGAGCCGTTTTTGAGATAATTGTGCAACAAAGCATACAATCAAGCAACCAGTCAAGCAAACATTGCTCATTTAAGATTATAGGATGTACCTTTAGGTTTAATAAAAACATACCAAGCAGGTTGGATTTCGCAAAAAAAGCGTTTTTTTAACAATATTTTATATTCTGTCCCGTGGCACCCCATAGATGGCTGGCGCCCTAGGCTACAGCCTAGTCAGCCTAGTGGTTAATCAGGCCCTGCTGTCATGTGTTTGAAAAAGTAGAAATGGGAGGTATTTAAGGCTGGTTAGGATTGGGGAGTCTAATTTCTGAGGAAGTGTCCCAAATCCAAAAGAGTTTAGGAAGTGATGCATGTTTTTGCTTTGACAGTTTCACAATTCACTTTTTGTTAGAATTCAGAATTTAACTCGATACGGTATTCAGTTTTGGGGTTTGGCGAAAATACTTCAGAACAAAGTACAATTTAATTGGAAAAGCAGACATTTTCTATGTTTAATAATGAACAAATCTTGAGATTCAATAAACTTTTGAACCGCAGATACTGTTTTCATCTGACATAGTAAGGTTAGGATCAATAGAAACTTCAAGGTTGCTATTATTCAAATATATGTTTTTTCCTCATCTTGGTTTTTGCTGATTGCTCCTTATTATAAAAAACCATTCAAGTTTAAAATATTGTAGCCTTGAAGCTTCTATTGATTCAAACTTTACCATAGTGTCAGATTCTACTACAACCTCAAGTTCCTCTCAAAACAGAAAAATAAATAAATATCCAATGTTTTATTCATTTTTATAAGCCAACAAATGTTTTCACAGAGCAAAAAACTTAAGTTACAGCAATCAACAAAAATTTAACCAAATACTTTTCCTGTCCAGAGGCCCTGCTATGCTGGTAGCCTTCCACTCCTCGCCGTTCAGTGTTCCTCTGCGCTCCGATGGCGCGGCCAGTCCTCTCCGAGGCTTCGAACTCGACGTCGACATCCTCTACAGTGACTCCAGCTCCCTGGACTACTCCCGCCACGCTCGCAAGTATGTCATCCCTTTGATACCAGGATATCAGGCTGTTAAGATTACCAGAGGTCACCAAAATAGCTAGGAAGCGTGGGTGTAAACAAACAAAAGCGGTTTGAACAGGACTATTCTGTTTACAAGCAACAAGCGCAACAAATTATATCATTAATAAAATTTTAATTAGTTCATCAAATTATGAATGTTCTTTGTTCTCCCACCATCCCAGAAATCTCCAGTTCAAAACACAGTTTTTTTTATAAACACCCAAGCCTCGCCAAATGGTTCTGGTGACCTCTGTTATTTAATGGAAGGTGTCAAAAATTATGAAGACACGTCCATTTTTTTTTTCTATGGTGTATGATTTACCCAATCTCAGAAGACTTACATTGGTCTACATCGGTAATGAGCTTGACATTTGGTTCAGCAAAAGAAACATTATATTGTATAGAAAGCCTTTATGTTTCCATTTAAAACCTGACAGTCTGTATAAGTTCATTCGTCTAACCGTTTTAATAAATAAAATTTGGGAGATGTTTTGCAATATATTTTTAATTGTTTTGAAATTCAGTAGTATCTAATGAATTAAATTTGTTTACATCCTGATTACCTTTAAAGTATTTCTAATTATTTCAAAGTCTAATCAAGCTAACCAGACTGATCAGGTTGATAAATAATATTTATATAACAATAAAAGTAAATTTATACTAAAAAATATATTATTGGGCATTTGAGGAGCCAAATAAATAAATATATCATTCAAAACTGACCCTAAATAGTGAGACCTTTATATTGAGTGAAAAAGCTATCTTTTACAAATACCAGTATAATGCATTATTCATGTACGGGGTGTTGAAAGGTACTCCCTTCTACACGTTCACATATTTATGTCCAACCACATCATAAATTTTACCTCTACCACCACGATGATAGCCTGGGAATCTCCAATAAATTCTGCAATACATATCTCAAAAATATCTTTCCTTAACCTCAAAATCTGAAACAAGATTTTATTTTCATCCTGATTGATAGAGTTTGGCATAAATTATGAGTGAATTTTATGATTTTTTTAAGAATACATTTATTATGCATCTTTTTATAAAGAATCTTTTTCATCTTATGGTTGAACTATAAAATAATGAAATGAAGCATGAACAATTAAAATATAATTTAATAAAGATAAAATAGTTATCATGATGTCTAAATATATATATATACGCATACAGTATATTTAAAATATATTCTACTCAACTTTAAATACCAAATTTATTTATACAAACAAGAAACACAATTCAGATAAATTATACAACACAGACATAATAATAAAGAAGTATAAAACTAGAGTTGTATTCTCTAATTAATTGTAAGTCTAGAGTTATGGTGTAACTATTTGCCTTTAGAAATACACTAGTCAACAAGAAAAAGACATTCACTAAAATAAAAATGTAATAAATTTGCAAGTGACATTTTGCAAGATTGAAATCCTCCATGTGACAGTGTATGTGTGTGGAAAGTATTTCATCAAAGTATCAATATTGATAGGTGGATCGTACAAACGTAGATCCGGTTTGCAAATGTGTATGTGTCAAAGAGATTGGAGGAGCAGTGAACAAATGACTGGGTAGTGATAGGAGGCTGGATGTGTGTGCCGTGTTCGCCGCCCTCTATGACGTATTTAGCTCCGGCTGCTAGTCAAACTGTGTCTGTCCCTTCTCTCTCTGTAATTCGTCAATTCAAACACTACTGGGAATGCATTTGCATAGTTAACTCTTTGAATCAATTGTAAACTGAAGATAGGTTTGTTTTCAGTTGTATTGTCTTTTAGTCATAGTTTATATAAAGCAGATTGATTTAATTTGTAATTTTGTTTAATTAGTTATTATCTGATGAATGTTTTCAATTATAAAAGGGCTAATCTTTGATCTGGAATAAATTTTTGCTAATTCAGACAAAGTTAAACATCAACTAGAGGTCATCCACCTTTAATTGGTCTACTAGCTATTAATAGCAAGGGTAAAAATTGGGACTTACTTTGTTTGAATAGCTTAAAACAATTCCTTGTAAATTTACTTTTTATCACTATCATTTTTACTGCTATGAGTTATTAGTATATAGGGTCATTATTAGAAACTTTCTTGGATATTTCACAATCCAATCACTTAAAGAGATATTTGGAATAACTGTACAACAAAACACTGTGTATACAGTAATTTGAAAAGTAATTTACAACTATAAATTTGTCTATAGCATTTAAAATCAATTCATCACATTACATTTACATTGACATGTATGGCATAAGGCATTTCCTGCTTGTATGATTTAATTAACTATTTAAAGTAAGTTAACTTCTGATTAGTATTTTTGAAAATTATATTTCACAATAGCATACCTCTTTTTTTACCTTACAAAGTTCAAATGAGCATTTAAGTTCAAAAAGCCAATGATTAATGCCAGTGACGAGGTGCTACAGTTGTGTTTGTTCCGTCAAGATCATCAACTCGCTAGAGTGATGCTCTCAAGAGTTGTTTTGCTGGCAGTCACTTCAATCTCTCGCTGAAATCATTTGTACATTTTGTTTCTTGTTGTGTGCTTGAAATTAATATTGAATAATTATTGAAGTCTCTAATACTGATTGTTTTATTTTAATTTTAGTGTACAAAAACAAATTTAGCAAAATTTATGAGTTTATCAGTTTTTAGATCAGGAATTGAACTCTTAAAAATAAACTTACATTCTCGAGATTATCTGTCTCACTTAATTTAAGGCCATTGTCTCAAAAGTAAGAGCTTATGAATTTTTGCCAACTTCAAAATAAATACTGCTACACTGAGTTAAACCTGAGTTTTGTTTCTGATTTTATTGTAGTTAGAAAGCAGTCACAATCCTTAAACCAATAAAAAAAATCGCCAAATTGTTTTATGTTTTTGTTTTAATGTGTAATTGGTGTTACGATATAAGACACTGAGTTCCAGTGTTTTTTCAGGGCTATTTGGGTGATGAGGTACTAAGCAGACATCTAATAAGCATTTGTTTAACCTTGATTAACAAAAATCTTAATCTCACAGACAAATCCAATTTATGTGGACATGTTTATTTGTAAACAATACCAACTAATCCACAGAACAAAACTAAATCCTTGTCCTCTCGCTATTTTGATATTTAATTTTTGTAACAAATATAGGCTAACTATAGAGAAATCAATAATAACCATGCACAGCTATGCAAAAAGATCCTAAGGGAGTTTTCGCTTTAGAAAAAAAAAAACGAATGACAAATCATAACACATAACAAATTTAAAAAAAAAATCTTTTGAAAGGGGTTGGTAAAAATGTTATTGTTTTCCCTATTCCAGATGTGAGTTCTGGGTGAACGCGACACACCCGGACCTGGACGACACGGCACGGACGCGGGGCCGGGCCGGCTACGTGAGCAGCCCCCGCCACACCCTCGCACCCAACACCACCTGCACCTACCACTTCCGTGGCCACCAGCGCGACCACGTGTGGCTCTACTTCATCAGCTACAGCCACCGGCCGCTGCTGCCCAACAGCACACACAACTGCTCCACCCGGCTCCGGATCTGGGACGGAGGTTGGTCAGGGGGTTTAGGATCTGGGATGGAGGCTGGTTGGGGGGTTTAGGATCAGGGATGGAGGTTGGTTGGAGGGTTTAGGTTCTGGGATGGAGATTGGTTGGGGGGTTTAGGATATGGGATGGAGGCTGGTTGGGGGGTTTAGGATCTGGGATGAAGGTTGGTTGGGGGTTTTAGGATCTGGGATGGAGGTTGGTTGGGGGGTTTAGGATCTGGGATGGAGGTTGGTTGGGGGGTTTAGGATCTGGGATGGAGGCTGGTTGGGGGTTTAGGATCTGGGATGGAGGTTGGTTGGGGGGTTTAGGATCTGGGATGGAGGTTGGTTGGGGGGTTTAGGATCTGGGATGGAGGTTGGTTGGGGGGTTCAGGATCTGGGATGGAGGTTGGTTGGGGGGTTTAGGATCTGGGATGGAGGCTGGTTGGGGGTTTAGGATCTGGGATGGAGGTTGGTTGGGGGGTTTATGATCTGGGATGGGGGTTGGTAGGGAGGCTCAGGATCTGGGATGAAGGTTGGTGTGGGGCTCAGGATCTGTGGTGGAGGTTGGTGGGGGGGCTCAGGATCTATGATGAAGGTTGGTGGGGGGGGGGGCTCAGAGTCTGTGATGGAGTATTTAAATAAAAACATCACATTTCAGCTATTAATTTGCAACAATTTTATTGTCTTCTGCAAAATAGGGGTACAGAAGAAAATTTATTTACAATTCAATTGTGTTTTTAATACAAAGTACTGTACTTAATGTTTAATTTTCTTAAACATTTTGTTTATTCGAATAAAAACTTATTAGCTCGTACATTGATGCACAAAGAATGCATATTTGAAGGTAAATGAATCATTTTAAATCATTGAACAGAAAAGTGAAGTCAGAAGCGAGTAATGATACAGTCACCCTCGTCACTGATTAAAGCTGCCTGATTTTTTGTCAGGCCCATTGATTAATAGCTCGATGAGCAAAGCATCAGGCAATCAACACTCAGCTGTTGTCAAAAGCCATATTACACAATCGCCGAAATCAACACAGTTTTGTTTGCATCACAAACACTCATACCATGGAGTAGCTTCCCTGTCACTGTGCTGCTAAGCTGCCTCTTTATTGATGATTTCAATCTCTGAATCTGATATTTTGAATACTGATTCTAAAAGTAGTATTAACTATTTTGAGGGAACAATTGAAAATATGAGTGCTATATGTGAAGACGAGACTTATTTTGACTACTTATGACAGCATGAAAATATCACTATCAGCGAATTTCCCCTATAGGGAAGAAGCTATTACCGTAGGTCTCATGGTAAGACCTAAGCCCGAGACCATGATAACTTTTCATTTTGGGGCCACCAGAAGTAGAAAACACCATTCGTTCGAATTTATATATATATATATATACAGTATATCTATATATCTATATATATATATGTCTGTCAGCACGATAGCGGCCGTAAAAATGGTCCGATCTTAATGAAATTTGGTACGGACATGTAAAGTGGTAATCCCTCGGACGAGTTCGTGAACCAGCCCGATCGGACCATCGAAAGGGGGGGTAAAGGGGAGTAAACCCCCCCAAAATTGGGTTTTTTGAGTTTTTACATAGAAAAATAAAAATAACCCAATTTTTGTTAGCACCATTGAATTAAGCTCAAAAAAAAAAACAATTTAGTATTTTGAATCACTGCTCTATGTCCATTGGTTACCGAGATATTGAAAGTGGTAAACACAGTACGTTGTCCCAATGTTAACCTTATGGGAAATAAGTAAAATTCTACATCTCGGTTATTTCTCAACATATCTTGATAAAACTTGGTAAATAGCTTCTTCTAGTTCAGATCTATTGAATATTGAATTAAAACCACACAGTTTTAATATACCTGTAGCAGCAAACCTGCATACTCATTCCCCATGTTATTCTTATTGAGCTTACCAAAACATGTAAAATCTCGCTTTGTTGGATTGAAATATGTTGTTTTGCATTTGAAATTCGCTGAGTATGCAGGTCTGCTGCAACGGGGTATTTTGGGTTTCTATTATTAACTGATTGTACTTTTATAATTTTTAGTATTTGTCTAAATCTCACTTTTTAGAATTAATTGAAGTATTGAAGTATTTATAATAGTTTTATTAGCAACACAATAAATTTTAAAGGTTTTAGCTTACTTTACAAAAACAAACAAACCCAGTACTATTTTATATATTTAATAAATTATTATGAATGTAGGCAAGTTTATTTTAATTTTGGCAGTCAAACATCTTTTAAAAATTATTATTAATGAGATTATGGCAAATATTTAGCATCCTAGACATTTGCTATGTAATTTTGCTTAGTTTTTGTTTATCAGGAAATTTCCGCCATAATTTCAACAACACCATAAACCACATTTTCCTCCACCTACTATCTATAGTCGTCTTTTAGTCCCTGGAATAGAATACTAAAGTAATACTTTATACTCCATGGGATTTACTTACTTACTTTTAGTCCCGCGGGACTAAAAGTAATCTCATAAGAAATACATGGGAAGAAATCCGGCAACGCCACGGTGGATTGTGAGAAAATATGGCAACACTGTCGATTTTAATTTGTTTCTCTATGTTGAAGAGAGTGTCACATCATCCAAGCGTCCGTTTCCGTTATCTACAGGACAGCTTATCCATTTTGAGTTTGCTGTAGTTTAGGTTATATTCCTGCATATTTGTGAACAAATAAGTTAGGCCTAGAGTATTTTTAAAGAACAGTGTAAATAAAATTGTTAAAATTAAAGCCTAAATACCTTGCATTATTTACCTATATAGGCTATGTGATTGTAATGCAGTTTGTTGAAGCAAGGGATAATCTGAAGGTAAAGTTACAGTGTTATACCTAGTTATTGTTAATGGTGTAGGTGGAGGAAAAGTTTTGTGTGTATCACGGGACTAAAGTACTTTTTCTCCCTCGGGAAATTGTCGCCCTCGGCTCCGCCATCGGGCGACAACAGTTTCCCTCAGGGAGAAAAAGTTGCACTTTAGTCCCTAGATGCACAAATAACTATTTATGTACATTTAGATGCTAGAAACGATAGTTTTTTTAATACATGACTATCTGGTGCAGGTGGGGCGCTGCTGGGGGACCACTGCGACGGCCCGCGGCTGTGTGACCACATGTCCCTGCGCAACGTGACCCGCGTGACGCGGCCCTGCCTGGTCACGGAGAGCTACGTGACCCGCACCAACCAGCTGTTGGTGCAGCACCAGAGCGACGACGGCACGGCCCTCCACCCAGCGCACTTCCGAGCCAGGTACCGACACTGGCTGGCTCTCTTCTTTTTAAACCGAAAGGCTTGTCGAATTTAAGGATATGAAAGACTTTATCCATTGTGGCTATTGGATACCGGGATTTGCTTATAAAGATCAAGATGAACTCAACGTCTATAGCAATCCGATATTCTTAAAGTTGCGAACAATATTGTTTCGCCCCTATCTTATCAGGGGCACCATCTGGTTCTGACTGGTCTATCTACTAGTGAACAGTTTTGAGGTTAGGCTAGCCTAAATAGGAAGTTAGAAAACCACAGTATTAGTTTAAATGTTTTTAATTGTCAGAATGTGTTCACCATTTGTGGTAATATGTAATATATTGAAAATTATATTTTGAAACACGATTATCATATTCATGAATCTGCAAGGATAACCTCAAGGACTAGGTGCTGATGATCAGGGGCGTACTCAGACCGGCACAGCCGGGACAATTTTACCGGGGCCCGGGGGGCAGAATTCCCCCCCGAAACAGTGAAAAGCCCCCGACAAGGCCCGGGAACACGTAAAAAGGGCCCGCAACGGCAACGAAGGGACCAAAATCGGCACGCGGGAGTAAAAAAAAAAAAGAAAAAAAGGCCACCACTTTTGACGAGCCCAAAATTTGGTACGGCTTTGAGTGCAACGGGTGCAGTACCAGGACGTGAGGGGCCCGGCTTCATTCCTTCACCGGGGCCCGCCAAAGCTGGGTACAGCCCTGCTGATGATGCCCCTGATAAGATAGGGGCGAAACAATATTGTTCGCAACTTTAAGAACATTGATTTGCTATGGACGGTGAGTTCATCTTAATCTTTATATGAAAGACTTTCAAGGGACAAAACCAAAAAACCTGTCTTGAATATTAAATTAATTTTTTTCAAAATTTGACTGACACCAACTGTTTAGATAGTTAAATGACTACACTATAACAGATTCACAGAAAACTCCTTGAATAACATAAGTGAAGAATGAAAAATTAAAATAAAGAGTGTTTAAATATTGGCACATGAACAGGGCCGGATTTAGGCATGGGCCACATGGGCCCGGGCCCAGGGCGGCAAATTTCTAGGGGCGTCAAATTTTGAAGGCCAGTTAAAAATTTGCTAAAATAATGTAGAACGTTTTATGCAATGTTTTTCTTTTCTATCAGATTTATAAACTAATATTGATTATAAAAAGTCCGGAGAGAAGTGTTTTAGTACATTAGATAATTTTTTATATGAAAATACACCATTATTTTTCGTAGTGCGTCACTGGCGCGGAAGGGCGGCAGTCGATGTACTCAAAGGTGCGAAAGCTTATTTTTTTGGCCTGGGCGCTGGCGCTGAATTTATTCAGGGTAATGGTGGAATCGGATCATAAGAAGGAGGGAGCGAGGAGGGCAATATGTTGGTTATTTTTGTAAAAAATATATGCAAAATGACGGCTGCGAAATGTCCGTGAGTTTTACCAACAGTTTTACAGCTGAGAGTTTAACGCGTTTGCGATACAGTACCACCAAGAGATTTAATTATTACGTCCACTGTGATACAACAGAGATTACTGGCTGCGATACAACCGTTAGATTTTATTGGAATTTCGCCGATCGCTAATATTTATAAAGATTTGTTTTGTAATACTACCAAAGATTCGTCGGCTGCAAATATTCGAGTTATTTGTCTCAAAATACGATCGAGATTTTTCGTGTGCAATACAACCGACTGGTTTCACAACCGCTACAGAACCGACCGATTTACGGCCACTTAAGAGTTTTTTTAAACAACCCATGTTCGCAGGCCCCGATACAGCCTAAAAATGAGCTATTATTGCCTTAATATGACTGGTAAATTTGTCAGTTGCCGCAAAACCAAAGCAGGTTGTTTACCAAATTTCACAAATAGGTATTTTTTCCGAATTTTTTCTTACATCTCCCGACTATTTAAAAAAAATCACGACCAGTGAAATCAGTCATGATGCCTCCTTCAAAAGAGCGACAGATTGTGTGCCAAAAAATGACTGAGATACCAATAGCTGGAAAACAACCGATTTTTCGGCCACGACATTACCAATATGTGCGACGGTCGCGAAAAAAGCAAGCGACTTGTCGACCGCAATGTGACCAAGAGATCTGTCGGCGGCGATACAAGCAGGCAATTTTCCGGCCGCATAACGAAACATTTGTTTGTTGTGATTAGATCGAGAGATTTGCCGGACGCGATGACGATACCAATGATGAAAACGGCTATATTTTGTTTCGTTCCAAATCAAATATTGAAATTCCCGACCAAATGTTTAAATTCATTACTTTTTCACAAGTTTCACAAGCGAAGTTTTCCTAAAAGGAAGAAGCTGTTCTATTCTTGAATGACATGTTTTTTTGGGTGAGGATAATTTATTTCAATTCCTTTGTTGGGTAGCACTCAACTCAGTTAGGTTATCCTTCGGGGCTCTTGTCACGAGTAAAAACAAACACAAAAACACGAGTACACGGATAAACACACAACACATAAATACGAGACCCCAAGGTCTTTTCCCGAGGTTCGTCCCCAAGGTCGTGGTTCGTCGTTCGGCCCGCGTGCGGGAAAAATTATCCAACTCCACCCTCGAAAAAGCGAGACGTTTTTAACGGGTCTCGCGAAACGTCGGGAAAAGACCTTGGGGACTCGTATTTATGTGTTGTGTGTTTATCCGTGTACTCGTGTTTTTGTGTTTGTTTTTACTCGTGACAAGAGCCCCGAAGGATAACCTAACTGAGTGCTGCCCAACAAAGGAATTGAAATAAGGAAGAAGCTAACCGAGAGACTATGAAACGGCCGAAATAAAAAAAAAGGCGATAATGAAGCTTTAGTAGCCCTGAATGCCGAGAGGTGATCGCGGCGAAACAATCGAGAGAATTTTAGACCGCGGCAATGCGACCATGAAATTTTTTTGGTCTCAAGGTAAATACATTTTTCAGACTTGTCAACGAATTTTAACATCAGAAAACACCACAATATTTGTATAATTTTATTCTTTGAGGCCTTTCGCCAGCTGGCATCAGCAGACATTTACACAATCACAAATATTATTGTTTTAGTGTAAAAAATTCAGGTTTAGCTAATAAATTGTAATCCCAAACTATTTGGCGGAGCAAGTGCCCCCCCCCTCCGAATTACGTATGATGAGTTCAGGCAAATTGTCACGTTTGGGAGGAGGGGCGACGAAATGCTTCGGGCCCATGGGCAGCAAAATCGTAAATCCGGCCCTGCATATGAATACATTGAATTTTTATATACCATAAGGGTAATAGTTATCAATTTTTTTTATTACAAAATCTAATCATTGTTTAAGATAATCCTTTTATAACCTTTAGCCAGGAGAACATTTTTTAAAGGTAATAATATCTGGTAGTCTGTCTTATGATTCAAGTTGGTCTTTGCAGGATTACGCATGTCTTGACATATTAATGCTAACATTGTATTCATAGAAGCATTCGCTTGCCTTGTCAAGGTCTTTTAAAAGTCTAGGCGCATGCAAAGCTGCAACAATCAATCTTGGATCACAATTCAGACTGTAGTATTTTGTACGGTACTGCAGTACATATATTGATCCAGAAATGCAATCAACAAAGTGGAGCGGAACACGCCTCAGTCCCATGTGCTAGTAAAATTCAAGATGGCAATTCTGAGAGAGGCACTGGAAGGCACTGGTTCCAATTTAAAATATGGCTAACTATAAACAACACCCATTTCAACATGAGAATTAACATTAATCCCATACTTTGCCTTAATAAAAATCTTTTGACTTGAGAAAATAAATAAGTAATTAACTTAACAGCGTAGTCTCTGCTAAAGCATTTATCCTCAGGTATGAGTTTGTCGACACCTGGCTGGGAGGGGAGCCGTGGCTGGGGAGGAAGGGGGAGACGCCCCCGCCTCAGCCTTGCTCCAGGGTCTTCCGCAAGATGAAATCGGGTAAGTCGTCTGTTTACTAATTGACAAGTGCATGACTCACACTTTTTATTTTCTTATCTTAATCATCATCGTATTAATTTTCACTTTAGATCTACTCTGAAATCTCTGCAAAATTCATAAACAAAGAATTATTCTATCAAAAGATATAAATTTACCTCAATCTGCCGAAGTGATCCTTTGATATTCCTCATGGATTATTGCACAAGTTTCAAGGTTCCAGTCTTGATCTTTAGAACATTTTGCAGGAACAAAAATTGTGAGGTGTCATCAGATCGACTAAAAACATAAAAACACTGAAACATTGACATAACATCAAACTAGTAGGCTTACACATTTAACCAGTACCAGCTGCATCTGTGCGCACTTGTGCGCAACGTCATGACTAATTTTATTCATATTTAAAACTTCAAAAAAAGTTTTATTGATTATTTTACGGTCTTATATATCTCCCATTCTGAAAAAAAAAATTAATAATGACTAATGTTCCAATTTTTCTTCATTTAACTTTTACATACTTGTAAAATTAACAAGTTTACATACTTGTATGTTTTTAAATACAAATAATGCCAAAGCTTACAAGTACTGATTTTACGTACTTGTATGTTTTACGTACAAATAATGCCAAAGCTATTTCCATATTTTCAACAGGTCACATCAAGTCGCCCCGCAACATCTTCCTGTACGGGCGAGGGGGTGCCAGGAACCTGTCGTGCTTGTACCGGCTGGAGGCGGGGCCTGGGGAGAAGGTGCGGCTGACGCTGCACAACGCCTCATTCGGCGAGACGGACTGCGCGGCGGACAAGGACCCGCACACGGGGCGGACAGTCTGCGTGCGGCAGCCAGGGGCGCGGCTGGCGGAGCTGCAGGTGGCCGACGTGCCATGGCGCGACGTCAGGGTCAGTCGACGGGTCATTTCATTTCAGTACATACTAAGTCAAAGGACTCGGCTCTGCCCATCCTTAGGTATAATGTTAACTGAGTTATAGATGGCCTGTACCAATATATTTGACTGTCTTTCGATTTGTGATAATCTGACACATTACGCACCAGGTCAGGGACATAGGTCAGTTGGATTACAAAATATTATGGATTACCTAGGTAATCCCTAAGGTCCATTAAAATTTTTTTTAACTCTATAGAGGATAAACTACATTGCAAACTTATAATTTTAAAGATAATAGAGAAATGTTTTTTTTCTGAATGAAATATTTTGTTATTAAAATTATTTTAATTCTGTATTGAAATTGGATCATGTAAAATGTGCAAGCAAGTATATGAATCAATTACGTATAATACAATAACAATCCATAGAATAGAATAACAACAAATACATAGAAAAAACGTATTAAGTAATAATTTTGGAGATGACATGAGTTATGGTAAAAAGAGTTGATAGTTTTGGTAAAACACTAAATTTTTATTGTAATCAGGGACACAAAATTACTGCAAATCAAATAAGCATCTATATAACATTTGTTAATTTAACCATTCATATGATTGTTCGTTTGAAAAAGACATAAGCAAGCACAATGTTAATATACTTCCAAGAACTTATAGTGTGGCCTTGATTTGTCCAAGGTTCATTTGTGCATCTTTAAAAAAACTTTGATGAAACAAAACGTCAAAAGATACAAGACATCTTACTTCAAGTGGTTCTGTAGCTTGGAGAAGGTTTTAATTCTCGATACACCTCTCGTGTAAATAACGTAGCACAAACTTGAGTGGTGTAATTGATTGTAAAAATACCAAGTTTTTACAGTTTAACAAAAACATTTAATTTATTCTTTCCAGTTGAGTTTTTTCTAACGATTTTAAGAGTTTACAGTTATTATTGTTCACCTTTTGTACTCCTGATTCCTACTGAACTTACCAAATAAAAAATGTTTCAAAAGAAACTATTTTTTTGTTAAATGCTCAATTTGAAACACTTATTAATGTAATTTTAACTCAAATTAAATTATGTATTGGGAATCCTTATAACCATTGCCTACTGCAACCTGGTTTTTCTTGAAATCCGGTTATTTTTAACCCTGTAATCCTCATTGCAACAGGTAGTGCGAGGTTGTTACTGTGACAACTCTACCCTGCAAGTGACTTCCTCCCCCGGCAATGCTGTTGTGTTCACCTCATTATCTCGCATCCTCGAGATAACGTTCGTCATCTCTAAATTCAACATTACCGAAGACTTCGCAGACCTCTACTTCCACGCAAGCTTCGAGATGGTGCGATCTCCTGATTGTCCAAGGAAGCAGAGAGTTCGAGGGTCAGGAGGGGAAATCGAGTTGGTCAGCCCTCCACAGGTAAAACTGACGATTTGAATGGATTTTAAATTACTGATACTTAATTACTGATTTTCTTTTATTTAGAGAGTAGAATTAATATTCTGATTGATAAATGTCTTCTTAACTGAAGTACTTTACAAATAAAAATAATCCCACATGTACTAAAGGGATAGGAAAGATTCATATCAAACTTTTTAATAAACCATTCATAACCATGGTCATAATGGGTTCAGCAAAAGAATCGAAGAACACTTTTAAAAATCAAAGAATTCAATTGTGAATAGTATTATGTACTTTGTTTCCTGATTTTAAGTCAAGATGGTGATTTCTCTTTTTGGACCCTAATATTAAAAAAATATATATCATCAACAGTAGGCCTGCCAAAATCAAGACCAATTCAACATAAATTCACACTGCAAAGTGGCAAATAAATATAAATGTTACCATTTGAGAGTTACAATTTGTACACCAAGAATGACTCTTTTCCTGGAAGGCTAAAATAGGTGAGCACAAACTTCACAGTACCGGATCAAAGATCTTTGTTCAGAATTGAATCCCTTTGTTTGTCGAATCCCTTAGAAACCCTTAATGACCCTTAGAAACTTAAAACTACAAACTCGTACAGTATACCTTTTATAAGTATGGTACAGTATAAGTAAATAGGTACTTAATTCTAATGAAATGTGGGGGTTGATCTTGGCTAGAGAAAGCATAGTTCTTGAGTTGCTTGATCCCCAGAACTTGGGAAGATCCATTGAGGGAAGAAAGAACACAGGTGAATAATATGAATAGGAATGGAACACAATTAAAGTTGTTAGATAAATAGGTGGGAATGGGGAAGGAGTCAGTTTGAGGTTACAGTATATCATTATGGTGAAGTATGGGCTCTTCTAAGTTGTGAGAAATAAGGGTAGGATAGGGGAATCAGCAGGCTTACTTGGTGGTTAAAGCTGCTGAAGAGCAAAGAAAAAAATACCCCTGTTGCAGCAGACCTGCATACTCAGGGAATTTCAAATGCAAAACAACATATTTCGATCCATCGTAGCGAGATTTGACATGTTTTTGTAAGCCCCATAAGAATAACATGGGGAATGAGTATGCAGGTTTGCTGCTACGGGTATATTAAAAATGGGTGGTTTTAATTCAATATTTAGTAGATCTGACCTAGAAGAAGCCATTTACCAAGTTTTACCAAGATATGTTGAGAAATAAGCGAGATATAGAATTTTTCTTATTTTCCCATAAGGTTAACATTGGGACAACGTACTATGTTTACCAATTTCAATATCTCAGTAACCAATGGACATAGAGCAGTGATTCAAGATACTAAATTGTTTGTTTTTTTTTAGCTGAATTCAATGGTGCTAACAAAAATTTGATAATTTTTATTTTTATATGTAAAAACTCAAAAAACCCATTTTTGGGGGGTTTACCCCCCTTTACCCCCCCTTCCAGTAGACCGATCGGGCTGGTTTACAAACTCATCTGAATAATTACTACTTTACACGTCCATGCCAAATTTCATTAAGATCGGACCATTTTTACACGAGTTATCGTGCTTAAAGACACATATAGATATATTTATAGATATATATATAGATATATAGATATATATATATATATATATATCAGTGGCGAAGCGTGCGGTCATCGTTGGATTCGGCGATGACCAGAAAGAATAAATTAATTTCAGTCTTGGCGAAAATCTAGTCAACGCATCGCTTGTTAGTCGCGCCCAAACGACCGCTTCAAACTCTCGACCTTGGCGGGACCGCTGGCGACGCAGCGGACAGCGGTAGCGACTGGCAGTGTAGATCGGCTACGCAGATCGAGCGGGTCCGAAACACCCCTCCCCTGACCGTCGAGGAGGCCCCCCTACCATACCTCCCCCCAAACCTGCAGCCAATCACAACGCCGTAGGCTCCCGCTCTAGCTCGTTGGTTCGGACGTCCTCGGAGACTGTCGGCCGCTCTCGTAACTGCTCGGTAGTTTCCGCGAAGCTTCGGCTATTGGCACGACGACGCTTCCAGAGATTGTCGGCCGCTTTCGTAATTTCTCGGTAGCTTCCGCGGGGTTTCGGCTCAAGGTACGACAACACCTTGAGCAACAAGACGAATGCGGTATGCAATTCTCGACCTTAGTCTGGGCTCTTTAAACGTCAGTGTTGTGTGTTCTGCTGTTTGTGAGTTTTTCTGGATTATTTTAACGTTACTGTGCGCTTCTCCGCTGTGGAATGTAAGTTCATGTTTATTAAAAGACAGGACAGACACGGATGGCTGCAGACACGGACATAGTTTTAAAACTTAAGGAACAACCTTTCGGTTCTCTTCGTTTTGAAGACAAACTGCAAATAATTCAAAATGGCAGACCTTGTCCGATTCTGCCGAATTTGTCTGCGGTTGTTACCGATAGGAATCGGACTTACACAAGACATTTTAATGTGTCAAATTACAATGCACATGAATGGCTTTGTGGTAGCAAATCGTTATCAAAATTGTTTTGTTGGCCGTGCTTATTGTTTTCAAAATCTAGTAGGTCAGATGTATGGGTGACGACTGGATACTGTAATTTAGGTGGGTTGTCAAAATCAGTTGCAAAACATGAGAAATCTGAAATTCACATTCAGAGTGCTCTCGATCTTTATAATTTCGGAAAACAAAGGTTAGACGAAGGTTTAAATGATACAGTTCGAGTTAACAACAGCATTCACAATCAGAAAGTAAAAAAAAATCGTGAAGTTTTGAAACGGTTAATTGATGTGACCTGTTTTCTGGCTAAGCAAGAATTGTCATTTCGTGGACATAATGAAAAGGAAGGTTCATTAAATAAGGGGAATTACATAGAAACGTTAAATCTTCTTAAGAGATGGGACCCAGTATTGGCGGAACATTTTGAAACCGCGACAGTATTTAAAGGTACATCGAGTGACATTCAAAATGAACTCATTAATATTATTAGTGATGTCGTAATTGAACAAATCTCTCAAGAAATCGAAAAAACAGAATTTGTTGCAATCATGTTAGACGAGACATCAGATGTTCGCAACCGGTCTCAGTTATCAACAGTTTTGAGATACATTAATCAAGATGAAGGGAGAGTCCATGAAAGATTTGTTGGATTCACGGACGTTAGTGCTAACCGAACCGCAGATGGATTACTTGCACACGTCCAAAATGTTGTTAAAACTTTTAAATTTAAGGACAAATTCGTTGCTCAAACTTACGATGGCGCGGCAGTTATGTCTGGCCATTTATCCGGCCTACAAAAGAAAGTCCAAGAGCAGTTCCCTCATGCATTATTTACTCACTGCTACGCTCATGTGCTTAATTTAGTACTATCTCAAGGGATGAATGAAATTTCTGAATGCCATATTTTTTTTTACAACTTTAAATGGAATTTCCACCTTTTCGTCCCACTCAAGTAAACGAACGTTTTTCGTTCAAGAACATTTAAAGAAAACTATCCCAACATATGCCCCGACAAGATGGTGTTTCACATCTCGCCTTGTCATTACAGTGGAAAAGTATCGAGAGGAAATATTAGAGTTTTTTCCCTTGTACACGAAAACAATGATAATCAGTGGAAAGCTTCTGACATATGCGTTGCTCTTGGTTTTGTACATTTCTTAGAAAGTTTCCAAACTGTATTTTTGCTGCAAGTTTTCTCTCCGCTGTTTGCACAAACTGATGTGATTTTTAATATTTTACAAAGTGAGAATATTAATATAGTTTCCTGCTTAAATGTACTGAGAGATTTTGAGGAAGATCTTAGAACTCTAAGGAAAGGGTTCAAACATTGTGAGGACTGTAAAAAACGGTTAATTGAAAAGAAAATTAGCGAAAATGACAAATGTGATAAGTGTGAAAAGTGCGGATTTTCTGCCGTATGGGAAAAAACTGTGTCTTTAGTAGGCTTACCTCCCCCGTCTAGAAAAAGGAAGAAAAATGATGCGAATTGTGCGTTAACGCCCGAGCAAAACTACAACAAACTTTATTGCGCCATCATTGATAACATTCTTACTCATATAACTAGCCGCTTTTCCTCTTTGAAAAGTTTGAAATTTTTTGAACTTCTAAATCATAGAAACTTTAAATCTTTCTGTGAAGCAAACAGATTTCCGGACCATTTGATTCTTGATCTACTAAAACTATATCCAAAGACTTTTGATTCAGTTGGCCTGAAAAGCGAATTGGTTGTCGTTTACAAAAGTGATATGTTTAAAGATAAATCGCCCTCTAAAATGGTTCAGTTTCTGAAACAAGAAAATTTATGCAAAATATTTAAACAGGTGTATAAGTTAAGTGAGTTAATCTGTACTATCCCTGCAACAACCGCGTCGGTCGAGAGAAGCCTATCGGCCCTCAAAAGAATCCACACATACAAAAGGTCGACGCAAGGTGAAACTCGTCTCAGCAACCTATCAATTATCTCTATTGAAAAAGACCTCCTGGAATCGCTAAGAGAGAGTGAAGACTTCTATACCAATGTCATTCAGTAATTTGCAATGAAAACAAGGAGAATGGAGTTTATTTATAAATAAGGTATGTAAACATAACTACTGTTAAAACTAACATATCATAGGGCCTACTCTATAATTATGTGATAATTGGTAATTATTAAATTCTAGGTTGTATCTCTTTATTATAAATATAATAAGCAGATTAACTATGTTATTGTAAGTTGGTAATTTTTAAATTCCATACTACAATATTTTCCTCCGGAAACTTAAAAATCGATGTAAAATATCATCAATGACATAATTTATTTTACCTTGAAGGCATAAAACCCCGTCATAAAGGTTACTGAATGCATAGTGCATATTATTTTAACTCGCAGTGTCGTGTAAGTACTATAGAGGGTGGTATCTTGTCGCTTTTATTTCGCTAAAACTCGATTAGTGGCATGGCATGATGAACAGTACTGCCTCAGAGTGGGACAGTGGTGCGGGACGGGCGCGGGGAGGGGAAGGAGACGAGAGCCCAGGCGCCATGAATGACGCAGCTGCAAGCGTACGAGTCCGCCAAAAGTTCACATCCCTGCCGCCCGCGCCGCAGCTGCGCTACCTGTCACAGCGCCAAAAGCAACTAGTTCCATGTCCTCCTCGCTGGAGCGCGCCAGTTGTAGCATTGTAGCTCATTAGTCTACCTGTCAACAACGCCTCGTCCGACTTGTATGTGAAAACGGTGAAAACCAATGATTCACAATAACGTAACTAGAATAATTCTTTCGCCCAATATACGTTTACATTTTTATAGTGTTTTCACACACTTTATAGTTAGTTTTGTGACTTTTTACGTTATTTCCTTAAATTTGCTCTCTTCCATTTTTATTGTAAAAATAATTATGCGATGACCTTGCAAAAACTTCACGCCTCGCCACTGATATATATATATATATATATATATATATATATATATATATGTATTTATTTATGAATATGGACGAATAGTGTTTTTGGCATCTGGGGACCTCAAAAAGAAAAGTTATGATGGTCTCGGGCTTAGGTCTTACCATGAGACCTATGGTAACAGCTTCTTCCCTATAGGGGAAATTCGCTAAAACAAAAAAACAAAATCAAAATGAATTTTCAAAGCTACTGGCTCCTTTTCCAGATAGTCGGGAGCTGTGCACAACTTATTCCTAATAAAACTTATAACCGTAATTACCCGTTGGTCGGCAGCTGCGGGCGGACGTGTACTGCGAGGGCATGCCGTGGCTGGTGGAGGCGCACGAGAACCGCAGTCTGTTCCTGCTGACCTGGGGCCACTTCCTGCCGCTCACGGGCGAGCCGGACTCCGCCTCCTGCAGCACCAAGAACCGCGTCCTGCTCTACACCGGCCGCCCTCTCAGGTAGCTTAATGTATGATGTTGAATAATCATGAATTCTTTGACGAAACTATGATAATCTGAGTTGTCATGAATACAATTTTTCGGCCAAACTTTCGACTCCGTCTCCACCGTTAAAATCAAAGTTAAAAATCAATATTCACAAATGCAATTAGGAGAAAGTCGGCTGATATCGGACAGCGGCCGGTATCGGACAGAACTAGTTTCCGGAAAATTACGCTAGGGGCAGCAGCTGTCAGGCCGGCAGTACAACCAACTAAATGAGCAAGTTGGGCTATCACCATATTAGTCAGTTATTGTAAACGGTTTTTGTTGTGGTTAGAGTTTTTTGTTTTATTGAGTTGAGACACGTGCACGGATATAGCTATAGCTAGATATAGCTACAATCGGGTGGTATCGGACGATGTTATGACCGCTTAAATTCACGGATTTTTTTAGGTTCTTTGATTTTTCAGGGAACATGGGGAAAATAAGAGGAAATTAGGACGAAGCGTCCATCAAATTGGCAATAGGTAAGGTTTTGTCTAAGGAAATGACAATACGGACCGGTATGAGAGGTTTAGTGTACCGAGGAGTAATCGCTTAGGAAATTAAGAAATCATCAGAGAAAAATTATTTAGGAAATAAATACATTCTTAATGTATTCAATTGTATGATTTAATACCGACCAAACCTAAATGTAGTACTATTTTTAGGTCTGTCCGATACCACCCTCCATAAATTGAAAGTCGCATTTTGTAAAGAGGTAAACTTTTAAAAATAATAATATGTTGTTATTGTTATTATCATAAATAATTTAAACCAATTGCACATGAAATACTGAAGTATTATTTTACGCATAAGGTGGTTACTTATCGTAATCCTTAAACTGAGTAGTCAAAAAAAAGCTAAGGTGTCTGATACCTGCCGACCTTCCCCTATGTTAACCGAGTCAACATTTTGATATTATCATCTATCTGCGTGATAGTGTAGTAAATAAACAATAATTTCAATCAGTTTAGCCGAAATTAAATATTATAAATCATAAAAATATGGTTATGATAACCATGTAATTACATAAACTTTAGCTACACCTTGCAAACACATTGAGAAAATACACCTTTGCACGACACTTCGGTACTACCAACGCCTGAAATTGCCTGGGTACGTGTCCTTCCTTCAATTATATCATAGGAAAAATTAAAAACTGGAAGTTATCTTCAATGATACTCGACGACATATTGGAATTTTTGAACCATTTACCTTGCATCGCATGTTTAGTTACACTGCCAAATATCTCCATCACTTCTATTACGTTTAATTCCTAGAATCATCATAATACCACATGAAACTGAATTAGCTAACAAAGCAAATTTTTGTAATCCATGACTGACTGCCTGACCCTATTAACTGTAATAGGATAGTAAAAGATATAACTGAAACCAACATTTTAATAAACAGTTAAATAGTAACCTAAATTGTATATATCAATCAAATGAGTTTCATATTAAAAGCAATAAAACATATGTTTTTAAAGGAAATCGATTATTTTTATCAAATCGAAAAACATAAATTTTTAACTTTGATTTTAACAGTGGAGACAGATTCTGAAATTTAGCCAATTTTTCTGTGAACTGTGTCGACTGTATAATGCTCTATTTACTACTCAGACTGAGATATTGCACAAATGGCTTTAATCCTAATAAACCAGTAGCCACTGCTGGTTTTCAGAGTTGAATATAACACCTTGTGGTTGCTTTCACAAGACACATTGCATGCCGCGTGGTAGTTTTGTATGATTCACATACTAAACTAAGATGGCAGCGGACCGCACCAAAACCACTTCATGTGAAAGGGGCATTACTATAGAGAGCAAAAACCTGTCAAGCCTAGCTTGCAAGTAATCTAGGTTCTCATTATATACTTTATGCCTCTCACTCTCATTACATGTTAATGCTGAGTTCCCTCTTCCCTCAACAACTTGTCACAATCCATATCAAATTTTTTTATATTTTTTTTAACGAGAGTGAAATTTTGTCATTTGATGTTGGTTGGCTTCTCGATCGATTCATTTATGCTGCAACTTTGACACGTTTAGCTTAACTGGTCACAATAATGTTGTAACAGGAAAAAAATCCTCTTTTGATAAATTAATCACATCAGCCAGAGGCAAGGCACGATAACGGATATCAATACAAGTTTTTATCCCTCCCTGTGTGATTGTAGACTGCTGAAGGTGGTGTGCCCCTCGACGCCCAAGGACCGGCAGTTCGCGGTACATGTGTTCTCCGAGGAGTGGTACCTGCAGCCGACACCAGGCAGCAGCAGCGAGGTGTTCCTGCAGCCGCCGCGCCCGCCCAGCTTCCTGCTGGAGTTCTTCGGCCGGGAGAGCGGAGTCGCTGCCCTCAACTGGCTGGAGATCAGCCGCAGCAAGTCTGCGCTACTGCAGCAGCTGCACACCGACTACCCCGACACCCTCGAGCCCCCGGGTAACCTTCACAATGCTGCAGTTTTTTTTTAGTACAGTAGAATTCCTCTTATCCGTGTACCTTTGACCAGGCTGGTTACACCGGACTGCTCTGGGCAAAAGTAACAGGACAATTTTTATTAAAACATTGCTTGACTGGACTGATTGACTAAATAAATACTGATGACTTGTCAAATACTATGCACTCTTCAACTTAAATAAAATCAGTTAGTTTTTGAGTAATTGAGGAACAATATCAAAGATTCCTGTGGGAAATATATAATTGATAAATTATTGTAAAACATCTAATTTTTAATTTATTCATTGTTCTTTGCCTCCAAAACTGTGATATGCCTATAATATATAGGTTTACATACCTTCAGTCAACAGTTTCATAATGTAGGAAATTTCTACATTATGAAACTGTTGACTGAAGGTATGTAAACCTATATATTATAGTAATTTTTAATGTTTGGATTTAATGATAAATTTTACAAACCGTCGTTTTAACCAAAAATCTATTACCCATACAGATTTCAGTACCAAAAAGGGGTCTGGATAAACAGGAGTATACTGTAGTTCTCTATACATACAGTTTATTGGGTCAGACTTTAAACAACGAGATTCGTGGTATTATTTAGTTTTAAAAGGTTCATCGTTTTACTTTTAACTGTAATTACCATACTTTCAATAGTTCATGAATAGTAATTACCCCAAAATGTACAATACATATTAGTTTACCCAAATTTTAATTCGCTTTTGATAACAAGTAATCCTGACAGAACTTAAAGTTCTGTTGAATCTCCATAAAACTTCCTCTTTTTTCATCATTAAATATCTCTAATCATGTGTCATTACATTTGCTAATTTTCCCTCAGTCACTTGCATGGTAATTTAATTTTCAACTCTGTCAATCTCAAACGTTTCATCCTGCTAAAATTAATAACCTTCAAAACTTGACGACAACTACAACAAACACGGTTACGGCCGGCAGGTAACGAGAGCCAGTCGGTGCCGGGCTGGGAGTGCCCGTACCGCTGCCCGGAGCTGAACGCCTGCATCTCGGCCAGCCTGTGGTGCGACGGCCGGCCCAACTGTCCGTCTGCGTACGACGAGAGTCCGACACACTGCGGCGTGGGGCGGCAGCTGCTCGCCATCCTGCCCACGTACGCGGCCTTCGGCGGCGTCGCCGCTACCATCGGTGGGTGCCGGTTATCATTTTCTGACAATAATGTACCTCTTAAAGAAATCACAAATGAAGCTATTGTCTCTTGTATATTGTAGTCGGTGCAGTTAAATTAAGTAATTTTCAAGGCAATATTGTTGAGAGTTTTCGGATTGCACGCCTTGCAAGGTTAAAATAGTGTAACTACAAAACTGACGTTGATGAGAAGGAATTTGAGGAAAGCTAAAATTGTACTAAAAAGACATTCCACAATTTTTCCATTTTTTTATGAGTAGTTTGCTGAATAAAAAAAGATGTTTTCGTTATGTTAGACTAAGGCCGTTTTTAGTAATAGGGCCACAGCCTTTTCAATGGTTTTTTTGCATAATAAAAACACTTCTTTAGCTCTTTAGCCAGCTGATTTCAAGTAAACAAGATGTTGTGCCATAAAAGAGTGTGGATAGACAAATTAGCTGAACCCTTAGGCACGATGATGTCATTTACTAGTGCCACAGCCTTACTACTAGAGATGCCTATGAATTCATCTTTTTTTATTTATAAACTGATCACAACTTGAAAAGTGATCGATGAACTTTCAAGTTCATAAATCATCATTGTAAAATTGAAGTTTTTGACACTTAAAATTTTTATTTTTTAAAGAAAATCATGCTTTATTTTGACTGTTTTTTTTTTTGTGTAAAATTGTGGTATTTGACACTTAAAATTTTTATATTCAACACCTATACTGAAACCCACACTTTGGAACGTTAACCGAAACATCCGAAACCCTCGGTCTATGAGACTCCCATTGGACAGCAACTAAATAATCAGTAACCAAAACCCTCGGTCTGTGAGACTCCTGCATAAGAAATAATGGAAAACAGACTAACGGGAACTGAAATCCACGGTCTCCGAGACCGCCACGTAACTGAATATCGGCAAGTCGAGTACGGAAGGACCACTCAAACTGGGAAAACAACTGTGCGAAGGTCAAGGGGAAGGGGAGGGAGGAAGGTACTGGGAGGGGTAGCGCCAGTGCTTCAGCAGTGTTGCCAATATCGAGTGAAATTTCCCTGAAGTCTGTAAAACCGAGGGTTTCGGTATAGGTGTTAAAGAGAATTGTGCTTTATTTCGACTGTTGCGTGTTGCAGCGGCGCTGCTGCTGTTCCTGCTGGCAGCGCTGCTGCACCGCGTGCGGCTGCGGCGCCGGCGACGGCTGCTCGGCAAGGTCGGCTCGTCCCACCGCGTCCCCACCGAGGAGCTGCTCCTCGACCCCTCCACCACCACCTCCACCATGTCCTCCTGACATCAGCGCCAGTCTGTGGAGTTCATACACGTCGACCGAGAGACCACCGTCTAGTGTGCCTTCCTCCACAGCTGACCGATAACGACTGCCACGCCTGCCACTGCGATCCGTCACTGGAAAATTCACTTCGTCGATAATTGAGGGGTAGCTTTAATGATTAATTCAATAACGATTAGCAACAGATTAACGGTATTAAACACAAATTAAAACTAAATGTGGGTTACTTAAAACCTTTTGTAAGATGTGCTTGCACTTTCACTAATACATGTGTGAATGTTTGCACTCATTATTGTTTTTACACGTTAATCATGTATGACATCATTAATACTATGATGTAATACATGATTAACGTGTAAAAACAATAATGAGTGAAATTCAGTTTAGAAAATGCTCTATATAAAAAATAGTACATTACAGGTTTTAAACTGAAATCTTAGTAGATAATTAATGTTTAAAATTAATCGAATCAAATAAAAAAAATATATTTCATCATTTTACAGCATCAGCAACTTCAATTTACCTGATAGCCTCTATAAAATGAACTAAAAATTCGCTACCTTAAGGAGTTTCACATTGTTATTTATAGCTCACTTATAAAATAATTGTGACTGACGTCAGTGGTGAGGTAATAGACTTTACAAAACTACTGAACGCATTTTTACTCCCAAACAGTGGTTTTATCAGTGTTCCGCTTCCTGAAGGACTCGAAGACTTTAACATCCCGGCTGCTCAACTCATCTGTTTCTTGTGATAGACTGTAAACAAATTCACCTGTTTTATACGACCAGTAAAGTTTATGATAGGCTACTGTTGGGATCAGCAAATACATCACATTATTGATGATTATAATATGCACAGTAATTATCAAGTTGTGTGATTTAAAACTTGAAGTTATCCATCACATATATGCAAGGAGTTAAAACTCTTTAGAAACATTTTGGCATTGATCTTTGAGTAAATTTACAAAATGTATATGGTCTTAGAGCCTAATTTTCCATCTGACAATTTCATATGTTCCGATCAGGCATCCTATATTAGAGACCAAGAATATCATGAGGTGAAAAAATATCCAAGTAAAAAAGTACCATGTAAAAAAATATCCTCTAATAAGCTACTAAAATTGAACACTGTTATCACGACTATTATTTGTTTTTTCCAGCCTAAAACATTAAATGTGTCTGTTCAGATGTTTAACACTATTGTAAAATAACTTCCACAAAGATGTTGAAGTTTTTACCGTATTAAAAGTGACTTTGATAATAATCCACCGAGTTCTCTGCATTACATATTATGGGTGCCCAAAAAGGGGGGATACTCATGGGGGGCCATGGAATTATTTTTTATTTCAATCACTGACCTTTTTACTGGAGAAAAGATACCATTACACTTCTATATTGCTTTCATATATTAATTAGTATTACTTCATTTGCCGAGAGTGCAAAGTGACACCATCCCCTCAACAACACATGCTCCTGAAAAAAACCAATATAGATAAACAGTGAGCCATGAAAACTTATATCAAACTCTTTGGTTTTAAGGAAGTAGTTTCACTTTACGTACTCAGATAACGAACTATAAATATGCGCTCATTCTCATTGTCACCCATACCCCCTTTTCATACTTACCTCCTTATTCGATGATTAAGTTCAACAGCTTCATAACGACTGTAGAGACAAAAATGTTTATTGTGTTTGAAAGTGTTTTTATCTCAAAAATTTTCCTTTGAGAGATCCACTACAAGGTACTCCTTAACCACCCGATCGAGATATGCATTTGGTCCTGCATGACCCCTTGAAATATGGCTGTAGCGCCTAATATACCAACACTCACCTATCTTTTTTAATATATATATATTAATTAATTAAAGCAGTCCAAAACACACAAACTACTATTAATATTTAAGGAAATTGATAGATAATTGATATTGATATCCTATCAATTTCCTTAAAAATTCCTGGCAAATGCCCTAATCAATAAACTACTATTAATAGTTCAATTTAATCCAATATTCCTTGCAATCATTATAATTTCAAAATAAAATAAAAAATCACACTACAAATTACTGTTATCATCATAGTTCTCTATGATACTTATTTCTGATCCCAACAAATTGGCATTTTACTTAGTAAATTAATCTTAACTATATTCCATACTGTACATCGTAAATGTACAATCACTAGTAACAAATTTACTCCTAAAGCATTAATAAACTAGGTTATATAGAAATTTTAAAAATGTATTTACAATGTTATTTACAATATTAAGTGCTGCGTATAGAAAATGTGTTAGAACTCAAAGATTTACTGTATATAATATTTCATATTTTGTTAATACAAAAACTAATCACATCTTCAAATACATAAATGTTTATTATTATGTCCATTATTTATTTTAGTCATTCTTAAAGTGTTTTTCTATCATAATTTACTTACTTATTATACTTACACTCAAATATTGGCTACCCATGTCGCAACACAAACAGACCATTTCAATTAAAGTTTGTACAAAGTTCAATTAAAGTCTACACAAAGTTTGTAGACCATGTAACTGAAACTCAGGATCCATTAGAAGAGTAGGAGGAGGTTATAATTTGTAAAAGCTAATGCTAGCGTTAATGGAATGTATTTGGGCAGCAATCATAAAAACTCCTCTTTTGGAGGAAACCTCTCCCTTCACCTTTGAATGTAACCTTTGACTGCACTTTTACCCTGAGAATTAATTTACATTTTCTCCCTAAAACAAGCATTTTCTTAAAAATGCAGATTATTACATTTTTGTCAACTTTAATTTTAAAAGTGTTAGATAGTTTTAAAATTGAATCTAGGAACTTTCAAAATAATATTGTCGGTCAAATTATGAAAACAATCCATCCAAGTCAAGCACAACAATAGCATAAATATACCCATAAATAGACTGAAACTCTTGATAAAAACAAAACTATTAAGTTTTCATAATTTTGTTTTTAAAGCATCAACAAAAACATTCATCCAAATTTTTTTTATAAAAATATTTTTATTTTGAGTGCAGACATTAGAGGACATTTTTACAGACAATTTTTAAGGGAGACATGGGGACAATAACAGACAATATGGAGCTTTTGCCATCCACAGTAAAACAATACAATAAACGTTAATAGTATATTTCGCAACAAGGGCCGAAAATGAGGTTTTGCAGGCTCGAGATTGTGTTTCAAATTCGAGACGAAGTCGAGAATTTGAAACGATCGAGAGCAGCAAAACCCTTTCGGCCGAGGTGCGAACGCTATTTTTCACCACACTACCTAATGTAATATAGCCTAAATAATAAAAAAAAAAAACGATTATTATTTGACTCTCTTGAAAACAAAACCTGAAGGTTATGAGTGACGATACAACTTCTTTATTATGATTCAAACAAACACAGTTATGAAAATATTGAAAATCATATGATCGCAACTATACTGTCTTTGGAACCTACTGAATGCCGTATAATTATGTGATGTTCTCACTTTGTTTCAAGCAAATAAACGATCAGCTGACTTTGCCCCAAACGTTTTCGGTCCTGTGGCGGCAAACAGTGTGTTTCGGTCCGCGTTTGACTTTGTAAAACAGGTGATTCCGTCGTAGTGAGGTGAAAACGGTATTTTTTAACATTTAGCTAATAGTAGGATATCAGCTGATTTTTACTGTTTGTCATTTATCGTGTTGTTTTACTGTAGATTGCAAAAACTCCTTAATGTAGTAATTAAAAACCTACTTTAGATAATTTTATTTTTCATTTCACAAATTAACAGGTTGATCAACTGCTCTAGCAAACATTCTGAAATAATGCCAATGGCTATTTCCTAATACTCGAAAAACAAAAGGTGTATTGAATAAACCAGATAACCGTTGATTATTAATCATATTAAATGCCTTAGTTTACAATCAACTGTTTATCATTGTTGTTATGGTATTCAAATTCTATTAAGGTTGTGACTTTAATGTAGTATAATATTAGTTTACAAGTGAACGTTCACGGTTTAGGTGATATCAGAATTATTATTAGGTAGTTAAGAGTTTTACCTGATCAATAGAAAAAGCATTGGTATATGGTGCAATTTATATTTTTTATTTATCAATTTCTATACATTTTACCAATTTTATTTGTTTGTGGTTTTTGTTTAACTTTGTGTGTTCTTTGATGTAAAACTAACAGATATTTTTAGCACAATCTTATGCTTTAAATAAATATTTTGTTGGTAGGAAAATTAATTCTCAAAATGTCTAAGAGGAAACAGGAGTCTGTTGAAGCAATAATACAATTAGTAAAAATAACTTTTGTAAAACTGGTGCAATCTACCAGTGATTCAAAACAACACAAAACACATGTCTGGAAAACAGGATTCATACATTTGCAGTGTACAGCCATTTTGAGAAATGTGAATCCATTATTAATTTTTTCATACTTAAAACTATAATTTATCAACTTTTAGAGTTGAATAATTTACAAAAACATACCATAAACTATTTTTTCCTATAACAGTAAACTTCTCATTACAAATGATGATGGTAAAAAATACCTTCCTACACCACAAATAAGTAGTTCCTGGTACTAAGGATCAAGCATCAGTCTTTGGTCTGATTAAAAAGATTAATTTTTATCTTAGTTTCCACAAGACACATTGTAAGTACTGTAAATATTATAGACTCTAGATACGAACACCAATTCATAAATAACTGCACAGTAGATAGCTAGAAACTACTATAGCAATGTATATTTGTATGTTACGGTGGCTATATTTTTGTTACTCTGTACTTTAAAACATTCCCAAACAGCTCTTCCACCACACATGCATCGCTCACTCATATTCAAGTTAAAATATACTGCCAGTGTCTTGGTTTCAACTATGTATTTAAACTCATTTTACTATTTTACACTATGTAGTAATAACCTATTATATAGATTGAACAAAATTTAATTTGCCTCTTTCCTTATTATTTTTACTTATTTCAAACTGGTACAACATACAGTTAGTTACAAAGCCCCCACAAAAATTGTAAAACGGTGGCAAATGTATAATGTCTCCATTTCTCAGCAAGTAATTTTAATGGCTGAAAATTTTATTTTACTGCAAGTTGCTGAAAAGATCAATGAGATAAGCTATTGCCAAAAAGTAAAGACTGCAGAGAGTATTCACAAGTACAGCACAAAGCTTGATTCTCCAATAGTAGAAGGTATAAACTACTATCATTGTCATCTTTATTTTTTGTTTTTCTATAACATATTTCATATTACACTAAGTATGTCAAATTTGGCTAGTAAAATTTAAGACTTTATTCAGCGAAATAATAAAAAACAACCATTGAGAAAATATTCAAATTTTTTCCAAGAATAAATTACTTATTTTTACTATAATTTTTCAATGTATTGGAAGTGGTGTAACCCTTATTTGATGGAACAAAATAATTTGGTAATGAACAGTTTGTCTTCAAGTTTATTATTTAACATTAGTTATTTATAAAAAGTTACTTAATGAACTTGATGAGGTACAGAGTAACATAAAATTAATTGTTATGAGTACAATGATGTAACTAAGAGAGCTTTATTGAGGTTATAAGAGTCCTATATTTAAGATCCACTCGTATAAGCTCATCGCGGAGCTGTGTGAACGGTTGTATTCTACTTAACGAAACTTTAGTGCTGAGATTCCACGATACTTCTAAATTTAACAGTGCTTGTATCTAAAGTTACGATAAATAGACTATAACAGAAACATAATCAATCAGTTGAAAGGTGATACATTCTAGTCTACGAACAATCCGTGTTGTGTGAAGTGTGAACGACCAACTTTTCGTGCCAAATCATTTAAGATTATGTTTTATGCCATGTAAGAATTAGCTAAGATTAAGATTATTATTTTTAAATTGTTTAAGTATTTCTGTTAAAAGTTAATTAATATATGAGGTAAACTGTATGGTCTTTTGAATAGGTTTCCAATTATGTGTTCAAAACTACTAGCTTGAAACTGCCTAATTAATATCACAACTGACTGCATTATGATTTGGTTACAACAAAGTATAAAGTATTGTTAATGTTTTACAATGAATTTATACATTATATGTTATAAATTTGTGTTCTCGATGAATTGAAGCCAATTACTCATCTAATGGAAACTTTTTCTTTACAAAAATTTATACACTGAAAAGTTATTAATGGAGTGGAAAAAGCCTGTAAAAATACTCCATAGGAACTCACCCTTAGTAATTCCTTTTGAATTGACTGTCACTCTCATTCAACACAATACTGTATTAATTCAACTGAAATACTCTAAGTATTTTCAATTTCATGGTTGAACCAAACCTAACTCGTCAGGACTTCATAAACTTGAAGCGCCATGAAATACTATTTTATCGATTTATTTTAAAATCGTTTTGATGGAAAGAAAGGACGAAGCTCGTTTTGTCTTCATATCGCACATAGGTAGTCCTAGGCTCCAGTCCAACAACTGCCAAGTAGAGTAGCCAATACGGTTGCAAGGCTGTGAATAAAGCAGGATTATTAGAACCAAACAGTGTTTTCCTCTCCTTTGCCTTTCCATCTTTGATTTATGTCTTGCAAAGAGCTAAGTGTATCTTTACATTTACAATTTCACACATTGATTATAAAAAAACACTACATATCAAAACTTTAAAAAAATTCCTTTTAAATTTAACCAAGAACAAAAACTCTACCCAACGGGGATCTTAACTGGCATTCAAGTACAGTAATGGGTACATGATTGGAGGCAGTGGATTTATGCAGCTGAAGCTGTCCTTCATTTTAAGTTCTCGCTCGGGGGTGGTTCAGCTTGATGCAGGCAATCTGCATGGGTGGTAATCAACCCTCAATCTGCACATCCAGGTGTCCTCACAGAACTATTCCCATGGGTTGGAAAACTTGGTTTGAGAGGTTCTCAATCCCCCAACCAAAAAAGGTTTCTAGTTTCCTAGTTTCCTTTGAACTAAAAATGTAATTCCTCACTATTCAAAATTGGCAACTGAAAATACGTTTGACCTACTGACCCTTATTTGGCAAAAACAATGTTGTTTCGAAAATGATTCATAAATTTAGTCATTATTAATTTGGTATCTTTATTTATAAAACAAAACTTCAAATATACAATAAAAAGTGTATAAATAGAGAATAGCTTAAAATTTAGACCTTATCTAGTTTTACAAGGCCACAGATTATGAACACTATGAAAGAATTTAAGTAAAGTCCGTAACATTTTCATAATTAAATCCGTATTAGTCTCACAATATTTGTCATTTCAAATTCAAAATGAAGTGTGTATGAAATATTCTCCTGCTTAGATTGAATATATATAAAAAAAATAATAGCTCAGTCTCAGTCTTTTAACCACAGTTAAAACTGAATCATTACGACTCGGGGGTTATGAAGGACAGTTTAAAAATCACTTAGCAACATTATTCAGTTTATGCAGCAAAGTTAAAACTGTCAGGCTGTATCAGTGTATAAAAATACAAAAAAACCACAATAAATATGGAGCTCAACCACAAACACATTTTTAAAAGAGATCGAATAAGTTCACTAACCACTTACTATTAATCAATATTCCCGGAAAAATTATGAGATTTAACCTAACTTGGTACAATGTTTCCAGTAACTTTATATAACTCATCCAGAAACAGGTAACTTATTATCTTACCATTGAGCTATTTACTTGTTTAATTAGGATATGACATCCTCGGTCGTTTATAAAATTACACTATTACGAAATAAGTGAAGTTCTATGAATATTTAAATTTAAATTTCTTAGTTTAGTAATTTAAAAAAATAAACACAATAGGGCCCAATGTATTTTTTATCGGGTTTCTGTCAGCAGACTTCTTTTTCACTCTTACAATTAATTGTCTATCTCTTTGTTGCCCATTCTCCTTGATAAAAACAATTTGAAAAAGTTTCCTTTAAAATTCTTAAGGAAATGAATCTTAAAGGAAACTTTTAAAACACTAAACATCATGTTTGGTTTGTCTACTTTAATTAACCACATCCACTGTCATAAAAAGTAGTTGATTAAACTTTTATTGAAAAATGGTGCAAGAGAGAGATAGAATTATTGGAAAATTCTTCACACAAATTACTTTCTCTTTGACCAAGGAGTATATGAGTACTGTTGTCATTAAGTTGAAGTTCACTAAATATTTTTTGCTACGTTTTGTTCATAAAAATCCAAGAAATAACAAAAACACAATTAATTACCCCTTTCTTTGTCTAATCGTTCTGCAAAAAAATCATTATCCTCACAAGTTCAGTATTAGATTTACTTTGTTAATTAAACTCTTTTTTGAGCTCTAAGGGATCTACTTGCTACACCATCAAATAAAAATATATTATTATTACATATTAAGGCCAGTTTACAATGGTCAAGAAACTCTGCAAAGTCATTATCTCAACCGAGTTACCACTATCAACATCAACTAATTTATGATTTTTTTAACAGGATTAGCCAGTCAACTTGCAAATACAGTAGAACCTTGATAAGAAGACACTCGATAACACAAAAACCTCGATAAGAAGTGCACTTTTCAAGTATCCTTGAAATTGTAATTGCACTTAATGTCTTTATAAAAAAAACCTCAATAAGAAGGGTCCCTTGATAACAAGACTGTTTTCATTATCCCCTTAAGAGTCTTCTTATCAAGGTACTACTGTAACTCAACTAATTAATAAGTTGTCATGAAAGTTCGGAATAGAGGTATGGAAGAAGATTCTTTCTTCCTCCCTTGCTCTCTTTAATTAATGAGCAAAATATTTTTACACTGATTCATCTAGAACTTTCCGTTTCAAATATTTAATTTGGAATTTCCAAAGGGTTTTGTGTCAAACAGTCACAACAAATTACACTTTAAACATCAAATTGATCTTAAAAAAGGTAAGACACGCCAGTATAAAACATCTTACATCTAAAGTTATTAAAACATCGGTCAAACTCAGAATGAAAGTTAAACTGTACGTTGTATACAACTTAAGTATTTTCTTAACGGAATAATTCTTTCATTTTTTTTAAGGTTACTACCAGAAGTCGCATCTGACAGAAGTAAGTTTCCACACGAACAGGTTCCTTAATCCAACAATAAAACTGTTGTTTATAAGTAAGTGTCATCTTTCCTAATGAAAGATATCACAGAATGTCATGTTGACTAAATAGTCTTTCAGCTAAGAAATTCAGACAAATGCACAACCTTAAATTATCCTACAGCCTAAGAAATAACTTTTTTGGCAGTTTTCATAAGCATTTCTCTTCTGCCAGAGTCTCCAGTCTTGTCATGACTTTGCTCATGTCTGCATTCCGAGACAGCTTGACAAAGTCGGTTTTCCGTAGAGTGCAAAACGTAATCCACCCTGGTGTCTTTTCTGCCAATAGCTTCAAGTGGTCATCCAGCTCTCCTAAAAACAAAGTTCAATTAGAAAACTTGTGGGTGGAAATGTGGTAAAACTATTATGAAATTTCAAAAATTGCAGTTTTCTACAACTTCAAAATCTATTTCAGCTCATGGCTCACGGTTACAATCAAAATATGTGTTTTAATTATTCACTAATGGAGATATAAGGACACTTGCAATTGGTTTACAGATGGTGAACTAATTCTTCTACAACAAATTGTTAAACACGTTAAACAATAAAAAATATAAGTCGAAAAATTCCATACCATCCTAATGAAAAAGTTAAATGAAAAATTAGGGGAAAAAATAAAACAAAATCACAGTCTTTTAAAGTTAGTCTTAAAAAGGATTTCAGCCCAGGTTGGTAGGTTGTTCTTTTAAAGGAAGTTGGAAGGCAGATTATACAGGGTGTTTTTTTTTTTCATAACACAACCCAAAACTTTATTTTATCAGTGAAGGATTACTCTCCCCTAACATCCCCAGTTTCACCCCACTATATAATTTTCTTTGGGATACATAAAAAGTAAGGCCTTTAAAAACAATTCACAGCATATTCAGCAACTCAAAACAAACATAACCAATTTAATACAAGAAATTCAAAGACATACCTTGCAATTTGTGTTCAGGAATTTGATGGAGAGAGCACAACTTTGCACAAATGCCAATGGCAAGTTTTTTGAACATAAAATGTAAACTAAATGTGATTAAACTTAAATAATAGGTTATATAAAATAAAGTTTAACACAAAAGTACTCATTTCATATTTATATTCGCATAATTCAATCTTAAAAATGGGTTGCGTTTAAGGAAAACACCCTGAACTAGATCTAAATACGAGTCAACTATAGATTTAAAAAATTCTTTTTTGTGTGTTATTGGAGTAAACTTCCCAATGAGGTTTGATCTTTGGGGTCCCTAAAATCCTCAGAAATGTTGAAAATTATTTAATTTAATTATATCATCTTTTCCGCTACACAGTCACCTCGTCAGCACGCTCACCGTGACTCAGGCCCTCGCGGTAGCTGTCGGCCAGCTTCTGCAGGACTGCCTCCCGCTGCAGCACGCTCTTCTTCTCCGCCACAAACAGGTTGCGGACGATCCTTGCGATCTCCGGGAGCCGCGTGAGCCGCACGGCCTCCTTGGCCTGCGCCGGGCTGCGGGTCATCGCCTCCAGCGCCCGCGCCGCCTGCTTCGCCCTCACCTGTCCACACACCATCGTCAGTTATACACAGTCTAAAACTTCTCCGACTTTCTATGAAAGCTCTATTTGGTTACTGGATAAATTTAGGGATTATTAAACTGGTTGGATCCTGAATTAAAGCAAAATAAACAAAAGGACTGAACTCAACTTAAAAGTCTGAATTCGTTCAACAATGCCCTTAGTCGTATAACCCTTACAACGATTAGATTAAAAGCTTACTGTAGTTGAAATGTGTGGAAATTAGAAAGCCCAATGTTACCATGTAAAACAAATTTAGAAACCAACTGAGGCATATTCAAATTATTGAACTGGGGTATGGACACAAAAATTAGCAGGAAATTGCACTCCTTACTGTATGCAAAGTATTCATTAGCATGAAGGTTTTATTTTTATGTTTACTGTATGAAAGGGAAACTTACATGCATTGAAATAAAGAAAATTACTGTAAATACAATGTTCTAGAAAAAAAAAAAAACTTTATGAGGCAAGTGCAGGCAGTTGTTGGTCAATGTTGAATAGAGTTTATTCACTAATTGTTCCATTATAAAACCCCACAATAGGCTATTTGATAAGCACTTTATTTCAGGCCAAAAAAAATCTTGATTATTGATCTTTGAAGAAATAAAATATGGTATGGTTATAGTTACATACACCAAGAGCCAAACTTGACCTCTTGATAATTTCTACATAAGTAATAATTAATTAGTAATTTTCTAAAATTTTGATGGTTTTTATTCTGTTCAACAAACCATCATTTTTCAAAATGTGTATCAAAGAATAGTTTACTTTACTCCAGATGACGATAATTTCACTATGTTAACATAACCTTAGATTTTAATAAGTGATCAAATTAAATGCATCCATTGTAAACTAACTACAACAAAATTGGAGAGTAAAAAAAAAACAATAAAAAACTGCTGACCCTTTCTAGCAGACCGGCGGGGACGCCGTGCAGAGCGGGCTTGCTGGCGACGGAGGGTGTGGTGATGGGGGTGGCGGGGGGAGGGGACAGGGTGGGGGCAGCACCCGCCTGCGCCCCCCTCTCACTCACTCTCTGCAGCGCACGCTCCATGCGTGGGTTCACCACAAACAGGTTGCGGGCTCGTTCTACAAATGTGTCTACAGTTAGTGTGGTTGTATATATTTCTTTACATTTTATCACTGATATTGGGGTGATATTATTTAAAATTTGAAATGTAAATCGAAATTAAAGAATGCCATTTTAATTGTGACCTTATCTTAACTGGATTTCATGATTGTCAGAGTAACTAAACAACATCAAATGCTATTGCCATTTTTTTTAGAATTACCACCATATCGTCGGTGAAGAAACAATACCGCCTATTTGACAAATTTTGGGAAATTGAGTTTTTGCTATCCTAGCAACCGCAGTGTTATTTTGCATGTAATGGCGGACGTAGTTCACTGAAAATCCGAGGGATAGTGTTGGTATAGGCAATGTTCTAATTTGACAATATTTGACTTTATTTGTGACAATACCGCCCATCTACCAGATAGGCGATATTGCCAAAACAGTTTTTCTTCTCTCCTGTAAAGTATTTATTAATCAGAGTTGGGTTTATGGTATGATAGCAACCTCAGTGTTATTGTACACGTAATGACGGCTGTAGTTCACCGAGATCCCTATGGATAGCGTTGGTAGACGCAATGTTTTAATTTGACTATATTTGACTTTATTTGTGACAATACCGCCCATCTACCAGATAGGCGGTAGATAGGCTGTATTGCCAAAACGATTTTACTTCTCTCCTGAAAAATTGGGTTTTGTCAGATAGGCTGTATTGTTTCTTCACCGACGATATGGAATTAAGTATAAAAATGTAGGCGTTGAAAGGTATCATTTTAATTGCATTCAATAAAATCCTGTTCAATTATTTGCTCTCTAAATCCAGTTAACTCTCACCAAATTGAAGGCTTAATTAAATAGGTGACTAAACTGAATATGGAAAAGTTTTAAAAGTTGTTTGATGGCGCAGTGGAACTTAGATCAACCATCACCATATTGACAGTCACTCTCTGTTATCCATTACTGCCACTGTACTTTTATTATAATGCATCTTAATTTATGCCATTCGCAACACACAGCACAGAAGAAAGTGTATGTACCATTATAATTGAATGTTACTTATGGCATAAAAGCAAAAACATGACGTATTAGGATAACTAAAGTTTAATTTCTTCCAAAACCATTCATCTATTTACTGTACGAGTTTACAAAGAAGTTTCAGTAATCCGTATATTCACTTAACCGTAAAAAACCCAGTCCCAATGGTGACAGTAAGGGTAACCGCTAGTAGAAGCCTACAGCATTTTCTATTAAAACCTTCTTTGTTAACTTTCTTGTAACTTTGATAAAGTATTGCGTACACCAGGCTGGTTGCCAGCGTTGATGATCACCTGTTGAGCAGTGGCTGGGAATAACATAAAACTTTCAGATATCAAAATTCTGGAAGGGTAAAAAATAAATACTCAACAATTCCTTAAAAGATGAATCCCTACCGAGCACATCCTTGGCGGTGGCCACTCTCTCCAGGTTGGGCGGCTGCGGCAGTGCGGCGGACACGATGTCCGGGACCCCGTCCACGTCGAACTCCGGGTGCCAGCGCGTCAGCCGCGACCGCGGGATCTTCATCGGCGGCTCCAGGGACAGCAGGAACTCCTGTGGGACAAATGCAAAGGAGCGTTAGCGATGGCCGTGCTAGGTCCCGGTGGCATTACAGTAGAGACCCGCTATTCCAAATTAATGGGACCGGCTCCGGTTCGGATTAGCGGGAAATTCAAAATGAGCCGATAATGAATAAAATCAATAGATATTTAGGATACTGTGGTTACTGTAATGCGATTTTGATATAATGCCAAGATAAATATAGGGATTGTAATTTCCGGCCGATATCTAGCTCAGTAATCGCCGTTTCAAACAGAATTAGAACATCACGATCGTAATTTTCAGTGAGGTACCGAAGTGGATTGTCATAGAAAGCCGATATAAAGGTTGGCGTTCGTTGATCGCATCCGATAGTTGTCGTCTTTTCTGGCCGAGATAGAGTACAGAAAAAAACTATTCTCAATTCTGCTGCCGCGATATAAACAGCTTGATTGTCATTACACCAAATGTGCTTGGCGATCGTCACTTACGGCCGCGATTATGCAGTATAACTGCCCATTACACCCTATACATATGCTTTAAGATTGTCACTAATAGCCACGATTAGGCAGTATGATTGTTCAATACACCCAATATACTTTGCGATTGTCACTTGCGGCTGCAATTAATTACGTTGTGTGATTATAAACTACACAGGATTCATGCTTTGCAATTTTCACTAACAAAATTTTTTGACGATAAAGTACGTTCGGAATAGGTGGATTTTCGGATAAACGGGATTTGGAATAGCGGGAGTCTAATGTATAGTCATGTGGTGTTTGTTACCACATTTTCATTAGAAAACTAACTGAGTTTTCAGGTTAGGTGCAATATGGCATTTTGTCTGGGTTTTAGGATTCAATAATCTTTAATCATTTTAATCAATACTGTTAAAGCATAAGAAGTAATTGAAATAGCTCGGGTGGATTACCAGCACTGTAATACAATTAAAGACTTTCAAACCTTCATTAAAATGAATGTAGATTTGTTTTCGGGAAGACCTGAACTGTATTTAAGAAACAAATTAATTTTAACACCAGTAGAAACTGGTTACCCTTAAATGAAATCCTAAAAATTATCAGATGAAACGCTCTGTGGCACAAAACCCGAAAACTTAACAGATTTAAACTAACAATGTATTCTAATGCTACATAACCATATCATAAGAGCATTAATAAAATCTTATCATAATTAAAAGCTAATTAATTAAGCTCAAAATTAAAATTGAAGGGGTCCCCCGTAAAACGTTCTAAACGACAAAAACCTAGTTTTGAGTAATCAAGGGTTGAAAGTTGAATTCTAAAATTAACGGTTTTTTTAAGGTTAGAACTTATAATCATGTATAATCTTTTAACACCCTATTTATAACATCATAATGTAGCATTATATTGAATTTGTACTTGCTATCAAGCATTTTAAAACATTTTACGTGTTTTTTTAGGGCTTATAACGTTCTAAATGACTGGCGCTTGGAACATTTTCTGACGGACTGCTCTTCTACTTTGGAAGAAAACATGAGGGAGGGTAGGAATACCAACAGTAACAAAAATAAAACTGAATATAAAACAATTTTATTGATGTAAAAGTACAAAAACGTAATGTTGTTGATAAAACGTGATACGTCATTTTGCTAAAAGTTATCCACATGTGGCGCTTAAAACGTTATTCTACCCACCTCTTTTGGGGGCAATTTCCAGGCCTTGGCTTCTTATTTTTTTAAATATAGGGTAATCCGGCTTTCCTATATTCAATCCTGGTCTTATCCTTCCACTTTCCAATATTTACTTCACGTCTTTTATTTTTATTTATGCGATTTTGGTCCTTGGGTGACAGCACAACGACCGGCGGGGATTCCATCTTTCGGCGAATAGAACGTTATTACCCAGAATGTCCGTGCAGTCTCGCGAAGCACACAAACTTTGACAGACGAAATCAGGGCTACAAACTCAAATATCTTCAAAACAAAATATACCACGGTGTAGCTCATGTCCTGGAGAACCTTTTTCACTGAATATCTCCGATTTTGAAATTTTCTCGCTTAGAACGTTTTACGGGGGACCCCTTCATTTATTAGTTGGTTAGTCAATGACATTTTTTTGGTTAGCTTTAAACAGCTGCTCTTGATCCAGCTCAATGCAAAACATCAATTTGTCACATACATCTACTTTTGACAATTGAAAGCGCTAAATGTTGAAACACACATCAATGTGTTGAAATATGTATCAATCTGTATTCACATTCACTGTCAATAGTCTGTTAGAAAATAACATCTCCAGAGCACCTCATGAATTTCTTATGTTCCTTTTTAAGTTTCTTTTTTAAGACAGGAAATACAGTAAATTAATTAAGATATTGCAGACTGTTTGTCTTAGTTTCAATAGGACAAATACTCTTCCTTATTTTCTGTTGTGTTAAAAAAGTCAATATTTTAAGAAACAAAAATAATAATGTGGATGAATGTTAACTGACTTTTGTTAGCCCTGCATTCTGTGGTATATCTCTGGAAATATTTCAGATCGTGATCATCTGTTTTGTTATAAACAAATGTGAATTTGAAATAGTTCACAGATTCTAACAAAGATAGTAGCACTTTCGCTGGAATTTTAAATGCCTCCTGTGTGAAGGCTTTTCATGGGATATTTTCCAAACCCGCAAAAGGAACATCTAGAGAGGAATAGCTTTAATTTGATATCAAATATGTGTAGAAAAATTAATTTCTAGAGGTCGATATGCTCTGTACAAAATCCCATGAATTCTTTAAATAATATAGATTCTCATAATTTATCTATTTATAAAACTAATTAATCAAAGAAAACACTTTTAGTATCTATAGCTTCCTATTACTAGCTATTAGCTTCCTTAGGTTGTTGCTCTGTAATTAATCAAGCTTGATGAACTGAAAGAGCTTGTTTTATTCTTCAAAAATTGCTGGTTAATTCTTTGAAATCATAAACCAGCATTTACAGGCATTTACAATAAAGAGTAATTTACATAACTGATTAAAATATCATTTATCTAATTTTGATTTCAAAATTAGTTGACTGTAATACACAGTGGCTTTGTTTATGAAACGTAAAAGACTATTTCTAAATGTAAAAGCCTAGTACTTGAACACTAATTTTGTCTTAAAAAATTATTAAGTATTTTTATATTAATAGCATTGCTATGTAAAATCAGTAATTGATACTGATGTTTTACCCAAAACCCACACGGAAAAATGTTTCATTTCTGTTGCAAAATTACAATAATTACAATTACCTTACGTTTTAGAAACCCACTTGTAATTTCACTAAAAATTATCCGAGTTCCACAAACTGGCCTATTTAAGAAACAGTTTGCTTGTGAAAAAGAACAACACACAATAACAATAAGCAATTAAAAGATCAACGCAGGTTTAAATGGCCCACCAGAGTGAGCAAGTTTGTTTACATCAGCTCAAGTTGCGATAGATGGTAGGGATAGGCGGAAAAGTTAAATGCTGATTGTCCTGGTTTTATCTAGGTGCTGATGTGCATTCCTCACTTCTGCACAGATGACCTACTCCACTCTTGTATAACGATTACGTCCCACTTAACAATACCACCATGTTTATATTTTTTGTTAACAGTTTCAACTGACAGGGTGTCAAGGTTGTTTCCCATACCAGTTTTAATTCAAGACTTATCACAGCTATTTTAATGAGACTTTCTCCCAGTACTAAAAAGATAATTCTTACAATGTTGGTTAAACATGATTACTATTTTTGATCATAAAACCCTCAAATTTATTTTTACTGTGAAAGTAATTATCAGTATACTCTAAGTGTAATTTTTTACTTGTTGTAAAATATGTGATTAGACAGATCTACCATTAGTTTTGTTTGTTTAGAATTTTTGTTACTAATGTAACACAACCCATAATAAATTTAAAAATGTTAAAGTTGGTTCTAGCGTTATAGCTAGGGAGACTTGAAAAAAAAAATCCTTCAAGCAAGCAAACATACAAACATAGCTCAAATAAGATTATAGTTGAACTACATGAATATAAATAATACCAGGAAGATGAAATTTGAATTTATTTAATCAATGACATAAAAATCCAAGCTGTTTTCTTCTCTAATTTTTATACTTGCAATTTCTTAGATTATTGTAGACTGAACTATGACATCAATATTACTTGTTAATCTAGAATTCTCTTTAACAAGGGTTACTAATCTAGGCCCAAAAAACCATTGTAACTCGATATCTAAACGTGGATTTTTATTTATTTAAAACCATACATTATTCAGATGTACAATATTTTATTTGATATTTAATCTTACCTTACGATCCAATATTTGTATAAAAGGGGAAACCTAGGTTTCAGCACCGCAATGCCATCATCAGTCCCATTTTTGTTATATATATTTTTTTGGCAAGCTACAACTTTTCATCTTCTTGGAGTGAGATTTCGTCATTTTTATTAAATTATATTTCTTCACTTGAACATTTATAACATAAAAGACATTTGTTGTATGTGTCTTTTATGTTATAAATGTTCAAGTGAAGAAATATATTTTAAAAAAATGACAAAATCTCACACCGAGAAGATGAAAAGTTGTAGCTTGCCAAAATATATATAACAAAAATGGGACTGATGATGGCATTGCGGTGCTGAAACCTAGGTTTCCCCTTTTATACAAATATTGGATCGTAAGGTAAGATTAAATATTAAATAATGTTGTTTAACGATCCAGAGGCTTCTAGTAATAAATACAATATTTTGATTAATTCACAAAATAACTATTGATTCGTTCACCAATTATAATTCAAAGCCAATTGAGTCTTAGTTTAGTTTAAACAGAGATGAAGGTTCAATTAGTTTGACAAGTTTTGGTCAAGACCAGAGATAGTATAGAAATGACTCATGATTTTTTATTTAGGCACATTTTAACTTCCTCAAAAAACCTTGCGTACGGTATTGAATATGTTGGAAAACTTTTTTTCTTGTTTTGAACAATTTTTTTTACAATTTGCCTGAAATGATATGTTTGGTCTACATTGACTGACCTCGTGGTGGTCCTTGGTCAGCTCTAGCAGGGCGTTGAACAGCACCCGTCGGCGCGCCAGCAGCACACTGGGGGTCATCATCACGTGCTGCTGGTCCTTGTCTCCCTTAGCCTCTCCGTTGTCTTGGCACAAACAGCAACGACAAATTAACAATTTGTGAAGGAACACAAAACTTGTGTTTTTATATTTAGGTCAGATACCAAAAAACAAATGGAAAATCTGAGCGATTATTCTAATCTAAATAACCCTTGTAAGCATACTGTCTAAACAAAGGTTCAGTCAAAACTTTTTATAAGGTATTTTTATTGTATTTAGTGTTGAAAACAAATACCTTAGGAGAGATTCAGTTATGGAAATATCATTACTTAAACTATCTCTCCTTCCAGACCAACTTAAGATTGAGCTTCCCGCAGCTCAAACCACTCGCCTAAATATGTATAACTCATTTGAAAGAGCAAATGTTCATCTAGTGATATCATGGATCAGAATTATGGTACACTTGATTTAATTTTATTAAGTTAAAAACTAATTGTAGCTTCATTTCATATAAGTAAACTGAATGAATAAGTAAACGTTGGCCAATTTAAGAGAATAATCAACTTACCTTTAATGAACTCTTCCAAAATGGGAGTTAAAACCAGTTCATATTTTTCACCAGAACCAAGGGCCCGCATCTTCTCAATGGAGTATTCAAACGCATTGGGGAAAACTGTCTTTATCTGCCCCAAATCATACTCTGTCAGCATCCTAAGAAACAGAATAACACATTAGAAGGCAAACAATTCCAAATTAGTAAAACTAAATTAATAACTTAATGATTAAAAACCCACTTAGACGTAGGCCTAATAAAAACACACTACATTCCACTTTAATTCATATGAAGTTTTAAACCAAAGCAAAATAACCGAACAAGTAATTGTGGCAGAAAGTCAAAAAAAAGGCTTACTTTCTCGAGATCTCCTGCACGCCAGGCCGCAGCTTGGACAGGGTGATGGTCTCCTTGCGGTTGTGCAGCATGGACGCGACAGTGTCCACGCAGCGGAACAGCTCGGCAAGTGCGCGGAACTTGAACGGCAGCACCAGCGCCGGCCTGCAGACAGGGAAGTCAGATTAACATGGAAAAGTCTGTTGTCAATGACTATACATCGCTAAAGGCCTGTATATGCACTTCTTACCTAATTTTTATTAATGAAATGAATATTTAAATATTAACTACAAATTGATCTAATAATTATTTATAGTCATTTTTGGCATTGTGTTGCCACGGCTGAAATGTCCACTTGCTGCAAATAGATTTTTGGTATTGGACTGTCTTGTGCTGGTTGGCTCTTCAGCTGGCATCTTGAAAACACGCCTTAAAAGAACAGTTTAAACTAATAACAGACAATAAAAATAAACTAGGCTAAATCAACTTTGGGACAATGAACAGATTAGATACACTTTACCTCAAAATCCTGCTTAATATTTTAAGACCAATTTATATATTTAAACACAATTTGTATATTAAAATATTGTTAAGGTATATGCATTTACAATTGGTTCAATACTTCTTAATACTAGTAGAAAGATGTTGAAGGTTATTAATTTATTAGCCTTGTTACATTGGTCAGCTTACTTTAATAATATCCAATTCACTCAGGTTAAGCCTTTATTTACACAAAGCAAGTGCAACTAACAAATTTTGGACAAAGCCATTCACCAATTTCTCAAATAATAAATCTGAATAATAATAAATTTCAGTTATATTTAACCTGACAGGAAAGCTTAAACATAGGTTATTAATGTCTCATTTATTAAGCCTTAACAAAATTAATTTTACTGTGATGAGAAAGAGGCAGGAAAATTCCTCTTGTCATTCACCAGTGACAGGCATGTTCCTCACAAAAATCTGCAAATATATGTCATAAAACCCCCCAAGAATATCATTGGTTGGAGCACTATGTTTTATCACAACCTCAATTTCTATTGGATGAGTAGGCCTAATTCAGTTTGTTGTTGTTTTGATTTTGATCTAAACCAGATTTGGTTGATTGTCCGCAAGATAGTGACACTTCAGACTTAAGAATTTTCTTAGATTTCAATGATTCCTCATAGATTTAACCCCCCTCCCCCCATTAGCATACGCCCCAAACCAAACAGCTGAACACATTAAAACATGGGGGTCAAAATCTGAAAAGGGTACAATTGCAAAGTGGGAAAAAACTAAAAAGTTATTACTTGGCATCTAAATGACAGTTACATTTTTTAATACTTTGAACCCTATAGAATATGAGAAAATATAAAGAAAGCACCATTAGCCATGTATGTCAATGGGAGAGGCAGTTTTATATCGGAAACTCCTATTTTTCGTAATAGAGGTCACACCCAGATAAATCAATATTACATAATGAAATAAAAGGGAAAACCCATTCTATTTCATATTTTTTGTTGCTCACATATACTGTTTTTAAATATATTACAGCCCTCTTACTTTTGATTGACCTATATCTTAATAATAGCTTAGAAAAGATGTAATTCACCTACAAATACAAGTTTTGGTCAGGTTTTCTAACCTCACAATGTGTTTACTCCATTCCATTGTCATGAAAATTATTGTGTACCAACTTGAAACTGTACTTAATTGAAAAAATATAACCATTTATATATATTTTGACCATACATATTTTAAAATAAAAAATTTTAAATGTGACATTCTGCTACAACGCGTGACCTCAGTTTCATGGATATGACTTCCATTACATGTTTGTTGTTTAATCTTTTTTAAATATAAAATCTTCATCTGTTCCTTTCATAGTCTGAAATAGGAAGAATTTGATTTCTAATATAGGCCTTTTTCAGTAATTACAAGACAATACAATAGTGTTAAAATAATCTTAACTGAATCATTAGGTGCATAATACAAAATGTTTTTAATAAACTTATGATGTATAGGATGTTCTATTTCCAAAATCATTCATTGTTATTACTTAGTCATGAAAAATTATTTTGAAATTCTTCAAAATTACATTTAAATGATCACGGTATGTTTAATGTGGTTGTGTATTAAAACGTTTCAACGATTAAATGAAGGCTTCATTACAACAGGTTTAGGCCTGAATAAATTATAGTTTAGAGCATAAAAATAAAATTAAAAAAGAAAGAAAACCCGTTTAGCTACTCTTAGAGTAAGTTCAAACACATTAAAATCATTTCAAAATGTATTAAATTGCTTTTTAAACTGCAGCAAAAACAGATGACCAATCGGAATTAAAAATCTTTTCATTAAAAAATTATTTCTCATAGTTAAAAAATGCTACTCTCAAGTTAAATTTCGAAAAATATTAGTAAGACATAAATATTTTAATTAATTAAGTAACTTAATTAAAAAATGTTTAGAAGCATTTAAAAAAAATTTTGTTTTAATGTTGGACAGGTTACATTCTCTATGTATCAAACATTTTAAACAAAGGTTAGGTGACAAACGTCAAAAAAGCTATGGACTTGATAAATTAATCTAAAGCATATAGGCCTAATACAAACTTAAAAAAAAAACAATCAATCAAAAACTTTCACCCAAATTTAATTTTAAATATACATTAAAATACCTTTATCATTATTTTAAAAATGTATACCTACCGTAAAAACAGAAACAAGGGGAAATACTCCTAAAAAGAATAAGCTATGAAAAGAATATAAAGAATTTCTATCAGCTAATTTCATTTTCAGATTAAATAAAAGAATGTATAACAGTTGTAAAAAATTGCTTCTGGAACTAAAAATGCCCGCACAATTCAATTTTCCCTGTTGGTGGCAACCCTGTATCATTATTTTCATAATTAACACATTGTTTACTAATTCATTTTACTCTATTAAGTATTAAAATCGGCCGTAATAAAAAAAATACATCACCATTAAGAGTATAAGGTATATCAGTCAAATGGAAAAACCGGTCACAAAATGTAGCAGATCTCACGTTAAATTAACCAAAATTCGCGGCCGTCGCTTCCCAGACCGACGCTACAATTTCACTTGTTGTGTCTGCTAACCTCAAAATGGCGAACACTATCGCTAGTGACGAATCGGCATTTGAAACCGGGCCGTATTACGCACGAATTAAACTATTACGATGGATAGCGATTTACTTTTGATTAAGAATAAATCATGTACCGATGCTACATCAAAAAATGAGACACGGCAATTTTAATGAACAAAACTATTTTCCTCTATGTCCAAATTCATTTCACACGACAAACTCCGACATCCGTCATTGCTCGCTGCCATGATACTCCTGAATTAAACTCGTTGTCGGCTGCTACTAGCGCTAGTGTCGCTGTACGATGAGAAACAGACTACACTACCGACGGCTACTGCTTAAGGTGGGGACACGACTTTTAACTGAGCTCGGCGTCGTAATAATATAGTTTCATCCGTAATAAGCACTATTTGATTATCTCCCTGTATCCGACAATATAAACGTGGGTTTTATATTCACTTATTTGATTGGTGAACTTGTTTAAAAAGAATCTTTAGCGATAAAACTGAGATTGGGGACACGTGACCGTCACTACTTTGGCCAGTTTTTTCTCAGTATTTTGCCCCAACCTCTTCTTAATTCATGATTTAAACAGTATACTGTAGTATTGTATAGACAATAAGATTAAGACCTAAACTTCCAAAATAAAACATTTTTAGCAATAATTACAGTAGGCTACATTATTTTTTTATGAAGGGACAGTGATTGTACCCCTTTTCAGATTTTGACCCATGGACCTAATGTGTTATAGTGCAAGGTGCTTGTTTTGTATTATTTGGGAACAGCCTGTTACTGACAAATGATAAATATGTGTAAATTACCCTCCCTCTCCCGCTTTATGGCTGTATTAAGTCTACTACAAATCTTTTATTGAATTTTTTTAATTACAGAAACACTACCATAATGGATGTAGGCACTGACCTGCCCTCAGTAACGAGTGCCTGGTAGCGCTGGAAGGCGGGTGACTTGAGCGGGGACTTGAGAGGGCTGGCGGGCGGAGGGGTCGGAGGGCTGGCGAACAAACAGCTCGGCGCCAGCTTGAACCGGGGGGATGCAGCTCCCGGCCCGACCTTCTTGGGTGTTTTCAGTGGGCTGAAAACATGAAATGATCACTTAATACCAAACAAAGAGGACATATTTAAACTCGGATATGTTTTTGGTGTTAAAAAAGAGTATTTCTTACAAACGTATGTTTTTCTAGGTTAATATTGTTTTTCAACATATGAAACTGAGGGGAGCCAACATCGTTATGTCCTTCTTGGATCATATGAAAAACTAAATAAAAGTTAATGAAAACTTAAAGCTGCTGAGCAGCGCATGTACTCTATTTAATAATAAAATACAACCAGAGCTCCATATTGTGTTTCTGTTGCTGTTTTTCAATAGTTAGTTAGTTTTCAATTATTTTAGTGAATTTCCCCTATAGAGAAGAAGCTATTACCTTAGGTCTCATTGTAAGACCTAAGCCTGAGACCATGATAACTTTTTGTTTTGGGGTCCCCAGAACCAAAAAACACCATTCGATAGAATTTGTATATAAATTATATATATATATATGTAAACCAGCCCGATCGGCCCACTGTAAGGGGGGGAATGTGGATTAAACCTCCCCAAAAATAGGTTTTTTGAGTTTTTTACGTAGAGAAACGAAAATAATCCAATTTTTTCTATCACCATTGAATTCAGCTCAAAAAAACAAACAATTTAGTATTTTAAATCACTGCTCTATGTCCATTTGTTACCGAGATATTGAAGGTGGTAAACATAGTACGTTGTCTCAATGTTATCCTTAAGGTGGGTCGGGGTAATTTGGGTATAGTGGGGTAATTTGGGTATAATATTAATTTATTTTTATATTTTCAAAACTAAACAATATTTTAAAATCAAATTTATATATATTGTATGTTGCAGTAATAAGAAATTATATCTATTAATAATATTTAAGTTGGTAACACTGGTGCTTCATAAAAAAAATATAAATTAAGTTTTGTAAAAAGTTCAATCAGCTGATTGGTTATGTTCAACGGTTTGCAGATTATGGAAGAGTAACTACCAACGAAACTCAAGTATGTAAACATTACATGTTTGTAGAACATTTCAATAAATAGTTTACTTATATACATTTAGAGGGTTTGTAATAAATGAAATTTTTATGGCATGGGGTAATTTGGGTATAACAATTGATTTTCTGTAACCTAACCTAATTTTAAAAATTAAAAAAAAATGAAAATAAAATTAAGTTTTAATTTTTTTTCTTAAAAAAATATTTTTTAAACGATATTTTAAAAATCGTTATTGTTTTGATATTTACACTTTGACCTTATGACTGATACGTAAATACTGATTTATAAACTTTATTAGGCTAACTTTATTTCCAAGGTTACCTAAATTTACCTTAGATAGGGGTAATTTGGGTATTTATATTTATCAAACAAGTTTTAACATAATGCTGCATTCTATACCCACTTTCCCCCAACCCTGGGGTAATTTGGGTATAAGTTAACAAATTGTTACCATGACTACATATAAAGTTAAATATTTGATTTAGTAGTATCAAATGATAGAGGAAAGTCTTAGTGAACGAATGAATAAAAAAAATAAAATAAAATAAACATGGAAAGTAACCAAAAAATTATGATTTAAAAAATACGCTGAAAATATACCCAAATTACCCCGACCCACCCTATGGGAAATATGTAAAATTCTATTTCTCGCTTATTTCTCAACATATCTTGTTAAGGTAAATGGCTTCTTCTAGTTCAGATCTACTAAATATTGAATTAAAACCACCCAGTTTTAATATACCTGTAGCAGCAAACCTGCATACTCATTCCCCATGTTATTCTTATGGAGCTTACCAAAACATGTCAAACCTCGCTATGTTGGATTGAAATATATTGTTTTGCATTTGAAATTCGCTGAGTGTGCAGGTCTGCTGCAATGGGTGTATTATTTTATTTTAAGACCAAAAGATATATTTTTGTATACTTTTGATATTAGAACATGTAGAAATGTTTATCTATACACTGAACTATAGAACTATTCTCTTTTGCCTACTAAGTAATTTTTGGGAGCCCTTATTAAATTTTGAGTTAAATTGAGCCCTTTGTTAAATTGAGTTAAAACTTGTGGGTACCTTATTTTAAAATAAGATTTATAATCAGTGTTTTTGCAAAGGAGGTGTTTAGATCATCAGGTAATTTAACATTCCAGAGTTCAGAACAAAAGGGATTCACTATTACAATCCATTCTGTAAACTTGTTATTTTCCTTAAAATTTTTAAGTTAAATTTACAAAGCATAGAACTAACAGGTTTGCAAAAAATTATAAATTTCATTTCTAAATATAACACTATCACGATTTCTAGAAGAGGATCTACCTAAACCCCTTCCTTTCATCTAACAAAAGTTCTGACTCTTTTGGGACCAATCTTCACTCAGCGGAGCAATTTGTAGGGCTCTATAATCAAACTACAAGAGAATTTAAAGAGCAAATAACAGGGGTGGATTTACATATGGGCTTAAAGGGCTATAGTCCAGGGCGGCAGAATTTAGGGGGGGGGGCGGCAAATTAGAGAGAAAAGTCAGAACCCGGGCTGAAATCGTAAAAAAAGGACCCGGAACAGGTAAAAACGGTCCAAAAAGGACCATAATGGGTAAAATGCACAATGGACACGCGTGAGTAAAAAAAAAGGTCACCACTTTTGCCGAGCCGGAAATCCCCCCGCCGGACCTACTCCCCTGTGTAGCCCAATCCGCCTCTGGCAAATAAACTAGACCTAACTTACTTTAATACAAACCCATCCCTAATCTCACCTGGCGGGCACAGGAACATCAACCTCAATTTTCTCAGAGCAGTCTAGTGTAGGTTTCTCACCATCAATTAATTTAGCTTTATTTTCATTAAATCTTTTGAGAGCTGCTTTCATCTCTTCAAGACGGGAGCTTCGAGACATCATGGCTTTAAGATTTCCCAGGTTCAACTCCTACAAAATTACTTCACTTATGAAAATGTCAACCAAAACAATAAAGTGATTAATTCACATAAAAATAATCATTAGGCTACTTCTATTAATTTATCATTACTTTCTCATTTCATCAATAATTTCTGAAGAATGTGTCCAGCTAGGCTATCAGTCGAGTGTACAAAATGCTGCAACACTTTTCACTTTGTTAACCATTGTCCCACGTGCAGTAACGGTTAATTTTCCATGTTTCAGGATAACATAAAGTAAAACAAACCTTTAGATACAGACATTTTTTTCAACTTAAAAGATGTTCTTTCATTGCAATCGCCTATTGTTCCAAATATTTTATGATTATGTAAGCCTACTGCAGTAAGTTCACAAAAACTTGATTGCCATAACTTGACACTCTGGATAACTCGACACTTTTGCTTTTAGTATCGAACTTAGTGTGAAATACTTTGCATTAATGACAATATAGTTTTTTTACCCATTTCCATTTTCAAGTCAGAAATAATGTTTTGTAATTATTTTAAGTTAAATTACATCTTTTTTCCTTAAATCTATTTACACTCCAAAAATTATAAGTGTACGATTTTGTTTTTCTTAGTTTTCTTCATCCTTCTGGAGGTTTGTGGACACTGCTTTGGCAGATGATTGAGTTTGGCTGTTTCAACATAGGTATGATCTCTAAAGAAAACAAAATCGAACGATCTACCATTGGTCAAACTACAATAATATATATATAATATATATACCCTAATCTGTTGGACAGAACTTGATGTCCGACTCCACCATATTTATTAAACCTGTCAAAAAAATAACTTAAACATTAAATTTTATAATTTCATTTAAACAGAAAAATATCCTTTTTATCACACTTATCAAATTAATATGCAATATTCCATAACCTACACAGTTAGCTTGCAGAAATAAAAAACAAATGTAAAACACAATTTGTAAACCATGTTAACAGGTTTCTAAACTATATTTATAAACAAAAAGATTACTGACAAACCTTCCTCGACTTTGAAGTTGAAGCTTCACTAGGTTTTGAAGACTCCTGTTTATCTTTGTCTGTCACCTCTTTCTCATCAACTGGCTCTGGAATTTTATTTTTAGATGGAGAGAGGGCTCCTCTAATATGGAAGGGTACAATTGGCAGATGTCTTCCCCTACCTGGCACTTCAGTTGCAGACTCATCCTACAAAATTATGATTATGATAACTGTTGAGGGTATCTTTAAAGGAATAAAGAAAGATCAAAGGCTTGATTATGCAGGGGTTCAGAAAATGTTTAAACCCTTGAAATTTTCCCAGCTTAGGATGATGCTACAGCATCGAAACATATAATTAACAGAACCAAATTTATTTTGAGCTGTTTGATGTCTCCAGTAAAGGTAAGTAATAAAGGTAGGTAGTCAAAGTGCTGTATAACACTAGGGTAACTTTCGTTAAGTGCTTCATTCACGAAACCAAATGTTAAGTATATCTATTTAAGAAACTAGCAGAACCTGTGGCTTCACTCACAATAAAAATTCAAAACCCCAAAGGATGTTGCTGCCATGGGTAGGCTGGGTGAGCAGTGCTCCCTCTTGCCGTTTGCTTGTGCCGGCTGTCCAGTTGATCTTACTATGCCGGTGGAGAGGATTGCTCTCACGTACTCAAGAAACGAGTTACCCAAGAATGGCTTACCCGAGTCAAATGCCGAGAAGCATTTAGCCTATGGTAATTTCTGCTTACCGCATGGTACTTGAGCTTGCCCAGATGATTATGGGGCATGACATAAGCAGCGGCGACCTTGGCTTTTTCAGCGACGCGTTGAGTGTACTCGCATAGGCCTACCAAGTACAGCGAAGCTGAGTGGACCTTTGGTAGGACTATATTACACTTACACACACTTACACTCCCGCGTCGTCCCAGTTGACCATATTCATGGCATGAGACCAGTCAAAAACTTCTTATCATCTTAATGCTAGCAGCTATCCTTCTTGGATGTTGTCGATAGGCAGTTAGGTTAGGTTGGAATAGGTGGGTGCAGTGCCAGGTAGTTAGGTGAGGTAAGTCGGAAGTTGGTAAAAACATTGATCAATTAAATACTTTTTGAGCTCTTTTTTAACACCTTACCTTTTAAGAGCTCAAACAAGAGCTCTTTTTTTGAGCTCTTATTATAACACCCTACCTCAAGTATAAAACTAGGCCTACCAATACCTATTCTTATACATTTTTAACTGCCTTAAGCGATGCCTAAAATAGCCTAAAACTTACCTTTGCGTCTGAGTTGCTCTTGGCTGGATCATCAGTTGCAGCCCCCTGATTCTCCTCTGTTTTCTTGCTGACAGACTTGAATAAGGTTTTCCTTATGTCTAACTGAGAGGCATCACACTTCTGTGTTTTCTTATTACTTCTACTTTTGCTGGCACTAATTTTAGTTCCTGAAACACTTTTGATTTTGTTCGGCAAAATCTCTTTGCTTTTAAAAACTAGTTTTCTTACAAAAGAATTTTGAGTTAATTCTGACTTTTCGGATTTTTGTGAAATGGTTTCATCTAACACCAACACTTTGGCTGATTTAAGAGCTTTCCGTGATTCATCAACAGCAGGTCTTTTACGACTGTTAAAATACTCCGCTACGGAGGGCTGAGCCATTATCAAACTAATTTAAACACAAATCAGACCAAGTAACAGATACAAGGAGGGTTTAGGTATTTTTCACTGTAAAAATAAAGAAAATATACCACTTTGAATTTGGAGTTGGAGACGTCTTCAGACTATAAAAATGGCGGGACGACGACACACACACAATGGCGGGAAAAAGTTAATGCCACCTGGCAGCCTGATTTTTTAATACAGGTGACTCTTTGGCTTCGACTGGCCACAGACCTGACATGGTGCTGCAATAAAAGTTTAAAATATACTATCATTGGTAAATTTATCTTTAAGGTTCTTTTGTTTTTTTTTAGTTAGCCCTATCCCGACGACATTTTTTTTAATTACGTGTGCTTCCGGGCCCCCATTGCCTCATCTCGTGAGGCTTCGGGCCCCCATTTTCGATCATTTTATGTGGATCCGGACAAGACCATACTGAAAAAACAGGCCATGCTGCAGCGATCTAAGCGCTGCGCCACAACACACAAATAGGCAGTGAACTAACATCCTATGTTTACATTTTATTGCTAAACGTCAAACATTCCTTGTTTGTACACGTTTTTTATGTTTACATAAATATTACTTGTTTATTTACGTTTTGATGTTTTGATTTGAAAGTAACTGATGAGCAGCACATCTGTAAGTCCTGAGCCAGACTTTCAGCCTGCGTACTTGTTTGACGTCATAAATCCTGCAGCATGGCCTGCATTTGTAGTGTGGCCTTGATCTGGGCCCCCTACGGCCCCGGTTCCCTGTTCATATGCCCCCCTGCCCACATGTCGCCGGCCCTGTTCATATGGATTGACGCTCTCTCCAATCGGAAACAGATAGTTTACTTACAACCTTCATCAAACTTGCAAGACTCAAAAATAACTTATTTCATTATAATTTCTGATCATTATTACCAACAAAATTAAATACCCAATACCACCTAGGAGGCGTATAACAGCCACAGTACAGTGTAACAGTACGCTTAAATTAGGTTTACACTAGCATGTATAACAATGGAATGGTTTTAAATGGCTCTTAAGTGCCACGAAAAATGACCCGCGATGGTGTAAGCCTCAAATGATGTGCACTTATATGGTGACTTCCACTAAAAGTGACCCGTTATTTGAGGTATAAGCTAAGTTTACACCTGCATGTAGCAGTGTCGTCACATGAACACAATAATTACATTGTTGTTATACCAATACAGGTTTACCAACACCTCCGTTGAGTTAACATTTCAAGTGTTAACACTTCATTGATTGCACGAGTTAGGTGCAATCTTAAGTGGCGACACTAATATTAGTATAAACAAATATTAGTGTCGTCACTCAAAATTGTATCTCTCCATTAAGAGGAGGTTGGAGTTGGCGGCCATATTGGATTTATACTCCATAAGAACCAATGTTAATTGGTATGCGGGATTTCTCGTTTATTTTTGGACGGAAACCAAAGTTTATATGTCAAATTAAAGCTCTTTTTAAACTCTACCGGACTTAGGAATTACATTTTCACATAAACTAGCCATTTTTTGTAAAATTGAAAAAATAACTTTTGATTGCGTTTTTTTACGTCATTTATCAAATTTATCGAAAATCGGCTTCCTACGTCCGGTAGATAATTTAATTAAGATTTCTAATATTCGGCTTTCGAAATTATCTAATTAATAACAACGACAAATTCTCGCATACCAAAAAGCATGTCAAGCGAAATTTCAAGGTAATTTGAGCTTCTGTTCTCGCTGATTTGAAGGAATTGCTAGCGATCAGCTGACTTGTGATGAAAATTGGCCATTCAACACACGGCAAACGGCACTATTTCGTGCATTATATATGGCGGAGCAATCTAGTTTCAAACTTCGCCGCATCATTCTATTAGCAGCACCCGTCTATCCAACCTCTTCTTAATAGTAAATTAAGAGGCGGTTCACGGACTCCGGGTTTTCCTAAGTCCGAGCGCAAAATCCAGTTATAACCAGTTTTTAGCGCAGCGGCTTAGAAATCGGGTTCACGGGTTCGAGTTTACCCGCACCCGAGCGCAGACATATAAATTTCATCCAATTATGACAGGGATAAACCCGAGCGCAAAAAATCGGGTTCACGAGCCCAATTATAGAAAACCCCGGGCCAAAACGTTAAACTAGTCGGGTTCACGAGACTTAGTCTAGCGCAAATAGGTTAATCTGGGGCGAAAAGAACAATGGTTTTGGACTTGAACTTGAACATCTGTTGGGGGGCAGGGTTAAGGTGACATCATGTCGGGATTATCTCAATTGCTCGTTTATTGTTTTTTTGTAAGTAAAAAGAGTGTTATATTCGGATTCGGCATTAAATTCCGAACAATTTCATTACCCTCAACATAATATTTCATTTTTTCATTTTTTTACCACTGATTGTTGAAAACATGCTTAAAAATCGTAAAATGTCATGAATAGTTACAAATGACAGTAAAATTTAACATACCTCAAGTTTTTAACATTAAAATAGTAAAATACTCCTGAGACTGTTTCTTATATACGATATAACAGATATAAGAAACAGCACAGTACAGAGAGATACAGGTACAGATACAGGCGAGATACAGGTACTTCCAGATATCATACAGACACGATAGACAGATTTTGTCTTAAAATACAACGCAGTTTAAAAGTTCCTGTTGGCAAATTTTAATTACCAAATTAAAAACAAAATTAATAGTTTATTATATTTATACAGGGTGTTCAGAAATTATGGTAAAATATTTTAGTATATGATAGTAGGGGTAAAAATAAGAAAAAAGGTTTATATAAACATAAGTCCTAAAGTGCTTCGTTTTCCGTCTGTGTGTTTGTGATTTTTACATATTTATTTAATTATATCTCGTTAACCATTTAACGTATGAACTTCAAACTTGGTATATGGATAACCACTATTAAGAACTATTTTTGTGGGGAGTATCAAATTTCTACCTTGCATCATTTCAAAATGGCGACTGTTTTTTGTTTTCAAACCTAAATATCTTAAAAACCGCAAATTTTAGAAAAATTATACAAGAGGCAAAAAAGCTGCAAAATTTAATCCAATTAACGCTGATATTAAGATTATGATGATCGGACAACTAACAACAGGGAAATTTTAAATTTTCCGAATAAAAACATGCAAATTTCAGACAGTATAAGTTCTAAATAACCATGTTTTTATTCAGAAAAGTTGAAATTTCTCCGTTTTTAGTAGTCCGATCAACATAATCTTAATATCAGCGTTAACTAGATTAAATCTGGCAGCTTTTTTGTCTCTTGTATCATTTTTCTAAAATTTGCGGTTTTTAAGATATTTAGCTTTGAAAACAAAAAACAGTCGCCATTTTAGAATGGTACAAAGTAGAAATTTGATACTTCTCACAAAAATGGTTCTTAATAGTGGTTATCCATATACAAAGTTTCAAGTTTATATGTTAAAAGGTTCGCGAGATATAATTAAATATGTAAAAATCACAAACAGACACACAGACGGAAAACGAAGCACTTCAGGACCTATATTTATGTGAACTTTTTTCTTATTTTTACCTCTACTATCATATACTAAAATAGTTTACCATAATTTCCGGACACACTGTATAATTTTTAAATTGCAATTGAATTTCACTAGGTAACTATTTTTTATTTATTTTAGCGCTTTTGCACCCCTTTATTTCAATCGAATAATTGCAAAATAAAGGCTCGTACAAACTCTGTTGTTAGGTTTGTCTAAGAATATTGATTAGGTCAATTGATTTAAGTGTCCACAGTTATTTTACTGCGGTCAAGACCGCAGCATATTATTATGTTTGTGACTTAAAAGTTGTTTAAGACCTTTTCATCTGATAATTTATTTACATAATATATGTCATATAGGGTTTTAGAATAAAATATTTTAATTTGCAGATTTAATAGGTAAATACTGTAGATAAATATACAATACGTTGTAAAAGTAATAAATTGCAACAAAATAATATATTTTATTACAACCTGTTTTCTTACACCTAAAATCTCTCCTGCTGAACAGTCTGAGTAAGCCCAGTGCAATAAGATTTCTACAGGCTGAGGTATTTAAAAGAGTGCGAACTAGTATTAACACCAATAAGGTGTCTACCGCCATCTGATTTTGAAATTCCACTCTTCTTCACGGGAATTACTGTAATGAAATCTTACTAGTTTTCCTTATTAATAATGTTCAATATGTATTTTGTTTTTCAATAAAAAAAGTAATCTACGCCTACGAGATTAAAATTAATTATAAGTATACTTTCCAACAATAACATTTACGTTTTATATTATTTTTTAAAACTTATGAGGGCATTCCAACTCCTATAATCGTCATTTGTTCCTCCTACTTTATTGTTTAAAAGACATTACTGATAAATATATTAAATCATAAAACTTTAACAATAACAGTCATGCAGCGGCCCGGCAGGTAGCCCATGTGACTGTTGCCAACCCTCCAACGGAAATTCCCCGAGATTCCCTGCTGTTGAGCGACGGCCAGCGTTGGTCTCGGCTAACGCTCTGACCCGTCAACCCATTTTTTGGCCGTCGGTTAAATTTGGTCGAGATCAACGAAAACCGCGGGCCACGAAACCCCGAACCCGTGAACCCGCTATAAGTGTTGTAACATTTGATGTGTTAACACAACGGTCTTTGGTAAATCTGTATTGGTATAACAACAATGTTATTAGGGCGTTCAAGTGACGACACTGCTACATACTAAACCATGCTAGTGTAAACTTAGCTTTACTCGGGATACTTTTCCGTGCTACTTTCAAGCCAATTAGAGTGACACTGCTGATACATGTAGGCCCGTTTTAACGTCGCAGTGCTGTGGGGAAATGAAACAGGTGCGCCCCTCCTCACCTATTCCTTTCAAGAATTGTACCGCTTTGAGGAAAATAATCTATTCATTTTTTTCAATATATATTTCATTTTGCTGGCTTGTTGTTGCTAACACCATAGTAGCACCGTTTCAAAATCATATGACAAAATAGTATGCCAAGATTGCGTTAGCTTCATTCTGCTATCTTTCTTCCCTTCTCTTCTTCATCTTGACCAATCAGAATCAAGAATCATCATCAAGTTTCATAATTTCGCTTGTTGACTTGAGACTTGGACATAACCTTATCATCTTAAACCATGTTGCATGTTGTGTCAAGAGTAAATAATTTGTTTTTTATTTAAATCAGTGGATTGATAATCAAACTTGTGTTGCCCGTATGTCAATAGAGTAAATATTAGCAAATCCATCTAATTTATCAAGGTTAAGATGGTTGTGGAGACAAGTGTTGAGGATACATCAGTGTCAGAAGATCAAAAGTCTAAAAAAGCTCTAAAGAAAGCAGCAAAAGATGCAGAAAAAGCAGCTAAAAAGGAAGCTAGAAAAGGTGCTGGACAAGCGGATGCCGAAAAGGTAGAAGAGGACATCTCAGTTGGTAAATACGGCTTACTTGGAATAATTCGCAGCAGTGCCGAAGATGGTGAAAGAAACAAGGACTTTTTGAATATTAAAGAACTTACACCTGATATTGAAAACAAGGAAGTATTGGTAAGAGGACGGCTTCACACAAGCAGAGCTAAAGGTAAGCAATGTTTCATGGTTCTCCGTCAGCAGCAGTTTACAGTTCAATGCCTTGTCAACGTATCTGAAAATATTAGCAAGCAGATGGTCAAATTTGCATCAAATATAAACAAAGAATCAATTGTAGATGTTGTAGGTAAAGTCAGCATTGTACCCAAAAAGATAGAAGCATGTAGTCAAAATCTAGTTGAATTACACGTCAAGGAAATTTGGGTTGTTAGTGAGGCCAAAAGCCAACTTCCTCTTCTCATAGAAGATGCAGCTAGACCTGTCAAGGATGATGATCAAGAGGGCCTTAACATCAGGGTTAATCAAGACACCAGGTTGGACAATAGAGTTCTTGATTTAAGAACCCCAGCCAATCAAGCTATATTTAAATTGGAAGCTGGCGTTTGTAAGTTATTCAGAGATATTTTAACTAATAAGGGATTTGTTGAGATTCATACTCCTAAAATCATTAGTGCAGCCAGTGAAGGTGGAGCCAATGTTTTTACTGTTTCTTATTTTAAGTCATCAGCTTATCTCGCGCAAAGCCCTCAGCTGTACAAGCAAATGGCAATTGCTGCAGACTTTGACAAAGTTTTTACAGTAGGTGCTGTTTTCCGAGCAGAAGATAGTAATACACATCGTCATTTGACCGAATTTGTCGGTTTGGATTTGGAAATGGCATTTAAGTATCATTACCATGAAGTTCTTGATGTTATTGGACACACTTTCACAGAAATGTTTAAGGGCCTTCGCGACCAATACAAAACTGAAATTGAAACAGTTGCTCAGCAGTTTGCAGTAGAACCTTTCAAATTTCTGGACCCTCCTCTACGTTTGGACTTCTCTACAGGTTTAAGTATGTTAAGAGAAGCTGGAATCACCATTGGGGATGAAGATGACTTGAGCACACCTGATGAAAAGCTTCTAGGGAGACTCGTCAAAGCAAAGTATAACACTGATTTCTATATTCTGGACAAATATCCATTAGCTGTGCGTCCTTTCTATACAATGCCTGATCCTGAAGACCCTAAGAAATCAAATTCATATGATATATTCATGAGAGGAGAGGAAATCATGTCAGGAGCTCAGCGAATCCACGATCCTGAACTTTTAACTCAAAGAGCACTTCATCACAATGTTGACTTGGAAAAAATTAAAGCTTACATTGATTCTTTTCGCTACGGATGTCCACCTCATGCTGGTGGAGGAATTGGTTTGGAACGAGTTGTCATGCTGTATTTGGGACTTGACAATATTCGTAAAACATCTATGTTCCCTCGCGATCCAAAACGAGTTACGCCATAAGCAACTATGTTAACTAAGGGTGTTCTTTTCACAAAACTGAAAGTCTTTTGCAGTTTTTTAACAGGTAGAATAATTTTAAAACTAGATAAGTTATCAATATTTTAAATTTTAACTTTTACGTTCAATAATTTTGCTGTGAATATATTTATAAAATTATACAACCAAGGAGTTGTCTTAACATTTTGTTATTGTAATCAAATGCAAAATTGTAAATGTAGCCCCTTAGAAGTGTACTAAGCCTTGTAGGCCTACGACTTGCAGTGTAAAGATGAAAATTGTTTGATTCTAGGCCTATATAGGTGTTAATAACTATTTTTGTATTACATCTATTTCATTTTAAAACAGCAAAGTGCCTTTATTGTATGATTGAAAAAAACTAAAGTGAGTTCTTTACGAAAGCCGAATTTTTGTTGTCGTTTATTCTCGAGGTCACTTTAGACTAGGCTGGTTGCCATTTCTGATGAAAAACGAAAAGCAGCTGCTGTGAGGAAATTGTTACTTCCAGCTTCTTTTGATCACCAACTCGCTACTGACAGACACTAATAAATGGTGCCTCTGCTAGTGCTAATGTTGCCATCGCAACATAAGGAGTTCCTTGTTGTATTGCAGTAAGGAACTAAAACTTTTTATAACCTTGGAAAACTAAATTGGTTAAACTATAAATTGTGGTTATTTATTGGAAAATATAAGTTAGACAAACTGTGTTTTATTTACTCATGATTTTATTATGCGTGTACAAAGTTGTAAGTTCACTTCATGAGAGCTTTTGAAGTCTATTAAATTTTAAGTACTTCTTTTACCATGATGTTAACTTCTTTTACATTTTTTCAATCTGACTTTAAATTTGTATCATTCATTTTATTGTTGTGTAATAAATGTTTTGTGATTTCAGTTTCACTCCTTCTTTCCTTTTACCCACTATCCTCAGACAATAATATGTCAAATGAATGCTGCAACTGTGCCTATGATATGCATTCAACTGGTCTCTAAGCCTACACTCGCGAGTAATGACATTTGGTTCCATGATTTTATTTAACGTTAACTTAGGTGTCTCAAGTGCCAAAGAACGAATGATGTTACTATGAACAATTGTGTCATTCTTTCAATCAAGGAGCAATGTAGATTAAACTAATTTATTCTTACTAGGCCCAAATAAATTCACTAATTTCTGACCAACAAAAATAGGCCTACTTAAGCAAATCATCGAATGACACAATTGATCATAGTACTGCCATTCGTTCTTTGGCACTTTAGACACTAAAGTATTTTTGTTGGTCAGAAGTTAGTGAATTTATTTGGGCCTATAAAGAATAAATTAGTTTAATCTACATTGCTCCTTGATTGAAATGGATTAGATGTATAAGTACCTGAGGAAAACCATTGAGCTAGAGTTTTTTCATCCCTCTGAAAAAGTTATTTTGGGTTAAGTCTAGAAAGGTATTAGGGGCCCTTAATAGGTGTGTAATTGCCAAAGGGATTTATGTGATTTTATTTAAACACTGAATTCTAAAGGTTGTTGAATCTAAAATATTTCTCGATTGAGGGATTCACTTTTTTATTGACTCACCAGCGAACTCTGTAATATTACTGTACTTGAAGTTATATGAAGAAGATATTCAAGTAGTTTGTTAAAGTGTGAGTGGTTTCATTGTTTGGTTTTTCAATTGTTCCATAAAATCATTAAAAGAGCTTTTAACTATGGTCATTGAATGCAAATGCTTCAAGGATAAAGTAAAATATAAATTATTGTTTATTGGACTGTAAATGCTTTACAATACAGAAGCCACAACAGCTACATTAACGTTATAGGAGTGGCCTGTAATACTAAGTCTAAAATTGCTATCTGAAATATACATTTCAAAATTAAAAACTTGCCAAACTTGGTAGTACAGCCTTAAGATGTCAAATACTTTTGTTACTAGAGACTGGTTTCGGTTCTATGACGAACCATCTTCAGTCATGTAAGTCATAATTAATCTGACTCAGTTTAATCTGAGTATTAAAACTGGAGCATATCATGGATTAATTGACTTACATGACTGAAGTGGTTCGTCATAGAACCGAAACCGGTCTCTTGTAACAAAAGACATCTGAAGGCTTTACTACCGAATTTGGTAAGTTTTTAATTTTTGTAATACAAGGTGTCAAGGCTTCAGCAATCTATTAAATATACAGTTCTTAGTTAGCTAAACTGAGTCATTTCTACTTCAATTAGTTGATCAATCTACTTCATTATTAATGAGAACTGCTTTTCCCCTGGGCAGTGTCTCATGGTTTGAACTTTGTTATTCAAGGATTGTGAATATTTTGTTTCATATTTCACTGTAAATCCTTTAGGGGATACTCGACAAAAGCATTAAATAGGAGGCTCTAGTAGCTAATTTTTTTTTTCAATTCAAAATTAATGATCAGGCAGTCAACCCATGCTTTGGTGATTTTACTTTAAACATTTTTAAGGAGTGCACCCAGTTCTACAAGCTTAGATAAATCTTCTAGGTGTGGAGGAGATAGTTTAAAGGTTTGTAAATGACAAACAGCGCTTACTATAGCACTACAGCTTACTAAGAGCGCTTATATTTTAGATTTTGTAAAAAAGTCTGTAATTGTAACATTCTTCTCTTTCTTATCATCACTCACTGAGGCTCTCTCTGGTTTGTCTACTACTTCATTACCGACAATTTGAACTCAGTTGAATTTTTTACAGTTATAGCAACAAGTTTTATTATGAAAACACTTTAAATTTACTTATCAGAAGTGGATTTTTTAATCTTTTAGATTACATTGTATAAACTCAAACCACTTGAACTGACTTGTTTGAGGTAATCAATCACAATAATAATACTTAATGTAAAATTCAAGGGCCGTCCAGAAAGTAAGTTCCATTCATGCGTAGCTTGAGAAGTTGGTAAGGTAGTGCAACAATTTACACGTTAGCGTGTTCAGTGACTCACTATGTTTTTGGCTATGTGAGGCAGATCATCATACTGCCGTAAGTTTGCTAAATATAACCATTAAAATGTGAACGCCTCAAGAAATAGTTCTGTCAAATTGGAGTTTCACCGTATTTTGAGATTCTTTTTAAAAAAACACTTTCAGCAACCCAAGTTTCTGAATCCCGTTTACTGTATCTTTCTTAAAGTATGAGTGAAGGTGTTGTTCTTCAATGGGTACGAGATTTTCAGGTGGAAGGGCTAACATCCATTGTAATGACAGTAGAGGTAAACTTACGTTGTCAATGAAGACCTGGTGAACAAAGAGGATAAAACATTTCACGAGGAACAACCATTTCACAAACACATCTTTTTTGACAGTTTTACAGAAGATAGTGACCCGAACAGGATATTCAGAATGAATTTTGGTTACTGAGTGTTTTTGAAAGAGAATCTTCAAATACAGCATAACTCCAATTTGGCGGGACTTTTTCTTGAGGTGCTCATGTTTTAAAGATTAAAATTAGCAAATGTGCGGTAGTACAATGATCCACCTCACATAGCTAGAAAAATAATGAGTCACTGCACATGCTGATAAGTAAATTATTGCGCTACCTCTACTACTTCTCGAGCTACGCACGAACGGAAATTACTTTCTGGATGGCCCTTGTATAACTGTTAAATGATCTGTTAAAATTTTTAATAACTATTGATCGGAATAAGTTATAAAAGTGGTTATCTCCACATTACGCTAAACTGGCAAATAAATATTTTTTTATCTTGGTTGAAACTTCCTCATAAAAGATATTTCTAATAGCTGTACTTAAAGCTGTCTAAAATCAGATTCAGTTATTTACTCACTAATTACAATAATAGGAGTCCATAGCACTCATGATAAGCCCTATTGACCTCTGTAATTAAAAAATAACTGACCTTTCAAAATGAACTATTTTATTATTAGCTTATCTTATTTATTTGCTCTTTAGACAAACTGTAAATTTAAAATACCCCCGTTGCAGCAGACCTGCATACTCAGCGAATTTCCAGTACAAAACAACATATTTCAATCCAACATAGCGAGATTTTACAGGTTTTTGAAAGCTCCATAAGAATAACATGGGGAATGAGTATGCAGGTTTGCTGCTACGGGTATATTAAAACTGGGTGGTTTTAATTCAATATTTAGTAGATCTGAACTAGAAGAAGCCACTTACCAAGTTTTATCAAGATGTGTTGAGAAATAAGCGAGATATAGAATTTTACTTATTTCCCATAAGGTACTGTGTTTACCACTTTCAATATCTCGGTAACCAATGGACATAGAACAGTGATTCAAAATATTAAATTGTTTGTTTTTTTGAGCTGAATTCAATGGTGCCAATAAAAATCGGATTATTTTTATTTTTCTATGTAAAAAACTCAAAAAACCCATCTTTGGGGGGGGTTTACCCCCCTTTACCCCCCCTTCCGGTAGTCGGATTGGGCTGGATTACGAACTCATCCGAATAATTACTACTTTACACATCCATGCCAAATTTCATTAAGATTGGACCATTCTTATGCGAGTTATCGTGCTTAAAGACACATATATATATATATATATATATATATATAGATATATATATATATTTATGAGAATGAACGAATAGTGTTTTTTGCTTCTGGGGGCCCCAAAATGAAAAGTTATCATGATCTCGGGCTTAGGTCTTACCATGAGTACTACGGTAACAGCTTCTTCCCTATAGGGGAAATTCGCTAAAACCAAAAAGATATCCTGAAATAGATTTTTAAATTGATGAATAAATTTCAAAAATCATATCCCATATTTATGGCTAAGAAAGGGATCAAGAAAACAAACACCATTTTCAAAACTGCTTTTCAGGATTGTCCGGATTTTTTTGTAGATATAAAATGAAAACTAAATTATCTACGAATAAAAAAATCAATGATCTTTGTTTATCGGGATCTAGAAATCACCCTCAGGAAAGAAAATTATGATTTACTACCATTTTACCAACCAACATTACATAAAAAATAGCTTAAAAATAGCTTGTTAATTTATTTTGTTTATAATTTTTTTGGTTAAACATGATATATTTTTGAGTATATTTGGTCAGAAAAGTGAGAACCCCTCTTAACTAGAATTTAATTTTACACAAGGGACTTGCAGAATTTTTTCTTGTCTTCCTTTTTGTTTTCAGAAAGGTGGTACGAAAGGAATAAAAATGACAATGGCTATTTGGGGAGGGGATACAAAACTGTGACTCTTTCCTTGGCAAGCATGTTAAATAAATAAATCATAAGGATTAATGCATATAATTGGAGTAATGCTAAAAGTCCAAAAATAGTAGCGGTGTTAAAAATTATTTTCTCAAAAATGTATTTTACAGAATTTGGTAAAGGGTAACACCAGAAAAACACAATTCAAATTTTATTCTTGTATTTCTTCATCATCAAATCGTATATCTAAAAGTAATAGACTATAAAATAAAACAATAAAAAAAAATTATAAAAATTGGCATACAGGTATGTAAAATAATAAAGAGTAAAATTATCATCAGAAATAAAATATCAAATCTTTAAATCTTAGATCAATTAAATAAAATTGTGTACGGTACAGTGTATTGTATATTTACAGGCACTTTTTTCTTAACAACTGACTCTGATTTCTCAGTTGTATTCACAATTTATCAAGGCTTCACATTTTAATAATGTGATACTAATCTGCTCCTTAAAATTAATATTATTACTGCATTAAACTAAAGATTTATAGATTTTTTACTGAAGAAATTGAAGCATTACTGGGTAAATCAAATCCAAAAACAAGCAACGTTGAGGAAGAAAAAGGTGCTAATATTGAAAAGCATTGGCAGCACACACAAATAAAGTTAAAAGTTTTACATTAAGCACTCATTTTATCCTTGCTAATTTTCCGGCTGAAAATGAACTTTTATAAAAAAGAAACTTTTAGCCCTTATGATGAAATTTACCTTTCTCCAGCAATATCAGTAATCTCACTAACACAAATATTTATATTAGGCTATTAAATTTAAAATACTTCTTCCTTTTAAAAAGAGACGTTAAAAAAATAATGCGCATAGCTTTTGAGCAATGTGCCGCTAGACAAAAAGTTTTATCACATTAGACAAAAAAATGATTTGAAAATTCACGATCAAAAAGTAGAATGAAAATTCTGGTATCTAACCAAAAATGATAACATGGTATTTCACCGATAATTATTATTAGTCACTATTACTAATCCATTTTCACGGTCAGGAACAGTAAAGAAAATTTAAAAAACTGAGCCTATAGGTCGGAATATTTAAACTGTAAAAGGTAAAGGTCAGTAGCGAAAATTGTTGTGTGGCCAGAACATCTGTTGGCCAGTGTAGATAGGCCAATCTGTTCTTGTTGGGGTTGACATATCTTGGTTGAATTATCATAGCAGGTCTCACTTTCATAATCATTATGCACCCTGCTGATCTGCTACCACCTTACTTGAGGTGATCCGCCTTGATATTAGGTATAAAACCCTTATAATAGTACTCTTTTCATAAAAATTTCAAACAACATTTTAACTTTTTGTGTGAGATTGATATTATCAGAAAACTCAAACTTATCTGAAGCAACCTAAAAACTTAACTTTTAGGAAATATTTTATAACAATAACAGAAAAGACAACTCCCAATGATTTTCATGAGTAGCAAAATTAATTCTAATCACTATAACTTTACTGGATGGAAACAGCGAGGGAAAAACATCAACATACCCGTTTCAAAATAAGTCATCAAACTGAATATTGTAAAAAAGTCTTATTCAGAATACTTGTCCTGGAACAACATCTAACCTTAACTAAGGAGGTAAAGCTAAAATCTATCATTTTAAGTACTGGCATCAAAAATATAACTAATCCTAATTGTATATACATCCAGCAACAAGTTATAAAAATACAAACCACCGACATTCAAGACATTTAACCATACAATTGTGCTCTAAGAATAAAATCTAACAAAGCAATAATATATATACTATTAATAAGTTACCTAACTTTGGATAGAACTACAACTTTCTAAGAAAACTCTAATTTTAATGGTCGTTAATTAAAGAATTACTAAAAATTACTGTACTGAAATCAGTTTTTTTAACACTCACTACCATTCTCTATTTCTCTATTTATGTGTACGTTCATGTCATAGTCAGTACCCTCAGTTGTTAGCCAAGCTATTGAAAATTTCATTACTTGACCCACAGATACATCCAGTGTAATGGCTGAAAGTCCATTTGTTCGCTCAATTTAAAACTGAAATGCATTGCAAAATTGTTTAGGGCTTTCACACTGAAGAGGAAAAACAATTTCTAGCTTTAGCATAACTGCAATGTTGATTTGCAGAGGCTTGAAAATGCTTAGCTGTGAACAATATTTACCCAATTGAGCAAAACAAATGTTTAAAACATTTTAGAAAGTTCTTACTGCTGGTTGATTATTGCTGAAGCTCAAAACGAGTTGTACTTTACGCTACACCAAAATATTTTCACAATTTTAATTTAAATATTAGATATTTTCTAGCAGGATAAAAAATAAATATTTCCACCAACTCAACTGATAAATTAATGCAATAAATACATTATCTATTTAATTTGAAGAGTTCATATTAAGGTTGAAAGTTATCAGAAGACTCAAAAAATGTAATTAACTGATAATGTTTGCAGTTGCTTATAAAATTAGTAACTTATATTAAGTTTAAAACTATTTTAAACTTAATCAAGAAAATAATTTAAATAGGCTTACCATAGAGTTTTTAATGGCACTAATATATCAGTGGAAATCTGGTTCTCGGAAACAGGTAGAAATTTTAGTTGTTTGTGAAATGAATTTGTGGTGTTTGTGACATGTTAGTTCATTTCATACATAAGATCACAATTGGGACAACAGAGATTTCCAGTTTTATTGGATGCTTCACTACTCAAGACGACAAATGAATTGAATTACAAGCTTCAATAGTTTCTTAAATGAGAAACTGAAGACCTAAAAAACAGCATCATGAATTAAAAACTTAACTGCAGATTGGTGCCATTACTCACAAATAAAAAAAATACTGGAGGAGTCCTTATGAAGCTATGTATTGATAGTTTTCATAAGTAAAAACAATATTTAAGATTATTCAACTATTTCAAAGTGTAAATTTCTGTACCACCACTACAGTAGTACTACAGTACAGCACAACTAAAGTATATTTGTTAAATAGCTCTGGAATTTGTATAATTAATGTTGTATGAGAATCTGTATTTGCTTTAATAAAAAGCAAACATAAATTAAAATGTTTAACTAATTTAAAATTAAAACTTAAGTAATGCAGAGACCTACAATGTGTGATATGGTACTTGTGCTTTTATTATATTTGACTGTGTATTTGATAAAACTCCATGCCAGAATAATATATCTTACAGCAACCTTAATCTTTTGTGCAAAAAACAGTCATAGAAAAGAATTTAAAAATATATTAATGTTCAATAAATCATAAAAATTTTCATTTATCGTAAAATAGCTAATTGCATCCATTGCATAAACATTAAATTAGACTCCCTTTTATTTATCAATTTTGTGTTTGGACAGGCAGAGACACTGCAACCATTTCTGTAAAACAACTGAACTAATAAAACAAAACCTTTTAACTAAATTATTTTATTAACTAATTTATTTATTTGTGTTTTTATTACAAACCATCCATACAAATTTATCCTATTATGTTCTACTAAGGTAGTGATGGCCGAATGAACAAAAATTTGAATTCCTGATTCTGGTATTCGAGACTTAACTAACATAACATCTGAATTTCTGATTTTAACGCTCTGACACCAGGCCACCAACAACATTTTGCTGTGGTTATCACTCGGAATTTTGGTTCAATGTGTCAATTACCTCATTTTATTTATCAATATAAATTATCAACAGGACCAGTTCTGCCATGAGGAAGCTTTGATGCAAAATAATATGACAGATTCATTGTCAAATATAATGGGTGATGAGTGTGTCTAACATCAAACAGTGTCATTCAATTTTCATCATATTATGTGCTGAAGCAGTTATTCTTATATCAGGGCAGATGAAATTTTGCCTTTGATTTTCTATTTAATCTTCACATTTTATGTTCTTCAAATCATTGATCCAATTGCAGAACCATATCTTTTCTGAAGATTCGGTGGATCCGAGTTTAGAAAATTGCTACCCAAACCTATTTCTCGCAAAAATGAAAGACAATTCAATGTCTAAAGCAACTTAAGCTTCAATGGACACTATTTCAAACATTTCAAGCCTTGGAACTAAATTTTAAAAGGATAAAAGTTAAATGTTGATTGTGTCTTAAATTACACATCTTGAAAGCCCACCACAGTTTTGATAAAAATCTATGATAGATAAGCTTTTTTCAAGTGAACATTAAGCATCACAGAAGAAATATTTAAATACTTTTTGACAAATTGAAAATTTAATACTTATGGTAGATCGTTTAATTTGATGGCACAAATTAATACTCATTTTTACACCACAGAAAAATACTTAATCCTAAAATAAGCTTGTACATAAAAACTGTTTGATCATTGATCCAAAAACTAATCTTATTTCATTGCTTCATTGATTTACAATATTATTCACGACAACTGAAGGATGTCGTTTGTTATGTTATTAAAGATCGCAAACCATAGTCTGAAGAGAGATCATAATGGTGAGTCTTTGCTATGACTGAGCGTGAAGTGGTTATTCGTCCACTTCTTCCAGTTTCACGCCCATAGGTCCGAGCATGGTAGAGGCGGGGCCAGCTCCTCCCATCTGAGCCTGGTAAGAGGCGAGAATGTTCTTCAGCGCATTCATGTCGATGTTGACTGGCTCAAAATTTTCCACTTCGGAGAAACTGTCCTCCATGCCCTGTAAGGAGATTATTTTGTAAAAGAAAAGGATTTGATTAAGGCCTACTGTGATGTCGGTGATTGAAGCTTTCTTCTTGTTTAAAAACAAAGAGGAATGTCATTAGAAAACATTTTTAAGTATTAGTTTACCATTTATACATAAGAAAACCTGAGAGTATTATTTAATTTTTACAAATGTCAACAGCTAACTGATTCTCATCAGCCTAAAAATCAGAACAAACTCTTTTTAATCTTTAATGGTTCCTACTATTACCCACGGGGTGGTACTTAAATTGTACAGCCACTAAAGGTTTCGTAGAACATGTTACATTACCTTCTTACTGGTGGTCTGAATCTTCTCAAAGCTCTTGCCTACAGCGGTGGTGGACAGTTCCTGGTCCATCTGGTCCATGTATTGCTTCAACTCGCTGATAGGTGTTTCTGCCTGATCTCCTACAGAAGTGAAAAACATTCGAATTACATACAAGAGCAAGGCAAGGTGTTTTTGCCATATCTACAGAAACGAAAAACATTTGGATTTAGACACAACAGCATCACAAGGTGTTTTCGTCTGATCTCCAACAGAAATAAAAAACATTTGAAATTAGACACAAGAGCACAACACTAAATCAAACAACACTGTAATGCAAAAAATATATCACAAAAGCATGACCCATGTTGATCATATCTAAGATTTATTTAGGTCCGAAAGTATCGACATTTTATGAATAATATAAAGGGTGACGAGGGTCTTTATCCACAAGACCAATACATATTTTAGTTTTTTTTTGTTAGCTGTCATGAAATGTGTGCAAAAATGCACACAAAATGTGGTATAGATGCACAAATAAAAACAAGACAAATGAATTAAGGGGTCTGCTGTACAACGTTTTAACTGATGTTTTTTTTTTCAAAATTAACTAAATTGAGCCAACAAATAGCTGATGTTATTTTTTGTGAAGCATAGTTCCAAAAACAATGACTGGTACATAAAAAAGTTGTTAACTATGTCAATTTAAACTTAATTCACTCAAAATTGTTTATAACTCAGCTGCTTGGAATAATATTTTTAATAAATGACTTTAATGTGCAAAGTAATAGTTAAAAAAATCTATCTATATTAATTAGGCCTACTGAAAAATAAGTTTTTAGTGATTAATGTAAAATTTTATTTTGTCTGTTGCAACTTTGTGTAGTGAACCCATTCAAATGTGGCTTAAGGTCACTTAAATCGGTCAAATCAATTATAATTTTATAAGATAACCACGTGTCAGTTAAAAACTTATGAAATGAATAAAACACATAAAGCGATAGCCAAGAATGGGGTAAGATAGGCAAGATATTACTTTATTTTTATTTACTTCCACCAGCTAAACAGCACACTTACCTTTGATTAGGTGGTTGCAAGAAACTAAACATTTGCTAATCTTACTTAGCAAAATGTTCATGGTAAATTAATTATAAATTACATTGTTTGCTAAAGTGTGTTCCTTTTTCTGACCATCAACTGTACAAAAATTATAAGTAAATATAAAATCAGAGCAAAAAATACTACATGGAGGTGTTACTGACCAGTTTTATTGCCAAGATCCATGTCATCTTCATCTTCATAAGAGCTCATTCCTGATCCATCAGATTCCATATCCCAGTTGTCTTCTGGGACTGCAAAATCTGTAAATAATAATTTTAGTTAAGATTGGTCAAATTCTAAACTTCACAATTAGGATGAAGTTACATACCCCAGACAAGTTTGTAAGCTGAAGTAATTAGATAGGTTTCAAATTAATTGTTATCAGTAACGTATTCATCATGAGGTACATATTTTTACTAGTTAGAATTTTTAAGAATTTGTCTATTTTTAGCCTTTATCAAATGCTGCATGACACTAAAACATTGTGAAAGCACTTAAAGCACTTGAAAGTAGGGCCCACATACTTAAACAGGGTTTACTTTTTTACAATTACAAATCACCTCTTTTTATTAAAAATGAAATTTGAAGTAAAAAATATCGTTCAAACCTGTTTATTTTCTTGACTGAAAGCTGTTTTTACAGTACTGAGGGATTTTTAACCATGCAAATTGCAGAATTCTAAATTTATAATTACAAATCTTTTTTTCCATTGTGTTTTGCTATATTGTTTTAGTTATAATTAACATAATAGTTATGGTTCATTTAGTTAACCATAATCTTAACTAAAATAGTTATGGTTCACCTGCCTACGAGCAAACATACTCATTAAGGCGTAATGTGATGTATGAAAATAAATAAATAAAATAAATAAAAACAGAACTCGATGGGTAAATTTCAACTTTGTATCTACTTAAGATTTAAAAAGTATTGACTATTGGCACTTGACACATTATAGAATTAAGTTTGAACAAATTTAGTTTTGAGGACAAACGGTATCTAAACAGGATTAAAAGAGCATAAAAACACCCACATGGTGTCCTGCAAATACCTAATATGAAGATCAAAATATTTTCCATTATCATCATAGCCTAATATTTTTTTGTTTGCTCTCATTAGCTCTTTTAACTTTTTAATTGTTATAAATTTTATCTAAACCTAATTTTGTTCAAACTCAATTCTAAAATGTGTCACATGTAATAGTTAGGGTGGTAAATTTTTTAGGGGTGGGCGAGTACCTGAAGGTCGGGTAATTACCCGAAATTTTTCAACTACTCGAACACAAGTCGGGTAGTTCCTACTACCCGAAAAAACGAATCGAGTATTTAGTTACTCCCGCTGTTTACATGCGATTGAATTTACATGCGATTTAGATGTGTGCGATCGAATTTTACAGCCAATCGCAAGTTACGCAAAGCTAAATCCACCGTTTATCCTCAATCGACATTCTTCATCGCGGCCGCTCACTAGTTTCACAAATAAGCAGTGTTCATTTTCTGTTAATTTGTGGCTGGCAAATACACAAGACCGTTTTTTACAGCTGATCGCTAGTTTCGCCAAGCTGCATTTCGTTTATTTATGACCGGCAAATAGACGCAATCGTTTTTCACAGCCGACCGCGACTTTAGTAAGGCTACATTTGCCGACAATCGGCAATGTGCCATATCATATGCCATATCGTTTTTTGCAGCCGTCCACGAGTTTTTCTTAACAATAAACTCAACAATACTTCATTAACTCATAGAAGGATTTCAACAGTTATCTAGAAATACCATCTCCCAGAATCCAGAAATTGGATCCTTATTGCTATTTTTAGCTATGACCTTGCACTTTACAACTTCAAATGTGTATGCATAGTTTATCTTTTGAATGATACACAGCCTTCATTTCTGCTATATTTTATTTGTAAAAGTGAGAAAAAAATTGTGGAGTTAATTGGTTTACATAAAACAATTAGTTTAGGTTTTGTAATTTTTGTACTGGGGGATATCTTATTCTTATCTGGTCGCAGCTGTGTCACTCATTGCTGGAGTAACTGGATGTCAAAAACCAATACATCAGCAGTAAGGCAAGATGGTGGAATTGGGTTTGGTTTACTGGGCATTTGTAGCTTTCCTCCCTGATCTTGTTTTTAATTCTTTCTCCCACAATTTCTTGGCTAAGGTTTTAATTACAATTATTTTTAGGAAAAAATTTAACCTGATGTTGATAGTTAAAATAATAGGTTAATAATTAATCTTACAACTAATGTTTAAATGTTTAGTGTTTAAATGTGTTTACATTTTACAATCATGCATATTTTACATTAATTTATTTTGTGATCGTCTTACTTTTAGTTATTTTAAGTGATTTAAAATAGTTATTCATCTAAAAGTAGGGTTTATGCAATGTAGGGGAGGGGTATTAGAAGAAAAATACAAAAAGATTTGCTTACATAAATTAGACCAATTTGATAAATAAACAGATGAAAGATTTTCATTAATTTCAATTCAAAGACCTAATTACTATAAAAAATGAGCATTTCATTTCTTTTCACAAACAAGTAATCGACTCGATTCTCGAGTAGTTGGCTTAATACTCGACTCGAATTCAAAATCCACTACTCGCCCACCCCTAACATTTTTTAATGCTAAGTTACCAAGAATGTTCTGCACGGCACAAGAAAAGGAGTCAGGATCAAAGGACACTCGGTTGTCTTCCTCGTTGTCCTTCTCCATCGAAGTCGAGGTGGTTGCTGAGCTGGCTTTCCTCGGCTTCACTCCCCTCCGAGGCCTCACAGGCGGGGAGTCCGATGCTATACTGTCACTGAAAGGTCAAACTACATTTACATTTTGGAATAATTTTCTGTATCGATAGTGAAGTATACCTCGCATTACCCAAACCCGAACTATCCACATCCCAGATTATCCTGACGAGACTGAAGAATATAATTAACTGGTTTTCTCTTGAGTTCAGCGTAAGTTTCAGACACAACAGTTACTCAAGTGTTGAGAAGAGCAAAGCCATGTTCGCAAAATCGACTTTAGCAGACACAAACTTGTTCTTTGAGCTTTACGCTCTAGAAGATCATTTGTTATCTTTGGCTTGTGGGTCTGTTTCAACTTCAATTAGCCTCTTCAGCTAGAGAAGTTCGTAAACGCAACAGATTTCAGCTGCAGCCTGCTACTCTAGGACAGAGTGTAGATGCAATAATTAGTTTGTAAAACTTAATGCACGATGCTGACTGCTTTGACTTTTGCCTTTGCATTTTCAACAACTTTTAAGTAAATTCACTCTAGAATTTTAATTCGTTTCACTGCTTCTTCTCAGTGCTGATGAGAACTGAATAGTTCGAAACCGAGAGACATGCCAAACTGGACCTTCTTAATTCAAACCCATTTTGAGTGCATTTCGATAAGCCACTTGGTTGCTCAAATCCTTTACTAAAGAAGGTCTGTTACCCAAAAGGTGTCCGTTACTCAAGTGGTGGGAAGAGCAAAGCCTTGTTTGCAAAATCGACTTTAGCAGACACAAACTTGTCTTTAAGCTTTATGTTCTAGAAGATTATTTGTTATCTTTGGCTGGTGACTCTGTTTCAGATTCAATTTGCCTCTTCAGTTACACAACAGATTCCAGTTGCAGCCTGCTATTCTAGAACAGAGTGTAGATACCAATAACTATATAGATAAAATTCTAATTTCATTCAAACCATATGTAAACTATTCATGTTTATGATAGAAAAGGTAACAAGCACATTATTTATAAACCTTTGAGAGCACTGCCAAACAAACAAAAACATTAAAATCAGTTGATTTAGTAAATTGACAGCTAACCAGTACCCTTCACCAGAAAACACTTTAAACAATAAGTAATTGCAAACTGCCTGTTATTGAAGTTGTCTTCATATACAAGTACTAATATCTGAGTGTTGTACTGACTGTGGGAATTCGGCGCCATCCACCGAGCTGACGTGATTGAGGAACTGCGCAAGCTGCGCCGGGATGTCGCTTGGCGCGTGGCTCGGCTTGCGGCCGTAGCGCTCCTCCATCAGGCGGTCCAGCTCCGCCGGCGACACGTCCAACCAGCTGTCGTCTGCAACGGAAACGACAGCTCAACAGGTGGTTGAGGAAGTGCGCCCGCCAGCTGCGCCGGGATGTTGCTCGGCGCGTGGCTCGGCTTGCGGCCGTAGCACTCCTCCATCAGGCGGTCCAGCTCCGCCGGCGACACATCCAGCCAGCCGTCGTATGCAACGGAAACGACAGCTCAACAGGTGGTTGAGGAAGTGCGCCCGCCAGCTGCGCCGGGATGTCGCTCGGCGCGTGGCTCGGCTTGCGGCCGTAGCGCTTCTCCATCAGGCGGTCCAGCTCCGCCGGCGACACATCCAGCCAGCCGTCGTATGCAACGGAAACGACAGCTCAACAGGTGGTTGATGAACTGCGCCAGCTGTGCTGGGATGTCGCCCGGCACGTGGCTCGGCTTGCGGCCGTAGCACTCCTCCATCAGGCTGTCCAGCTCTGCCGGCGACACGTCCAGCCAGCTGTCGTCTGCAACAAGTCCAGCCAGCTGTCGTCTGCAACATAAACGACAGTTCAACAAGTGGTTGAGGAAGTGCACCAGCTGCGCCGGGATGTCGCTCGGCGCGTGGCTCGGCTTGCGGCCGTAGCGCTCCTCCATCAGGCGGTCCAGCTCCGCCAGCGACACGTCCAGCCAGCTGTCTGCAACACAAACGACAGTTCAACAGGTGGTTGGGGAAGTGCGCCAGCTGCGCCGGGATGTCGCTCGGCGAGTGGCTCGGCTTGCGGCCGTAGCGCTCCTCCATCAGGCGGTCCAGCTCCGCCGGCGACATGTCCAGCCAGCTGTCATCTGCAACGGAAGCGACAGCTCAACAGGTGGTTGAGGAAGTGCGCCAGCTGCGCCGGGATGTCGCTCGGCGCGTGGCTCGGCTTGCGGCCTTAGCACTCCTCCTCAGGCGGTCCATCTCCGCCGGCGACACATCCAGCCAGCTGTCGTCTGCAACGGAAACGGCAGCTCAACGGGGGTTAGTCTTAAATGCCTTAAGTTTTGGCAATTACCGTTTTATTAACAATTTAAAACCACAATTGCATAAATTAATGAGGTGAGAGAGAAGTGAGTAGGGTGGACAAAACCTTTTAATTGGATATTTCATGAAATTAAATATATTTTGTCAGTTACCTGACCGTAACTGAGACTTGCTTTGTCCATTACAAATTTGTAAGAAAAAGGTTGAACAAAAGAATATCATAAGTTCTGTTCTTCGTCAAAAGATTATTTGTCTAATTGAATATTAAGGTTTCAAAAGGTACATTTTGTTACATTCAAACTTATAACAGTAGAATTAATACAACTATGACGTGCAAGACGGAGGGAAATTTCACTTATCATTCGCCAGCGCCAGGCATGTCTCTCAGTAAACAAACAAAAACCAATGAGTGTAATTCCCGAGATCCCGCTAAGTATATCATTGGCTGAGGCACTTTATGAAATTTTAAGAACTTTGAAATTCCTTTACAATATCTGTTGATAAAAACCATACTAGTAAATTAAAAATAAATTTAATAAAACCAATATAAAAGAAAAAATTCTCATTACCTAATCAACTTTTAATGACATCCCAATAAGTAAAAAGTTTCAAAGTAAGAACTTTGAAATTCCTTTACAATATCTGTTGATAAAAACCATACTAGTAAATTAAAAATAAATTTAATAAAACCAATATAAAAGAAAAAATTCTCATTACCTAATCAACTTTTAATGACATCCCAATAAGTAAAAAGTATAACAATCTTTATAGGGATCATATATCCTGACATATATGAACTCGTGTGTATTGTATTATTAAGCTTCATAGATTTGATGTTCAGAAAGTGCTCGTTTCACTTACAAGTAAACTTTGCATATTTTCTCCTTTGACTTTAGATCACAAGTAGAGATTTTACCAACATAATAGACCAGCTATCCATTTAGAAATGACAGATCGGCATATTAAAACCCAAACAACATCTGCAGTTACAAAAGAACATAGGTGCTTGTAAATGATAAGCAATCGAGCTTACTGATTTACATTTGCCTCTGAGCTGGTGTCAATAAATACAAGAAGCTCCTACCATCAGAGGGGGGCAATGTCGATTCGTTCTTCCTCAGTTCATCAATGTCAACATCAATTTCTTTCAACAAGTCTAGAATTATCTGACCAGTCGGAGGCTGCGACTGGATGCAGTGGGTCCGGAAGTACTCTTTGGCTTTCTCCTCTAATCTGTTATACTCTTGGGAACCCTCCAATAAGTCCTGGAAGAGAAAATCGTTTGGGATATAAATTACCATGTTTATAATTTTAAGTAACACTTCACCTTTTAGGGCTGGTGGCATCTCAGTTCATTTCCTACAATTTTTCGTATTAGTCTCTTAAAATACATCTGAACTTCAGATTCTGAACATTCTTATCAAATGGTAATCAGCCCACTGTTATTGATTTTTTGTTTATGTTAGTTTAAATTCTGTTGTGACATACAGTTAAAGTTTAGTAATTCTTTTAACTACCATTATCCTATTCAGATCGTGTGAAGTGTTTGAATTAATCATATGTATTTTCCAGAATATTTTTTCCCTTTAGGGCATATGTGTGCTTGCCCTGATTGATATGGTCAAAAGTTTTTTTTTAGTACTAGTGGTTGTACCTGTCCTTCAAACGGGTCGGAAGGCATTAGTTAATAAATGGAATTTATATTTTGGTCCGTAATAAATTATCTGCAAACTGCTGATCTTCTGCTCAATTACAAGTTATAGTAATCACAACTGTTCCCGTTCCAATTTGTTAAGTTACATCCTTCAACAAGATTAAACACTAAAACTTTGGAAGTCTAAGGGACCAAAGGGATTTTAAAAAAGAGTTCTGTAAGTTATAAGATATCAAATCTGCAATAAATGATCTTAATTTTACCATTGACTATGAATGTAGAAGGAGACGTTTCACCGCCATTGTAAAATCTGTGGATGGCAGTTTTGTAAGCACACTAGCGACTCAAGCGGAATTTTACTTGAACTACACCGAGAAAGCCGCTATGGAGTGGCGCTCCAAGCGGCGAGGCTCGGAAGCTGTTCTGAACGGGTGGTCGACAGCTCGCAGCGGCCCGGCAGCGGCGCCGCGCGGCACGGGGGGGGGGGGGCGTAGTAGCCAACCGCTCCCCCCGCTCTCCTGCTGACAAACCGCTCTCGCTCTCATCCACGACTAGGCCCAATCGCGCTGTTATAATTTGACGTCGCGCAAAATTTAAGTTTTACATTGACATAAAAATTAAAATAATTAAGCAGTACAATAATCATACAAAATATTTATTCCCAAGTAAGCTCACGTTCAAATGAATTAATTTTTAAATAATTAATTGTCTTTTACACGATTGTTTTAGAACTTGATATTATATCCTAAAACTTGACCTAACCAAATGTTATGTAATCGAAGAAAAGCCGTATTAAATAAACTATAAAAATATATTTGAAGTGCTCTGTTTAATTTCATTAATTAATAATAATAATAATAATAATTATTATTATTATTATTATTATTATTATTATTATTTTATTGCCAAAAAACAATTTAACAATTGTGTAGCAAAGGTCAATATGTATGTATAGTACAAGAACAAAAAAAAATCACTTTCATCCAGAGCCCAACGCCACCCAGCTGGACGGCCTGGATACCGCCGCATTGCGCCCCCAGGAGCACAAGGACCCTCACCGGCAGTGAGCCACAAACTCGCCCACAGTGTAAAATTCTCCCTGGACCAGAAACCGCTTGAGACGAGCCCTGAATCTTTTCCAATCTCTCTCCCTCCGAATATCTTCAGGGAGGTTGTTCAGGAACTTGATACCTGCTTGGGAAGGCAGGTTCATTGCCGCTCTGGACTTGTTCTGTGACAGCCTGTACATGTCTCTACCCCTGGTTGGGTAGTCGTGGACTTGTGCACCTTGGAGAGGAGAGCACCTGAGTTTGCAAAACAAACAGGTTTCGAATATTTACAGGGTGGCCAGAGTGAAAATTCCCATCTCCCTGAAGCTATTCCTACAAGACTGTCTGAATAAATTGTGACAGCTTATTTATGTTGCAATTTATCGAAAGTAGACTGGCTGAATGTTGGATTAAGTTTCAAACAGTCAAGTATACTTATAAAAAAGTCATCAAAAATCAGATAATAAAAAATATTTATGTAAAATGATCAATGAAATAGATAATTCGTATTTTTATTGTGTAAAAAATAATATGTTAGCCTATTCCTATATTAACAGTGTAAAAAAAAACATTCTTATAATTTTAAACCTAACTAACAGAATAACAGATCCATTACATTGTCTGTTACAATTGTCCATTACATTACCTGTATTGTCCAACGGTAATAAATAAGGTTACATTACACTACATTACATTATTGCGCTTTGTCGTTTTTCCAATACTTTTGTATGTGCTGTATGTGCTGTGCTATACACTCCTTTTTTAACAAAATGAGGTTACTGGAGACTTCGTATGATTCCTATAGAGTCTATTCAGTTTGTTTCTGAAATATTGTTCCTAGATAAAGAATTTACTCTTTGGTCCTATTATAATAGAAACCCCTATTGTGCGTTTTTCCATAGACACAAGTAGGCCTAAACTATCGAAAATTATGTTTTAATTCTCAATTCGAAAAAACTGGTGGATATATCGCGATTCCAATATACTTCATGCAACCAAAGCTTCGTTACCGGGGTCGTGCTGGATTCAGGGTGACCCTTATATCGACAGGGCCGCCGAGAGGGGGGGGCAAAGGGGGCAGATTGCCCCGGGCCTCAAAAGGAAGGGGGCCACATTTTGAGCGGAGTATTTTTTTGTGGATTATTACAAAATAGGATTTTTAAACGAAGAAGACCTATATGAAATAAAATATCAGAAAATACATAAAAATATAGTCTTAAAAATGTGTATTAACTAACTAAAATGCCCTATATTTGTCTTATTTTGATACAGTTTCATTTGGTTTTCTGACGTCTCGTCAGGGGCCCCCGAGGTTAGGTCTGCGCCAGACCACACATAACTAAATCCGTACTAAATTCTGTCCCCAAAAATTCCTCACAAAACGTTGTACATGATGCCTACGATGGACCAAGGAAAAGGCCTAGCTACAACTAAACGGAATATACTGTATTTTACAAAGAATAGTACGGTAGTTACAACATTTACGTGACATGACTTGTTTTGCAGAGATGAGTAACTTTTTCAGCTTCGTTTCTCCTCTTAGTTTCAGTTTACCTACGTACAGGGGCGAACCCAGGGGGGGGGGGGATAAAGGGGATATATCCCCCCCGAAATTTTTGAGAGCAGAAATTTTGGACGACAAGACAACCATTTTCGGGTACCGCGACGCGACTACGATTTTTGTTTACCGCGACGCGAAGCCGATTTTTGTTTACCGCGTCGCGAAGACGATTTTTTCTACCGTGACGCGAAGACGATTTTTTTCTACGGCGACGCGAGGACGATATTGGTCAACTGCGACGTGAGAACGATATTTGTCTATTGAGACATTCGTCTACCGCAGCGTCTACCACAACTACGAAACTACGATACTCATCTAGCGCATCGACGATCTTTGCCTACCGCGACGACGATATTTGCCTACTGGTACCGTGACGTCCATGTTCGTCTGTTGTGACGCGATACTCGCCTACCGCGACGACCTTATTTGTCTGCCGTCACATTAGAGCGATTTTTGTGAGTACCTTAATACTTCCTTCCCCATTCTCATAGGATATCCCCCCCGAAATTAAATCCTAGGTTCGCCACTGGCTATGTACGAACCATAATCCAATGAAATGCCGTTTTCCTCATTCAAAAATTTATAAGTAAACCGTGACGTCATCAGCGACTAGAAGAATGCAGCTTGACTGAACCCTCCAGCTGGTACGATAAAATATCTTGGCTATCAGAAAGTTCTTATTACTGGCACCTCTGATTTAGGCTTTACTTTTATCCTAAAGTAACATTCTATAGCTAGGATACAACTAAGGTCTGTAGATTAGAAGAGAATCCACAGTCTGATATTGATATTATACTGTCAGGTTGTGTTATTCCATCTCCCATAATATGACCTGTGATCCAAGCCTGTGACGTCAATGATAGACCCAATATCCGGATCTAAGCAGCTCTATTAGCATAAGGGTAAAATATTGCCTCAAAGGAGGTAATAGTAATAAGCTTCCTCTGATTATTCAAGAGTAATAACTTTTTTTCCAGCTGGAGATTATTAAGTTTCCGGTCTACAGAAGACGTCAGGATTTGTTTATATTTTTGACTGAGGTAACCTATGTGTACCATTATTCTTCTGTTCTCTTCTTATATTCAGATCTTGGAATACAACCGGATAAATTGCCTCCTGATGATGTCACAAAGGCCTTATGAAAATGTAGGAGTTAATTAATAGAAGAAAAACCAATAAAGGGGTTTAATTAGGTAGTCCTCAATAACTTAGAACTGTTTCTTTAATCCTTTTTAACCCCAAGTACAGGATTCTTACAATCATTGTTTAGTCTGAGGTTTCTAACCAAAAAATTCATCAGGCATATTGAAAATAATTTTACATAATTTTACAGTTTGTGTTCTAAATTTTTTGAATAAATTTACAAATCAAAGGTTTACTACAGGCCTACGATGAAATTTTTTAGTTTTGAATATATTAAGATAGGTAATATTGTATTCAATATTTTTAGAACAAAATAACAAAACTTTTCGCAGGATATACGATTTTAGCTAATCAAGAGACAACAGTATTTTTATCTACGATTTTTGAAGGGCCTCACGCCCAAACTTTGCCCAGGGCCTCCAAAAGTCTGTCGGCGGCCCTGTATATCGATGGGGTGACCAGACGTCCGTTTTTAGGAGGTCATGTCCTCCTTTTTAACGATTGTCCTCCTGTCCTCCCGGCTTTCGCTAAAATGTGGCCTTCTACAAAGGATATACTTTCGTCACGTTCCCGCAGCCATAAATACGGTAAATTCGCGCCTTCGTAACAATTTTATTCGTATTTGGTCAAACAACTTAGGCCCTACTGTCGTCTACCCGCAATCGGTAAATCTGCGCGATCGTCATTTACGGCCGTTCGTGTTTAAAACCGATTCATTCAAGTTAGGCCTACACCTACCATTTGTAGATTTTTAAGTGTTATGTGTCATATCACACTGCACAGTGATGATCACATAAAAAAGGAAAACACATTTTTTCATTTTGCCGACTTGTGAAGTTGCGGACGCGAAACTCGACCCTATGTGTCAATAATTGGTAAATTTAAAGTCTAAAAAGGGTATTTCGTTTACTGTTCTACATTATCTCAAAAACGGCTCCGAGGATTTCCTTCAAAGTCTGGAAATAAGAAATTTATGACTCAAAAACGTCTTTTACGCAGATTACTTGGCCAGAGAAAATCTAATAACATATTAAATCGAATTTTAAAGTTGTAAAATTTTAACATTGGCCTTATGGGTTGCCGTGATAGCAACGAAAATAAACAAGGAAAGTGTAAACAAATGAAGTAATCATAACAGCTGTTTGGAATCTACAACTATCAAGGGAAAATACAGCAGGTGGAATGAAGAGTCCATGGAGCAATAAAAAAGGTTTACATTGATAAATTCTATGACATTGAAATAATTTATAGTAACTGGATGAACTGGTAAACATGAAATAACACCGAGCAAGGCTCGGTCCACCAGGTACTTTTCCTTAAAACAAAACAAGTAGAGTGAATGTTTTTTTATGAATTCTTCACACAATAAAGTATTTTGTGTATCTCTAACATAATATAAGACAATCATTTGTAATGCAATATAATTGGGTCTATAGCAAAAATTATTACAATTATTTTTAACGCTGTCCTCCTTTTTCTGTAAATGTCCCCCTTCTTTAACCCACTGTCCTCCCTGAAATCTGGTCACCCTGTTAGCTGGATCCAGCAGTGGGATGGGAGATGGGAGGCGGCGACTAGGCTCTTTGATGGATATGCCGCCTGTGGAGGGGGTTCACCGGGTTCACCGCCAGCAGTCAGACGTTCTGTTGCTATTCTAGCCATTTTCCAGATGTTTGTTGACACTTAAGACTAATATCGCAATTTACCGCCGTGTAATTGTCACTGGCCTTATCAAGCTGAACTTCCAATAAAATAGTTTCACTTCTAATTACTGTCGAAGAAAAAAAGATGTGCACTCGAGTTTAAACCCATATAACTCTGGAATGAATCATCCGATTTTACTGAAATAACTGTTTAACTGAAGCTTTGTTAAATACATTTTATATTATAACAATTAATTTTAAAATTTTCGGTCTAGCGGGAAAATCTTTATACAATAAAAACCATGAAAAGTACCGGTTTTTCCGAAGGTCCGCCCTAAAAGTGAAGTTTAAACATTTATTTTACAAAACTGTTGGAGCAAACTTTTTTTTGGCCCGTAAGCAGTGGTTTCAGTAAACGTTTACAAAATTAACAACAGCACATAGAGTATTAACCTTAAAATTATGAACCAATATGAATAAATTAATAATATACCTAATCCTACTCCGTAAAAATTTGAAAAAAGTTTGCTCCAACAGTTTTTGTAAAATAAATGTTTAAACTTCACTTTTAGTGTGGACCTTCGGAAAAATCGGTACTTTTCATGGTTTTTATTATGCAAAAAAAATTCGGCTCGACCGAAATATTTAAAATTGTTATAATATAAAATGTATTTAACAAAGGTTCAGTTTAACATTAATTTCACTAGAACCGGATGATTCATTCAATAGTTTTATGGGTTTAAACTCGAGCGCACATGTTTTTCTTCGACAGTAGTTTGATGTGACATACAATCAAACCTGCACTTGCTGCTTCGTATAGATAAGGTTAGTGTTTTATAATGCGCCTTGGCTATATGCCTAAAACAATATCAGTAAGGACTGCTAAAAACATCGTGCATTTGTCCTCAACAAACTGATTACAGAAAAAATCCACCGCAAACTCCAGGAAATTCGGAAGAAATAAGGCAGCCCGGAGGGAAGTATGGAGGCTTTTTCAAAAAACTAAAATATTGCAGGGAAAGTGTAAGTAACAATACTTCAATTGCTAATTTAAATTCACCCGAAAATAGTTTAAGCTTTATGTAAAGCCATAATCAAAGTTTATGACCGGGAGTGCTATTGATTTTTTGAAATACTCAATTATGTTAGTAGGTTTCTTGTATTTTTATACCAATAAACTATATTTGAATTTTTAAATTGTATTATTTCCTGCTCAAATTAATTAATTGACGGTTTCTGATGCGTGTTTCTGTCGTTTATAGCAGAATTAAGTCTTACTAAGCCCAAATGGTATATCCGAGAACACAAAATAAATTCATCAGCACATTGCAAAATGCTTATAATATCCCAAAAAAGTAATACTATGGTTTGCAGCAATCACCAAATCAGGTCATTAAAAAAATACCGTACTGGGATGATAACAAATTATAGAATATACAGATATATTACAATATAATTAATAAAATGTACATTATCAATCTTATAGCTTTTTTGATCAAAAAATAAGATTGCCAAGCTCTCGCGTTGCCTTATCGAGAACGACATCGCGCCGATCCGCGCTCAGGTTCAAAGGCGTGCACATCTCGCAGCGACTCGCAGCTTTCCACTCGCTATGAACGGCCGTTGCGTGGGAGAAGGGAGAAGAAGAAGTAGTGATGAGCGAGACATCCGACGCACACGGCAGGGGGCCGAGGGGCAAGGTGGAGGGAGTGAGAGAGAGCGCAGAGCGCGCGGGCAGCGCGTTCTGACGGCGGCGATGTCAACTACGTGGAGCTGGCAAGAGGAGCCGGCACAAGGCGGCCATATGGATGGTTTGTCTCCTTATACATTCAAAGTCAATGATTTTACACTAAAGGGAGAGAAAGCTATTCTATAATTTTTGTTTGGAAAAACTAGTGATAACAATCAAAAATACAATTCAGATAAAATGACATTACAATATAAATGGTTCAGGAGGTAAACATTGTGAAAAAATTACAAACCTTGAAATATCCTTTTGTTTTAAGAGATTCTTTGTAGCACTGCCAGTCTTTGCTTAGTTCATCTGTCTGACCACTGCTTTTACTCTGAGATACCAAAATTTCAAAGCCACATGCCTACAAAAAAACACAAGTTATGCTTCCATTATATACATTGAGTAAATAAACACACTTCCTTACATTTTAATGAACATTTCATGTTATCTGTCAATGGTTAATCAAGTCACTAACTGAGCAGTTCAAAGTGCAGTAGACTCCTCTTATCCGGACACCTTTCAACCGGACATCAGTTGTAACGGACTACTGTACACTTTACAGAGGTGGCATCTTTTTAACCGGATGAATTTCAACAAATCGTTTTAACCAGACGTGATCAACAGGGAATGGACGGTTTAAGTATTGACTATTCTCATGGGGAGGATTTGATACCCAAAATCCCTATAACATTGATATTTGATACCCTATAACATTGACTTATTCAGTATGCATTAGAGTTTCAATTTTATGTATTTTAGGGAACATTGGTTTAACCAGAAAACCTGTTATCTGGATAGTCTCAGTCACGAGGTGTCCAGGGAGTCTACTTTTCTTGAATTAAACGAACTCCCATAAATATTGGTTTAATACTGATACTGTAAATTCCAACTTTTGATGTCAATTAATAAACATAAATGGCGACAAAATATCAAAAGCTGAATATTTTGTATTTAGTATTCGGCCACACTTATCATTTTAACTTATAAGCATTTCATCTCAAGATATATTATACTCCATCCACGTAAACGCTCAATTTTGAATGACAAATGTTTAAATGTCACACATACCAGTTTGAGACCGAGCAATTTGGGCGTGTAGGCCGGGTCGGTGGCGGGCGGCAGGTTCCAGCCCGTCCTGCGATCAGGCACATACTTCTGGTGTGTCAACATCGCGTACAAACACTTGGTGAACGTCACTCTGGTCATCACACAGTGCTCGGGTGGGAAATACCTCATCGCACGACATGCCTAAATCAATGGAATTCAGGTTGAATTCACATCTTTTGACCAATTCATATTTTGTTATGGTCAGGATTAATTTGAAAATGTTTCAGGATATAAATTAAAAAACAAACTGATATTAAGAGCTGTGAATGTGAAATTTTGTTATCTTACCTTATACAGAAACACGCCCCTACAAGTAGGAGTGGGAGACAAATTTAGGTTGGAAAAATTTATAGAGGGTAGTAAAGTTTAAGAGTGTAAACAAAAAGTATACACTCTTTCATTAAAATTAAAAAATTTAAACATCTTACCATTTATAAAAAAAAATCACGGTAAACTTATATAAATTCAAGAAATAACCTTTAGGTCGATGGGGTCCCGATGACAGAAAGCCGTGACAGCCGGAGCCACCAGGCTGGGTCGAGCCTTCAGCAGGGCTGCGACTCCGACAGGCACAAACACGTTACAGCTGTGTAGGTTCTCGACGATGCGCTCTGGGTAACTGTACATGTTAAATAAAACAACAAAATTTAATATTTGTTTTAATATTCAAACAAAAATGACCCAAAATTGAGTGAATTGCTTTTTACAATAAAGATGGAAAAATTAATATAAATTTAAAATCTTAAAGGAAACTTTACAGCAACATTGCCGTTAACCCAAGAACACTAAATATATTAGTGAGTCGGTAGTGCAGTAGATAGCACACACGGCCTCGGAACTGTGGCAGCAATGTTCAGGAACCAGTCTTGACATTGTCGCATACTTTTAACAGTACTGTTCATGTTCACCCTTGTACTATACCGGCTCAATCCTTGCTTTGCTTGATAACTTGCTTGCACAGGCCTGAGGCCCATGTGGGAGGGGGGTTAAAAGAGCAAGGTTAAAAGAGGCCACCGCCCTCTTAAAACAAGGTAAAATATTGCAAACATCCCGAATAAAAACATAGAAAATCCACTACCACAGCAAACCTCAGAACATTCTGTATATTTCCTCTTTCAACATCTGGACGCCATGCTATCCACAATAGTAGGTAAAATAAAACCCGTTTGTTTAAACCAACAAAGAATTTAGATAGCATAAAAACCTAACTGATAAACTCTTGCAAAAAACTTGAAAAATGTTTTATTAATTTATTTTTAGACTTAAACTCTCGAGCACTGTTAGCATTCATCTCTTTTTTGAAACTCAGAACTAGAAAGTAATTAAATAGCAACTAGTGATGTATGTTCAAGGGTTAAAAAAGCTAAAGTGAGTACAAACCCTTTTATTCTCGCAGCGATTGCTTCTTGCACACCGACCGAGGCTCTCGTCTCGTCGGGAGAGTTGCGGACAGTTTCCACTGCTTCCGCCACCTCCAGACTCCCGTCTCCTGCGATCAAGTGGACTGACCCTCCATGTAAATAAACCTGTTGGACAATTCTTTTTATTTTACAACGAAATTTTACATAATTTACATTAAGAAACCATTATGAATATGATTTTATAAGATTTCCTGCAACTTTTAATAGTACATATAAGATCAAAGTTCATAATTAAAACACAGAGTTTATGAAAGGAAGATACAAGGTTGTATCATATATCATTGAGAAAATGTCCCTGATGTCAGCATACCTACACTCAGTGGATTTCAACTCATTGAATGTATATTTTAGTATGAAATCCAATAGCTGACTTAAATTCACTTGATAGAGGTGACACACTAATTTGATATTTTTTGTGAACTGAGTTTTTGTGATAAATTTCACAATGTTCAATGGACCTAAGATACTAATGGTAAAGTTAAAAAAATGATTTTATGAGGGCCGTTCAGAAAGTAACAGATGTTTTGCCTCTATGTCTGGCTCTGTCGTCCCACCTCCATGACCGAGGATGTGGCCGAAAGCTCCACTCCCAACCTCAATGTGAGCTGAGTGTCACTCCCAGCCGACCTTGTTCTTCAACTTGAAGTGATTTGGAAAAACGGCACACATTAAAAATCCCGCTACATAAAAATGAACTGATGACAATAACTGAATCTGTTTCTTATGAATCTTTTTACAGCAGTTAAAAATGTTGCACTTGAAAGTATTCAGCTGTTTTTTCTCCCTACCAGCATCTTTTGTTAATATCAAATAGTTTCCCAAATGGTATTTTTATGCAGCTGACTCATATATCAAACAAATTATTTGATTCAGCTTTCTTACATTACTTGTTTACATTTTTCGCTCACTAGATTATACATTATAAATTACTTGAAAAAGCACACCTACCCAGGTCGTTATTTTAAGCCAAGTAAAAAAAAGTTAAATCAAGAAAATATACCTTTTTGAGGCTATTTTCGGGGTGAGGAAGGTGAGACAGGGCAAAATGTTGAACAACCAAAGTTCTAGAAAATTTAAAATTAAATATTGTAAGTAGTCTTTATTATTCAATAGGTGCTAGAGCCCAAAACCAAAAAAGACTTTTTTAGAAAATCAAGTTCCCCCTTTTCTTGACATGTGATGGGAGGAAATTTTTGTTTTGAGAATTTTCCAAGTAGTTTGATCACACAAGGGATCTTCCTTAGCCAAATTTCAAGTTCTACCTCATCAGGAAGTGGAATAGAAGTTTATAAACGCGATCTGTCAGTTACATATGTGGTTGTCACACTGATGCCGTCACATGTAAACAAGATGCTCTTTGATTTATGGTAATGCTCATAATAATTATGTATAAAGCAATTTTAGTAAGCCGATTATGAAGTGATTGATATTCAACAAATTATCTTTACTAAGCATACGGTCACATTTTCTAATGATTCTCGTTCTGAAACACTCATCGAACGCTTCTGAGTTTGGGTTTTTTACTGAAAAATGGAACTTTTAGAAGTTTTATGCATTTACTTCATGTTTTGCTTGGTTGCGGTGAAAGGTTAGTCATAGTATTCCAATCCTCATTGAAGAAAAAATTGGAGAAATTATTTTGCTTACTAGATTTAAAATTGTTAGTAACTAACTAATTTAATACATTAAAAACATGATTGTGTGACAAAATCCTCTTACTTGAAGAGTTTGTGTGTGTTAGTATGATTAGATTTTTTTGTTAAAAAGTTGTACAGTCATAAATTATTATATTTTAGTCTTGTGTTTAGATTTTATGGTTTACGTATATTATTATAATGCTTCAGAATAATCTATCTAGGTCACATTAGAATGAAGTCAACTCACTATTTTTCAGTTTAACCCTTCATCGTGGTTTGCCTTAGGTGATAGGCCGTTTTGGTCGCGCGGGTGCTGTTACTGACGGCTTGGCCTAATAGTTTACTGATTTGCCACCAGGCCGGTTGCTCAAGCGGTTCAATGAATCGCCGCCAGAGCCGTAGGCTTTAAGACTCAAACAAGCACTGGTCTGACGGTACTGCGCGGTCGTGTGGTCTAAATCATTGACAGACGAGCCAATGTTTAGGACATACGCCGCGGCACGGGTTCAATTCCCGCACCATAAGCAATCCCTATTAGGCTTGCAATTGTGTGGCTTAGTTGGTGGGAGGGCCCACCTAAAATAAACGGTGACCGGCTTGGGTGGAAGTTGACGGCAATTGTAGGTTTAATAGGGATTGCAGTGGACTCCTGTTTTGCTTCTTTTTACAATTGTATAGAGGAGGAGGACACATTGTTTTTTTATTAATTAATTCAGCTTATTGTCAATACATATGGACTATCAAAAAGGACATGTTCAAAATATAACATAAAATAAAAATATTTCAACTAAAACTTGAGAGATAAAAAAAAACTTGGGCGTCAAAGAGTTAAGTTACACTACTGAGTAAACAGACAAAAAAAGTGCAACTAAATATTTCTTAGTTACTCTGTTGCTTAAATTAAAAAGGGAACACAATTTAAAACAAATTACAGGTTGTTCATTCTATTAACAAGGTTGCTGCTAACAGCTAGATGCCATGTCTGTGCCAGAAGCAGCACTCCTGGCACTCCAGATCAACAATGCTGTTATGTTCCGGAACAAATCGGTTTTGGTTTTGGTTTTGGATGTAGCACTAAACGATCCTGACAGTTAGCAGCACTAACTAGGTTTGAGGGGTTAAGTAGGGTCACTATCAAGAAGAAATGAGTTGCGACAGCCCCTAATCTAAATGACCCTGATCGTAATTTTGGGATAAAAGTGAAACTAAGTTATGACATTATGAGAAAAGTACACTTCCATAAACTGCAAAGACATATAGAATGCTCATGGATGAGCTGGATAATCTATAGCAAAGGTAAGCAACAACGAACGCCGACATTCTGGAACGTCACTCACTCCTGGAGCATTGAGCCCATTCCGGAACATTTGAAGCAGCAAATATCATGATTTATGACATAAGTTAAACACTTACTAGCAGCAAATTGTTACATAAAGATATGAGCATATTATTTGCATTCAACACAGGCTTCAAATGTCTCAGATTAGTAAAATATGATAGCGACTGTCACATGATCCATTCTAAATTATATGTCAGTAGACATGATGTGTCATTGTTTATGTTTTGATAAACATAGATTTAGTCTGAAAATAATTAATGAAGTGTTTTACCTAAAATGTGTTTATTCCTAAAACATGGTCAGTCCAATAAAATTTAGAACAGTAATATTAAATGATGGATTTCAATAAACCAGAGGAGTTAAAATGCGATGACAGGAAATGTTGCCAACAATTTCAAACAACTTAAAAAAGAAATTCTTACATACTTAGAAACAACATGAACTGACAAGAAGCCCAACAAAGATTGGGAGATTGAAAAAATTGTTAGAAAGTGATTGTTTAACATTCTTTCAAATCAAATCAAATCAAAAATATCTTTATTCATGAAGTACAGTCAAGTGTACAGAATGGTGTCAATTAAAATACAATTTTTGTTTATAATTATGTACAAGAAAGTTAGTCATCTTATTATATTCCAGTCTTGTGATGTATTCCTACAAGTTCCTTCAAGTACGTACATTTATAAAGGTTTACATAAAAATGTTAAAGTAGGATAATTACTTTACAAATTCCTCTGTATTACATAAAGGCTTATCAGTCATATAAGTTTTCAATTTGGCTCTAAATAAATTGTAATTTTCGATGTTTTTTATTTCTATTGGCAAAACATTATAATAAATCTTATTCATTATTCTTTTGCCTCCTGAACTGTTCTTTAGAATTAAATCTAGGTTACATACCTTCCGTCCAAACAGTTCTGTTATATATAAATATTGAAATTATACAATTTGCATATTTCGAGATATAATTATCTCATCATCAGGTATATACAAAAAACGTTAATTATTCATTGCTTGTCAATCTAAAATTTTAAAAACAATTTCAACACTTATAAAACACGTATTGACACATATGACACACATTTAAAACTTAATAATTTAAAACAATCCTGTGCTGGCCAGCAATAGACTCCGACTGAGGAAGTGGTCTGGATTCTACCCTACTCCCACCTGTTGACCTTGAACCTTTCTTATCATATGTCCACTCTTTGTCTGTATTTCCTCAATCTGGTTAAACAAGACATTTGAATTATATTTTAATTTTTCATTGAGGACACTGCTGGGTTTGTTTTTAAATGCGTTGTAAATGTTTAATTCTTCCATGGTGTTCATAAAGGGTGATTTTTTACAATTAAATAAAATTTCCATATTTTCTTCCATACTCCTAACATTATGGCTATTGTCAACAAGATGCTGTGCAAATTTAGATTTCTGATCTTTCAAAGATGGTTTTGGAAGGTGTTCGGAGAAACGTTTCTTGAAAGAGCGGCCTGTTTGTCCAATATAAAATTTGGGGCAGTCTGAACAGTTAAGCTGATATATTCAATAGTTTTTTACAAAGGAAATGCAAGACAATTGGAGTTATTGAACAAACATTTAAACAAAATTTCCCCAACCATTCAGTTTACATTAGAAAGTGAAAACCACAATAGCATAAATTTTCTTGACCTATCACTAAAGAAAGGTGGTAAAAACATTAAATTCTCTATTTACCGAAAACCAACTGCTACTGACCATACCATCCATGAGACCTCATACCACCCGATGGCACATAAAATGGCAGCCTATAACTCAATGGTACACAGACTCTTATCAGTACCTATGGATGCAGATGATTATGAAAAAGAACGCTCCATTATAAAATATGTAGCAGTTGCTAACGGTTATGAGAGCAAAATGATCGATGAAATAATTTCCAGGAAAATAAATAAAAATAAAAATAATATCACCACCAGCCCTGATAAAATGCAATTTGTTTCAGTCGAATATGGACAATCCCTACATTACTCGCTGAATAAAGAGTTAAAGAAACAAAATATCAAACTAGCCTGCAGAACTTCAAATAAATTAAGCAAACAGTTAAATGTCCATAAAAACAACTCGAACTCAAACACAGGAATATATCAGCTTAACTGTTCAGACTGCCCCAAATTTTATATTGGACAAACAGGCCGCTTTTTCAAGAAACGTTTCTCCGAACACCTTCCAAAACCATCTTTGAAAGATCAGAAATCTAAATTTGCACAGCATCTTGTTGACAATAGCCATAATGTTAGGAGTATGGAAGAAAATATGGAAATTTTATTTAATTGTAAAAAATCACCCTTTATGAACACCATGGAAGAATTAAACATTTACAACGCATTTAAAAACAAACCCAGCAGTGTCCTCAATGAAAAATTAAAATATAATTCAAATGTCTTGTTTAACCAGATTGAGGAAATACAGACAAAGAGTGGACATATGATAAGAAAGGTTCAAGGTCAACAGGTGGGAGTAGGGTAGAATCCAGACCACTCCCTCAGTCGGAGTCTATCGCTGGTCAGCACAGGATTGTTTTAAATTATTAAGTTTTAAATGTGTGTCATATGTGTCAATACGTGTTTTATAAGTGTTGAAATTGTTTTTAAAATTTTAGATTGACAAGCAATGAATAATTAACGTTTTTTGTATATACCTGATGATGAGATAATTATATCTCGAAATATGCATATTGTATAATTACAATATATATATATATACAACAGAACTGTTTGGACGGAAGGTATGTAACCTAGATTTCATAATAAATCTGTTTGATACCGATAGGAGTAGGAACCACCCACGTGACGCAAGATGCACGTGGAAATGGCTCGACCATCATCTATCTGAGACATACAACTGCCTGTACTGTGCTGCCACCTGTCTGTCACTAGTGGTTCTGGGGTAACCAGGCATGGATTTACTACTAGGGGCAGCAAAACTATATATTTATAATATTAATCAATGGGAAAGGGATCTTTTTATTATGTCTACCCGTCAGCTTATTAATCAATAACATGTTTTCAATAATTTTAAAATTGGTTTAGTTTTTTGATTATAAATATGTTTAGTTTTTAATTTAAACTTAAACTAGTTGTCTTAAAGCGTGATTTATTCTTAAAAATAATATTAAAAGTTATTCTATTTGGTTTTAGATTCTAGTTTTTTTGTTCTTTCCACATTTTAACTAATTACATCTCTTTCACGAATTCATTAATCACTGGAAATCCATGGCTTTGATTTCTTAACCTTGTTGAATTTTTTTATCTTTTAGAGTTGTCTATTGTTTTGGTGAGTATCTTGAAAAAAAAACAAGAAGTGTGAGTACTCAAGCACGAGATTATTTTGGACAAGTTAACACTGCTCGATTTGACTCAAAAGTTTTTTAAAATACTCAAAACTTCCAAGTCATGCAGTTACTCCCTTCGTTATTACTATGTAAATTAAAACTGAGTTTCAGTCTGTAAATGTCAGCAAAAGCATTCTATGATGTGGAAACTTATAGTCAAGTGTTGAAGTAAAAGCCACACCCCCCTTGTGTCTGTTAACCCCTTAATGGCGGTGTAATATGGCCCCCCGCGGTTTCGACGTGATCAGTGGCGCGGAGTGTAATTACACAATCAACACGATCACACTGAGTTTTCGTCTCAACGCGATGAAAACAACTATATTTGATACTGCAGAGCTCGTGGCATGGACATAGTTCCAGAAAAATACACTAAAGTGCAGCACCAAACAGTCTGCCACTTATCAGTAGCACAGTAGTCGTAGCATGGAAAAAAATTAGAAGAACAGTTGTACCAACAAAATAAATCAGCTGAGAACGTCAAATCCGTCTTAACTCGGACGTCGCGGCTAACGAAACAAGAGTGTTGCACATGATATCTCGTTCGTTGCCATATAGCGTGTAGCGTGTACTATCACGGTATAACTCGTATGTCGTGGTTAAGGGGTTAAGTGAGTACAAAGTTGAATTGGTCAACTGTCCGTCCCTCTTAACCCTCATGCAACAATCATGTCTATCTTTAGAGAGGAACTTAAATTAATTTAAAACTCTATTTTTTTATAACTTCATACGTTGCTGCAAATATTTTTCAATACATCATCACCACTAAAAAAATCTTAATATTCACACATTAAATTGAGCTCAAAACAATTAATTATTGTGGCAAAATAATGTATTGTTATCATCCACAATTATCTATACCCTGATCATTGAAGAAAGAAATTACTTTGGATGCACTGAAACTGACTCTGTGATTATTATTAATGATGTTATTGACATATTGTAAATGTACTGTTATTTGTGTTTAAACTCATTGGATATGATGAACAGAATAAGATTCAAATAGTAAAGAATATTTTTCCAAAAATTTAAAACGACTAAATTATTAAAATAATAATTTAGGTACAGAAAGCCTAATAGACAAATTAGAAGAAGGACACATCGCCTGCACTACCTTATTAGACTTCAGCAAAGCTTCTGACTGTGAAGACCACAAGCTGATTATTAGAATATAAAACTAGAAGCCCTTGGTATCACTGGGATGGAAGCAGAATGGTTTAACAGCTACATCAGCAATAGGAAACAAATAGTGGAGATTATGTATGAAGAGAACAATGTTATACGTAAAATAAAATCAGAAATCCTCCCAATAACCAAAGGAGTACCACAGGGATCAGTTCTGGGACCTGTCCTTTACATACTCTTGGCAAATGACTTCCCAAATTACATGGAGGGCCTCTGCGAGACAATCATGTATGCGGATGACACTGCACTAATAATCTCAAACAAGAACATTGAACAACAGGAAATAAATGCTTTTATGGCGTACAACATTGCAAAGCAATATTGCAATCAGAATGATCTAGTCCTAAATGAAAACAAGGCTTTTCAGCTTCTACATACAGCTAATCCAAATCAACTGCAAGGGCTTCTGAACATCACTACAGTTGTTACCTCCAAATACCTTGGTGTGCTATTGGACAATAACATCACTTAGACTCCACATATAAATGAAATTTGTAAAAAACTTAATTCAAGTTTCTTTGTAATCAGAAGAATAAAAAAGATTAGTGATCAAAAACAGCTTTGACCACCTACCATGCCCTATTTGAGACACATCTCCGATATGGTTTCATCTCCGAACAACATGGTTCCAGGCCAGGAAAATCTACCATTACTGCAGGAATAAATTTTATTGAATCAATAATAGACAGTGTTGATAGGAACGAAAACATTGTTGGAATTTTTCTTGGCCTCACAAAAGCTTTTGACAGTGTTTCTCACGATAAATTACTCAAACAGCTCATTTCTCTAAATATTAAAGGCAAAGAGCTTAATTGGTTTAATTCTTACCTCCAAAATAGAATGCAATGTATTGAACTCCATAGTACGATTAGTTGTCAAAATAGCAAATACAAATAAATATACTCAAACTTTTCACTCTAATTTTCAGATAATAAAACACGGTGTACCCCAGGGTTGAATCCTAGCACCAATCTTATAATCATATGCTACATAACCGGTCTGCCTGATATAATACCTGGAGATAATCAGGAAGACATTGAACTTACTTCATTCATCAGTCTTTAATCTGTTAAAGATTTCTTAGATAAAAATAATCTTTTATTAAATACCAGTAAATCTAATTTTATGTTGTTTTCCACAAAACAAAATCGATCAAAATTGCAGCCTAACATATCCATAAACAATTCAAGCACTGATCAAGTTGATTTTACTAAATTCGTGAGACTAATAACAGACCAAAATTTAAGTTGGGATAAGCATATTGATCATGTTGTAAAAAAATGTCCTCTGGTCTTTATGCATTGCATCAGACTTCCAAAGTTTGTAACAAAGAAACATTAAAATCAATTTATTTTTCATTAGTAAATTCTCAAATGTCCTACGGTATTGCTATTTATGGAGCTACATCGAAAAAAAATTTAAACAGGATCCTTTTACAACAAAAAAAGCAATTTGTATAATTTTTAATTTAAAATCAAGACAATCAGTGAAAAATTACTTTTCAGATTTAGGTATCTTGACAGTTTACGTGTTATATATTTTTGAGACAGTTATGTATGTTAAAACATATTATTCAACTACTAGTCCAAATAACCATAGTTACAACACTAGACAGAATAGATATGTGGAACAACATAAACTGAAATTTTATGAGAAGAAAGCTAGTTTCATAGGTACAAAATTTTTATATCCTTTACCAAAGTATATTTTAGAAGAACAACCTTTTAAAACTTTCAAAAACAAACTTAAAAAATAATCTCATAAGCTTATAATTGTGCTCACTGGGAGAATTTTGGGGGGTGAATGTTAAATTGTTGTGAGATATTTGGAGTTATTGAAAATGGGGTAGTTTTCCTTTTGTGTATTTTGTGAAAATTTGATTTTTTAAATATAAACTACATGTAGATGTTTTTGTTTTGTTCTGTTTTAGTTTATACTGCATTTTATATAAGAAATATGTGACGCTATTTATGTATATACTTTATACATGTATAAATAAAGAATGATTTGATTTGATTTGATTGATGGACTTGTGGCTTGGGGAGGTACAAATAGCTCCAACCTGCAAAAAGTGCTTATTACTCAAAAAGAGCAATAAGGACACTGAGTGGACTCGGCCCTAGGGACACTTGCAGAGGCCTTCAAGAACCTCAAGATACTAACTTTAGTTTCACTTTATATCCTGGAAACTATCCTCTATGCAGTGAAATCAAACCAAACCAGAATGGAAAACATTCACACCTATAATACAAGAAACAGACAAAACTTTTTGCTTAACACACACCATCTCAGTCTATATGAAAAAAACCATCAAACAGGGGCGCCGTCTTCTACAACCAACTGCCAGAGGACTTGGAAAGGCTACCAGAGAAGAACCTGAAGACAGCCTTGACAAATTGGCTGCTGGACCGATCCATATATACAACCCAAGAATTCCTGGAGTGGAGAAATGAAAGATGACCAGTCACCAAGATCCATTTTTACATACTGTCAGGGCTGTACCCAGCTTTGGCGGGCCCTGGTAAAGATATTAGGCTGGGCCCCTCATGTCCGTTCCACTTCAAGCCGTAGCCGGTTTCCGCCGGCAAGGATTTCCAGCTCGTCAAAAGTGGTGACTTTTTTTTTTACTCACACGTGTCGTTTTTGGCCCCTTTGTTGTTCAGGGAACAAGGAAAAAACCCCCTAACCCCCCCGGGCCCCCCTTGGACCCGCCCCGGGCCCCCCTGGACCCTACCCGGGCCCCCCCTGGACCCTACCCGGGCCCCCCCTTGGCCCCAGGCCCCGGGCCCCGGTAAAGTTGTCCCGGGAAAACCGGTCTGAGTACGGCCCTGCATACTGTACTGATTAATGTACATATAATTTTATAACTAGCATAAGTTTTTGACGCATTACTGTGCTCAATGTGTATGTGAATAAAGATTGATTGATTGACTGATTGATTTACAATTTTTTTCCTACAACTGGAATGAGTTTGTTGGCACGCCCCCCCCCCCCCTGGACCCAGCCCGGCCCCCCCTTGCCCCTTGGCCCCGGGCCCCGGTAAAGTTGTCCCGGGAAAACCGGTCTGAGTACGGCCCTGCATACTGTACTGATTAATGTAATCACTGACATATAATTTTATAACTAGCATAAGTTTTTGACGCATTACTGTACTCAATGTGTATGTGAATAAAGATTTATTGATTGACTGGTTGATTTACATTTTTTTTTTCTAAAACTGGAATGAGTTTGTTGGCACAGCCAACAATTTCTTTCAATACTCGGGCTATAAACATTATCCATTCACAGGTTGGGCAGTTTTGCATAGACTAACAGGGTTTGGTTTTTGGATTTACAATTTTTTTCCTACAACTGGAATGAGTTTGTTGGCACGCCCCCCCCCCTGGACCCAGCCCGGGCCCCCCCTTGGCCCCGGGCCCCGGTAAAGTTGTCCCGGGAAAACCGGTCTGAGTACAGCCCTGCATACTGTACTGATTAATGTAATCACTAGACATATAATTTTATAACTAGCATAAGTTTTTGACGCATTACTGTACTCAATGTGTATGTGAATAAAGATTTATTGATTGACTGGTTGATTTACATTTTTTTTCTAAAACTGGAATGAGTTTGTTGGCACAGCCAACAATTTCTTTCAATACTCGGGCTATAAACATTATCCATTCACAGTTTCAGCAGTTTTGCATAGACTAACAGGGTTTGGTTTTTGGATTTACAATTTTTTTCCTACAACTGGAATGAGTTTGTTGGCACGCCCCCCCCCTGGACCCAGCCCGGGCCCCCCCTTGGCCCCGGGCCCCGGTAAAGTTGTCCCGGGAAAACCGGTCTGAGTACAGCCCTGCATACTGTACTGATTAATGTAATCACTGACATATAATTTTATAACTAGCATAAGTTTTTGACGCATTACTGTACTCAATGTGTATGTGAATAAAGATTTATTGATTGACTGGTTGATTTACATTTTTTTTTTCTAAAACTGGAATGAGTTTGTTGGCACAGCCAACAATTTCTTTCAATACTCGGGCTATAAACATTATCCATTCATAGTTTGGGCAGTTTTGCATAGACTAACAGGGTTTGGTTTTTAATGCAATTTCAATTGATTGAGGGGATTCTTTCTTAAAACAGAGACCTTTAGTAACTAGAATATTTAAATTTTTTCAGGTGATGGTTCAAATAGTGACTGTAACTTTTGCAATTGGGAACATTGCACCCCCAGAGTCAAAGGTATCGATGAAAGTTTGTTTGACCCAAAAGCAGATGCAGAGAATTTCAAGAAAGAAGCTGAACTTTTCAAAAATGATAAATTTAATGTATTAATTAAAATTTCATCAGGTCGGACAGAAAACCAAAGACAAACTATTATCTCTAAATACAAAGAGTTGTATCCTGGCAAAGATCTGTTGCTCGATGCAAAAGGTGGTAAGGCTACAGATTCCTACCCCTTACTCGAATTAATGATTGAGAGACTAATTAAATACTATGCAAACACAATGAAAGCTGCTTTAAAACCACAAGATGGAATCGTTAAGAATAAAAATTTGGAAAGGATTGTTGAAATACTTACAATTTTACCTCCTTGTTCTGTTGAACAACTGGTCCAAGAATATGAAAACATCAATGGTAGAAGCTTGGACACTGATATCACAGCACTGAATAAAATATATGACTCAAAACTAGTTGTTGAGGTATTAAAACTGATGATCAGAGGAGACCGGCGAACCCCGAAGCCAAAACCTTGGATATTTTGGAAATTCTGGACCTGGTTTAATAGAGACCCTTGCAAGGCAGATGCTAAAGCCCTGCTTAAAGTCATTAATAGAGACTTATGGGATGAAAAACATGCCAAATTTAAGGAGATATTTGGAACTCGCACACTATCTCATTTAAAAAATGTTATTAAGTATTATGAATCAAAATGGGGGTCTTTAGAAGAAAATATCACCGAAAATGACTTTGGGAAAGCAGGAATCATTTACAAGAAGATTTTGAGCATTGTTAAAAATCAGTCAGAGTACTTCGCTACAAGGCTGGAGAAGGTGTTGGAACCAAATACAAAGCGGGAGGAGATGATGGAAGAACTTAACTTCATCGTTGGAGCCCGTTGCAGCATAGACTTGGGGGATATAAAAAAAGCCTACTATAAAATGAACTCGATAACCTTGTATGAAGCTGTTGCAAAACAACTAACAGACTCTAACTACAAAAATGCAATTTTAACTCTGATAGGGAAGGACTAAAAATGTGAATGTCACATCTCATGTAAAATAACATCTCTGTGCAATAAAAGAAAGTTTTGTTTAAAATTAGTTAAGTTTAATTTTTGTTTATCCCTTTATCCAGAAAAAAAAAATACCGAAATCAAACTGATGCAAAAACTGGCAGTGGACTCATGAGTTGTGGCTGTAGAGACCAGAGGCGGATTTGTAAATTTGCCGCCCCTGGACTACACGGTTTTGGCCAGGGCCGAGCGGCCCTTTTTTTTTTTTTTTTACTCGCGTGTGTGCTTTTTGACCCTGTTGTGGCCCTTTGGCCATTTTTACCAGTTCCGCCCAGCTACAGAAGGCTATTTCGGCTAATTCAGGGGGAGTTGTGACTTCTCTCTCTAATTCTCTCTAATTTGCCGCCCCTCACAAATTCTGCCGCCCTGGACTATAGCCCATTAAGCCCATATGTAAATCCACCCCTGGTCGAGACGCAACTGACTTCTCGCTGCACCACTACCATTGAGCTAAATTTATTATTAGGGCCTACTTAAATTAAGTCTTACTTGAGTTTCAAAATTTTATTTAACATATTTTTTTAAATCACATAAACTTACTATTTTAAGGTCAAAAATTATTTTCAAAATATCAACATTTTATCACACAGGTAGTAGTGTACTAAAAACAACAAATTAGAATTGTTTTGTTTATTATTAAAATCAAAATAGAGCTGCATTTTAAAAAGATTTTCATTTGTTAACCTGTCTTTCACCTGCAGCTGGCAAGAGACAGCCAGTTTCATAAAGGATAGGATTCCCTGCTGAGAGACAAGCTCTGCTGTTACATTGTCATTTTCCCCGACAGCAGAGAGGATATATTATATTCTTATTCTGTGTGTTATTTACGCTCTCTAACATGCAAAACAAGAATGTAAAATGTCTTCCAATTAAGTCTGCAATATATAATTTTATGTCTCACCCTTTTATCACATGTCTCAGGAGTGGCCCACTTTGGCAAATGATCAGCGGCTTCAATCAATAAAAACTCTCCATCAACGTCAACAATCCTGAAATAGTATTATCAAATGTGAGAGTGGAATAATCAACCTGAAGTATAAGGAAATAGGATTATTTCTAATGAAGTACTTCACTCATGTTCATCATTAGTATTAAATACCACCAAGTACTTATTCTCAGTCAGGGCTAGATTTACCTCATGTGCAACAAATATGTGCTTGGAGGGTAAATTTTATAAAATTTATAGCAGGAGTAACTGACTACTTTGCAAAAGTCATGATTGAACAAGAAAAGTAATCACCTCTCTAGGCCCTATGTATAGACATTAATGAACCTATTGAATTGCAGTAAACAAAATTGTGCACATTTAACAATTCAGTGTTGTTGAATCTGTCTTAAAATTTTTATTTTTATTTATCTGTTCAATTTTTTGATGATTTTGATAAAAATATGAGATTATTTTTTTATATGGCTGCCTTCCTGTAACTGATTAACTGTGCTTCATCCAAAGTTTTCAACTCAATGAAACATTATTAGGCCTTGTTTGCACTACGACCAGACAGTAGGACAGTAGAAAAAAATTCTTTTGTTCTCTTTTGTTTAAAGGTGTTACTGTCCACTGTACTGGGCGTCGTGCAAACAGGCCCTTAGGCTAGAAGATAAGTAAGAAACACTCGCAGAAAGACAGGGCTGCCCCGCCCAGGGTGCCATGGCCAGAATGGCCTGCGGCCGAGTGGGGGAAAAATATTAATGAAATCTCTGTTATGGGAGCGTGAAGATTTCACAATAGCAAATCGTAAAACTTGAATCAAAGAATTATTTTGAATGTGCTGTTTTATAACTTTTGTTTTTATTCATTCGTTAAAAAGAAAAATCTTGCCCTCGGGGCGGTAAATTTAATCTTTGCCCTTTTGCGCGGGCGCCGAACCTCATCAATCATATCGCCCATGAGAATAAAAATGTATTTGAAAGATTAGCAGTTAGAATCACCAAGAAATCGGAGAAGAATAACAACAAATCGAATAAGGAAATGATTTTTTCTAAATCTAAATTTCTTTTCATTCATTATCTTTAATCAACAACGTACCACTTATATTATGCAGTAATTGTACAGAAATAGGACATTCTTAACCTAACCCCAACATACCAATTATTTATTGACAAAAACATAACCTAGAAAGCTATGTTTTCGCTGTCTTACCATTCCCTAAATAAGCTCAAAAATTGGTTGATGACGAGATTTTACCATCGTCGAGCAAGGGCAATTTGCCCAAAAATTTGGCAAACTATTTGCCGCCTGAGGCCTTATGAGAGTGACAAGTCAGGCCGAACGCATCAGTACAAGGTCGTATTGGCCTGGATTTGCCCTTATAAGGATATTTTATTACAGAAGTCTTAATTGCCATATAAATATGGTTAAGACTGATACATTACAAAATATAATTTAAAATAATTGTACCCATAGATATATAATCTTCTACTTAAAATCTTCATTTAAAAAATCTCTTCAATTTTATATAGGGTGAAGTGGGGTAAGAGTAACCGGGGGGCTAGTGTAACCATGGCTTATCACTCAACTGATAAGATAATTTTGGACCTAAATACTATCATATCTTGTTGTTTGGACCTTCCTTTGTTATATTTAGCCTTAAGAATGCATATAAAATATGTGCAAGTAATAGTTTTAGAATGTTTAAAAAAAGCTTAAATTTCCACTCCATCGGCAAGTGCCGACCTCAAACTTTGACAATTTTTCATACTCACATTTTTAATGTAAATTTGACAGTTTTTGGTTTACAAACTAATTTTTGCATGTAGAATCTGAATATAATTTCAGATCTGTGCTATTTCCTATTGTTTAGATTTTACAAGTGTGGTTACACTTACCCCTGAAATTTTGCAGTTGGGGCAAGTGGCTTTTTGGATTCGGGGCAAGTGTAACCAGGGTGGGACTCATATAATATCCAGTAAAGAAAAAAAACTTTGTTGTAAATATAAAATTAGGAATTTAGAAGATAAGAGAAAAACATAATTGTTTGTGAGTGAACTGCTTAAGTGATTATATAACTTTCACATTAAACTTACGTTTTATAATTTAGGATTTTCTTGCCCAAATGTAAATAAAAAAAACAATATTACTGTGAGATTTATTCTACACATGTTAAACAACATTAAAAACCATGTAAGTACCATTTAATGTTGTGTTTTTTATGTTTTAACAGTAATCTTTCCGTTTTGCATGTTTTGCGTTTTTCACAAAACGCGAGAAGAGGTTCACAAAAAAGTTTGTAACTTGAGTAAAAATTAAGATATTTTAATAAGTCAAAAAGTCTTGGAATCAGCAAAAGATTTGGAATCTGGCCACTTGCCCCATGTCTCTTTTTCAATGCTTTATATATTTTTAACAGGCAGAGGTTACACTTGCCCCGAACCCTGGGGCAAGTGTAACCACAAAACACAAAATTTTTAGTAATTTTTTTTACCAAAAAAAGATTTTATTTTTAAATAACAATGCATATTGTTTTAAAGCCCATTAGTCAAAGTTTATGCATAAAAAATTTTCAGAACTATATCATGTATAACAAGATGGCAATTTGAGGTCACAGCTGAACTTTGCCAAAACGTGGTTACACTTACCCCACTTCACCCTATACATTTTCTTGTTAATTCTTCTTTTAATACAAACTTAAATTTCTTCAGGTTCGATAATTTTTTTATTGAGATAGGTATTTTATTATAAATTTTGATCCCCACGGAATCTAAACTTTTCTGTCCAAATGCTGTAAGTACAGGTGCATTCCGATAACCCATTTCTATGTTGCTTTAAAGGCCTCACATCCGGCAAGTAGTTCGCCGTTGGTTTGGGCAAGTCAGATTCGCCCTTGTTTGACAATAAGCACTCCCAACATGAGTGTTGTTTGAGTTTAGTTGGAGTTTGAGAGAAAAGTGGCACTATTGGCAGTAGTGACTAAGAATCTCGAGCCAGATATGTTTCTGTTTCTAGTTACTGTGAATTGTCAGGACATTAAAATGTCCTGACAGTAAAATGGTTTAACTGACAATCCCTATACTTAATGCGCAAAGGTCCTTGAAACACTCACTAATTCTTAATGATTCAATGACAGCACCGTACCTTACAACGAGCCCAGGAATTTCCTGAGTAGCTTTCATCAACAAGAACACGATAAACCATTCATCTTCTATGTTGTCTCCATAGTGTGTTACACCGTACAGATGTGGCGGTAGCCTCTCCGCTGAAACACATTCTGGTATCAAGAGTATGTAATGTATTGCTTAATACCTTTCATACTTTAATACCTCTTTAATTCCAGGACGCAGCACTGGCTGCGTACTTTAACCAGAACTTGAGTGAAGGATGAATGTAAGATGATTGTGGTGCGGTTTTATAGTATTTTACTGACTAAGGCCGACATGTTCCTAAGACAGGACTGTTGATTAATAGACCAACAGCCAATGGGAATTAAGTGACGTTAACATTTTAACATGGGATCTACACCACGATTTCACCTATTTCACTTAGGCTAAACAAATAGGTCTAATTGTGAGGTTGGTCTTATGAACGTAGTAAGCTACTCAATAGTTAGTGTGGATGTTAATCCCCACTAGAGAACTCCGCATCCACAAGCCATTGCTTATAACTATCCACAAATCGTGACCTCCATGTAGCTGGATTACAGAACACGTCACTGTTCCAGTCTTTTGAAGCAATAAATTTCAAACATAGCCTATACTGTACATTACGATAAAAAGAAGTAACTGAAACCCCACGGGAGAGGGTGCTCCACAAACTGACACGGCATCACTGAATTGCAAATAATAAGGTACCAAGGGGGTGTGGGAAGGTATAAATAGCTTTAGGGGATTCCTGGAATGAAGCATGCGTTCCTGGAAAACTCCGCATGCGCATGCCCGCTCGAGGGTTAAATTCGTACAAATGTAGGCTAGCCGTAATATAGCCCATGGATCATACCATCTCAAGGTCAAAGGGTTTCATTTTTAAATATTGTTCTATTCACAATGTTCCTCCATCCTGGCCGTTACGCAGCTTATAGACGGGGATAGTATTAGCTTCTAATACTAGCCGCTAGTATTTGCCATTAGTAAAAGTGACAGATAGTAGCCGTACACACGAAGATAGTATTCGCCGCTCATTTCCGCAGCTATTAGCCTGGCGAGTCACATTGTTGTTATTGTTGTCAACGAGCGCTAACATGTCGGACGATGAATTTACTCGCTACTTAAACTAGCAAGTGAATGCGAGTTCCTGTTTAGACCGGAAGAGTACTAGCGGCGAACAGGTCAAGTGATCTCTACTCACGCACTAGTGGAAAATAAAATTGAACATGTTTGATTTTATTCACCGCGAGTACCTATTCACTCCTGCAAAAGCGAGAAGGTATTTAGACAGGCTAGTACATTACAGGTACTACATACCTAAGCGGCTAGTACATTACGTGACTACTAGCGGCTAGTACTATCCCCATCTATAAGCCCCTTTACAAAAGTCATAGTGCTATCCAAATAGCCTAGGCCTACATGGGGTTAGGTTAGATTGAAAAGGTTTGGGTTTAGGATAGAGGTGTAGGATTAGGTTTACCTGTATGTGATTCGGTTGGATTTGGTTTGTTGTGGTAAAAACGGGTTTGCTACGCTTTCAATCCATAACCCTAAAGGAGACCTATTAAATGAAAAAAATTAGGCTTAGTTCTAGACAAATCAATCAGCCAACCTGCAGCATCTAATACAGGAATCCCACAATCATATCTTGGAACCAGATTAACTTCATCCTTTTGCCAGATGTAAGTTGAATACTTGTATTTTTCAAAAACTGATTTGATATTTGCAATTACATCGTTAAGGCATTCTTCGATATTTTCACTACCAGGAAAGATTTCAGGAAAAATCTGATACTCAACGAAATCATCCTCTCTCACTGTCTCCAAAACTTCTTTGTTCAGAGCCATTCTTACTTGTTTCTTAATCATTCAATGCTCAAGCATAGTTAAACAGTCAACAACCAACTTCACATCAAAATTAATTTAACCAAACATCGACAGACAGATAGACAGACAGACTATTCGCGCAGAATTTTGACAATCTTAGAATACAGTGTTACCGCTGTCCGCTGTCAGATGAAAAATTCCCCTTGGCTCAAGGAGGTTAGAGCACGATTCGAGCCTATTACTGGAGGTAACATTCTGCAGTATTTTTGCGGCCCTCTGATTTTGTTCAGATATAAGCTTTCATGCTTTCATTGAGCTACGGTCGCTTCCGAGTGATCCTTCGAGTTCACTCGGTCCGAGATTAATCGTATCGTGTTAACCCGCCTTAAGCAGGGCTAAATAGCCCTGCGCCTTAAGACTGCTGTCTGTTTTGGTCTTACAATACTCAATGATTTTACGGCTTTTATTTTTGAAACACGATTTTAATGATCAATAGCTTAAAAGACCGTAAAATCACTAAGAGTAAACTCGGAAGCTACTCGAACCGTACAACAATACATCCGGATAGATCTTATGTAAAAACTCGGGGGAAAAATTATTTGTAGTGCGGCCTTAACCGAGCTTGATTTTTACCGGTCCGATTTAGAGCACTCTCATCGGGTCTACGGTACTAGGTGGATTAAGAGCTAGCTCGTATCGGTCGGATTGAATTGCTATTATACGGTTGCTATTATCCGCTAATGATAAATCCATTTCAAATCAGAACTGGTATCTGAGAAAATATTTCCGTCCAACTAACTCGGACCGGAGTTTTTACATAAGAGCTATTCGGAATTTCGGTTGTATGTTGCACGATCAGTGTAGCGTCCGAGATACGAGTAATCTTCCGAGTTCACTCGGTCGTACCGTGTCAATCCGCCTTTGGAACCGGAGAAGAGAAATAATCCAAAAAAATATTCAAGTATGAAACGTCCGTAAGAAATGTATAGGATTGAATTTGTATAGAGAATACCATTTTTAACGAATCAAAATTGTTTTAAATGGATCACAGCGTAGTGATCAGGGTATAAATGTAATGACGTGTCACTACAACACCATCTTACATATTTTAAAAATTAATTTATATCGAATATGGGGCAAAAAACTACTCGTACAAGGGAAAAGGGATCCTAACTTCCATTTTTTCAAAGTTGAGTTTTTAGTATGTATATCCTTAATCTATAATAAAAACCATAATGCTGAAAGTATTTTAAAGATATCTTTAGAAATGTCCGAGTTATACATTTTTGAATTTGAAATATTAAAACAAGTAATTTTTAGGAAATCACTTGCAGTTTTTCAAATTTCTAACTTACATTTTGTCGTGACTACCTGTATTGACTCGTATCATGATCTTATTAGAGATTTAAAAGTTGAATATGAATCCACCATTGAATTTGTGATATTTTTTTTTGTCGAACGTTGCTTAAATAAAAGGAAGTTTTAAAAAATGTGAAATTTCAAAAGACTTGAGTACTAATGATGAAAAATAAAGTTAACTAGAGGCTTGAAGGGGCTAATAGCCCCTAAGCATAATCCTTCTTTTCTATAGCACAAAATACCTTCTTAGAAAATAGGCTTTTGGGTCCACAAAATTATGATTATTTCTAGCATTTGGTTTTAACTAAACAAAGCAGACCTTTTTATATCCTAATGGTTTTAAAATGACAGCTATTTTACGTTATTTCTCATTTTATAGTAGCTTAAAGCAATCTCAGTATTTTCTCCGAGTCCCTGAGATGGAGACCTTCAGTTTCAGCTCCCCACCATCATCCTGCGACCTTCCAAACGCCCACAATTTCTTCGCAAAAATTTCGCTTATGTAATTATATATATGTATAGATCATTTGGTATTAAATCTGCATTGTTATAATATAAACTAAATAAACGTACTTAACTTTTTATCATTTTAAATTATGAAAAACTCAAATCCTTAATTATTATAAAATCAGAAAATCTTAAATTTAAAATATTTTTGTTATAGTACATTGAACGTGCATAGTTAGCTGCATTTTGAAATAAATCCCACGTGTCAACATCTACTATGTGGCTTTGAATCCAGCATTAGCACCACATGTTTAATGTAAACAAAGCAGACGTTTTTCAATCTTTTCAATTTCAATGCATTTTAAATGGAAGATATTTTTCGTTGTTACTCATTTTCTGGTATATTTGGACATAATCTACTATTTTTCCCGACCCCCTGGGGCCGAGACCTTTCATTTGAGCCATCTCCTGTCATCCTGCGAGCTGGCAAACTCTCACAATTTTGATTTTAAAAAATCGCTTACAGAATTGATAATATAGATTTTAATTTTGTACTCAAATAACAATTTATTACAGTACACCTCGGATTATCCGGATTAATGTGGCGGAACACCGATCCGGATAACAAAAAATCCGGATAATCCGAGGTCATTACAGTATCGTTTAAATAGAGCATGCGTACCTTAGCCCCTGCTAAATTGATGCTGAAAACGGCGTATCAAGACTGTACAACATATTAATCTTTCAAATTTTAAAGGGGTTTAATGTTGAAACAAATTTAAGACCTAAAAGTCATTATTAATCGTACGAGTATAATGTTAACTTTTACCGTACTTTCGATTTAGGTTTGGAATAAAACGCCAAATTAAATTATTTAATTTAATAGGATTAAATAATCATAACTCAAAATGACTCAAACTTAGAATAATAATGACGAAACTTAAAGTAACTCAAAACTTATTACAGTAACTATTCTTAAGAAATAACATAACGCGTCAAATCCCAGCAATAAACTAACTCGCAAAATTGCCGTAGGCCTACGCCTTTGTTGATCACTGACAGCGCCTCAAGTAGCAATCCAGAAAACTATGTTGACGAAAATGCTGTAATGTACTGTTTAGACAATGTGATTCAAAATGCGTACAGTAATCTATTATGTTTGCATTTTACTTTTAGAAGGCGCATTTCCCCGTAAACTCGCTAAAATCATGTTTTTACCGTGATATTAATTTTTAAATTTCTCGGATGGGCCGGTCCGGATAATCCAGGATCCAGATAATATGGGGTCCGGATAATCCGAGGTGTACTGTACAATAATCTGAAAATTAAGACATTTGGTCTTTGAGCTCTTGCTTTTATTTTTATTAACCCTATAGAATTTTAGTATGTTAAAACTCCAAAAACATAAATTAAATAAGCAGAGTAAAGTTGAACAGGGTAACTCGTTTATTACTGTAAGCGGACTAAACTTAAACGTTTTACAAAAAACCAGACGTAAAAAAACAAACATCAGCATTATTATAATTTACAGCTGACTTAAAACAAACTGACTTTAAAGACAAGACTGAGGAGACTGTACAAATAACTTCAACACTTTCCCTTATTTGTCCAGTCCATCTGACCAAGGCCAGGCCTTCACGAAGAGTTTGAAGTCGTAGGCGAGGCAAGGGTTTCGTAAAGATATCGGCCAATTGATGTTCTGTCCCGATGTGTTCCACAGCCAGCATCTTCGTCTTGATCCGATCACGTATGAACAGATACTTCCTTTGAATATATGTTTGGTCCGGAAGTGGAACTCGGAATTTTCGGCGAGTTTCTTTGCAGACTCGTTGTCAATTTTCAAAGCAGGATTTCGCTTCGCACGGTACACCCATTTGCTGTTGATTGGCTTCTTTCCCGGACGGAATTTCCGTTAACTCCCAGGCATCGTTTTTCTTCATTGACCTGATCTCCGTGTCCATACCTGCTTTCCTTCATCACTATCTTCCCGTTCGATAGCTTCTCTGAAGGTTTGTGGATAATCCTCAGCTAGGAAAACTTCGGCGGTGTTGGTTGCGGTAACGTAGTCTTTCAACCAATCTGGTGGCTTCCTTTCCCGAGTGGAACGCCTCGGCGGTTGGGATTCGTCTTCAGGATCTTCCACATCCAAGTTAGCCTGTACCTCATCGCCAGAATCCTTCTTGGAGATCTCTTCCTTTTCGTAATTCTTGATAGGCAGGACGATTTTGTTGTCACAATCGCTTAGCCTCTCTTGGAAAACGACGTCACGTGAAACAACAATGTCTCGTTTCTCAGGAACATAAATCCTGTAACGCTCGTCTCCATCATATCCTACCAGGTAGCCGATTACGGCCTTTGAATCCATCTTGCGCACGTCTCTTCTGAGCAGGAATATGTACATAGCACTTTGAACTCACACTCCGAAGGTGTTTGATCCTTGGTTTCTGACCAAACCAGAGTTCAAAAGGTGTTTTGTCCGGGATTGGTGACTTTCCTTCTCTGTTTAGAACGTAAGTCGCTGTAGTCACGAGTTCTGCCCAGATTGCCGCAGGAAACTTGACGTCCGGGTTCGCATACTTGAAGGTGCGAGCCATTTCGACAATTGTCCTGTTTTCACGCTCCACTGCGCCATTTTGTTCTGGTGTGTACAGAGCGTCAGACGTTGGTTGATTCCATATTCTCTCAGAATCGCTGGAACTTCGCCATTGTCGAATTCACCTCCGTTATCGCTAAGAAAATCTTTCACGCGGTGTCCGAGAGCGTGAGTCTTAGACAACAAATCTCGTAACGCATCCTTGACGGCAGATTTTTATCTTGCGACAACAGTAACGGTACCTTGAGTAGTGATCCTTGATGACGATCAGGTATCGGCGACCAGAGAAGGACGGATCAAACGGACCACAAACGTCGCCAGACAGCAGCTCACCAGGTGCAGAGAGGCTTTGACACGGGTCCCGAACGGCAGACGATGAGCTTTCCCAAACTGGCATGGCTTACATATACGGTTGTCAGTTGGTACTCTCATTCCCAACTCGGAAACCAGCTTGGATCGGACATATCGCTTGTCCAAATGACCCCAACGCTCGTGGTAAAGCTGAAGAGTTTGACTGTCCTCAGCTACATTGGCTAAACATACCTCACTTGGCTGAACTGTGTGGAATGAGGCTCGATACAGGGTCCCACCTTTATTTCGAGTACCCCTGAAAACTGTCTTACTGTTTACAGTGAACGAACAACTAGTGTCTGAGGATTCAAACACACTGCTCGGATTTCGGTCATGTGCTGCAAGGATGGACACTATAGCTCTGGACAGCCTTACTGGCGGGTGAGTGAGTGCGCTGTTGTCGTAATTAGTGTTTATTATCTGCAATGTTTTGGTAATAAATCACATGGTCATTTGTTTATGTAGAGGTACTTTGCACAAGAAAATATTTTGCTGCAACCGCAAGCGCAACTAATGTTAAATACTTGCAATCTCAACACAATTCATGAAGTACGACGACAAAAGTGTGGAAACACATTCTTAAATGTAAACAAATCATTTAAAATGAAAGGTTGCCAAACTAAAAGACCAGCTGATGCATTGCGCAAATATTTTCCAGAAATTTTAATTGCATAAGAAATCTCTCGGTGAAATATTACAGGGCATTCTTTTGTAGTGTAAATGAGGTAAAACGTAAACAAAGTTTTGACAGTTCTACCAAAACATGTGTTTATTTAGCAGACATTTTGGGAGATTACAATTTTCGCCACCCGCCAGTAAGGCTGTCCAGAGCTATAAATTTCGTGAAATGTCTGGAACATACCATACATCTTTAAGCTTAACCCTGTTTAGCTTACCATTTTCGAAGTTGGCAACTTCAACCGTTCCGCTGCCGAGAGCCTTGATGATCTCCTTTCCCACAGCCTTAACTGTTGCGTTTGTATTCACAGGAAAGGGTTTATATACTCCGTGAACCAGTTGAAGTTCGAAGTGATGTGTCGTGTTGCCCCGTTGTCAATCCACCACTGTTCACTGGTATTAGAAGTAGCCACATTGACGTCATTGCTGATTGAAACAAGTTCAACAAATGTATCCGTCACGACTGCTTGAGAGCTCTTTGGTTCACCACCACCACACGCCGACTTTTTGGTGGTTTCACCCACACGCGCTGGATAAGGAGGCTTCCCATCAGCTTTCCACTTGACAAATTGACGAATCCAATGACCTTTGGCTTTGCAATACTTGCACGTCGTGCTCACTTGCCGGTTGGTTTTCTTTTTATCTTGGTGACAAACAACATTTGTAGTGGCAAGGACATCGTGCGATGTTGACCGTGGAGCCACATTCCGCTCATGAAGAACCAACGCCAATGAAACATCTTCGACCGTCTTTTTGTCATTTGCTTTCATGAGGAGATAACTCTAATTGAATGTCTCAAACCGCTTGGGCAAGATGTGCAGTACCTTAGAAACGAACAATTCAAGAAACTGTTCGACTGTTTCGACCTTACGATTTTTCAGACCAGCGGCAAACTCTCGATGTTTGTTCTTTATTCGTGATAGCATCGATGGGGAATCTTCGGTTTCATCCCATTGCATACTGAATAAATCAAGACACTGACGAAACAACTGGTCTTCCGCTTTGTTGTCAAACTGTTCAACCAAAACATCCCATGCTTCCTTAGCTGATAATCTTCCAGAAATTCGTTGGTGTAGATCATCTTTGCTTTCTCATCAGGGGACGGCGTTTCAGAGAGTTCGGGTTTATGCCTCTTTCCCTCCACGATGTCGACCGCATCAAACAGCTCCATCACGTCCATTACTCAATCCTTCCACGTCGGCCAGTCTTCTGCTACTTTCAGTGGTTTTATTCCTTTTGCGTATTCCATTTTAAAGTTGGACGAACTTCTATGCAAGAGGAAACGTGACACACTCAGGATTCAGTTAACTGCTATTACGGGAACGAGAAACCTATTTAATTTGTCACTTTTGCGTTTACAGTGACAAAAACGTTATCTACGCAGTTGAACGTAAAGCTGGGAGCTATAACCTATAGAATTTTAGTATGTTAAAACTCCAAAAACATAAATTAAATAAGCAGAGTAAAGTTGAACAGGTTAACTCGTTTAATGCTGTAAGTGGACTAAACTTAAACGTTTTACAATAAACCAGACGTAAACAAAAAGCAAACATCAGCATTATTATAATTTACAGCTGACTTAAAAGACAGACTGAGGAGACTGTGCAAATAACTTCAACAAACCCTATGGTATGTTTTGGTGGGGATACTTCGCTTGGACCAAAAGCTACGTCAACTACTTCTGGAAGAGTCTTTGCATTTTCAGGCTCTAGTTCCTGGATCAAGGACACGGACTTAGGCAAGTCTTGCATTTCTCCTTCACAGAACTTTGATTTTCCTAACTTCGAACTATTTAGAAGAATGGCAACAAGGTTGCTTAGTTATTGAAATCTAAATTTTACAATTTTATGATCTGATCTTTTAAATGGCTCAAGTTTTATTGGTTTACAATCATGAATAAAGAACTAGACTGCAGCTTCAACTAATAATTGTGTAAATGTATCCGCCACCTGCGACCCGTCCAATACCTAAGGCTCGGTTCCCAGAACTGGGCGCAAGAGCAAGTAAGTGACATGGTTTACTTAGACTGCAGCTTCGACTAATAATTGTGTAGATGTATCCGCCACCTGCGACCCTTCCAATACCTGAGGCTCGGTTCCCAGAACTGGGCGCAAGAGCAAGTAAGTGAGATGGTTTACTTACTTTATAGATATATATAAATTTGTGTGAATGGTGTTTTTTTCTCCTGGGGGCCTCACAGCAAAACGTTATCATGGTCTCGAACTTGGGTCTTACCATGAGACCACAGTAAGAGCTCCTTCCCTAAAGGCCATCTCAACATAAGTTGAGGCAGGCTACCTGACCAGAGGGGTCGACCAAGGCAATGGCCGGGCCGGCCCGGCGATTTAATCCCATTGTCCTGGGCGATTTGGCCATTGTCCTTGTCAACCCTTCCGGTCAGAGAGCCTGCCTCAACTTAGTTGAGACGACCTTTAATGAGGAAATTTGCTAAAGTTGCATAAAAATGTTAAAACATTTAAATCCTTGTAACTTCTGAACCATAATTTTGTAGAAATGTGAGTAGTGTCATTTCATTTGGCATCTTCATCAATTTAAACCATCTAAAATAGGCAATTTAAGCCTCAAAACTGAACATCACTCCATAATGTCAATTGCTGTGTGTACTCGTTATAGAAAAAAACTCTTAGCCTTGAGCGGGCGCTTCATCGGTAAAACGGCAGAGGGCGCATGCGAAATTTTACTTCGCAACACTAAATCGCACATATTTAACCATTTCACTGGTTTTGTAATGAAATATTGTATTTAAATGTTGACAAACTTCATTAGGAATCACATTTCATTGCTGATACCATTAATTGTTCAACTTAATAGGTGTAATACTTAAATTGAACATAGTAAGTTTCTAGTATAAAATAGGTATCATTCTCTATGTTACGGAAGAGGGCACTCCACAAACTCATACAGCGTCACTGAATTGCAAATATAACAAGGTACCACGAGGGTGGTGGGGAGTATAAATAGCTTTAGGGGATTCCTGGGATGAGGCGCGAGAGGTACGGAGCCGGACACGACTGTTGACGCCCATTATGCCTGTTTATGTTTATAAAAAAAACAACGTGCGGACTCCACATGCGCCCGCTCAAGGGTTAACTTTGCATTTGCCACTACATAGGCTTCACGTATATGTTTGGAGCATTATCAAGAAAAGCAAAAAAAATTAGCTGATACACAAATTAATAGTGAGCGATAGTAAAAGTTTGAGACGGCATGAATATTCAAACCCTTAACATTGCTGCCTTGGTTAAGAAGTTAATTGCTACCAACTACACTTTAGACTCACTATGACTATGAAAAAATGCTACTCAGGGTGCAGTTCAAAATGTAGTTAATATGTTACTTAATAAAGTGAATGAATTGAATTGTTTAGTTAAAAATAATGATACAATGAAGGTAATGAATCCAACGAGAGATCTATGTAAAAACATACTTTACTATAGTGACGTATTATGTACAAATACTGGACAGTGACAAATTGTGTATTATTACAATTATCCTCTTCTTAAACTTCAAATGTTTGGTATATTACAAATTACAATATATTAATATTTGCTGAGGTTTTTATGAAAGCATTTAATTGTAAGCCAATTGATGAAAATAAAACCTCAACAGCTCTTGTAATGTTATTGCACATTGAATGAACAATGTAGTAGGTACGAAATCTAAATGCTGACAGTGAGTTAAGTCATACAGAAGCACATTCAACTCATATCCTTGCAGTCACTTGCATATTTATATCATGAAAATATCTTAACATGAATGAATGAAAATGTAATGTATCAACGTACGATCAGTTAAGTCATACGGAAACACATTTAACTCATATCCTTACAAACACTTGCATATTTATGGCCATCATGAAAAAATCCTAAACATGAACGGTGAAAATGTAACATTTCAACGTAGGAACCAGTTGTGTGATAAAACAAGGAACTGCTCGCTCAAAGTGAAGTCTACACTATATCTCATAAAAACTATGAATTTAGAATTTTTGAGGAATCCTCAGCAATAGATTGATATGAAACAAATTAACAATTTAACATATAAATAAACCTAAGATGCACAGCATCAAGGTGAATACTTGACAAGAAGATTTTTAGGCAACATTGGTTTCAACTGAAAGACTTTTAGTTCAACAGGAAGGTGGTTTCAAAATTCAACTTCAGTGGCAAAAACATTCTCGCTTTTCTCATCCATCACTCCGCTTTTCTTGTATTCTCCAACTCGCTTCTCAAAAAAGTTGGTTTTTCCTTCCAAAGATATGTTCTCCATGAAGTCAAATGGATTTTCTGAGTGGTAAACCTGGAATGCAAATTATGATTTTTATTTTTTTGAATAGGCTACTATGAGGATGAAAGGTCCAAGTAAAATAAACAATTCCTGATTTATGGTAAAGACAAAGAAAGAATTATTTTTTATAATATAACAAATAAATTGCTATGAAATTATGGAGAACATTTAACACAATATAGAAACCAACTTTTAAAATGTTATTATCAATAGTCAATGATTTATTTCACATTACGTTTACAATAAACCAGCAGCGCTGAAGAAACAGGTGAATCATGTCAAACATAAAAACCTTATAAACCAATATAACATCAGCCCAAAAATCACAAATTAACATGGTTTCCAGCTCGTTAATTTCTGGTTCAGCTCACAAATTAACATGGTTTACATAGGATCATTAAAAAAACTATTTGCATTGTAATATGCCTTATCTACAAGGAATTTTAAAACTGTAGTCTTAAATGTTTCTATATTTTCTATAGATTTGAAATTTTGTGGCAATTTATTGTAAAGTTTTTTACTAAGATACTGTGGCTGCTTTTCTCAAGAGAATAGTCTATGTGTGGGAGCTGAAAATTATTAAAATACCTAGTCAAATTATAATGTTGATGGTTTTCATTTAAAAAAATTTATGTTTCTGTTTATGAACAAGTTCTGCAAAATAAACATCGCGGGTAGAATTAGTATATTTAACTCCTTGAAAATAGTTTTGCGAGAACGCCATGGAAAAGGTCATGATTCTAAGAATACGTTTTTGGATTTTTAAAATTACGTCGGCTTTTGAAGAGCTATCCAGAATTCTATCCCGTATTGCATTTGTGATACAATTAACTATCATTTTAGTTTTTAGGTCTATTGTATGTTATAAAATTGTCATCTGAAAACAAACTATTCTGTAGAGCCCCTCAAATCCAGCCTCGGTTTTACCAGTCTTCGGTTTATCCAGCCGCTTCTCAGATACCAATAATACAACATATTTCGCTCAGTATATAGACACACAAAATCTCTCTGATACTCTTTTATGAATCTCTCTGTTTGTTTGCGTTGTATTATCTCTCGCCTTGTTTTGACTCCAGTTTACTAGACCAACAATCTGGACAAATCCATGTAAATGGTGAGCGTTTACTGGTGCGTTCGGCATGACTCATTCTATATAACTCTCATAAGGCCTCATGCTGCAAATAGATCGCTGAACTTTTAAGCAAGTCGGATTCGCTCTGATTCAGCAATAGTGAACTTGGGCCAATAAGTTGTACTTACTCAATTGAGCTGGTAACCTCTAAACTGTTGTTCAATATACGCATCCAGTGCGGATTTTAACTGTTTTTTCTTCAAGTCTCTTTGAACATTAGGTAACAAACACCGATGAAAGCTGTGGTGGCAGGGCCTGATTAACCACTAGACTGACTAGGCTGCAGCATAGGGCGCCAGCCATCCAGGGGGCGCCATGGGACAGAAAATAAAATATTGTTTTTATTTTTTGAAAAAATAAAAATGTAAAACAAAAATCCCACGCTTTTTTGCGAAATCCGGCCTCCTTAGTATGTTTTTTTATTAAACATAAAGGTAAATCCTATAGTCTGAAAAGAGCAAGGTTTCCTTGACTGTATGCTTGATTGCACAATTATCTCGAAAACAACTTCGAGGATTTCCTTCAAAGTCTGAAAATAACTAATTTCTTACTAAAAAACGTGTTCTATGCAGGTTACTTGACCAGAAAAAATTTAATAACTTAATAAAATAACTTTTAAGTGGAAAAATTTTTAAATTATGAGTATGATGGCTTTATTGATTGCCATGCTAGCAACAAAATGACGAAAATGTAACTAAATAATGTTATCAAATAACAGCTGTTTGCAAACTACAGCCATCTAGGTTTGAGGTAAAGATCGCATGAAGTCAAGGCGACACAAGGCCTTGATGGAGTACGAAAAAAAGTTTATCAATTTTATATTGATGAAAACCACCAACTCTTCAATGCAGAGCAAAAAAGGTACTCCCAGCTTTAGTCCATGTGGGACCAGGATGTGGGTGTCTTTGTTATCCTCCAGTTGGTACTGGTAAAATATTGTAGTAACTTGATGAACTGCTAAACATGAAATAATAATGAACAAAGCTTGGTCCACCAGGTACTCTTAAGAGCCTAACGAAGACTGTTACGATTAATCTAAATCTGAGTCAGGAAGCAGGAAAGAAGAGCAGTAAAGGTGGAAGTTGCGAGGGTGGGTTGAATAAGTGTCACAGGCAGCGGTGACTTGTCCTGGATCATCACAGTTCAGATATTTTCTAAGTTAAATGTAGTTTTCTTTTTAAGGTAATAGTTCTGGAGAGGAATTAAATTCCTAATTTCGTTATAATACGATGCATCGGGCAATTTAGGGAGGTGAAGGGGAGGGGGGGCGCCAATTCAACTCAAGCCTAGGGGCGCCGTATCTCTTAATCAGGCCCTGTGTGGTGGTAGCGAACACCACTGAATAGGGAAATGATTTAGTTTAAAATCAATTCAACAACTAGGATGAAACTAGATCAATCACTGTTCAAGTGGCAAGTTATGTTGGTTTCACTAACCTGTGTATTGAAAAACTATGCATGAAACTAATTAGTTCAAACTTTGTATTGAAAACATTTTCTAAATTCTGTGACGTGCATTTATTACTATCAGCTTACTATGGATTGTTCTTTCCACTTATTAAATATGGTATATGTATTTAGGGCAATTTTACCTCAAAATGTGAACAAGTCTTTATTTTACAAAAAAATGGTTATGAGAATATTAAAGAAATCAAGACGACATCCATGTAAAGACCTATTTAAAAATAATAGAATAGTGACATTTCCATCTCTATATATTTATGAATCAATATTGTAAAAAACAACATACATTTTTATGGAGTTCACGACAATTCAAATTTACGAAGTCAATACCACCTTATAATACCTCATCACAACTCGGAATTATTTAAAAAAAACTCTAAAAATACAATGGAATTATTTTCTATAATAAATTACCAAACAATTTAAAAAATGAAAAAAAATATTTAAATATTTAAAAATAAAATAAAAAAAATATTATTAAAGTACAGAAATCAACTTTCACTTTAAACGATCACACATGAATTCCCTGATTACTCGCATTTTCTTGGAAAGAACATGCGACTCGAAACAAACACTCACCTTTGAGCACTTGAGCTCGTACAGGAGACGATCGGCCACGTACTCGATGTACTGCTTCATCAGGTCGCAGTTCATGCCGATGAGACTGACGGGCAGCGCCGCCGTCAGGAACTCCTGCTCGATGACCACCGCCTCCTTGACGATCGATTGGACACGCTCCTCCGACGGCTTCTGCACTAGGTGCTTGAACATGAGGCAGGCAAAGTCGCAGTGCAGGCCCTGCAACACAACCAAACACTGAAGCGGTCCAGGAATCACACAACACATAGTAAACCGAGGGACATTTTGAAGTCCAATCCAGAAATAAAATAGGATTATGCTTTACTGATGAAGTGGTAGGGATCTGGTGGAGGGGGTTCAGTGTCGGCCTACGACTTTAAAGTGCATAGGATCGATACAATACTTTCACTAGGATCTAAAAACTCATTTTAAGATGAGGCTGCCATTATGTTTCAGAAGGGACACTTAGGACTAGGCAATTAGAATTTTACACAAATTTTACTTTTTCTAACAATTGCTGTACATGAATAACAGGGGACATTCTGCAACATCAGTTTGATTGATGGGAGACCAGAATTTAACCTCCAACCGGATGTAAAAATAAATTAATTGCAAATAGCGCAAAGTATTTAACCAGGATCAGGTTGGTAATGGTTAAGTTTCCTGTTTTGTTGACTCCTGTTGATTTTGATCGGGAATAATGGTTGACTAAAATGTGTTGAGCAGACTTCGATTAGTATTGACTTGAAATAATATTATTTAAAAATAATCGCCCGTTAGGTTTCTCAAGTAGAAATCTGGCGCAACTTAACTCTGTATAAAATAAAATATTGGTTTCTTTCGATAAACAAGAACCCTAATCAATTATTTTCAAATATTGGTTACTCTCGATAAACAAGCGACCCTAATCAATTATTTTATTTTTTCAAAACTTTTTTGACGAAACCTTCCTCACTCAGAGAGATTTTAAACATTGAAAAATGCAGGGCCCATGATGAATAAATACAAACCTCGTCACGAGAGATGAGTTCGTTGCTGAAAGTCAAGCCGGGCATGAGACCCCGTTTCTTGAGCCAAAAGATCGATGCGAAGCTGCCAGAAAAGAAGATGCCTTCGACAGCGGCAAACGCCACCACTCGCTCCCCGAACGTGGCCGAGTCGCTGGCGATCCACTGCAGTGCCCAGTCCGCCTTGCGCTTCACACATGGCATCGTCTCGATGGCGTTGAACAGGAACTCTCTTCAACACGACAATTACAGATCAACAAACTCGGCTTTGCAATGTGATATTACTGTGGTTAAATGCTCTATCTAGGATAATAAATATACTGGCTGAAATTTGATTTAATTATAAAGGAGACTGTGAATTGATTATTTATTTATTTCCATCAATGCTTTAAATGCACATGGTTATTTTTTGTGATATTTTATTGTAATGCAAAAATTTTCGCTTGATACCAATGAAAATTTGTAATCAAAGCACAGATTTATTTATTCGTGTTCAATTCACTGCGTGAACAGGGCTAGAAGGCGCTACAGCCCAGGGCGACAGAATTCGTTGGGGAGGGGGACAGGGTGTCTACTGACATCTGATTTTAAAATTCCAGTATTTTAAGTACAATTTTTTTCAAAATTCCAGTATCTCTCGCTTACTATTTATTTAACTAAGGAGTACCATTAATAGTTTTTTTTAGTAATGTGACTGTTTATTGTTAAATCAAATAACTGATTCGCCGCATTGACAAATAAGATAAAAAATTCAATAAAATCTCGTCAAAGAAAAAACATATTTGTTTTGATTTTTATGAGGGCATCCCAACTCCCCTTATAGCCCTAGGTTCCTTATAAAAATATTAGGCTACTAACCCTACGTTCCTCCCTCTTTATTATCCACATAATACAACATTACAACACAAATTGAAGTAACAGTTTGCAAGAAAGAAGTAATAATCAATAATACTGGGTGATTTTGTTAAAACACAACCCAAAACTTAATTTTATCAGTGAAGGATTATACCCCCCAAGATCCCCAGATTTGACGCCACTACATTATTTTCTTTGGAAATACATAACAAGTAAGGCCTATGAAAACAATTCACAGTGCATTCGGCACCTCAAAATAAACATCAAATTTAATGCAAGAAATTCAAAGAGGTACCTTGCAACACGTGTTCGGGAATTTGATGGAGAGAGCACAACTTTATACAAATGCCAATGGCGGATTGTTTGAACCCATAATGTAAACCAAATGTGATCAAACTTAAATATTAGGATGTATGAAATATAAATAAAAATACCCCCGTTGCAGCAGACCTGCATACTCAGCGAATTTTAAATGCAAAACAACATATTTCAATCCAACATAACGAGATTTGACATGATTTGGTAAGCTACATAAGAATAACATGGGGAATGAGTATGCAGGTTTGCTGCTACAGGTATATTAAGACTGGGTGGTTTTAATTAAATATTTAGTAGATCTGAACTAGAAGAAGCTATTTACCAAGTTTTATCAAGATATGTTAAGAAATAACCGAGCTATAGAGTTTTACTTATTTCCCATAAGGTTTACATTGGGACAAAGTACTGTGTTTACCACTTTCAATATCTTGGCAACCAATGGACATAGAGTAGTGATTCAAAATACTAAATTGTTTGTTTTTTGAGCTGAATTCAATGGTGCCAACAAAAATTCGATAAATTTTATTTTCCTATGTAAAAAACTAAAAAAAACCCATTTTTGGGGGATTTACCCTCCTTTACCCCCCCTTCCGGTCGTCCGATCAGGCTCGTTTACGAACTCGTCCAAAGAGTTACCACTTTACATGTCTGTACCAAATTTCATTAAGATCGGACCATTTTTACGGCCGCTATTGTGCTGACGGACACACATATATATCTATATATATATAAATTCGAACGTATGGTGTTTTCTGCTTCTGGGGGCCCCAAAACGAAAAGTTATCATGGTCTCGGGCTTAGGTCTTACCATGAGACCTACGGTAATAGCTTCTTCCCTATAGGGGAAATTCGCTAAAATGAACAAACAATACTCATTTCATATTTATATGTGCATTATTCAATCTTAAAAATGGGTTGTGTTCAAAAAACACCCTGTACAATCAAATACAAAATTGATAATTTTTAAACACACTCAGCTTTGCATTTCTTCTCCTGACTTAAATATTACTACAAGTAGAGTTTATAACAAATACATAAATACTGACGCTTGATTGTACATTTAGCTTCCATCAAATCTCTCTTTACCCTAACATTTTTGTTTTTTTGGTAAATAGTCTTTTGGTCATATTGTGACTGTGAATTTCTTCAAATCTCTCACTTATAGCAGCTAGCAAATCTCTATGTCGTATTAAAGCCACCAGAATAGAATAAAATAGGAAACGTGCTTTGTTGATACAATATACAGTGCTTTACATTGAGAATTTCAGTCTATGTATGTCTTCATTTTATCACTTTAACGATTATCACTTTGCTGTTAGCAATGGTCTCTTTGACCGTCTGTCTGGTTGACACTACAATATTGCACATTACCAAACTACCAAAACCAATTACCTTAAAAAATATAATAAAATTAAAAAAAATCACCTTCTGGTAGTCGGCGTTCACCTTCCGGCCGGTAAGCGTTGCAGTGCACTGTGTATTTGTTTTAATGTTAACAATTATTCGTTCCGTGTTATGTGTTGTGCCAGTTTTTAATTTTTGACAACAAACTGTGTTCATGATGATGGAAATTCACTTTCCAAAACCATGCTAAGGTCGCACATTGATTGGATATTTAAAAGCTGCAGACGAAGGTAATATAACCTATTCTAATTAGTCACCAGGTAAGCCTGCTGATTCCCATATCCTACTCTGATTTCTTACAAATATAAAACCTACCTCTCTTTGGGATCTTTGATGTAGGTGTCGATGAGTAAGCTGTACATTTCAGAGTGGATGTTTTCCATCGCGATCTGAAAGCCGTAGAAACATCTTGCCTCAGTAATTTGTACTTCCTGGCTGAACCTGTTAAATTATAAAAATGTAAGGCAAATTTTTAATTTTATGTACCCTAATCTTAAAATTTAGTAAGGAATATTGAAAGAAATTATCACAAGCCTGATATTGAATATTTTTATTTTAATCTTATTAATACGTTTTAAGCATATTTACCATTTGATAGGAGAAAGTTCCATATCATATATCCATTTTTTAATTTGTATGTTATTATCTTTTAACCCTCGAGTGAGCGCATGCGAAGTATTCCTCCGCATGTGTTTTTTATATTAAAATAAACAGGTATTATGTCCAGCTGTTATTAAACAGGCGGCTGTCATGTCCGGCTCTGTAGCTCACGCACCTCATTCCAAGAATCCTTAGCTATTTATACCCACCACCCCCCTTGGCACCTTGTTATTTGCAATTCAATGCTGCCGTGTCAAGTTTGGGGAGCGCTCTGTCCCGCAACACAGACAGTGATACCTATTTCATACTAGAAAATGTACTTACTATGTTCAATGGAGATATTACAACTCTTAAGTTGAACAATTAATTGTGTCAACAAGAAATGTGATCCCTAATGAAATTTGTCAACATTTACATTAAATACAATAATTAGTTATGAAACAAGTAAAATGGCTTAAATTTGTGCGATTTAGTGTTGAGGAGTAAAACTCCACAAGCCCCCTCTGCTGATCGAGCGTTGAAGCGCCCGCTCAAGGGTTAATTAATGTTCCACAAAGACCTAGACAATAATTAATTGTTACTGTTAATAATTTTTTTAATTGAAAAAATCATATTAGCATGGTGGGTGATTTGAAATACAAACCTCTCCACAAGATTTTCATTGACGATGCCATCAGAGGCAGCAAAGAAGGCAAGTACATGAGAGATAAAATGTCTCTCTCCTTCATTCAGTTTCTCCCAGTCAGGTATGTCCTGAAAGAAAGTAAAAAAAATCAGATTATAGTTTATACACATGTGTCTTTAAGTTACACACCCCCCCCCCCACGGTTCAATTAAAAAAGGAGGGAAGGTCCAGAGATCAATCCTTGTGAAACATCCCAGTTAACTTAACTTGGGATGACTTTCAATAAATCGACAACTTTATCACAGTTATTGAGATAAGAAAAGAACTTTAAGGAGGCCTATATACCTGAAAAATAACAATAGCTCTATAATATTTAACATAGACTTACACATTAATATGCATGTTGTTAGCCTACTTCTCTCCCGTATTCCTCCACTTTTTGTTTTCGTCGTCTTTATCATCGTCACCGAATTTCTCAGTTAAGTATCGGCAAACAAACATCTCTTATTCATAATTCAGTAAGAACATTTCTTTGTCTTAGCCAGGGCCCCCACATGGCCGGTGCTACCGGTGCCACGGCAACGGGGCCCGTGAGCCGAGGGGGCCCGCAAGGATGAGGAAAGAATAAAAATACATTTTTTTAAATAAATCATAGAAAGAAAACAATAATTAAATCACTAGGACTAGATTTATGTGTATCAATGAAATATTACATCAGAGTAATATAAATAGGTTAATTGGATATATGCAGTGCGTTGCGTACAAATTGTGTCTGAATCTTCAACAGCTGTGACTAACTAAACCACCACCAGCTGACGCAAAAATAAATGGCAATACGTCAATACGTGACACCTTGTTGAAGAAAGAGAGCAGACAGAAGCAGAACACTGCCCAGTTGCCCGCCCGACGTCGGCGTCGGGCCAACGCGACGTTGTTGCTAATGTATAGTGTACCCCTCCCCATCCCTCACACCACGGCCCGTTTGCACGAGCGCACCCCCAGTGTTACCAGACGTAACATAGTTATCGTACTTTTACGATAATTCTTTATGGTGGTATCCTCATTTTGTCTGATATGATGGTTTGATAACATTTTAAATCCAATTTTATACTTTTATTTTCCTTATTTTTAAATATAATCAATAATGTTTTAGTATTTAAAATGGTTTCCTGACAGCATTTCAGGGGTTTCTTGGTTAACAAATACCAACATTTACAAAGTTTATCGGAAGACGATAATTTCATGGTCTTGTACGGTTTTTTAAATCTGGAAACACTGGCACCACTCCACTCCAGTCACACAGTGAATCAACAATCCTAACATGCTTGGTACTGAGGCCTTGTTTGCACGACGACCAGACAGTAGGACAGTAGAAAAAAATTCTTTTGTTCTCTTTTGTTTAAAGGTGTTACTGTCCACTGTACTGGGCGTCGTGCAAACAGGCCCTGAGTAATGTATTAACGCCGCTTGACAGTTTGTTAATGTAATAGTTTCAACACTTAATAGTTGCTTTATTATATTATTAATCTTTATGTATTCAAGTAATTTCAAGCACAAATCCGGAGCGCAAAAACAGAAGTTAAAAGCCATTAAAGACGGAAAAGGGGCTTTGTTGGACCGGCAGAATATTACGAAGTTTTTTAAAAAGAATGATGATAGTGATAGCCCACTGTGATGACGATGCAAGTGTTAGAAGTGACAGGTTGTCTACTAGTAAAACTACTGATGATAGTGTGTCTGTTTCCAAGTGTTTGAAACTAATGACAACTCAGGCAAGACTTCCAAGAAAGATTAAAATTGTTCTTTATAATTTTGTATTAGCTTTGCTTCCTTCATTTTTACCTAAAGGTTTTATCTTCTGCTACTCAATGTCCCAGTGATAAAATTAGAATTTGTTCTCAATCTGTGATAACACAGATATAGAGTAATAATACAAATGCATCAATACATAATCATTAAGCACTAGCCTAACTATTAATACTCATAGTAGGCCTAATTAATTTTTTTTGTAGTAAGATGGGGGCCAATCATGACTTTTAGCAACGGGGCCCACGAAATGATGTGGGGGGCCTGGTCTTAGCGGCCGACAGATCTCCCAGAACACCTTTAGATAACATCAAGATAGTCTACAATACAGTACCTTTGTGAGATCAACTTCTTCAGCAGTCCAGAACGAAGCCTCCGCCTTCTTGTACATGCGCCAGATGTCATGATACTCGATGGGGAACACCACGAACCTGCGTGGGTTCTCTCGCAGAAGAGGCTCCAGCTGAGGGTCAAACGGGGTATCACCTGAAGCCAGCTTCTTGACAACCTGAAGAATATAGCAACGCTTGAAATATTCTTTTATCTATTGGTTCCCTAAATTGGGCGCACAGGAGAAGTTACCTCTGACTTGCAAATAATTAAGGTAAGAAATGTATAATGCTGCGTTCTGCAGCCTGATCATGCGGCTCTCAGTTTGAGGTTGTGTTTGTGCGAGTGCTCAATCTGCTGATCAACCAACAATTACACAAGTGTTTAAATTTACTATTACCAAAAATATTTTTCTTAGTATAGGGCCTATGTAAAGATTTTAATTGGCCTTTAAACCACATCATATATTTTTTACAGTTGACAATTGATACTATATGGAATGCCTTTTTGTGCTCTAGAAACATAGGATGTTCTTTCACCAAACTCAATAAAAATTATAAATTCTGAATAAGATTCTGCCACAGCCATCACAAGTAATGAGGCCACAACCATCGAACTGACGGTGTCACTTATAAGCACTTATAAGGGTTGTTAACACAGAAAAACCTTTCCTTAAATTAAGCTGATGTAATGTAGACAACAGATGGGGCCATAAGAGAGTAAGTTACTCGAACCCTTGGGTGTGGTTTTTCCATTTACTTAAGAAGGCATTGGTTCTGTGGAAGAAAAACATTGAATGATTTTTATGTTGTGTAGAAATAGGGATAGGTAGCTGAAAGGCTGCGCTTTGTGGTGTCATGGTGAATACCTACATTTTTATAGTCACTCGAAAATGTGATGTTACTTGAAAGTACTGAGAACTGAGTAAAAATATTAGGTTAGCCTACAAACAATTTTAACACAGAATTTACTATTTTGTTTTTTTTTTCCTTTTTAAAACCTTATCTGCCCGAACCCATGGGCCAATAAGCCTGGGCACTGATCTAAAGACAGCGAGGTAACGTCATGTACGCCAACCAGAGGTGACCTGGTGACCGCTCATGATGGGAGCCGCCCACCGCTGGGATCGAACCAGCGACGTTTGAAAGGCCAAGCATTTTACCTCTGAGCTACCGCATGAAGCTCAGACTGTTGTTTATTGTATGGTATTTCCAATTATGATGAAAGGCCTAGGCTATTATAAATTATTCTTACTTTACATAAGCTTGGTTCTTTGAATACCTTATTGTATTTACTGTATTGTACGAACACTAGCTATAACAAATTTTATAATTTATCCTTTTATTTTCATTTGAATAAAAATACATGAAATTTAATCTTTTCTGATCAAGCAAACAATGTGTTATACATCACTTAAAATAATTTTGTTTTTAATTAGCCTATACTGATGGAGGTAACCTTCCCTCTTGCCCAGTAAAAAGTAAGAAGCCTAAACCATTTTGGAATGATTTATAAATAAAAATTATATGAAGACCCAGGTTAACGAACAAAATTTTTACTTATTTCTCTGGGTACTTATGGACAATTGGTGAGTGTGTGTCATGATTTAAAAATTGTGTTTTTAAACATGTGTTAAGTAGGCAATGAATTGTGAGATTACATGTTTACATAACACATTTATAATGCCGTGAAATTTTGTGCTACAAGCTTATATGCAATCAATGTTAAATCCAAGGTAGGATACCCTGTACAAACTTAAATGAAGTAGGCCTATGATAGTAATTTGAGCAATACCTCGATGATACCCAGATAAGCCTACAAAACATGAGGTTATATTCTTCTTACTGGAGAGTTAATACTCAGAATTGCGTAATGTATGTGCAATAAACTTTCGGTACAATATTGCAAGGAAAATGATGTATTATCAAAGGGCTTTGACGGTTTGGCAAGTTTCCACTAAGTTATGTGTCACCCACCAATACGGCTGGCTGACCAGACCTAGTCTCAGTTTAAATGGCTTCAAACTAAAAATCGATTAAATTGTCTTTCATGGACTGACTATTTAAAAGGGGTATCATCATACACAACTAATTCTTATACTGATAAGTTAAATTGAATTGAAACATTCCAAAATAAAATTGAAACTGTAATATTTAAGAGGCATATAATATTTTATGTTACACCACTAATAAAGACTAAATTAGGTTCTAATCTATATTTAATAACTTGATTAGCACTGCAAATTTATATAAAAAAAATCACATTACCAACAAAGAGGGTTACAGATTGACTTATTTAAACATTACTTAGGAAGAATTTTTATTCACAAGGGTCCATTCTTAACCTCAATAAAAAAGTGCAGTCAGAAACCAAGAATAGCCAATGACTATTGGATTTCATCTTTACAAATATTCATTGGTACCATAATTAATAAAAGAAATTTCCTTACACTGGTTCATATAAATTGGCTATATCTTATGGATTAAATACTTTATTTACTCTCAGCAGTACAAAACTATAAGTTAGTATCGATTTTGTAACCTTCACTATTTACAGACTGTAGCCTGTGTCTGTATAATAACCTGTTCCTAATCTCAAACGTTAAACCAATTGTACTACTAAAACAACTATGATAAATTAAAAGAAAAGGATAGTTGACTGACTTATGATAACTATTGTATTGTATATATATATATATATATATTTGTTACATTTACAGTGTTTGTTCATGAACTTTGTTTAATTTGTATATTTTGAAGAGAAATAAAGATTATTATTATTATTACTTACTTTGTTACTTTTACCAGTCTACACAGAAGAGATAGGCTTACGACTGACGTAAATTTTAACATTGAGGGACCAAATTTCTTGACATGGACTAAGTTGATAATTGTGTTTTGGACTAGGTTTAACTTTATTCTCATTAAACTAAGAAAAATTGATTCATCAATGCTGCACGTTATGCATTGCATCATTCAATGTTCTGCACAGCTCAATTACGGGCACCTTCCTAACAATATTTTTTTTCATTTAGCTGCCTCTTTAAGCAGTCCACACTTCATGTGTACTTGGTTTATGGAGGCCAGTATTTTAAGTTATACATGACGTTTATATACCTTAGGGGAATTTTTCAGGTTATTTCACTTAGTTGAGTGAAGAACAAGTAGACCTACAGCAGCTAAGTAATGGTGGGTTATACCAATATTGATACCTTTATCACTTTTGCAAAGCAACGAGTTATCGCATGTTCAAACATAGGTTTTACTTAGAATCGTTCTTAGAAGTAATTTTTTATGATTTACTGAGCCTATAATTATAGTTTTCCTAATTAATTTAAGTTTTTTAACAATTAATGTTTTATTATTTTATTTTTAATGATGTAAAAGTTACCTTAAGTTAAATGGTTAAGACAATATCCATAACTAAATCAAATAAGAGCCTAATATTGTAAACCGTCAGTATCAGCATGAACTCAAAAATGCCTAAAAAACTTTTGCTTAAGTTACTAAACTCATGGAATAGCATAACTTCCGTACATCGTTTTTTAATAAGCTACATTAAACAAGCAAGGTTTCTTGATACCAGTTATATAATCTAACGTCTATCACTCGTCCCTATAGCACGCAACTGAATTATCTTCACCTTCATCTGATCAAATTAAATGCTCCATCGATAGGCCTATTATAAGTTGGTCGAACTTAGTAAGTAGGTACGGTAGGTGCTCACAATTTAATTTAAAATTTATATTATTTTCTAAACCTAGGCTGTATCTACCTACCTTTGATTCCGATCACAAGCCAAAAAATTGACAAGACAGGCCTACTTTAGGCCTGTGTTCTAAGAACTGTAGATCAAATCAATGAACCAAGGAGAAAGGTCAATATAACAGATCACAGCTCAGGGCCAGGTTCACTAACTCAGTCTATCTGGTCTTCTAGTAGGCCAATCTTTACTGAATGAATGTTTTTAGCCGATGTACATTACAATAATACCACTTAACTTTCTTACATGTTGTAAGTTTAGCTAGCAATCTTGACAAAACCGCCAATCATAACCAGTGTAGGCAGTGACCTTAGTTGAAAAATATATAGGCCTATATCTGGTACCTAGACCACCCCAGCACCCCCCTAAAAAATACCCCAGGTGGTATTTTACCTGTATCTAGCAGTAATGTACCCTTAACATAGCCTTAAAACCGTCTTCATCGCATCTAGTAATTTGTTAGGCTTAATAAGAACAGTCGGAACAGCCTATGGGAAATCTATTTTGACCTAATTTACTCAGAAACTAGGATTGTATAGGTATTTTAACTATCATTTAAAGTAAAAATAGCAATATTGCAATAAACTTACATTTGTTTTGTCAGTCTTGATTATGTTCGTTGAGTCTCTCAGAGCGAGGCTCGCAACACTCTTGCTGGGGCTGAAGGGTTCAATCTAAAAACAGCATTCACATTTTAGGAAATGAATAAGGCCAACCATGATAAGGTCGTGGAGAAGAAAAAAGACAAACAATTACAGGATAAGCAATTGAAATATTTTAAACAGTGGAACAAAGTTAAATTTTGATCAAGTTAGGCCTAGGCTTACCTTGTTTGACGGAGGCATTTCGACGTCTTCAGTTATGTTTTCCTTGTTATAAATTTCAACAGTTGCGTTAGGCATTTTTTGTTATGAGTTCGAATCACTTAATAAATAATAAGATAATTTATATAAAAAAGAAACCTTAAAAGTTATTCAAAATATACTTATCTAAGGAGTTTAGAGTTGTGACAAAGGACAACCGTTAGGAGAGTTAGGAGACCGCTGAGCTGAGGGAAAATGACATACCTATTAGCCTTGTTTTACCGCCAAGATTGCATGAAAAAAACAATTCACATTTTAAGGGATACTATTCATTTTACTGTACACCTACAACATATAATTTGATTTTCATAAATCATAAATGCACAATTAAGCTATTATACAATAATACTTTAGAATAAAAATATAAAATTACATGGTTTGTTGAATAATTCCTTGGAGCGGGAAAATTCAAACATTGAATTTTAGAGGGAAACAAAGGGTTACGATGTTTTCCTCCAATCAAGTGACTTCTTTCCCCGCCAACTTTGCTGTTATCTTGTTTGCTATAAAAGTTGGCACGTACAATGATCATGTAGTTTTATCGGCTCGGTATGATATATGAGACCCAAATCCCAAATTTGTCTTCCTAGCAAATAAAATAGTCTCAGTGTTCAGTGAATCCTTTCTTGGTAATTTTTAGTTGTTAGAACATATTAAAACTAACTTATTTACGCATTCATGCAACGAAACGAGCGGGTTTCGAATCAGCTTGATTCGAAACGTCCAGTTTATTTTTTATTATTATTAAGAAAAAGCCACGTATTAAGTCCAGGCGTCCAGTTTACATAACGTTCAGAAAGTTTATTTTTAAACAGTAACAATAGATATTTAAAACTTCAATTTTTTCTCATTTATAATAACGTCCAGGTTTCAGATTGGTCTTGGTTGTTTTAAAACGTCCATGTTTTAAACATCCGGGCTATAATTCATTAATTAAGAGTCATTTCATAGAGTCCAGATTTCAAAATAGTTCAGGTTGATTAATTCAATATAAAAATGTTGTTTCATATCGTTCAGATTTCAGAACAGCCAAATTATTACTTACCAAATAAATATTAGTAATGATTTCATAACGTTCAGGTGAGTTCTTCAAAAAATTAATAATTTGTGTTTCAAAACAACCAGGTATTATTTAAATAAATAAAATGTCACAACATCTAAGTTATTTCTTTTGTTTAAAATTCATCGTTGGTGATGGTGATTTTGTTTTGATTTTGATTTTTGCGAACTTTTGTCATCACTGATAGTCCAGGCAACGAAAAGGAATATGGGAAATTTTTAGAACACAATTTTGACTTTGCACATAACCATCATAGAGTAATAATGAACTTCGTAAAGAGAGGCACTCCCATGTTAACTCGGTGGTAAGGGAACAGCAGCGCTATCTGAATAAAGTCATAGCATAGATAAAGGGATACAAAGGAGATGTCTTATTTAATTAATCTTAGTTAATTTTTATTAAGTGCTTTTATGTAAACATCTACGTATTTATTTTCCATCAATAGCTTTAAGCACAAAATGAATCACGCAGTACAGTATTTCGCAAAACAACTTACACTAGAACAACTTTCTGCAAACGTACTTTAGGTATTTTCCCACACTCAAATTAATTCCAACTCGTTATGGTTGTGTACACGTCGCGTCGTGACAGAAAATCAGGGGAAACGGAACGGGAAGTTAGCGGATCGTTATCGTCGTTCTGATTGGCTGAATCAGTGAAGAAGAAGAAAGTCATGTTTTTACAACGCCATCTGAATAATGTGCATCGAACTAACCCGCTCCAATAAGCTTACCACTTGGCTCTATTAAAGTGTCAGACCGGTGTAACCATCTCTAGTACAAGGCCGCGGCGCTAGTAAATGGCAACATCGCGCCTAAGGGTTCAGCTGATTTGGTTATCCATACTCTCTTATGGCACTATTTTTTGTTTACTTGAAACCAGCTGGCTCTGTAAGGAAAAGTCAATGGTTTTACTATGCAAAAACCCTTGCAAAGCGACGTTACCAGGTCGAAGGCCGCGGCCTTAGAGATGGCTATGCTTTGCAGCTTTGTTTGGGTTTTGATTTTTGTGAACTTTTGTCATCATTGATAGTCCAGGCAACGAAAAGGAATAGAGGTAAATTTTTAGAACACAATTTTGACTTTGCAGCTTTGTTTGGACTTGATGAACATATTTATCAAAAGTCCCCGCCTTAGCCCTTGAGCGGGAGGAAGGAGAGGGATCTGAAGGTACCATTTTTAGGCGGGGTTTCCCAAATATCGTGAAAACTATCAACTTTTAGTATTCCTATCAAATTGGAAAATTAAAGAAAATTAAATTTCCTGTATGAAAAATATGTATATTTTGGTCCATCCATTCACACGGATAGAACCAAATTTATTGCTATTGCTATTGAATTTTATTGCTATTTTAACAAATATCCCTTCCATAAGAAATACGTGTAAATGTTTGTGTTAGATATATGCCCAATAAGGCAAAGGTTCTCCACCTAAAGGGAAATAAACAATATTCATTGAATATTTGAAAGATTTCCAGTAATTTGACACCTCAGTCATAAAACTTGGTCTAAAATGAAGGTGTGGGCGAGCTCACAAAATATTGTATTGACCACATATCGTACATAGTAAAGACACCGGTCTGACACTTAAATGGAGCCAAGTGGTAAGCTTATTGGAGCGGGTTAGTTCGAAGCACTTTAGTTAGATTTCGTTGTAAAAACATGGTTTTCTTCTTCCTCACTGAATCAGCCAATCAAAACCACGATAACGACCTGCTAACTTCCTATTCCGTTTCCCCTGATTTTCTGTCACGACGCGACGTGTACACAACCATAACGAATTGGAATTAATTTGAGTGTGGGAAAATACCTAAAGTACGTTTGCATAAAGTTGTTCTAGTGTAAGTTATTTCGCGAAATACTGTACTGCGTGATTCATATTGTGCTTAAAGCTATTGATGGAAAATAAATACGTAGATGTTTACATAAAAGCACTTATTAAAAATTAACTTTTTGTGTAAACATCTACGTATTTATTTTCTATCAATCGCTTTAAGCACAATAAGAATCACTCAGTACAGTATTTCGCGAAACAACTTGCACTAGCGGCAAACGTACTTAATCTAAACAAATCGGTAAAGTCATTAAAATTGAAAGTCTAGCAAACAAAACAAGAAAACGAAAATATAAACAAAGCAGACGACGACGATCGATATGTCGCATCGACGACCATCGATATATCGCATTGATCTTTTTAGTTCGTAGCACTTTTATCAGATAGCGCTGCTGTTCCCTTACCACCGAGTTAACATGGAAGTGCCAACTCTTTACGAAGTTCGTTATTACTCTATGGTAAAGATTCTTTCAAAAATAACTTTTTTATGAGCTCACCACCTTGACTTTGGACAAATTTTGATACTCAGGTGTCAAATTACGAAATGTTGTCACTATTTACTGAATGTTGTTTATTTTTCATGAAAAAGCGTTGCCCCATCTATGTTTACACACAAATTTACATGTAGGTATATGAAAGGGTTATTTTTGTTGAAAATATCAATAAAATAAGTGTTTACTGTAAAATACGGGGACACCCCCTTACTCAACAGGTGAATGCCCCGTATAGGCCAAGGAGCCCGGAGCCCCAGGGGATTAGAGGAACCCCCTAGCTACTCCAACGACTCTGGAAACGTGGTCCAATGGTTGATGGAATAATTAGGCAGAGACATGAGGTTGATAAACGGTTTATTATGACTCAAGTTACAGTTACTGAACAACCAGATTGGCTCTTGGTACCACAGGTACACCAATGATAAAATTACATGAATCACGTACTGGATGACTTAGAGTTTACTTTTAGAATTACAAAGTGACTGATTGGAACTTGTTACGTTTGTAGGGAGGGTGGAGACCAAACTAGAATAGGAACTGGCGAGACTTACAGCAAGTAGCGAGGCGCATGGTGCGTCACGGCGACGAACGGGCGTGCGAACTGGCCGATGCGCTGGTCCACAGACAGTGAATACCACGCCCAATTTCCCGGGGTATTTATTGCAACCGCCGATATCCGGCAAGGACCACGGCGACTATGATATATCAACTAACTAATTAAAATAAAATTTAAAAGCAAAACAACATCAGTTTTATTCACATTCTAAAACTCAAAATCAAAACATAAACATTGTAAATAATAAACAAAACCATATGACTTTGATAATGGAAATAAATCATTTAACCCAATACTACACTTCTCCCCCCTCAGACAAAGCACGCTTCTCTTGCGTAACTGGTCTGCATGTTTCTTTTTTTCAATTCCACCAACCAGAACCGAATAGGAAAGCTCGCCAGTTCTGGACTTAATTACTCCTGGAGTCCAGCCAGCGTCAAGTTCTTTCTGGACCCAGACTTCTTCCCCTTCAGAAAATTCTCTATATTTCGATCTCTCATCATGATATTCTTTTTGTTTGAAAAGCGATTCTTCTATGACATCTTTAACCGTGGGCTTCAAGTTATCCAGTGGAGATCTCAGTCGCTTCCCGAAAAATAGTTCTGAAGGCGGTTTATTAGTTGACTTTTGAGGGGTGTTTCTGTAGGTGAACAGTAGCTTCGAGAGGTTTTGTGTTGAATCCTCCTTATCCGTCTTACTTGCCAAATACCTGGACTTAAATGTTTTGATAAAACGTTCAACTTGGCCATTGGTTTTCGGGTGGTATGGTGTACTGCGCACATGTTTTATTCCATTATTTTTACAAAACTTTTGAAATACTTCAGCAGTGAACTGGGTTCCATTATCGGTTACTATAATTCTTGGAACTCCATAGCGAGAGAACCATTCTCATAGCTTGTTCACCGTATTTGTAGCTGTGATCGATCTAACCATAGATATTTCTGGCCACTTAGAAAATGCATCGACTCCAACTAACCAATAACTACCGTCAAATGGGCCAGCATAGTCCAAGTGCAATCTTTCCCATGGTTCATCTGGGACGTTCCAAGAATATAAGGGTACTTCCGGCTCCCGTGGTCGGTTCGACTGACATCCATGACATGCTTTCACGTATTTCTCCACATCATCGTATATTTTCATCCACCATACATAGTATCGAGCTAACGCCCTCATAGCTTCGATGCCTGGGTGGCCCTGATGTAGTACACGTAGGGTTTTCTTTTGAAGAGACTTGGGAATTATTATTCTATTTCCCCACATCAAAATACCTTTCACAGACGACAGTTCCTCACGCCTGTGATAAAATGGAAGTAAAAATGACAAATCATCAGGTAACTTGTGTGGCCATGACGATTCCATAAACATCATAACTCGTTGGCAAACATCATCTTTTTTTGTCTCTTCTTGCAGTTGTTCAGAGGTCAATGCCATATCATTTATCTTTTCTTGCACCAGTAGTTTTGCAGAAAGCTCTTCCTGAGACGGACGACCACTTTCAATGGGCAGTCTTGAGAGTGCATCAGCCAATAGGCTACATTGTTTTTACCATCAATATATTGAATATCAAAGTCATAGTTGTTCAGGAAAATAGCCCATCTAACCAATCTGTTGTTCATAGTCTTGGTCAAATCCCGGTGTGTTCCAAAAATTCTCTCTAAAGGCTTGTGGTCACTAGTCAAAGTAAAATGTCTACCATACAGATATTGATGAAATTTGACAACACCGAACACACAGGCAAGCGCCTCTCTATCAATCGACGAATATCGCTTTTCTGATTCTTGTAACGTTCGTGAAGCGAATGCTACTGGCCTTGCTATGCCATCAGAATACGTCTGTAGCAGTATGGCAGCTACACCTACCTCTGACGCATCACAGAATAATGTTATAGGCAGGTCGTCTTGGTATGGAACAACTGTAGCATCCTTCACAATTAAAGTGCGTGCTCTATCAAACTCTTCTTGTTCTTCTCTATTCCACACCCACGGCACTTTAGAACTTGTTAATCGGTGCAATCTTGAGCACAGTCCATGAAGATGGGGGATAAACTTCTAATAATAGTTTATAGCACCCAAAAATGCCCTTAGTTCCTTCTTATTGGTAGGTGTCTTGGCCTCCTTTAACGCCTGTACCTTATCTTCTTTCGGATGGATCCCAGTTTGATCAATTTTATGGCCCAAATAGTACACACAATTTCGACAGAATTGACACTTATCTTTTTTCGCTTTTATGCCGGCAGCCTCCAGACGTTTTAACACAGTCTTAACAATTTTAAGATGTTCTTCTTTTGATCTTCCGCTAATGATAATGTCATCTATATTTACACCAACGAAAGGAATGTCCTTCAGGAGATCCTCCATGAATCTTTGAAACTTGGCCGGAGCATCTGTTAGGCCAAATGCTAAGCGTTTATAGCGGAAATACCCCAAATGAGTAGCAATTATCAAGTAGTTTCGATCCTCCTCTGCAACTTCCAACTGCAAGTAGGCATCTTTTAAATCTATCACAGTGAAAAATTTACCTCCAGCAATTTTATTTGTTATATCTGCAAAAGTCGGCATCTGATGAACTTCTGGCACTATCGCTCTATTCAACGTAACCCGGAAATCTCCACATATTCTAATTTTTCCTCCGCCCTTATTCACATTTACGGTTGGGGTCGACCAAACTATAGCAGTTTCACTCGGATCGACTTTTTCAATGACTCCGCATTCCACTAACCTGTTCAGTTCGTTTCCACTGGTTTTCTTAAAGGAAAAGGCACTCTTCTGGCTTTGAGTGCAATAGGTGTAACATTATTCTTGACATTTATTCTAGCTTTGGCTCCTTCAATCTTACCCAATCCTTCAGAGAAAACACCATCAAATTCTTTCACCAACCTTTGCACTTCCCCCTCAGCAATGTACTCATCCTGTACTATATTGTTAGATTTAACTGATAACTCTGGAGGAAGTTTCATACCGAACGATACAATCCATGGAAGTCCGAACAACGGAATGTCATCTTTTTCCATTACAGCGACTGGCAATTTCCGTATCTGACCATTAAGTGCAACGGAAACATAGCATTTTCCTAAACATGCTAGCGGTGTTTTCCCATTGCCTGTTAGACCAGAAAGTGGTGATAACTTGGGTTTGCCCAGTTTTTCCCATAATGTCTGCCCAATTGTTGAAATTCTAGCACCAGAATCGAACTCCATGAGGCATGATAGTCCATTCACGTCCACCCTGATAGATGCACGAGGAATTCAGTTTTCAATCTTATTTACCGTATGAAGATAAGGGTCATCCTCACCTGAGGCAGCTTCTAAATCGTCACTCTTTTCCTGTATTTTCTTTATAATATTTCGCTTACAAACCCGCGCAAAATGTCCAAGCTTATGACATTTCCGACATTCTTGGCCTTTTGCTGGACATCGCTCATTTATGCAATAGTACCTGCCACACTTCTCACATTTATTCTTATTCCTTGCAAACTGAGGTTGTTTAACCGGGCACAAATTTGATGTATAATTAGCAGACACCTTATGTCTAGCTCTCTCCATGGATCTGGCTAGCTGAAATACTCTCTCTGCTTTGACTATACTTCCATCACTCTCCAAGCCTTCTGGCCAGCGGTGTCTCACTTCGACTTCAAATTGTTCATTCGATCGTAACCCCAGCAATAAAACGATCCCGGATTCTTTCGTCTAGGCCTTGTCCATACCGACAGTACCTACTCAGTTTCTTTAGCCGCGTAAAATATTCTGTAAACGATTCACATTCCTTCCTAATTGCTCTTTCGAACTCTAACCGGGCTGAAAAAATCGTTTGGTTAGAACCATAAAGCGTAGCAAAACCTATTTTTATCTCTTCAAATGAACAAGAGTCGAGTGACTTAGGGATGAAATAATGATGCAACTTTTGCAGAGGTTCACTTCCTATGTACGCCAGTAGTAAGTCTTTTCTCGCTTCCTCACTGCGCACGTCTGAACCTCCCAAACCTTTCACCCTACAGACTCGCTGAAACTGTTCAATGTACTCTTCAGGTGTTGTTACTTCACTCTTGTACGGTTCAAACACAAATCTTTCCATTCTCCTTTCCAGTTCAATTTCTGTTTCTATATTCATACAACTCTCATTCCTTTGCTTCTTTCGAGCCATCTCATCGCCAGATATGATATATCAACTAACTAATTAAAATAAAATTTAAAAGCAAAACAACATCAGTTTTATTCACATTCTAAAACTCAAAATCAAAACATAAACATTGTAAATAATAAACAAAACCATATGACTTTGACAATGGAAATAGATCATTTAACCCAATACTACAGCGACCAATTAGAAAGCAGTATTTTGCAACAAGACCAAATATGGACAAATCCGCAAGTTCCCGGTTGTCGCGGTCAGCCCAGCCCGCAGATCCCGTTACACGATTTTAGAAAGCGACTTGCGAATTTTTAAGCAAGCCCAGCCCAAAACTCCCGTTTGGGCCGTATGTAACATTACCTTGTGAATAGTTGGACCAAAATATTCTTATTATAACCTTTTCTAACAGGAAATTTAATTTTCATTAATTTTCCAATTTAATAGGGGATACTTAAGTTGATAGTTTTTAAGACATTTAGGAAAAACCTAAAAATGGTTCCTTCAGACCTCCCTCCCTCGGCTCAAGGGCTATGGGCGGGGCCTTTTTATATGTTCACCTCAGAAAAAGCCCAAACAAAGCTGCAAAATCAAAAATTGTGTTACATCACAGAAAGAATCAAACAGAGGTCGCTTTTAAATGGGCCTTCTGTTTGTACCCAAGTACTATTTACAGTTAAATCCAGTTACGGTTACAGTTAAGGTACGAGTTACATCCAGTTACTAGTTACAGTTAAGTTAAATTAGGAGAGGGCGACGGTGCTGCTCTCTTGCAGAGTTAATGGTAAACTAAGTCCTCGACACATGCTGGGCAGTGCTCGACACACTCTAAGCGCAACATTAGAAGATACCTCCGTTTGATTCTCCTCTGTTGTTACATTTCCCTCTATACCTTTTTTTGAGCATTCATTGCCTGGACTATGATTAGTAAAAATAAGTATCACGACATTCCGAGTTCTGGAATCTGATCCTCCCGTCTTCAGGTGGAAGAAGAACCTAGAAAATAACAAGAGTAGTAACACAGCCCAGATAACCTGGACAAAAACCTTTTGTTTTGATTTTGATTTTTGCGAACTTTTGTCATCACTGATTAGTAAAACCTAGGCTCAAAACGAAACACGACCAAGATAACCTGGACAAAAAACATAGCTAAAACAGAGAACTGTAAAAGCAGTCACAAAAAAACTGTGCTGAGAACAAAGCGAGAACATAATTTATTACACATCTTATTTCTGTGCTATGTTGTGTTCTTGTTTTGTTTTCAGCATAGTGATTTTTGTGAATGCTTTTAGAGTTCTCTGTTTTAACTAGCTTTTGTCCTGATTATCCTGGCTGTGTGTTATGTTTTGGTTCCTTTTTGCTCCTGAAGACGGGTTCAGATTCCAGACCCTGAAAAGCCGTGAAACTTGTTTTTACCAAGGGTCTTATGACATAAGTGCAACTTGGTTTTGCAAACATTCTCGAAACTTCACTTAACTTACTTCACTTATCATCTTCTTGTAGGCCCTCTTGAAAGATGGCTCTGAAGGCGTCCAAGTGTCCATATAGTATCAGGATCACTGAATAGGCTAAAGTTGGTTATTGACTATAAGGTTTTATTAGTTTAAGACTTAAGTTAGTATGTTTTAAGGGTGTTTTTTTTCCTTTTGGACATGGGTAACCTTTTTAGTGGGGAGTTAAGGTAGGCCTCCAGATTATAAAAGCAGTTTATTTTCAGATTATTTGTTTACTTCAGATTTTGATTTGTCTAATTTATTGATGTTTTAAGTTTTCTGAGAGGGCCTGAAAAAAATTTTTCCCAGTGTATTTTGGTTGCTTGAAAAAAATTTAACCTGTTGTTGGGAAAAATGAATATCATGACTCGTGTTGTAATTATGTATTAGGATTTCTTATCTAAGTTTTATTGCTTTATGATGTGACGGCCGCCTCAAAAACATTAAGAGGGTCATTCTCCCTAGACTAATGAAGGCCCCCCTTGGGGAGCTTGTCCGGGGAGGCAGTCTCTTTAGGGCTCTTATCACCTTTTTAAATTTTAAGAAGGGGCTAAGGGCAATTAATTCGGTGTCGCCCTCACAAGAGAGGTACGTATTAACACTACTCTGTGATGATCGTAAAAATACACCCGTTGCAGCAGACCTGCATACTCAGTGAAATTCAAATGCAAAACAATATATTTCAATCCAACATAGCGAGATTCCACATGTTCTTGTAAGCTCCATAAGAATAACATGGGGAATGAGTGTGCAGGTTTGCTGCTACGGGTATATTAAAACTGGGTGGTTTTAATTCAATATTTAGTTGATCTGAACTAGAAGAAGCCATTTACCAAGTTTTATCAATATATGTTGAGAAATAAGCGAGATGTAGAATTTTCTTTATTTCCCATAAGGTTAACATTGGGACAACGTACTGTGTTTACCACTTTCAATATCTCGGAAACCAATGGACATAGAGCAGTGATTAAAAATACTAAATTGTTTGTTTTTTGAGCTGAATTCAATAATGCTAGGAAAAATTGGATAATTTTTAATTTTCTATGTAAAAAACTCAAAAAACCCACTTTTGGGGGGGTTTACCCCCCGTTACCCCCCCCTTCCGGTGGTCCTATCGGGCTGGTTCACGAACTCGTCTGAGTGATTACCACTTTACCCGTCTGTACCAAATTTCATTAAGATCGGACCATATTTACGGCCGCTATCGTGTTAACAGGTATATATATATATACGCCCGTTGCAGCAGACCTGCATACACAGCGAATTTAAAATGCAAAACCACATATTTCAATCCAACATAGCAAGATTTGACATGTTTTTGTAAGCTCTATAAGAATAACATGGGGAATGAGTATGCAGGTTTGCTGCTACTGGTATATTAAAAATGGGTGGTTTTAATTCAATATTTCGTAGATCTGAACTAGAAGAAGCCTTTACCAAGTTTTATCAAGATATGTTGAGAATTAAGCGAGATTTAGATTTTTACTTATTTCCCAAAAGGTTAACATTGGGACAACGTACTGTGTTTACCACTTTCAATATTTCGGTAACCAATTGACATAGAGCTATGATTAAACATACTAAATTGTTTGTTTTTTCAAGCTGAATTCAATGGTGAAATCCAAAATCGGATCACTTTAATTTTTCATATGAAAAACGCAACACCCCCGTTGCAGCAGACCTGCATACTCAGCGAATTTCAAATGCAAAACAACATATTTCAATCCAACATAGCGAGATTCAACATGTTTTTGTAAGCTCTATAAGAATAACATGGGGAATGAGTATGCAGGTTTGCTGCTACGGGTATATTAAAACTGGGTGGTTTTAATTCAATATTTAGTTGATCTGAACTAGAAGAAGCCATTTACCAAGTTTTATCAAGATATGTTGAGAAATAAGCGAGATATAGAATTTTTTTTATTTCCCATAAGGTTAACATTTGGACAACGTACTGTGTTTACCACTTTCAATATCTCGTAAACCAATGGACATAGAGCAGTGATTTAAAATACTAAATTGTTTGTTTTTTGAGCTGAATTCAATAATGCTTGCAAAAATTAGATAATTTTTAATTTTCTATGTAAAAAACTCAAAAAACCCATTTTTGGGGGGGTTCACCCCCCGTTACCCCCCCCTTCCGGTGGTCCGATCGGGCTGGTTCACGAACTCGTCCGAGCGATTACCACTTTACACGTCTGTACCGAATTTCATTAAGATCGGATCATATTTACGGCCGCTATCGTGTTAACAGACATATATATATATATAGATATATATATATATAGAGATATATATATAGATATATATATAGATATATATATAGATATATATATAAATACTCCCTTTTGCAGCAGACCTGCATACTCAGTGAATTTCAAATACAAAACAACATATTTCAATCCAAAATAGCAAGATTTAACATGTTTTGGTAAGCTCCATAAGAATAACATGGGGAATGAGTATGAAGGTTTGCTGCTACAGGAATATTAAAACTGGGTGGTTTTAGTTCAATATTTAGTAGATCTTAACTAGAAGAAGCTATTTACCAAGTTTTAACAGGATACGCTGAGGAATAACTGAGATATAGAATTTATCTTATTTCCCATAAGGTTAACATTGGGACTATGTACTGTGTTTACCACTTTCAATATCTCGGTAACCAATGGACATAGAGCAGTGATTCAAAATACTAAATTGTTATTTTTTTTGAGCTGAATTCAATGGTGCCCACAAAAATTCGATAAATTTTATTTGTCTATGTGAAAAACTCAAAAAACCCATTTTTGGGGGGGTTTATCCCCCATTACCCCCCCTTCCGGTGGTCCGATCGGGCTGGTTCACGAACTCGTCCAATTGATTACCACTTTACATGTCCGTACCAAATTTCATAAAGATCGGACCATTTTTGCGGCCGCTATTGTGCTAACAGACACATAGATATATATATATATATATATAAATACCCCCGTTGCAGCAGACCTGCATACTCAGCGAATTTCAAATGCAAAATAACATATTTTAATCCAATATAGCGTGATTCGACATGTTTTGGTAAGCTCCTTAGAATAACATGGGGAATGAGTATGCAGGTTTGCTGCTACAGGTATATTAAAACTGGCTGGTTACAATTCAATATTTAGTAGATCTGAACTAGAAGAAGCTATTTACCAAGTTTTATCAAGATATGTTGACAAATAAGCGAGATATAGAATTTTACTTATTTCCCATAAGGTTAACATTGGGACAACGTACTGTGTTTACCACTTTCAATATCTTGGCAACCAATGGACATAGAGCAATGATTCAAATTACCAAATTGTTTGTTTTTTCGAGCCTAATTCAATGGTGCCAACAAAAATTCGATAAAATTTATTTTTCTATATAAAAAACTCAAAAAACACATTTTTGGGGGGGTTTATCCCCCTTTACCCCCCCCTTCCAATGGTCCGATCGGGCTGGTTTACGAACTCGTCCGAATAATGACTACTTTACACGTCTGTGCCAAATTTCATTCCAATTGGACCATTTTTGCGAGCGCTATCGTGCTCACAGACACATATATATATATATATATATATAAAATTTTGAACGAATAGTGTTTTTGGCTTCTGGGGGCCCCAAAACGAAAAGTTATAGTGGTCCCGGGCTTATATCTTACCATGAGACCTACGGTAATAGCTTCTTCCCTATAGGGGAAATTCACTAAAATTCGAACGAATAGTGTTTTTTGCTTCTGGGGGCCCCAAAACGAAAAGTTATAGTGGTCCCGAGCTTAGTTAGGTCTTACCATGAGACCTACGGCAATAGCTTCTTCCCTATTGGGGAAATTCGCTAAAATTCGAACGAATAGTGTTTTTTGCTTCTGGGGGCCTCAAAATGAAAAGTTAACATGGTCTCGGGCTTAGGTCTTACCATGAGACCTACGGTAATAGCTTATTCCTTTAAGGAAATTCGCTAAAAGGGTAATGCGCATAGTAAATAACCAGTTTTTCTAAAAGTATAGCCTTGATTAGCATATAAAGTACTCTTTTCCACTTAATGTCCAAAATATAACTTCAGAGGTTAATATATATTGTCGTCACTATTAATAAATGTGTCTAAACAATGAATGTAGTAAATATTCCTCAGCAGCGTCGGCGATCAGCACGTGTAAACATTCATGCGGGCGCAAATTATGGCAATATATCTCAATATAGAGAAAATAACTTTGTTGCCTCTTTAAAAAAAATGCAACACTAGTTGCATGAAGTATATTTTTCATTTTATTTTCACATACCAAGTTATTTTAGCTCAAAATATAAACTAGCTAAAACCCAATATTTAAATTAGGACGCCAATTCCTCTTTTATATTTTATACAGGAAAAATAAAAATTTCATACAGTAAGGAATTAATTAATTTTCATTTTGATACGAGGCTTATTGTCGTACATTGAAAAATAATGCCAGGATATGGTTCCGCACAATGTGGTAAACCGTGAAAATCAAGACAATGCCCTTGTGCACGGAAACGTGTCCCGACAATAATTTTAGATCGAAAACAAAAACGTAATTCTGGATGTCCCTTATGATGCATTTTACACAATAGTTTGTCCCTAATGATGACACACACACTTAGGGTATTTCGGAAACAAAGAATAAAACAACAGTAAAACAACATTTAAATTCTTCGCAACTCTCATAATTTTATTTTCAAGCAAATTACAATGTAAGGAATTCTTTAACGTGTAACCAATGCAAATGTCATTTTAAAATTTGGGTAAGGCTAATGCTAAGAAACCATGTAAAAAAGAGGAACTCTTGGGTAGTTCATAACTTAACAATGAAAAAATTTTAATTTCCACCGCGCAGACGCAAAACCAAGTGAAGGGTGGACTCTTTCTGAATGTTGTAGTCAGACAGTGTACGCCCATCTTCAAGTTGCTTTCCAGCGAAGATCAAACGTTGTTGGTCAGGTGGTATTCCCTCTTTGTCTTGAATTTTGGCTTTGACATTTTCAATAGTATCAGATGGTTCAACTTCCAAGGTGATGGTCTTTCCGGTGAGTGTCTTGACAAAGATTTGCATACCTCCTCGTAGCCGGAGAACTAAATGTAGAGTAGACTCTGAAAATAAATAAATAATTTAGCCTTTTCAGGCAGATACAGGTTTGAAAAGTTAACCAAGTATTTCAGCAGTCAAGTTCTGTCAACAATATCACATATTTTAAACTTGATCATAAAAACTATTTGAGGCATTTTAACTAAGAAATATGTATTTAGCATTTAGTGGTTAGATATATTATGTCTTTAACAAAAAAATTTAATGTGCACAAATTGTTGTGTCTGATATTAAAATACTATTATATATTGATTTGATTACTATTATATTTAATTGATTTCAAAGCTGAAGTAAACTGTGAAAAACAAAAAAAAATTACTATTTCATTGTCCTACAAAAAAAATTACATTTTTGGGATTAAAACATCTCTTCGTCCCCTCTAGGAATCGGCCGACTGGAGTTTCCAAGTTTTCCAAATAAGTACTACTTTACAAGTATGTACCAAATTTCACAAAGATTGAACCATTTTCATGAGTTATTTTCAGTGGTCATTGCTGCAATTAGCTATTTCAGAGTGGGTAATGGAAAAACATAATTTACTGAAACATCATGTTGACTTTGTTTACCATAATAATGGGACGAGGTCTCGTTTTTCGCAATGCAATTACAAGCTCTTTTACAGCGACGCGATGACAAAATATTTTCCTGTTAGGCAATATCCGAGTTTGTTTTTCACGTTGCAACCAAATCATAAGTGAACCAAGTTCATCTATAGACCAGGACTTCACAGACTTCGCCAGCCATGGCTCTAAAACTATGATAACATGGCACTGTTATCGTGCTCACAGAAATATATGGTGGACAAATTTATATATTCAAACAGATAAGTGTTTCGGCATCTGGAGACCTCAAAAAGAAAAGATATTATAGACATGGGATTAGTTGTTCTTAATTCCAACCTACGATAATAGCTTCTTCGTAGAAGAAACTAGTATAAAATAGTATAGAATCTTTATTTTTTAGGCTATTCCCAGTAGGAACTTAATAAAATAACATAATAATGAGAACTTGTAGACTCCCCTACCTTTCTGGATGTTGTAGTCCGACAAAGTGCGTCCGTCCTCCAACTGCTTGCCGGCAAAGATGAGACGCTGCTGGTCTGGAGGGATTCCTTCCTTGTCTTGAATCTTGGCCTTGACATTCTCGATGGTGTCTGATGGCTCAACCTCTAGGGTGATGGTCTTGCCGGTCAGTGTCTTGACAAAGATTTGCATTCCTCCTCTGAGACGCAGCACAAGGTGGAGAGTGGACTCCTTTTGGATGTTGTAGTCTGATAGAGTGCGTCCATCCTCTAGCTGCTTGCCAGCAAAGATGAGACGCTGCTGGTCTGGAGGGATTCCTTCCTTGTCTTGAATCTTGGCCTTGACATTCTCGATGGTGTCTGATGGCTCAACCTCCAGGGTGATGGTCTTGCCGGTCAGTGTCTTGACAAAGATTTGCATTCCTCCTCTGAGACGCAGCACCAGGTGGAGAGTGGACTCCTTTTGGATGTTGTAGTCTGATAGAGTGCGTCCATCCTCTAGCTGCTTGCCAGCAAAGATGAGACGCTGCTGGTCTGGAGGAATACCTTCCTTGTCTTGAATCTTGGCCTTGACGTTCTCGATGGTATCTGATGGCTCAACCTCCAGGGTGATGGTCTTGCCGGTCAGTGTCTTGACAAAGATTTGCATTCCTCCTCTGAGACGCAGCACCAGGTGGAGAGTGGACTCCTTTTGGATGTTGTAGTCTGATAGAGTACGTCCATCCTCTAGCTGCTTGCCAGCAAAGATGAGACGCTGCTGGTCTGGAGGGATTCCTTCCTTGTCTTGAATCTTGGCCTTGACATTCTCGATGGTGTCTGATGGCTCAACCTCCAGGGTGATGGTCTTGCCAGTCAGTGTCTTGACAAAGATTTGCATTCCTCCTCTGAGACGCAGCACAAGGTGGAGAGTGGACTCCTTTTGGATGTTGTAGTCAGATAGAGTTCGTCCATCCTCTAGCTGCTTGCCAGCAAAGATGAGACGCTGCTGGTCTGGAGGGATTCCTTCCTTGTCTTGAATCTTGGCCTTGACATTCTCGATGGTGTCTGATGGCTCAACCTCCAGGGTGATGGTTTTGCCAGTCAGTGTCTTGACAAAGATTTGCATTCCTCCTCTGAGACGCAGCACCAGGTGGAGAGTGGACTCCTTTTGGATGTTGTAGTCTGATAGAGTGCGTCCATCCTCTAGCTGCTTGCCAGCAAAGATGAGACGCTGCTGGTCTGGAGGGATTCCTTCTTTGTCTTGAATCTTGGCCTTGACGTTCTCGATGGTATCTGATGGCTCAACCTCCAGGGTGATGGTCTTGCCAGTCAGTGTCTTGACAAAGATTTGCATTCCTCCTCTGAGACGCAGCACAAGGTGGAGAGTGGACTCCTTTTGGATGTTGTAGTCTGATAGAGTACGTCCATCCTCTAGCTGCTTGCCGGCAAAGATGAGACGCTGCTGGTCTGGAGGAATACCTTCCTTGTCTTGAATCTTGGCCTTGACATTCTCAATGGTGTCTGATGGCTCAACCTCCAGGGTGATGGTCTTGCCGGTCAGTGTCTTGACAAAGATTTGCATTCCTCCTCTGAGACGCAGCACCAGGTGGAGAGTAGACTCTAAAAAATCAACAAAATGATTAATGTATGTTAACCAAATTTTAACCATTAATACTTAATAATTCACCTTTTAAAGGCAAATCCTCACTGACTACATTAGACTGACCCACTTATCACTGATTCTCAAACTTTCCATGTAGATAGAAAGTCGAAATATTGTATACTGATTCTTTAGGCATAAAATAGGACAACAAAGTTATTTTCATCTTGATGTGACTGGTATAATTTTTTTGAATTTAATCAACCATAGCCAGAATACTTCAAAAGAAACATTATTCCACAATAATAAAAATGAAATACTATGTTTCGTATAAGTGCAAAGGCTAAGTTAAACAATGTGTTAATCTATTAAAAAAAATTAGTTCGGGATAAGTCCAACTTATCTCTTGGTTGGTTTGACACTTATGATATTCCAAATAAAAAATACTAGAAAGTACTGTAGAACTTTGTTAGACAACTCTCGAGGAGATGCAGAAAACAAGTTTCTTATTGAGGGACTCTTCTTACTGAGGGTGGTTATGTCAAGGTAGATTTGGCTAACAGTCCCGTTACCAAGGTTAATGCCCCCTTATACCCGTTATATATAGTGTATTTTTAGAGAAAACCTCATTAAAACGTCACACGTATAATTAGTTTACAGTGTTCTTCTTTTCCAATAAATTAAGATAACAATTAATTGGTTTACAAACTATGTACAGTAATGGGTAATGAATTTTTAAAATCTTGTGGAGTGTACACGACACGAATTCTGTAGCAATACAACTGATTTCTCAATTGTTCGGTTCCGTTGACAGTTTAGGTAATTTTTTGTTTAAGATCAGATCAGAATGAGTCAGATCACAATCAGGTTTTAGGTCATTGGGTTTTCAGAAATTATGTGTAATTTTGTCAAAGATATCTGACAATGGTATGGGGGAAGTGGGGTTTCTAAGTTAAAACTTGTGGATGCAAGTACAGATATGGACATACGTTTTTTAACTCTAAAATATCTGTTCAGGTGAGTCACATCACCAAGAGAACTATGAACACTAACCACAAACAAAATCATCTTGTAATACAGGCTCAGAGATAAGATTGAAATTGGGCAAAATCCATCTAGGTTGTTAGAGCAAAAACAGTCGAGTTATGGAGGTTACGTATATTGAGTAAAATGCCGATTTCAATGGGATTGTCGTGTTATGTAACTGTTTCCAGTAACTGAGTAACTACAGCTTTTTTTCCTTTTGAGTAGGTTATATATACAGTGTGTAAAAAGTCATCCCCCTCTTTAATTTTTTTGTTTGTGGAGACAGACAATTAATCTTTGGGGAATGATACTAACTCAACCCAAATTGTTTTTTGGCATTAAAACATTTTGAGTGTCCCCCAAAAATGAGGAATTTTGAGGGCAACTCAAAATTTTCATATACAAACCACTTTTGAGTGACCCCTCATTTTAAAGAGCTTTCAAAAAGTAGATGAATGGTGAAAGTTGGAGGTCTCTAACTTGTTTCTATCCAAATTGACAGCTTGTCAAAGTTTTGAATACAAAACATCCTTGAAACCTGGGGTCTAGGACGTTTGGAGTTTTAATTCACCCTTTGGTGACTTAAAAATGAAAAAAACCCTTGAAAAAATGTTATTAAATGAACAAGTGGTCTCTTTTGGTGATATTTAAAATTTTGAGTGTCCCCCAAAAATGGGTGATTTTGGGGGCAACTCAAAATTTTGAAATGCAAACCCCTTTTGAGTGACCCCCTATTTTAAAGAGCTTTAAAAAAGTAGGCGAATGGTTTATGTTGGAGGTCACTAACGTGTTTCTATCAAAATTGGCAGCTTGTCAAATTTTCAAGGATTTGCATTCAAAACTTTGAGAAAGCGACCTCCAACATCCACCATTCACCTATTTTTTTTTAAAGCTCTTTAAAATAAGGGGTCACTCGAAAGGGGTTTGAATTTCAAAATTTTGAGTTGCCCCCAAAATCACCCATTTTTGGGGACACTCAAAATGTTATATATCACCAAAAGAGACCACTTTTTTCATTTTATAACATTTCACCATGGGTTGTTTCATATTTAAGTCATTAAAGGTAAATTAAACCTCCAAACATCCTAGACCCCAGGTTTCAAGGTTGTGTTGTATTCAAAACTTTGACGAGCTGTCAATTTGGATAGAAACACGTTAGAGACCTCCAACTTTCACCATTCATCTACTTTTTAAAGCTCTTTAAAATGAGGGGTCACTCAAAAGGGGTTTGCATTTGAAAATTTTGAGTTGCCCCCAAAATTCCCCATTTTTGGGAGACACTCAAAATTTTTGGTAACGTCAAAAAATAATTTGGGTTGAGTCGGTATCATTCCACAAAGGTTAATGGTTTGTCTTAACAAACAAAAAAATTAAAGAGGAGGGGACAGACTTATTTTACACACTGTATAAACATCCTACTAATATAATAAATTTGTGAAAGTATGGATGTTTGTGTGAATATCTGTCTTCCAACCACGTGAAAAATACTGGACCAACTGAGCTGAAATTTTGGAGGAATAGAGCAGCCACTCACTATATCAGAAAAGGACATAGGCCTATTCACTTCCTTAAAATCCCCTCGGGCTACGCCCTGTGAATGTCCTTGGCTTCAATGGTTACATTTTTAGCGAATTTCCCCTATAGGGAAGAAGCTGTTACCGTAGTACTCATGGTAAGACCTAAGCTCGAGACCATGATAACTTTTTGTTTTGGGGCCCCCAGAAGCAAAAAACACTTTTCGTTCATTTTCATATATATATATATATATATGTGTCTTTAAGCACTATAACTCGCGTAAAAATGGTCCGATTTAATGAAATTTGGCATGGATGTGTAAAGTAGTAATTATTCGGACGAGTTCGTAAACCAGCCCGATCGGACTACCGGAAGGGGGGGTCCCCATTTTTGGGAGACACTCAAAATTTTTGGTAACGTCAAAAAATAATTTGGGTTGAGTCGGTATCATTCCACAAAGGTTAATGGTTTGTCTTAACAAACAAAAAAATTAAAGAGGAGGGGACAGACTTATTTTACACACTGTATAAACATCCTACTAATATAATAAATTTGTGAAAGTATGGATGTTTGTGTGAATATCTGTCTTCCAACCACGTGAAAAATACTGGACCAACTGAGCTGAAATTTTGGAGGAATAGAGCAGCCACTCACTATATCAGAAAAGGACATAGGCCTATTCACTTCCTTAAAATCCCCTCGGGCTACGCCCTGTGAATGTCCTTGGCTTCAATGGTTACATTTTTAGCGAATTTCCCCTATAGGGAAGAAGCTGTTACCGTAGTACTCATGGTAAGACCTAAGCTCGAGACCATGATAACTTTTTGTTTTGGGGCCCCCAGAAGCAAAAAACACTTTTCGTTCATTTTCATATATATATATATATATGTGTCTTTAAGCACTATAACTCGCGTAAAAATGGTCCGATTTAATGAAATTTGGCATGGATGTGTAAAGTAGTAATTATTCGGACGAGTTCGTAAACCAGCCCGATCGGACTACCGGAAGGGGGGGTCCCCATTTTTGGGAGACACTCAAAATTTTTGGTAACGTCAAAAAATAATTTGGGTTGAGTCGGTATCATTCCACAAAGGTTAATGGTTTGTCTTAACAAACAAAAAAATTAAAGAGGAGGGGACAGACTTATTTTACACACTGTATAAACATCCTACTAATATAATAAATTTGTGAAAGTATGGATGTTTGTGTGAATATCTGTCTTCCAACCACGTGAAAAATACTGGACCAACTGAGCTGAAATTTTGGAGGAATAGAGCAGCCACTCACTATATCAGAAAAGGACATAGGCCTATTCACTTCCTTAAAATCCCCTCGGGCTACGCCCTGTGAATGTCCTTGGCTTCAATGGTTACATTTTTAGCGAATTTCCCCTATAGGGAAGAAGCTGTTACCGTAGTACTCATGGTAAGACCTAAGCTCGAGACCATGATAACTTTTTGTTTTGGGGCCCCCAGAAGCAAAAAACACTTTTCGTTCATTTTCATATATATATATATATATTTATATATATGTGTCTTTAAGCACTATAACTCGCGTAAAAATGGTCCGATTTAATGAAATTTGGCATGGATGTGTAAAGTAGTAATTATTCGGACGAGTTCGTAAACCAGCCCGATCGGACTACCGGAAGGGGGGGGTAAAGGGGGGTAAACCCCGCAAAAATGGATTTTTGAGTTTTTTACATAGAAAAATAAAAATATTCCAATTTTTGTTTGCACCGTTGAATTCAGCTCAAAAAACAAACAATTCAGTATCTTGAATCACTGATCTATGTCCATTTAGTCCAGTCGCCAAGTACATCTTGAAGTAGAGTCCGACTCAAATTTTATGACCGATTCTAGTACTATTTGATGTACTGAACAAGAATATGGTGGATGCCAGACTGGCATCCTTGAGCAATTTTGAATATCGAAGGTCAAAGTTCAAAGGGCTGAAAATAGAGAAACAGATATTGAAAAAATATGTATTTGTGGTATCCAAACAAATATTCCCAAAGGTAATGATTTTAAATCACCATCAATAGTTGCTGGGTGGTAAATACTTTATTTTGATTGGGTATTAATTTTCAGCCGCCATCTTGGTTCCGCCATATTGGATACAAGTTAATTTTTTAAATGTGAATGTGGTGTTGTGACACATCATTACAGAATAGATTTTCACGCTGATTACAGTGCCGCAATCCGTTTTTGAAAATATTGTTTCGTTCTCAAGATATACTCAAATAATGATTCTTCCCTGTAAATTTCTTATGGGAGTTTCCAAAATAAACAATTTTTTGTTTAGTTTTTCTTATATATCCGGTTCTAATCGCATTATAAATTGCGTTTCGGTCTTAAAAGACTCAGTGATTTAATGGCTTCAATTTGAAATATTAATTATTAAAATTCAACCAGTGGGAGGTGAGTTACCAAGCAATATTTACCATAAAATGTCGATTTTTCAACATTTATCTTTACCTAAGGATTTATAGCTCAGGTTCTAAGCAAATCTAAACATTGTGTTCGGTCTCAAAACACTTATCTCATCTCTATCTTTCATTTTAGACCAAAATGAACTTAAAAATGTCATTAGAACGGGAGGTATCAGAAAACCAAAACAAAAATATTTCAATTTAGAAGGTCATACGATCTTTGAATATGCTTAGCTCTTCTTCCCAAAGTCAGATTAACGTTATCAGTGGCTCAAATGAAAGCCAAAGATTAGATGAGTGTTTTAAGACTTACTTAGAACCTGAGATATAAATGTTTGAGTAAGAATAATTTTTGTAAAATCTAAATCTTATGTTCAATGTTGCTTTGTAACTTATCTCAGGCTGATCGTAGTTATATGATTAATATTTACAATTGAAGCCATTAAATTACTGCATTTTTTAAGACCAAAAGGAACTTTATAATGTGATTAGAACTGGGAATATATGAGAAACAAGGCAAAAATAGTTAAATTTTGAAGATCGTATGATCTTTAAACAGTCATAACCCTTTTTACAAAGTGGTTTTTACGTTGAAAATGGCTTAAATGAAAGCCAAAGATCAGATGAGTGTTTTAAGAACAACCATAATATTTAGACTTACCTAGAGCCTGAGATATAAACCTTTAAGTAAACGTAAATTTTAAAAAATCCAAATTTTATGTTCAATGTTGCTTTGCAACTCATCTCCGACTGATCTTGTTTAAATGGACAATATTTCAAATTAAAGCCGTTAAATCACTGAATCTTTTAAGACCAAAACGAAATTTATAATGCGATTAGAACCGGAGATATAAGAAAAACAAAACAAAAAAATAGTTTAATTTGGAAATGCCCATAAGAAATGTACAGGGAAGAATCATTATTTGAGTATATCTTGAGAACGAAAAAATATTTTCAAAAACGGATTGCGGCACTATAATCAGCGTGAAAATCTATTCTGTAATGATGTGTCACAACACCACATTCACATTTAAAAAATTAACTTGTATCCAATATGGCGGATCCAAGATGGCGGCTGAAAATTAATGCCCAATCAAAATAAAGTACTTACCACCCAGCAACTATTGGTGGTGGTTTTGGTGGTTTAAAATCAATACCTTTGAGAATAATTGTTTGGATACCACAAATACATATTCTTTCAATATCTGTTGATCTATTTTCGGCCCTTTGAACTTTGACCTTCGATATTCAAAATTGCTCAAGGATGCCAGTCTGGCATCCGCCAGATTCTTGTTCAGTACATCAAATAGTACTAGAATCAGCCATAAAATTTGAGTCGGACCCTACTTCAAGGTTCATACCTATTTTCCTATTTGGCAACTGGACTAACTGGTTACCGAGATATTGAAAAGGTAAACACAATACGTTGTCCCAATGTTAACCTTATGGGAAATAAGTAAAATTCTATATCTCTCTTATTTCTCAACATATCTTGATAAAACTTGGTAAATGGCTTCTTCTAGTTCAGATCTACTAAATATTGAATTAAAACCAGCCAGTTTTAATATACCAGTAGCAACAAACCTGCATACTCATTCCCCATGTTATTCTTATGGAGCTTACAAAAACATGTCAAATCTCGCTATGTTAGATTGAAATATGTTGTTTTGCATTTGAAATTCGCTGAGTATGCAGGTCTGCTGCAACGGGGGTATTATAAGGATGAAAACATTCAAATACTGAATTGTAAACAGCTGTGAATTTACTAAAATTTGACAGTTCAAAGAGCAGAAGTAAGATCAGCTGTAATTCTTATCATGAGCGAAGCCACAGGCAACTGCTAGTAAGCCATAAGTGTATTAACATTCTCATCCGATTTTTTAACATAAAAAACATTTATAAATACTTACAGTTTAGGAAAAAACAGTTGGTAATCAAGGACTATCATAATTTACATCATTGACCTTCCCAATTCCCATTACAATCACTTATATACCAGTATTTTCATTGACCTTCCCAATTCCCATTACAATCATTTATATACCAGTATTTTTGATATGGTAAATAATGAAAACCATGTTAAAAAGCAAATCCATAAACAAATTAAATAACCTAATTTAAAAAAATACCAAAGCCCACAAAACCTGTTACAAGCCCTATCAAATATTCTTACAGGCTACAAAAAAAGCTGATATTTTTGCCCACTAATTTATGTTACCTTTCTGGATATTGTAATCTGACAAAGTGCGTCCGTCCTCTAGCTGCTTGCCAGCAAAGATGAGTCGCTGCTGGTCTGGAGGGATTCCCTCCTTGTCTTGGATTTTCGCCTTGACATTTTCAATCGTATCGGAGGGCTCCACCTCCAAAGTGATGGTCTTTCCAGTCAAAGTTTTCACAAAGATCTGCATGTTTCTGAAAAATTAAAATTAGTCTTATTTTATTATTTTTAATAATTTTTATCATGAGATTGGCACCCCAAAGAAGCTTATTCTAACAAACCAGCCATAAGCAGGGCCTGATTAACCACTATGCTAACTGGCTGCAGTCTAGAACGCAAACCAACTGAGGCAGCATAAAGTGCATTCTTTTAGGATAATCAGGCCTACAGAATAGCAGCAGCAACACTGGTACTATCCGTTAATGTGGTTTTGTACTTCCTGAACAACCCTAACGGACGTAGTTCCTGAGAGACACGAAAAAAACAGCACATTCTAGGCAATGACAGGCCTCAGTTTTACCAAACAGAGGGAGTAGTCTGAGCAATTAGGCATTGAAAAAATAGGAAAAGTTTGGCACTAACTATATACCATACAGTTTTACCACTATTCCCTATTGCGTAAAATACGCTTACATAAACACTATCTTACTGCCTTGAGTATATAAGGGAACAGAGAAATATATTATTTATAAAAGTTTTTGCTCATATGTGAACGTGACACGCACTGCGATGCAGACCACGTTTCAGAACGTGATTCGTGTGGCAAATGAGTCAAAGTGGAAGCAATTTTATTTCTGTTTGTCATTTCTTATTACCACAACTGCTCTTCAATCTAGTGGTAGAATGGTTAGTAGAATGGTTTTTAACCTGTGGTATATTTTTTTGCCTGTCATTATGTGTAATGATTAGTATGTATTAGAACTTCAGAGTCTATTGCACCCTGCAGAAATGAAATTGATATTGCTTTAAGTGAAATGAAGAAACCAAGTCGTTCAGAAAAGGCCTACCTTAAAAAAGCGCAGATACGCAATGAGCATGAAGATGAGTCCTGACTTATTTATTATATTTTGTGATCATTTTTTATTTGTCTTACTAAAAGAGCCTGGCGGCCTCTTTTTTATACTGCCTTTGCCCCACCCACATAGACTGTTGATCTGTGTGTGTAGACGTTATCAAGCAAAGGCAATGAGTGAGCCGGTACAGTACGAGGATGAACAGTACTGCTAAAAGTATGTGTCAAGCTCGAGTTTCGAACCTGCGACGCTTCGTAGCCACAGTTCCAAGGCCGAGTGCGCTATTAACTGTGCCACTGACAAACTAAATATGGTGATTCACTGGTGCTAAGTTGTAAGACCAGTATTTCTTATTCATAAGACACAATATATTACAGGTAATATCCCTCACTCTCGTTCTCATGCCTGCCTTTCAGTAAATTCACTTGGGAAGTGAATTTATTGCCTTTCGGTAATATGCATTAAGATAAATGCATATTATATTAATGTACATTGACCATAGTTACTTGATAGTGTTAAGGGCCTAGTTAGTTTCCAAGTTAAATGTACATTACTTTAAGATATTAGTTCTGGAGGAATTAATTTTATAATTTCATGATATATGTGATATATTACGCACATATACATATGATGTGAGGGGGATAATGGGGCGAAATGGGGGGTGGAGGGGAGGGAGGGGGCACAAAATCAACTCAAGCCTTAAGTCTCTAGAGCAAGTGGTCTCTATATCACTGCAGAAAAACCACAGAGAAGCCTGGCGTGTCTAGACAACATAGCTGTCAACCCAAAGGAGTATGACACCATGCTACAGTAGACCCCCTCTTAACCGACCCACACCAGACCAGACCTAGCTCGGATAACTTAAACAGTCGGGTGAAACGGGTAATCCTCTAGACACCCTAGACAAAATTAAAATAATCCAATTTTTGTTGCCACCATTGAATTCAGCTCAAAAAAAATTTCGTATTTTGCATCACTGCTCTATGTCCAATGGTTACCGAGATATTGAAAGGGGTAAACACAGTATGTTGTCCCAATGTTAACCTTATAGGAAATAAGTAAAATTCTATATCTTGATTATTTCTGAACATATCTTGATAAAACTTCTTAAATGGCTTCTCCTAGTTCAGATCCGCTAAATATTGAATTAAAACCACCCAGTTTCAATATACCTGTAGCAGCAAACCTGCATACTCATTCCCCGTGTTATTCTTATGGAGCTTACAAAAACATATCAAATCTCACTATGTTGGATTGAAATATGTTGATTTGCATTTGAAATTCGCTGAGTATGCAGGTATGCTGCAACGGGGGTATTATGTACTCTTTGAGGTTAGTTATAAAGACTGTTAACGAAATAAATAAAATTACATTTAAAAAAATTGGTGACCGATCAGGTCGGCATTAATTTTTTTTAGGAATATTCGATAATATTTTGACCTGCCAACCCGATTGGGTCAGCGTGGCAGTTAACGTGTTAGAGAAGTTCTTATGTTAACACATTTAATAACGTGTTCATATTTTTTAACAAATCTTTGTAATGTGGTATTGATTGTCAATGCATCTACTGTACATTTTCATAAATTAATATAGGCCCCTATGATGAATTCAAAATGTTTTAAAACATAACAACCTGTAGAGTTGAGCAAAACGTTCCCATTGCCAAATATGGAAACAGAAATGCCGCAATTCCTAGGAAAGGGCGGTTAAACCGAATTGTTCTAAAAACATGGAAACGTGTTCGGTTAAAACGAGCTTTAATATTTCATCAGCAAGGGCGGATAATCCGATCGTCGGTTAAGAGGGGGTCTACTGTAGTCTCAGAGCCAATGGTGTAGATACATGGAGCCCAAAAATCTGAAGCACCCTAATGTTCAAGAAAGGAGTGCATAGCCCCTCCAATATTGAGAGATATCTGGGTCAAAATTTGAAAAGGGTCCAATTGCAAAGTAGGAAAAAACCAAAATATTAGGCTATTGATAGTTATGCAAATGACAGTTACAATTTTTAATACTTTGAACCCTATTGAATATGAGAAAATAGAAAGAAAGCACCATTACTCATGTATGTCAATGGTCAATGGGAGAGACAGTTGCTGAGTGTCTTTTCTAAGGTTTTGGAATGAACAGTAAAAGATCAATTAGTTTCTTATGTACAACTTAATGGCATTATAAGTAGCAATCAATATGGGTTTGTTCAACATAAAAATATATCTGATGCTCCGTTTGACATAAAAAAAGATATTGATTATAATATTTCATGCAATAAGCGTTGTACATTAATTTTTTTGGACCTTAAAAAAGCTTTCGATTCAGTTGATAGATGTAAATTATTGGCTAAACTTGAAAATATTGGAATTCATGGTGTAGCTCTTTCATGGTTCTGTAGTTATTTAACCGACAGAAGGCAGTGTGTTGTAATTAACGGCATCTCAAGTGATATTAGGCCTATAGATTACGGAGTTATTCAGGGAAGCACTCTGGGTCCGATTCTTTTTCTTATCTACATAAATAGTATTTCTAAACTAGCTCTAAATGGAGAACTTTTCTTGTTTGCAGACGACACTCTCATATAGCCAAGTGGTACTAATTGGGAGAACGTACGTTGTAACGCTGCCAAAGATCTTATTGTGCTAAAAAAATGGTTTGATCAGTGTGTTCTTTCCTTGAATGTCTCTAAAACTAAATTTATGCCTATATCACTGAGATATAATTCTGATTATTTTTTGCAAGACCTTATCACTCATTTTTGAGGAGATGACCAAAATAGAAACTGCTTTTGTGAATCTATCCAAAGGGTAACTTCTTATAAATACTGGGTTTTTATAAATGAATATCGGGGTTTCAAAGCCTTGCAGTATATATTCTATTAAATATATCTTTACAAATAATACATCATTTAAAAGAGCAACTCAAACAGTTTTTCTACATGCATTCAATATCATTGTCATTTGCCACATGACACATATCGAGCTAATAAACGAAAACTTCAATAAGTACCGTTAGGTTAATTGATGCAACCTTCCTTTCAACTCTGTTCTTAAATTAGTTACATCAACTTATAGCAGACACTTTATTTTAGACGTTTGAATCCTAATAAAATGCATTGTGTGAGATCTAGTGAAGAGAAATGTTGTGTAAACATAATTAGTCATTTGCCGCTTGCTATGCTGCCTATAACTCGTACCGATCGCTGATTTGGCGCTGTGATTGGCTTTCAATACGAATCCTTGTTCCAGATCCACACTACACATTTTCTTCTTTTGAGGGTATAAAAAATCAAAATTACTACGTTTCTTTACTAAACTGATGTATCCTAATTGGAATAACAACAAAACTTAAGTAGCACCAGTTATCCTGGCAGCACTTACTAATAAATTATAACCTATATTATTGCTATCATTGGATGTTTTATTTCCAAAATCTTGAACTGTTATCACTTAGTTATGTACAATTATTTTGATATTTTTTTCAAATTACAATTATGATTAGGCCTATATATTTAATTTGGTTATGTAACAAAATGTTACAACTATTAAATAAAGGCTTCATTATAATTTTTTTTTAAATGGACAGGACTGAATAAGTTAATGTAGCCTCGAGCATAAAAAAGTACTTAACACTCTTAAGCCATTCTTAGATTATAACTTAAAAACCATTAAAATCATTATTTTAAAAAATGTATTAAATTAGTTTTAAAAATACAGCAAGATCAAATGGGCCAACCGTAGGGTAGAAGGGGGGAATTGGGTACTAGGTTTTGGAAAATGTACTCTGTAAACTAAACCAAATTGAATATCTTTCTAGTTTTTATGCCTTCATATCAAGGCTTCTAATAGACATCTTTTCACCAACTCTTAAGACCTGCAACTTTTTTGGTTCTATTTAATAAAAATACAAATATTTTTCATACCCAATTGCCCCTAAGGGGGGAATTGGGGACTACACCTGTAAGACATAAGAAAGCCCATATATAAAATAGTGGGGAGATGGGTGTTATTAAGAAAACACAAATAGGATCATTTTAAAATGAATTTGTTGAACAAATATTTTTTCGACAATTTTAAGGAATGTTAACCTAAATTTCGGAAAACTTTACGTTTTTTTAGATAATTAATAATAATTAATCCTTATGACCTAGGATAGTAAAAATTGTATTTAAGGTAGTTTATAAGAGGTACTTTAACATAATACAAGTTAGATTTTTCTAACTTTTACAGAAAAAAATTTACAAGAGGTTAAAACTTTGAAAAAATTTTGTGAAAACCTGTTTGCCTCAACCAATCATACACTGTTAAATTAATAAAAACACTTCAATTCTTTTTTATAAATTAGCTTACTGTAGGGTAGGCCTACTTACTACTAAGTCAATAAAATAAAAACTTATTTTTTCATAGGCTAAATAACAACTAAACAAATAAAAATAAAATCAGTAGTCCGTACCATCTAGAACCAGAAGTATTCAATCTTATTTTCCAGGTTAGCCAATCCATAAATGGCTGAATTACACTTGGGAAAGTAGTCTATATTTCTAAAAACTAATTAGGCCTAGGGGTTTCACTTTAAAACTAGTACTTTGTCATAATCACAAAAAAATAGTAGTACCCATTTTCCCGTAGGGGGGCAATTGGATGCTAAAATGTTCAACCCCTAAAAGCTACCCTTTATAGATAATTTTAAAATTCCAAAACTCTAGCAAACTACTATTAGTATGTATACTTTGGTTTTATGAGGTGAGTGTAAATATTTTGCATAAATTAAAATTGTTATAATGTTTCTATGGTTACTCGGACAAAGTTTGTGAGGCACTTTGTAAATCGAAAAACGTAAGGGTCGAACGAATTATTTTTTAACTTGTTTATATTTAAGGATAACAACTTAAAAAAATGGTGGTGTAAAAAACATAACTAGCTATCTCTACATATTTTTCAATCCTTCCTAACATAAAGGGTTGATTAAAGAAAAAGTTTTTTTAAAGTAGTACCCATTTACCCCCAATACCCAATTCCCCCCTTCTACCCTAATCATCTTAATAATGCCACTCACAGGAAATATTTCCAAAAATCTTATTCAGGCCTTCTGTATAATTAATTAAGTAACAGGATTGAAACATATTTAAAATCATTTAAACGAGTTTTGTTTCAAATCTAATTTATAGAAAAGTTAAATATTTTATGTGTATCAAACATTTGAAATGAAGGATAGGTTACAAACTTAAAAAAAAGACTAAGGCCTTAATAAATTAATCAGGCCTAATACAAAACTAAAAACAATCAATCAAAACCCTTCAACCAAACCTGATTTTACAAATTAAAATACCCTTTTAAATCATTATTTTAAACATTTACTATTTAAAAAAACAACAAAGGGCAAATAGGCCTAACAAGAGTAACTCATTAAAAGAATTTAAAGAATTTAAATCTTTGGCTAACTCCATTGATTGATTAAAAGAATGTTAAACAGTAATAAAAATTCTTTTGATGAATTAAAAATTCTCCTATACGCCTAAATTGATTTTCCCTGTTGGTGGCAACCCTGTACAATTATTATTTTCAGAATAAACACATTGTTTTAATCCCGTATCAAAATCGGCATACAAAAACAAAAAAAATTATATCGCCAATAAGAATATAAGGCATATCAGTCAAATTGAATCAGCGGTCACAAAATATATCAGATGTCACGCTCAACTGCCTATAATTCGTGACCGGCGATCCATGGACCGGCGTTACAATTTCACTTGTTGCGTCTGGGTCAAAATCTGAAAAGGGTACAATCACTGTCCCTTCATAAAAAAATAATGTAGCCTACTGTAATTATTGCTAAAAATGTTTTATTTTGGAAGTTTAGGTCTTAAAATTATTGTCTATACTGTTTAAATCATGAATTAAGAAGAGGTTGGGGCAAAATACTGAGAAAAAACTGGCCAAAGTAGTGACGGTCACGTGTCCCCAATCCCAGTTTTACCGCTACAGATGCGTTTTAAACAAGTTCACCCATCAAATAAGTGAATATAAAACCCACGTTTATATTGTCGGATACAGGGAGATAATCAAATAGCGCTTTTTACGGATGAAACTATATTATTACGACGCCGAGCTCGGTTTAAAGTCGTGTCCCCACCTTAAGCAGTAGCGTCGGTAGTGTAGTCTGTTTCTCATCGTACAGCGACACTAGCGCTACTAGCAGCCGACAACGAGTTTAATTCAGGAGTGTCATGGCGGCGAGCAACGACGGATGTCGGAGTTCGTCGTGTGAAATGAATTTGGACGTGGAGGAAAATTGTTTTGTTCATTAAAATTGCCGTGTCTCATTTTTTGATGTAGCATCGGTACATGATTTATTCTTAATCAAAAGTAAATCACTATCCATCGTAATAGTTTAATTCGTGCGTAATACGGCCCGGTTCCAAATGCCGATTCGTCACTAGCGATAGCGTTCGCCATTTTGAGGTTAGCAGACACAACAAGCGAAATTGTAGCGTCGGTCTGGGAAGTGACGGTCGCGAATTTTGGTTAATTTAACGTGAGATCTGCTACATTTTGTGACCGGTTTTTCCATTTGACTGATATACCTTATATTCTTAATGGTGATGTATTTTTTTATTACGGCCGATTTTAATACTTAGTAACATGAATTGGTAAACAATGTGTTAATTATGAAAATAATGATGCAGGGTTGCCACCAACAGGGAAAATCAAATTGTGCGGGCATTTTTAGTTCCAGAAGCAATTTTTTACAACTGTTATACATTCTTTTATTTAATCTGAAAATGAAATTAGCTGATAGAAATTCTTTATATTCTTTTCATAGCTTATTCTTTTTAGGAGTATTTGCCCTTGTTTCTGTTTTTACGGTATACATTTTTTTAAATAATTATAAAGGTATTTTAATGTATATTTAAAATCAAATTTGGGTGAAAGTTTTTGATTGATTGTTTTTAAGTTTGTATTATGCCTATATGCTTTAGATTAATTTATTAAGTCCATAGCTTTTTGACTTTTGTTACCTAACCTTTGTTTGAAATGTTTGATACATAAAAAATGTAACATGTCCAACATTGAAACAAAATTTTTTTAAATGCTCCTAAACATTTTTTAATTAAGTTACTTAATTAATTAAAATACAGTATGTCTTAGTAATATTTTTTGAAATTTAACTTGTAAGTAGCATTTTTTAATTATGACAAATAATTTTTTAATGATAAGATTTTTAATTCCATTTGGTCATCTGTTTTTGCTGCAGTTTAAAAAGCAATTTAATACATTTTGAAAAATATAATGTTTTTAATGTGTTTGAACTTACTCTAAGAATAGCTGAACGGGTTTTCTTTCTTTTTTTAATTTTATTTTTATGCTCTAAACTATAACTTATTAAGGCCTAAGCCTATTTTTAGAAATTTGTAATGAAGGCATTTAATCGTTGAAACGTTTTGATACACAACCACATTAAACATACCGTGATCATTTAAATGTAATTTTGAAGAATTTCAAAATAATTTTTCATGACTAAATAATAACAATGAATGATTTTGGAAATAGAACATCCTATACATCTTAAGCCATTAAAAGTATTTTGTATTATGCACCTAATGATTCAGTTATTTTAACACTATTGTATTGTCTTCTAATTACTGAAAAGGCCTATATTAGAAATCAAATTCTTCCTATTTCAGACTATGAAAGGAACAGATGAAGATTTTACATTGATTACATTGAAGATTTTTAAATGAAACAACAAACATGTAATGGAAGTCATATCCATGTAACTGAGGTCACGCATTGTAGCAGAATGTCACATTTAAAATTTTTTATTTAAAAATATGTATGGTCAAAATATATATAAATGGTTGTATTTTTTCAATTAAGTACAGTTTCAAGATGGTACATAATAATTTTCATGACGATGGAATGGAGTAAACACATTGTGAGGTTAAAAAACCGGACCAAAACTTGTATTTGTAGGTGAATTACATCTTTTCTAAGCTATTATTAAGATATAGGTCAATCAAAAGTAAGAGGACTGTAATATATTTATAAACAGTATATGTGAGCAACAAAAAATATGAAATACAATGGGTTTCCCCTTTTATTTCATCATGTAATATTGATTTATCTGGGTGTGACCTCTATTACGAAAAATGGGAGTTTCCTATATAAAACTGTCTCTCTCATTGACATACATGGGTAATGGTGCTTTCTTTATATTTTCTCATTTTCTATAGGGTTCAAAGTATTAAAAAATGTAACTGTCATTTAGATACCAAGTAATAACTTTTTAGTTTTTTCCTACTTTGCAACTGTACCCTTTTCAGATTTTGACCCGTCAGCTAATCTCAAAATGGCGAAAGCTATCGCTAGTGACGAATCGGCATTTGAAACCGGGCCGTATTATGCACGAATTAAACTATTACAATGGATCGCGATTTGCTTTCGTTGAAGAATAAATCATGTATCACTGTTACACTCATCAATTATACATGGCAATTTTGGTTAACAAAACTACTTCTCTCCACATCCACGCTACTGCCGATACCACTGAAGGTGGGGACACGACTTCTAACCGAGCTCGGCGTCTTAATAATATAGTTTCATCCATAATAAGCGCTATTTGATTAGGCCTATCTCCCTTTATCCGACAATATAAACGTGGGTTTTAAATTCATTTATTTGATTGGTGAACTTGTTTAAAACGCCTCTTTAGCGGTAAAACTGGGATGGGGGACAAGTGACCAGAATTTTACTCAGTGTTTTGCAGATTCTGAGCTTTCTTTCAATGTCTATTTCTAGATGTTTTGTGCTCTTTGACTGTTTCGTAAAAAATATGCAAACTGCTGCTTATTCGTCTCTCTTTTCCCTCGAGTATTTAGCCTTATTTAACCAAATATATCGCGTTACAGGTTATGTGTAGTAGACATTTTTACTTAAATGCTTTTAATATTGCTAATTAATTAATAGATTTGAAAGCAGGAATAAGTTCAAATAAAAGTGATATGTGAAAATATGTGCGCTGTTGGATTTTGCATGTGTTTTAATGGGAGATTGGTGGTTAGGCTTGGCAACTAAGGTGACATACTTTCGTTCTATGGTTCTTAAATATATTCTTTTCAATATTTAGGGTATTAAATGCATAAATTCTTGTTCCTTATATTTTATATAAAACTGCTATTCCAGAAATCTTACTAAATTACATTTAGTAAGTTATCTATATATTAAGAGTTAAAAACTTCATACTATGCTGGTTGTTAACAAAGGATATGTTTTCAATAATAATTATTATTTAGTTTTCAATAATAGGCTAATTATTATTTAAAACATGTATGGGTCATTCTCACATAAAGAGATAATTTAAGTCCTTAGGTTAAAAAATGCATTTTATAAATAATGTTGTTGAAATAAAATATTTACCCAAAATATGTGTATGTTTATTTATTCAACCCATATAATTCTTTGTTTGTGAATATCAAATTGTTGCCAAAAAATGCCTTCCCTAATCCCATTCATCAATTCGGTCGCCGTCCCAACCTATATCAATCAAACTTACATGCCTGTAAAAATGAATAAAATAAGTAGATATATTTTATAATCTAGGTCAATATGTCTGTTTTAACATAAATTTATTAATTAATAACAGTATCAAAAGAAAAATTTCATTTCAATATTAATAATTGAATGGAATCAGCTGTCCTAAAAATACACGGCGTCCGAACGTGAGTTTTTAAAACTCCCACAGAAAGACCAGCTCCCGTCTTCCATGATCCCAGACGACTGAGGTAGTGTTGAAAATGGTGCAACGTGAGTTCCCTTATCATTTCGTGAATTAAAAACCAGTTTTAAAATAGATATATCACCAAAACAAGTTAAGAAACTTGCAGTACCTTAATTGTAAATCAATTCGGTCTCCAGTATTACTTTTATATAATCATAGAAACAATTACACTACCAATATCAATCAAAAGCTATTGAATGGTGTAACATAACCTAGAAATGAAAACAATCTAGGTAGCTTGTTCTGAAAACGACAGAGCCAAGAAAGTGAAATCGTCAATTCGGAAGTCGTCATTTCGGTCGGCCTACCGAATATGATTTTGGCGAACGAGTTGACGAATTTACATTGAAAAACAGTCATAATGTTGCTTTACCACATTTACCTTAATATTTCTAACAGAATATTATTACTAACTAACAAAATAATATTAAAACTAAAGCAGATATTTAATTTATTTTTTTAAAACACATTTTTTTAAACTGGTTCTTTCCATCTGTTATTTTTAGGTTATTACTTCATATTCCTATAATGTTGGGAAAATAAATGTTCTGCCAAGTCACAAATTGTTTAATTTTAATAGAGACCACATATTTCTTAAGCGATAAAACTCTTTAAAGTTCATTTTGATCGCGGCTGCGTCATTTCGGTCGCCGCCACGTCATTTCGGTCGCTGCTACGTCATTTCGGTCGCCTTGAATTTAGTTAAAATATACCAATTAATAATGAAATTAAAAAAATATTAAAATACCCAGTTTAACACTTGAAGACGTCTTGTAAAATTTCATGAAAAATGTTCTTTTTAAGTAATTTTTTCACGGACTAATTGAGTTTTTGATAGTTGTAAGACCTAAATTTTTTACGTTTGAGCCAAATTTATGAAATTGAAGTCATTTAACCATTTTAAATCAAGTATCCATTATAATAGTTAAGACCCTCATTACATTTTAAATACGTTTACATGGTTCATTGAAGTATTTATTTTTATTTTTTACATTTTTTAACCATTGATCATGATGAGTCCTGATCCATTAAAAAATTGAGAAGAAATAGAAAATAAAAAAATTCAGCACTGCTGCTTTGAAAATAGTTTCTTAAAGGTATTTGAAAACAAACTATAGCCTGTACTTTAATATATTTTTCATTTATTTATTTTTGATTTTATTGCTTAAATTATCTCTTTAGGCTATATGAGAATGACCCGTATGTGTAAGTAGGATTTTTTCATAATCTTACAGACAATTTAATGCTGAAAAAATGGTAGACTAGTTATATAACATAATAGAATCATATGAAATTGGAATTTTTTATATATTTTTGAAATTATGCTTGTAAATTATCTCAAAATGGCGCAGCATTTGAAGAAATATAGTTGGCAGTGCCAGGGTTAACTTGCCTATTTCCTTGGTTTTCATGCAACGTGGTGTTGCAGCAGAGGAAACAAAGCACTTCGCATTACAGAGCAGCGCTGTGTCACCCGATAACTGTTTGAATCAATAAATCGGTATCTACAATAAATAGATATATCGATACCTATGTCGTTTGTATGAGGTGTTCGACTATCGATAGTTCCCCACCCAACAACCCCGATTCCCACAGTCCCCTAGATAGGATGTAGCGTGCACCTTCTGCGGAGCTTGTAACAGTAGTTTTTTTTAGATTAAGCCACCAAAAACAATCAAGTGAATTTACTGAGAGGCCAAGCATGAGAACGAGAGTAACTGTGAGGGCTATTACTTGTAATATATTGTGTCTTGTGAATAAGAAATACCTACCAGTCTTACAACTTAGCATCAGTGAGATAGCATTTTCACAAAAGTAGCCTAGGCCTACAGCATGAAATCACTAAAGGCCCTTATAGACGGGGACAGTAAAACGGTCAGAAGACCGGACAGTAGAGACCTGTTCACATTGCTCCTCTTCCATTTAAATCAATGTTAAAATAATCGGAGCGATACTAGCGCTCCATAAATTTCTTCTGTCCGCTGAACTAATTTACTGTCTCCTCCTATCTATTAACATTGCGAGCGGTCAGTAAAAATACTGGACAGTAAAATCAAACATGTTTGATTTTTGGACAGAAGTCTGGACAGTAGAAAAATATCAAGCAACGTCGGGCATGGTCAAAACTTGGATGGGTGACCGCGCGGAATCGCGACGCTGCGCCGAGCCGGCCGCCGCAATTTTTTGCACAGGGTGTTTTGAAACTCGAAACTGGATCCATTTGTTATCAGTGGCGGATCCAAGGGGGGGCAAAGGGGGCAATTGCCCCCCCCCGAGAATGTGGGGAAAAATCGTAACAAGAGTGTTCACGAAACTTGCGATCCGCCGCAAAAAACGCGCGTATTTGCCGATCGCGAATAAACAGCAAATTCAGCTTTAAGAAACTCGTGATCGGCCGCAAAAGGTATAGCGAATAAAAACTAGCAATCGGCCGCGATAACGATCGAAACGGCTAAATAAACTTTGCGGAATTCGTGAACGGCCGCGTAATACGATAGCGCGTGTCAGCCGATCGCGGATAAATAAATAGCCGATCTAGCTTTGCGGAGCTGCGATCGGCCGTGAAAAACTATCTTGAGTGTTTGCCGATCGCTGATAAACGGCAAATTTAAAGCTGGTTAAATCTTGGTTACGGACAAGAATTGTTGAAGAGAAGTTGAACGGACTATGTCTTTTTGCATACATCGTTGTGAATGTTGATAATGTAATCGAGCGTTATGCTAAGGTATAAAAAGAAGTCCCGATCTAGAACTTATTATTTAGTTTTAAGTTTTCTGGAGAAAGTATTCAAGTATTGTAAATAATAAACTTATGGCTTGAACCTCTAAACAAGTCTTTTCTTCCCTAATTACCTACACTTTAATAAATAAATCCAATAAAAAACTGTAGTTTTTCATTGAAAATTGAGCACGTTTTTGTCTCTAGATTGTTTAAAAACACGAGTTTTCAGTTCAAATTTTCAAAAATTTTCCGGGGGGGGCCCCGTACCTCCCAGACCCCCTGGAAGGTTACCCTCAAAATCCTACTTGCCCCCCCCAAACTTATGCTCTGGATCCGCCACTGTTTGTTATTTTTCGGTTGGTTTCTATATACCTTTCACATATTTATTTATAACCTCTGTAGGTATCTAATTTAAATTTAGGACGTATAGTAAAGTCTGATCTGATCAAACTTCTAAATTACGGAGTATCTAGTTCATGGCTATTACCATTAGTTACTTTGGATTTTAAAGCATAATATCCTAAAAAGAATTAATTTACAAGATTTATAACGTGACGATAAAAATCTTCTTGATTTGGTTTTAAAAAACGACCTGACAAGAAGCATCTAGTAACATTGAACTTCTGTTTTTTCTGTAGAATCGTCCGACAATGGGTGCGTTTAGCCGCAGTCACCGGTGGCTAACCGGTTACCATAGGCACTAATAGGCAAATCCACCGCATCTTGACAATCAACAATGTCTGGTTACTTACCGAATCCACCGTAAACACAACATCGGTGGATGCACAACAATGGTCGGTAGGTGTTACATCCACCACTACCGCTCACTTATAATAGGTTAGTAGATTACCCACCGGTGACTGCGGCTTAACGCGCCCATTTTGTTCAGATCCAGATTAGGTCCTCTTTAAGCCAACTTCAAAGTATTTATATTATACAACAATGTAGCAGCTGATTGACGTTGTCCTCTTATGTAACAAACGACATGTGGTTATTACGTAAAAAACTTTAAAACGTCTCGTGATTATTACGAGATACGTTTAAAAAGGAAATTCGCTAATAAAACTAAAAGGGGGGCAAGAGCACATTTTAAAAGATGTAATGAAATGTTTAACGAATTAGTATTTAACATATTATTTCAGTGCGTAGATCTCATCAGGATTTTCTAAATTTAATACGCACCTTTATTTATTAAATTACTTCAGATTATTTCGTTGAAAATTTCGTAATTTCATGGTATCCGGATCCTACAAAGAAAATACAATAGAAGATTGTTTTGGGAAAGGCGGCTATCCAAATGTATTTTTCTCATATAATTCAACATATCGCTTGAACCTAATTGAATTAGTTACTTAAAATATACTTAATCAATGACTATAATGGTGTAAATTTGGGAATAAATTACCAAGTTTCTACCTTGTCCAACAACTAAAAATGGGGACCTTTTTATATTTATAATATTTATATGCTTAATATTTCACATTTATGGCCTTTGTAATATGCAAAACATTTTAAAATTTGTTAGAAGTTACCTTATGAAAATATAAACATATTAACTGTGAAAAATTCGTCATCGTAATATTAAGTGGACACGTGTTTCGCATTAATTATTTATATTGCAATAGATCGCCAATCGCCAATTGAACTGTAATGAAAAAATGCTATAGTTGGCTAAAGATTTCTGTAATAATTTCAGAAAATTTTTATTATTCATTTTTTGGGCCGAGTTAGAACTTGTTACTCTGTGCTAAAATCGCTCACAAATCACAAAAAATCTTATTTATGTGTGTAAAGTTTGAAGTAGATGCCTGAAATAGCTCAAAAGCAATGTTAAATTATATGAGAAAAACATACAGACAGATAACTGCCTGACGGGGCAAAATTTAGAAAGAAAACAATTCTTACTGTATTTTTATGTTAAAAAATCCGGTTCTGCATAGCGCTATAAACCTGTTACACCCCTAAACGTAAACAAATAAAAATAAAGTTGACATAAGCTGTTCAAAATTTGTTTCTCCAGAGGCTATAATTTTTGTATGTTATAAAAAAGATTTATATTTTATTATTTATTTTGGTATAGCACTCATATATCTTACAATTTGTTAAAAGCCCCCAAATGTTTATAGCAAAAAAACTTCCTGATGTTATTATGCAAAAGGGTGGCTACAATATTCATAAATTGCACAAAAACATTAATATATTAATATATAATTTATATACAACCGGTTAAATAGTAATTCACTATTATAGTAAGTTTTAAAATAAATTTAGATAATGGATTTTTCAAATCACGGCTCCAAATGCATTTGTTCTTTATGGTAAAGATAGATAGTAGAGGAGGTTTCAGTGATTGCTGGCAGATAGCGGCAGAGTCAACCCATATGATCAGCATAAGGAACAACTGTGAACCAGGCTCTACTGTCCGGTCTTCTGACCGTTTTACTGTCCCCGTCTATAAGGGCCTTTAATCACTTAATCACTTTAATAAGACAGGTACCTCATGGAGGACATTACCCTGAATATGAGTGAAGGATGAGTGTGATGATCGTGATGATAGTGGCGCGATCTTGTAACTTAGCCTTGTTACTGACTAAGGTTGGCATGTTCCTTAGACAGGATTGTTAATTAATAGATAAACTAACTAAATGAACCAAATTAATATTTAAGTCATAGGCCTAGCTATCCTATGAAGTTGAGATCAATTAAACCTATCTCAGTAACTTTTTAGTGTCAAGAAGCTAATCCACAGCCCAAAGTTTCACTTCTTTCAGTTTCATTAAGTTGGCCTGTTGTCCTTACAAAATTCTGACAAAGGGCTTACAGTTAGCTGTTGTGCAACATCAATTGATTTTCAAGGCTCCCAGGAACTTTCCCACTAATTCTTCTCTCCCCATAGCGATGAATTGCAAATAAACATTAAGCTCGACGCGAATTATATCACTTTTCTCAGTTAAACTTACAAGCTGTTAACTTTATAGACGTAGGCCTACGTGGATTTCTGGAATATTCCTGCACTCAGCCAAGGTTTCACAATGAACGTCCGCCATCGATTGGACTTAAGTTTTAGGCCTAAATGAAAATGTAAGACATTGATGATTAAAAGTTTAATCTAAATTTATATTAACAGTAAAGGAGACGTTATAAACTAAACTTACCACAAAATGCTAATAAATAAGTCAAATCTTCGTCAACTTTCGAAGTCCCACTTCCACTTCTAAACCTTGAACTGCTGCCAGCCAGAAGCAACAAAGTGAATAACGGAATGAATATTAATGGCGGAAGGCGGATGTTGCGAAAGCCCGTCCTTCTCAGGGTCCGGTTCAGAGGAGGTTGCGGGGCACATTGGATGACGTCATGATGTTGGCCCATTTCACATATTCCGCAGGTCAGGTCTATGACGTTGACGATGGCAGACGACAGTGTCATCTGTCATCATTCTGTCCGCCCATGTTCAACTTGCATTTAAATTGAAAGATTTAAGATTCAAGATCCTTTGTCATAAAACACAAATACAGTGCATGGACAAACGTCAAAATTTGTGTACAAATATTATAGCCTAATATTTACAAACATATTAAAAATACTAAAACTAATGATTCAAACTAATATTGAATTAGCAAAATTGAGCGTTAATTAATAATGGTGAGTGATTTATAATTAAATCTTGATGGAAGTTGTCAGTCATAAACAGAGGATTGATTAAATTCAATTCCGATTTATTATCTCAAAGAACCATAGAGCAAATAGATAAATCTATCTCCTTGCCCCCTTCTTATAGCCTCGTGTCGGCTGGAACCACCTCAAAAGGCTTATTTATTTATTTATTTTTGTTTTTTAATTTAGGCCCAGAGAGGGGACCGACCCCCCAATATAATAAATTTAAGACATAGGCCTAGGCAGATTTCTGGGGGTGCCAGGGGTTCTCCGGCACCCCCTGATTATTTGGCGGCCAAAGGGGGAATCAATTTTCAATATAACTTTGGCTTTTATATAAATTACATACATATAGGGCAAAATAAAATAGATATTTTATTGGAGTATGCATGCCTGCAATTAAGACCTAAATCCGCCCATGAACATTGACAAGTAAGTCATTCTACACTAGTCAGTTATACTTTATATAGGGCGTTTTTTTAAACGCAACCCAAAATTATATTTCTTCACTGAAGGATTAACCCTTAAGGTCCCCCGGATTTGACACCACCCACTATATTATTTTCTTTAGGGATACATAAAAAGTGGTAAGGCCTACAATTCACAAGATTCAGCGCAAAAAAAAAACAACATAACAAAACTAATGCAAGAAATTCGGAATTATTTAAACAAAAAACACCCTGTACTTTATACTTTTCTTGAAATGGCGACCTACCCAGGTAGGTATTTTTAAGCCAAGCTAAACAACAGATGAGTGAAGAATGGTTGTGACGCGATCTTGTAGTCTTGTCACTAAGGCCGACATGTATGTTCCTTAGACAATACACCGCATCAAACATAGGCTTGCTCGTACATGGTAAATATTATATATATATATATATATACTGGTAAAAAACAGGACCATAGTCTTTTTGTACGAGTGTGCGCCCAAGTGTTTTTGTGAGCATTTTTCTAGGGCCTAATGGCTCCTAGGTTTTTCTGAAAATTGATTGTGGTCTAAAAATTTATTTAGGCTACTAAATCTTTCCTTTCATAACAGTGCATAATATAATTTGCTCATGTTTGTTGAATATAAACTCTGCATTTATTTCTTAAATTGTTTTGTAGCAGTCTCCTCTTAGGGGTTTTATGAGTTTGATTTCTCATAGGGTTAGACCTTTTTAGGAAATAAAAGGTTTGCAGTGATTGTGATCTGTGGCTGCAGCTGAAAAATTTAATCCGTAAAAGCTTTCTTCTGAAGAATCGGAATTGTCTCGATTGCACATGAAAAAGATTTCCTTTCTTGACTAAAAACCCAATTTCAAAAATCTGTTACATTTGCCAAAACATTAAGATATCACCAACTACAGTAAAAATCAGTTTTTTTACTTGATGACCAAGGTAGTAGAAAAAGAACACTAAGTCTTTACACCCAAAACAAAATATCTGGATGGTGAAGCTGCCTGTAACTAACTCTTAACTAGGCCTAGGTTGTTTGTAGCTAAATGACTTATTTGCATAGCCTACTTGAGTGAGCTTTCAATGAGGTTTTGGTTTAGTTTTTGACTTAACAGAAAGAAAATAAATATCTAAAATAGGCTAGGCCTATCTCGATTCGAAAGCAGCCCTAAGTTTTAACTACCAAACAATCAATCATTCCTAAAACCACCATTTCATTTCCAGCATGTTGTAAAGTATCTTCCAAGGTAAATTACTCTGAATTAAGACAAGTATTTAGGTGAAAGAGAGCATTGTAGGTTAAAATTAGGGATGGCATCAAAATATCTATACATCGTAAATACTGATGATTTTGGTTCCGATCTATTGGAAAAAGGATATTGAATTTGGTTCTGTCGAAATCGTATCGGTGTGTCGATATTACTTTTCCGATACTCAAAGGCTTTTGAAGACAAATTTTAAGGAGTTTAGTATTATTAAGGCTGTTTCCAGGCAGTAAAAATGTGTACTCCATTGTTTTGCCCTTTAAAAGCCAATAAATCTCCCCTAGTAAGATTTTGAAAATCTTTAGTTCCGTGGTGGCAATACCTGTTTCTGATTCATCCTTGAACTTACAAAATTGTGTGTTCTTTTTCTCCAGAGATACCCTTTTTTCGATATATTGGAAATATCAATATTTTGCTCCCGATACATCCTATGTCTCGGATATTAATGGTTCTGATACATCGAAAAAGCGATATATCGATCTTTTGAAAAACAATTGCCATCCCTATTTAAAACTGAGGACCACTGATTTCTAGCCTACCTAACTGCAGCCTGGAATCTTTCATCATGCACTAATATGGCATTGATAATATTTATGGTGAAATTATAAATAGACCCATGACATGGTTTTTTAAGCGCCAGCTTGAGTTTTTATCTACTAGCTGATGGTATCCTACTTTGCTGGGAAAAGTAAACAAATAATACAAAAGTGAACAAATATTACAAACAAATAATAGTGAATAAAAACAAATACATCAGCTTTTCAGCCCTTCTCTTTATATTGTGCCTCAAGGGAAAATGTTATCAAAAAACTACATTATTTTCTCTGGGATATCTGGGATGGGATTTTCTCACCAAGATATTTCATTCATGTACGGTATAGGGTTGATAGGGGTCAGACTTATGGTTTTCTCAAAAGTTACAGGTAGTTTGGGCTATCATATATAGATTTTATGGATATGGACCTTATGGATATTATCTACATATTGATAGACATATATTAATAGGCAAGCATGATTTTTTGTAATCCTTTTTTCTCAGCCTGTGGGTTGTCGTAGAATAATGTTAACACACGGTTAGAAGTCTTTCCTGAATATGTACACAACAATCCCATTGTAATTTATATACTCGTAGAACAAAGAATTTGAAACTATACAAAAATTAACAAGAGCTTTATGAGTTGCCACGTTGGTTGTAGAATAACAACAAAATTTGAAGAAAAGCATGTTTTATTGGAGTAGTAAGTTAAAAACAAAACTGGTTGAATTTCGACCAGTAGGCTATATATACTCCCCAAGATCACCGGATTTGTCCCCACTATATTATTTACTTTGGCGATGCATAAAAAGGAAGGGTTACCGTACAAAAACAATTCACAGGTTATTCAGCAGCTCAAAACAAACGTAACAAATTTAATAACAAGAAAACTAAAAGAGGTACGTTGCAAAACATGTTCAGGATTTTTTTGGAGAGAGCACAACTTCGTTCAAGTGCCAATTGCGGATTGTTTGAAGACATAATGTAAACTAAATGTGATCAAACTTGGATCAACAAAACAATACTCATTTCATCTATATTATAATGTGCATTATTCAATCATAAACTTGGGTTGCATTTTGAAAAAAAAAACACCCTGTATTAATATATAGTTGCTCAATGTCTATGAAATATCAATTATGGGCAATTAATTAATTAAACAATACATAAAGACTAATCCTCATTTCATTAATGGTAGCTTCAAGAGAAATGTCACAGTAGAAAATTACTTAACAAGTAAGCAATCCTAATACAGTTCTGGGTATTTTTTGCTGAAGGGAGAAAGTGTGGAATTGTATGTTCAGCTAAGAAATAAAGCTGTGTATGTTGATTAAAAACCGTTTTTGAAACGAATAAGCTAATTCCTCATTTGAAGCTAATCAATAAATCTGGTCACGTTTGTCTAGAGCTGTGATGAAGTATTAATACCATGAAGTGTTATTGCTGTAAGAATTAAGTAGCAAAATTAAGTGGCATACTAACTATAATGCTCATTTTGGGGTGGATAAAATATAAACCAGTAACTTATAAGCTACTTTAATAACAAATGAAATAATGTTTAAATTAAACATCAAATACACAGTATAAATCCAACATATATTTATTAATAAGATTATTTTAAACAAAAAATTCAAATACTGTAAAATTAAATATTTAATACAATTAAGAGTATGAAAAAATATAAAAATATGGTATCCAAGTTTCAGTAGATGTAGTTGAGAGAGAGACAAGGCTAATCAGAGTTTGTAAACCCCAATTTTGGTGTTATTCAAGGGATTTTGCAGTCGTTGTGTTTTCTTTAGTTGTTCTTATTTCCAAGCTCCAACCGCAATCCTGAGAACAGATTTTAGAAAAAATAAATACATGGCGCTAACGCACGTAGCGCTGGAGACACAACCCTTATGATTACTATGGCACTAGCACACTCTAGACGTGGCAGGGGCAAAACTGATATTGAACACGGCCTAATGAACACGGCCTAAACATTACACAGAGGTCATATGTTAAAAGGCTCCAAATTTTGCAATTTATAAAAATTTTCCGTGGGAGGGCCCCTGGACCCCCCCCGTCCTGCAGGGGGGTTTTCAATACATCCCGGGCCACCGATGTGCCATAGCTCCAGTAATTTTTTCTTAAAAAAACTATTATTATTTTTGGAAATTAAGCCATGGTGATATCTAGCAAATGTCCGCGAAAATCAAAATCAAAATAAACCATCACCAAAATTAAAAAGACGAAGAAATTAATAATAGACAATAACCTTTTGCTCCTATTATTGGGTTTCACTCACCTTAGTAACACTTCCTTTTGGGAAATGTTGGGACTTGTCAAATTAATGAAAAACACACACAACTCACATGCAACACCCACGACAAACACACAAACATTAAATATACGAACATATTTAATGTTTGAGCATCTGTCGTGAGTGTTGCATGTGATTTGTGTGTTTTTCATCAACTTGACAAGACCAAAAGGAAATTTTACTTAGGTGAGTGAAGCCCAAATAGGAACAAAATAATAATCCTCACATAAGAAACATTACATTTTAAAATAGACCTTGAAAAAGAATACAATTTTAGTGAGACCTTACCTATTTTTCCTGTTTAGGACAATGTCACAATGATCATCCTTGTCAATTCCCTGGAGTGTTAGCAAAATCTTTGTCAGTGGTTGTTGGATTTCATTGTCCATTGCTTATGTTTCAATCGTGAATTCTGTTTGAAAACCTAAAAAATAATTTGCTTTGTGTCGTTCATTAAGCATTACCCAGAGGACACATGCCAAGCAGTATACGGTGCAACTAAATGCTTTAAAAAACTTGAATGAGCGAACGCAAAAACCAACATAAGTCTGGAGAAACAATCTTTTGACAAAATATAAGTAATTACATTACATAATGATTAAAATGATTTTGATAGGGTGCCAATAACAGGTATTGACAGGTCACACAAACCAAATTCCAAAATGTATGTGATTTTACTGTCTAGCGGACGAGAAAACCTCTAATCCTCTATAAATAAAACTACAGCCATTGTACTCAAAACCATATTGATATAAAATTTGCAGGTAACTATATAGGCCTATGCCTGTGTTTTAACTATAGGCTTAACATATATTGATGTAAAATTTGTAATTCTGATTGCAGCCGATACAGGCGCAGCACAAATTTATGTACAACTAGCAGTTGCCCGTGGCTTCGCTCACGATAAAAAATACAGCTGATCTTACTTCTGCTCTTTGAAACTGTCAAATTTTAGTGCGCACAGCTGTTTACATTTCTGTATTTGAATGTTTACATCCTTATCAAATGTAAACATTGAAGCTAAGGACGTTCACGGGGCGTAGCCCGAGGGGATTTTAAGGAAGTAAATAGGCCTATATGTTTCCCAGGTTCAAGATCTACCTCTGTGTAAAACTTCAACCCAGTCGGATCAGTATTTTCCGAGTTCACTTGTCCCATACATACATACATACAGAAACCACCTCTTCTTTATAATAGTATAGATTTGTAATTCTGATTGCAGCCATTATAGGCGCAGCACAAATTGATGTACAATTTGTAATTCTGATTGCAGCCATTTTAGGCGCAGCACTAAATTTTTTTAATTTTTAAATTTAAATTTTGTTTTTTAAATTTGTTTTCTTGAATTCCCTTGATAAAAGGGGGTAAATTTTGAAAAAAACTTTAAACCGGCAAACAGATGTTTTTTCTCAAAGAGAGACAGCCTGTGACTTTCAGCATACCTATCTCTATATGCCTAGTGTTGTAATGGTGAGATCTTAAACCATAACATATTACGTTTTGATTCTTAATATAAATGACAAGCTCTAAAAAGTATAGGCAAGGGACAGAGAGTATATTGAGTTCCCTAAAAAGTCACTACAGTGCCCATGGTGGAAGCTTAAAAATAGCTCGAATGGCTTTTTTTGCCAAACAGAGATCTTATTTAAATGGGTTTTGGAGCATCCCCATAACGCTAAGGAATACAAAATATGAGACTCAATTAATTAGGCTATGGTAAACTAGTTTTGACAAGTCAATGTTGTTAAAGCTACTGGTTCTTCGCAACACGCAGTCTCTTTTTGAGTTTATCGATCTGGTCAGACCAGGTAAGGAAGGCACTGGTCCAACCTCACTCCTAGGAAGTCGATTGATTCCAAAGAACCGAGTCTTTCCTCGCCAATAAAGACATCGATTTCCAAGTCAGGATTTCGGATGTTCCTTTGCAAGGTTTGAATGCGGAGATACCCTATCTTACCAGCGTTTAGGCTTAATTTACTGTTAGAAAAAACTGGGCAAGTTGATTGATTTTTGGAGAAGTTTGGATTTTGAGATCATGAAGATCTGAAGCCTTGGTAAAGAGAGTTGTATAATCCGCAAACAGGAAAAAATCCTCGACCGGCACTGCCCCTGACATATCATTTATATATATATATATTTATACATATATCAGGAACAGTACCGGACCGAGAATCGAGCCCTGTGGAGCTCTGCTGGTGATGATTTTTCAGAGGATCTGTGGGTTTAAATTTTAGATTTTCTTTGGCGTTGAATTTCAACACATTGTTTTCAATTTTCCATGAAAGAATTCAGCCACTTGAAAGCTGGGCCTTGAATTCCAAGAGCCTTTGATTTGGAAGAAAGAATTTGAGCATCGACACAATCAAACGCTTTTGAGAGGTTGGCGAAGCAGCCAATCACCGACTCTCCCTCATCCAATGCATCTATCTATGCACTGATTTACACAGTCAGCATGGGAAAAGATATTTCAATGGCTGATTATGATACTGTTTCACAAGCAGACCAAATTACAACTTTAAGCTGATCAACTTCAAATCGCTCAAATCAAATAGTCAAATCGCTGAGCAATAAGAGCCAATTTTGTGGATTTATTTTTGCGAAATCCATATTGCTTTTTCGAGATTGAAATGATAACTACTCACATTAACTATGATGATGAAACTTACTTACAATTATAAAATACTCATAAAAAATATACTTACATCATAGACAAGGGAATTCCAACTTGCCTAGGCCCCGTCCAATTCACCCCAATTTCGCTTGAAAGCCAAATGCCGCGCTTTATATATTTAGATGTGCTATTATATAAATTCCTAAATATATTGGCACTGTGGCTGTAGCTAGAAGTATAATTACATAATTAATGAATTTACAGGAATTATCCTAATCCTAATTTTTCACTAATTCAGTATTTTCTATCACAATAAAGTGCTAGTGAGCTCAGATAGCCTAAAAACACTGAGCCTACAAAATGGATGATATTGGTTGGTTGGAAGACGTGAATCTGAAACTAAGAAACCGAACCGAAATCATTATCTCAGACATGGAATGGGCGAAATCGAATATGCCCCGCATCCGCCTCTGAACCGGACCCTCATTCGCTGCAATGCGCATGCGCACGAAAGCGGTTCCAGTGCCAGTTCTGTGGACTGCGCCACTCGCCACTGTTACTATATTTGTATATGGTTTATTATTATTATTATTATTATTATTATTATTATTAGCTGAAATTGTAGGTGTCTTAAGCCTAGTTTACACTAGTATCTAAAAGCAGTGTCTAAAAGTGTCGTCACTTGGACACTCTAATAAACATTGTTGTTATGCCGATATATGTTTACCAAAAACAGTTAATTCAACCGTAGTGGGCCTAATCAGATTTTCATACTAAGTATGAAAGAAATTTGTTCGTAAATAAATTCAACTTTCATAACTTCATAAGCGATCATAACTTCCGCTTCCGCCAGTTCTGTCACTAGCACTAGCGAATTAGAGTAGGATTCACGTAAGTTGGCCAAAGCATGTACTAACCATCTCATCAAAAATTTTTATACAAGTCACATTGAAAACATTGTTGGTTACACATGGTGTCTGTTTACATTTTCTCAGAACTGTCAAATCGCCACGTTGCGTTTGTTTACAAGTTGTTATAGGTTATAGAATGTTTACAATATCGCCTATTTTTAGAAGTTTTTATTTCCATTCAATCTTTTTACATAGCTGCCAAGGTTTAATTTGATTATATTTCTTGATTTACAAATATTTTAGTTTGTTTAACTGCTTGTTTATTTTTCCTGGGCCAATTTTAATAAGTTTTGACCGCAATATGAAACAATCTCTCTTTTCAGACACTGACTTGCAGCAAGTAATACTGGCTATTCAAAAACTCTCCTATATTTCTTTGTAAATATTATTTCATTACAAAATCTTAGACTATTAACCATGCCGCATCCATGACACATCATCTCCCTGTTAATACATAATTTATTTGGAAAAGCCCCTTAGTAATATTTTAAGCCGCGCAAGTGAACTTCCAGTTGCAAATTGCATCAGAACTTTCCCTTTATTGCAAGTGCTATACTAAAACAGATGTTCGTTGACAATGTTTTCAGCACAGCTGGATTTTATGGTTAAGTTCGTAAGAAGATAATAGTTTGTTTACTTTCGTTTTGGCCAACTTAGGTGAATCCTACTCTAATAAAATGTTTTTTGCGTAAACCTCTAGTGTCCCTAGCCTAAGCTAAAACTGACGCGTTCTAATGTCGACACTGCTACATGCTTGTGTAAACTTAGCTTTTATTTCAGTTCGCGATCTCCGGCTATGACCACTGCGCTACTAACCGTGTCATATGATGTTTTTAACATATGATATTGGTAAACACAGCATTTGATATGAAGCGCTGTTTTACAAAATATTTTCAGAAAAGTACCCCTCTCCCCCCCGCACCTTACAATCAGCTGACTCAGTCATAGCCGGAGATATAATAATAATAATGCCTTTACTAAACAAGCGTTTCTCTGGTACACCAGCTTTTCAGAACAACTTGACAAATCAATTGAAAAATCTCACAAAAAATTTACAAAACACATTTATAAAAAATAGGTTATACTTAACTATGCTCTATTAACAATTCTTTTATTTTTCTTTTGAAATAAGTATAGCTTAAGCTTTTTAGACTATCGTGGAGCTCATTTGTATAACCGGGGGCCAAAGTATGAAAAACTTTTCCTCCCAAATTCAAGATTTACTTTGGGGAAGTGGAGTCTCCTACCATGGCGAGTTCTGCGTTGAGAGACCTCGTTGCGGAAGGAGAGCCTCTCGCAAAGGTAGTCGGGCTCGCTTGTCATCAAAACCCTGTGTGTCATACAACATGTCATCATGCTGCATACAGCTTCCACAGGTAGCAGCTTGACCGCTTCGCGGTATGGGGATATATGGTCGTATCGGCTTAAGCAAAAAACAAAGCGAACAGCAGAGTTTTGGAGCTTTTGGATCCGACCTAAATCCTCTTTTGAAAGGCTGTTGCCATATGAGGGAAAGCAGTAATAAAATACTGATAAAATCAGTGACTGCACAATATGTAATTTTGCGGTTTCTGGCAGCAGCCTCCTAAACCTATACAGACCTCTTAGTCTTCCCAGGGCTCGCTGGGAGGCATGCGTTACATGATTTGAGAAGGAGAGATTTTTGTCAAGCACCACACCAAGTGTCTTGATCTTGTCACAAATTGCTAGGCTTTCGCCGTCAAGTGAGATGCTCTCTCCACTATTTTTGAGAGTCTGTACTAGGTTGAATGGTGCAGTGTGCAAAACAGTACACTTATTAGAATTGAGCTTAAGGCCATTCTCAGCAGACCATCTAGAAATGTTCTGCAAATCAGCGTTGATTTGACTGAAGGCCTCCCTCATAAGCTCAGGAACATATGACAAAAGTAGCTGTGTGTCATCAGCGTACAAATGAGCTGTGCAGTGTTTTACACAATTAGGAAAATCAGCTGTATATAGCGTGTACAGGATAGGCCCCAGGCAACTGCCTTGAGGAACACCTCGCCGCTTGGCAATTGGTTCCGATGTTTCACTCCCTAGTCTGGTGACCTGAAGTCTGTCTTTGAGGTACGATTGAACCCACTTAGTGATTTCTTCACCAAATCCAAAGTAAAGCATTTTTGCAATCAACATATTGTGGTCTATAGAGTCAAATGCCTTGGAATAGTCTAGCATTACCAGGGTACTGTGTCTACCCTTGTCTTTACTGTCGATCATATATCACTGAATAGGTTCGTAAGGGCAGTACATGTGCTGTGGTTTTTTCTAAAGCCTGACTGAAGTTTTGGGAGCAATTTTTGGACATTTACAAATTCACATATCTGCTTGATAACCACTTTTTCTAGGATCTTGGATATTGCTGGTAATATCGAAATAGGTCTTAATTGTTCAACACAAGTTGGGGCTGTTGTTTTAGGTAAGGGACGAATGATACTTTTTTTCCAAGCTTTTGGAAATACGCCTTCTTTTAACGATTCATTTATCAGATGCGTAATGGATTTAATGGCAAATGGGCTCACAGCTTTGATCATTTCAATTGATATTTCATCAGTACCTACAGCCCTTGATTTAATTCTATTCATTTCTGCTTTGATGGCCTGTTCAGTGACAGCAACAAATCTAAATTCATCATTAGCTTCATTTTGTCTATTATTCATGAAAAAATTCAGAACATCTCTGTTTATGTCAATATCAGACCCCATATTTGCAAAGTATCTATTGATTTCACCAGCATCAAAATCATGCACAATTTGTGATTCTCTGTTGTTAGTATGTATATCACATTGCTTCAAGCATGTCCAAAAGTCTTTACTATTCTTTGTCGAAGATATTCTATCAGTAAAATACATTTTTTTGCTCTCCAGACCATTTCATTCAGATTATTTCTCATGGACTTGTACATTTCCCAATCTCTGGCATTTCGTGTTTTCCAATATTTATTTCTAAGGTTGTTTTTCTTTTTCGTCAGAGCTTTGATTTCATTATTTCTCCATGGGGCACTTTTCTTTGTTACCTTTTCGCATGTAATTGGCGCGTGAGTATTAAAAACTTTCAATATATTCGAAGTTATGGCCTTTTCAATGGTATCTACCCCTTTCATTTGCACAATGCTCTCCCAGTCCATGTTACTTAAGTCTTTCACTGCCTCTTCAACATTGAAATTAGAGAAATTTCTGTAATGAATAATCTTTGGTTCCAATTTTTCTTTCTTTAAAATCAGGTCGCAGTAAACTAACTTGTGGTCTGTAATCGCCTTCCCTCTGTGATCTAAGATACTAGCTGCATCAATAACGCCGTTCCTCTTGATCTCGGTCGACTTGTCCACAATAATGTGGTCTATTAAAGTGGCCGAGGTTGCTGTCACTCTTGTCGATTCATTTATCAGTTGTACTGTGTCTGTTTCTTGCAAGAGTCGGTGTAAGTATTTTGACTTATGACACGATTTGGAGTTCAGATCAATGTTTGTATCACCAATACAGATAACAGAGTTGACTTGGACTGCCAGATCAACAAACAGAGAGTGAAACAAAGAAGCAAGGTAAGTGTACCTGACATTGGGCGGCCTGTAAACTACGCACAGGCCAAGTCTCCGCTTCTTAACTTTAAGGACAACACAAAGAGCTTCAATGCCAGAACTTCGGTCTAGTTCTGAAATGACCAATTGCTCATGGTACATTAACTCTTGCTTAATGTACAAGGCAACACCCCCACCAACTTCCTCAACATCATCATCATCATCATCATCATCATCATTTGAATTAAATTCAAAATTGCGGTCACTCCGCAACATATTGTAACCTGATATGTTGTAATTGTCTGATGATGACAATATCATATGTTAATATAATGCGCGAAATGTATGTATTCGGAGCAACTTAGTAACTTCTTGGAAAAAAATGACATACTGTGTGACAGACAGTATGGTTTCAGACGAAACAAATCAACTAAATTGGCACTCGTTGATTTTATTAACAGCAGTATTGATGCAATGGAGGCTGGAGAAGCAGTGGTTGGCTGCTTCGCAGATCTTTCCAAGGCCTTCGATTGTGTTGATCCTGCTATTTTATTGGAAAAATTGGCTTCAATTGGAATTTCGGGTTTGGCTTTGAGGTGGCTCTCTTCATATATGAGCAACCGATTCCAAATCACTGAAATCCAACAAAAATCAGACTCAAAATTGAGCAAAGTTTCTTCATCAAAAAAACTCATCACCAATGGTGTTCCGCAAGGATCTGTCCTTGGGCCTCTCCTTTTCCTGGTTTACATCAATGACATAACAGACTCAGTTCCGGAGAGCAACGTCTACCTCTTTGCGGATGACACAACATTGTTCGTAAGGGGGTCAGACTATGCGGTACTAGAGGCAGAGTCAAATGAAAAGGCAAACAATTTGGCAGATTTCTTTTCCTCAAATAAACTGAAATTAAATTCTCAAAAGACAGGGTACATGTGTATCCAAACTGCACAGAAACAAAATTCTAAAAATAATAGGACTCCGAACCTATTTATTGGAGAGGATCAAATCAAAATCTTAAAAACCGCGGACTTCCTAGGGGTGAGATTGGATGATAGACTGGGTTGGGAAGAGCAAGTTAGGAAGTTGGAGGGATCGCTGGCCCGAGGAGTCTTTGTCCTGCGAAGGATAAGGACCTTTGGAAGCCTCGACCTCTCTAAACTTGTTTATTTTGGGCTAATTGAACAACATATTTCATATTCAATTATTCTGTGGGGAGCTGTTAAGAAAAACCTCGACCAGATCTTTGTCTGGCAAAAAAAGGCAGTTCGAGCAATGTTAGGTATGTCACCGCAAACAAGTTGCAGAAATACTTTCAAAGAACTTGGCCTGCTCACAGTTCCCTCACTTTTTATTTTCGAATTAGTTTGTTACATAAAATCCCAGAACATCACACCAATTTTTACAAATCATAATTACAACACCCGGAAAAAGGGCATGCACGCAATTCAGCACAGACTAACTGCCTTTGAACACAAACCAGATTACATTGGAATGAAGCTGTACCAGGCCTTGCCAGGAAAACTGCTACAGATAACAAACATAAAAAAATTTAAATCAGAAGTAAAGAATTACCTGGTGGAGTCAAGTTTCTATGACGTTGACAGTTACCTCAATGGTAACAAAGTTCGTAATTAATTAGTCTAAGTTATTCTTTGTTCTTTTACCTTGACCTATCCAATTCCTTACGGCAAAGGACTACGGATGGAAAAATCATGTATCATGTATGTATGTATGTACATTGGCAGTGGAATAATCCTTGAATCTGGGGAATATTTCAAAACGGGTTCTACAAGTAACAGTTACGAATAACTAAACATGTGTAACTAATGCGGACTAAAGTAACAGTACACAAAATATTACTCGTTTTCAGTTTTACAAAATACTAACGTAAATATTATTAACTTACCAAAATTGGGCGCGTTAGCCGTAATCACCGGTGAGTAATGTACAACCTGTAATAAGTGAACGCTAGTAGTGGATTTACCACCCAGCGATCATTGTTGCGCATCCACCGAAAAATGTTTTCGATGTAACCGGACATTGTTGATTGTCAAGATGCGGTGGATTTGCCTATTACGAACTATGATGATCGGTTAGTCATCGGTGTCAACGGCCATAGAGTAATAATGAACTTCGTAAAGAGTTGGCACTTCCATGTTAACTCGGTGGTAAGGGAACAGCAGCGCTATCTGATAAAAGTGCTACGAACTAAAAAGATCGATGCGATATATCGATGGTCGTCGATGCGACATATCGATCGTCGTCGATGCGACATATCGATCGCTGTCGTCTGCTTTGTTTATATTTTCGTTTTCTTCTTTACCCTGCTTGTTCTGCTTTCTGTTTGTTTACATGTTTTGTTTTGGTTTTGGCATCGGCATAGGACATATAAGATTGACACTTACTTACTACTTTTGTAAATTTACGAGTGTAACTTAGAACATTAATACTTTTTGGAAAATGTGAATAATTGTAACTACTGTTATCTTTTTAATGGTATTATTAATATTTATTGGGTTTCTTACAGCATAGGACATACAGTATAATATTTCCCCTTGAGGTTGTTTAAACAATTAACCTTCCATCATCAAACTATGATTAATGAATCGATCATCGAAAATTTACACATTCACAACGATAATCTGTCTGTTTATTATCTGGGAAGTGTTTTCATTACAGTTATTTCAGTATTTATTACTTGGTGGTACTCAAAATACTGTGCTGCTAAGACAAGTTCTTTTGATGTTATCTGTAGGCCTAGTGACAAGGAAGATGAATGCCAAGGAGATATCCCAGTTGATCAGGTGTGTAGCATAGGCCTATTGCACATTTATATTTTCTCATTAAGTTACTTACTTCTGCTTCTTCTTACAAGGAAACAAAGTTGGAATCAGGCCTTGTCCATTTGAATGTTAGGAGGCCTATTAGCCACCTTTAAACCACCCAGCACATCCTAAGGGTGGGTTTACCATTTGGCTGCAAAAAAAACTGAAGAGCCCCACATATCTAGCCTCAGTTTTACTGATCTTCGGTTTGGTACGAGTTCTGCAGATGGTGCATGCTTCGCCTCACATCTAGGGGAATGGGAGTTATTGGGTTGGGAACTATCAAAAGTCAAACACATTCGTATGTAATGTATTGCGTACCGTATGTAATGCATATAATGTAGCCTATTCTTATGTAATGATATAATGATAGTTCTATTGATTGTACATAGTAGGCCTACCAATATATCGATTTGAACAGTTATCGGGTGTCACTGCGCTGGCTCTGTATTCCTCCGCCCAAAATAGTAAATAACTATAAGAAAAAGTTAATTATGCCTACATTTACCAGTGCCTGTTTATTTGGTGGTAAGACTTACCTATATTGGTGACGCCCTGAGTGGCACCACGAAGGCATTCATACTTAAATAAGTTTCTTTTGAAGTGGTTATCTTGAAAGAATAAATTTTGATATAGGATAAAGTTTTACAATTAGCCTGGTGTTCCTTATATTTCGAGAAATGTTTTCTCAAATGTCAGCTGTTCTTTACTGAGAGGACCCTATCCAGTGCTGAATGTACAGTCGGCAGGGTCTAGGCCTAAGCTTAGATCTCTGTGGCGTTCCTGAGGCCCCAACGGCCTCACAAAAAGTGGACTTTTTTATCGCTCAATTACGTTTTTAAGTCCAATAGTCCCCTCAGATTTATTCTGGGTGCCTTATGATGAACTATCACAATGCGTATGACAAACTATCACAGTGCGGCCCTAGGCTTGGGTCTTGTGGACCTAGTGGTTAATCCGGCACTGTCCCTATTAAAAGGTATAACACCCTTTTAAAAACCTGAGACATAGATCCTTATTCAAAACAAAATTTGCTAAAAAATCTTATTCACTTGTTGCTAGTTTAAGGATTGAAACTTGCCTCAAATTTGTTCAAAATGCCAGTATGAGTTCTTGATGTTCGATCTTCTGCCTTTACCGGTTTTTGTGTTTAGGCCTTCTGTTTAGGCCCTGTTCAGGTTTAGTAACCGATCTTTCAATTTATAGTTCTGGACTGCCGCACTGGCAGTGAGTGAGTACGCTGTATGCTGTTGCTGTTGTGTAGGCAATCAGTCATATGACGGTAAAAGCTCCCACTGAGCTTATTTCTGCAAGTATAAGAAGAGGTTATGTTATCATTAAAAAAAGTCTTAGTGGAAGTAATAGTCAATATAACATTTTTTATTGCACAAGACAACTTCCGGCTCAGCATTGCAGCAAAAATTTAGCAGTGTCAGCTTGCCTTAAAATTATAAACAACGTTTTGACATTTCAACAAAATCATGAATTTTAGCTGAACATTTGCAAAGTTTGCACTTTTTGCCACTCTTTTTTCCCACAGTACGGCAGTCCAGAACTTAGGTTATCATAGACGAAGTTCCTTTTTGTATTTTGTAAGTTTACTTCTACTCCGCATATGTTTCAGTACCAATCCAGTACCAATGTCAACTATTGCCTACCTACCTAATGTGTTACCTACCTACCTTACTAACCTACCTATTGCGTTTGGTTGACTCATTCTAAACATAATTTACTAAAATCCAGGAAACTAAAGCAAAATTACACTAACCAGCCATAATGATTATTCTAATTCATCCACAACTTTATTCTAATTTTATCAACAACAAAATTACGTAAGTAATTAATAAAACTGTGATTGCAACTCTTTCATCATTATGGGATCCGCTGGTTGCTGGTTTACTTTGAATTCTTAATGTAATTTGAAAAAAATTTTGGGGGTGACATTTAAAACTCACCCTGTGAAGATAAAGTACATAGGTACTTACATTACCAAGGAATGGTAAGAGACATGTTATATCCTACAGCACCCTCATTAAGGACTGTACTGTACCAATTATTATGTATGCTTATATTATATGCTAATATGCTGAGTTTCTTTATTTATGTTAACCATAACTAGTTATTTTCATTGTTTCTAGGGATCCAAAGATGAGAGTTTCATTGATCAAAATCACACGTCTCATATAAAAACAGCAAGGCACATTCTTGCAGAGGAAGTTGCTGCAAACTTGACAGCTCAACAGTTAGAAGAAGAAAAAGAGTAAGTTGAATTAATATCAATAGGGGTCTAACCCATTTGCTGGACTAACCAGTAAAAATCTGTTAATATGCATAGGCCTATTTGTTAGTTATTATTTGTTTTCCATCTATTAAAATACTATATAAACTTTTTTTAATTGACAATAGGCTATTCTAAAGTACTACAATTGCGGGCACCAAATAGGGCGGGCGGCAAAAACCGGAAACACTTCAAATCGTCTGCTAACCTTAGCTGATATATGATGAAATGAAATGTTGAACTTTCAAAACTTTGTTTACGTTTTTTCAGAGCCTTTTACATGTAAATTTGAGTTAACTTTATGATCATATCATATATTTAATTTCGTAAGGCGATTCTTTGCATCAAAATTGTGGGCGTCTAGCAAATCGTAGAAAGATGGGAGAGGACTCAAATTGAAGGTCTCTATTCTGTGATGGCGGGAAAAATAATGAAATTGCTTGAAATTCACCAGAAAACGAGAAATAACGTAAAATATATGCCATTTAAAAAGCATTGGGATTTAAAAACGTCTTCATCGTTTACATAAAACATGTGATGCTGATAGTTGATTGAAAACCATGTGGTAGGCTAGATATCTATAAGGTAGATTCAGTTTGCTATGAAGGTATTTTGTACTATTGTAAATAAGAATTGAATTTTCCCTCATTAGGGGCTTTTAGCCTCTTCAAGCCGCTAGTGATTGATTAACTACCGTACCCAAACAAGCAATAAACAATAATTTCGCCAGCAGTGTACTCACTCGCCCGCCCTATTTGGTGCCTGCGACTCTAGTGGACAAGTGCTGCTCAGCAGCTTTTAAATGACCTGTTGATAAAACAGCTATTATTATAATCAACTGTTCATTGAAATTTATATTTAAATGTTATAAAGGAATACCAAACTTTAAGGGCACCTAGGGATCCTCCCTTAACCGAGTAATTAGCCCCCGCGGTTTTTAGTAGCACGCAGTTTTAACTAAACAATTTAACACGAAAACGCCGGGTTTCGTCTCAACACGACGAGCGTGATACTGCAGAACTGAGAGTGTGAACGTAGTTCCACAAAAATCCACTAGAGTGCAGCACCAAATGGTCTGCAACCCGTCAAGGTCAACTGTACAGTCTTAGCAGGAAGAAAAACCTTGCCGAACAGAGTTGTACCAACATAAATCAGCTGAGAACGTCAAATCCAAGTAAACTCGGGCGTGGCGGTCAACAAAGCAAGGGTGACGCATGAGATATCTACCACAAGTTAACTCGTGCGCGGCGGGTAAGGGGTTAAGGCTGATCTTAATGAAATTTGTGTCTTGTAATATTTCTTATTGAGCTCTTTCCAACATGACGTAAATTATTAAAATTAGTTCAGAACTGTAGAAGGACTCTTGATCACAAAAACCCCTAATGGCTCTAGTGTATTAATTAAGTAATGTATATATGGGCCTAAACCTATTTTAAGTGACCCCTCATTTTAAAGGGCTTTAAAAAAGAAGGTGTATGGTGGAAGTTGGAGGTCTCTAATGTGTTTCTATCCAAATTGGCAGCTTTTCAAAGTTTTGAATAGGCTACAACACATTCTTGAAACCTGACGTCAAAGACTTTTGGAGTTTTATTTTCACCTTTGGTGACTTAAAAAATAAATCATGAAAAAATGCTATTAAATGAAAACAAATCTCTTTTGGTAATATTTAAAACTTTTAGTATCCCGCTAAAATGTGGGATTTTTGGGGTAACTTCAACTTCACTAATTTAACCATCTTTTGAGTGACCCCTCATTTTAAAGAGTTTTTAAAACTTAAAAAAGCGCTTAAGAATAAGGGGTTACTTAAAAGAGATTTACATGAGAAAAGTTGTAGTTGCCCTCAAAAACCTCAATTTTTGCGGGACGCTTAAAATTTTAAAAATTACTAAAAGAGGCCACTTTTTAATTTGATAATTTTTCTAAGAGTCTTTTCAGTCTTTAAATCACCAAGGATGAAATTAAAACTCCAAAAGTCTGAGACGCCAGGTTTAAGGAATGTGTTGTATTCAAAACTTTGACAAGCTGCCAATTTGGATAGAAACTTGTTAGAGTCGTCCAACTTCCTCCATTCACCTTATTTTTTAAAGCTCTTTAAAATGAGGGGTCACTCAAAAGGGGTTTGCATTTGAAAATTTTGAGTTGCCCCCAAAATCCCCCATTTTTGGGGGGATACTCAAAATGTTTTGGAACATCAAAAAATAATTTGGGTTAAGTTAGAATTATTCCCCAAAGGTTAATTGCTTGTCTTAACAAACAAAAAAATTAAAGAGGGGAGTCAGACGTTTTTACACACTGCATAATATGTGTCTTTAAGTACGATAACTCGGGTACAAACGGTCCTAATGATCTCAATGAAATTTGGCATGGACGTGTGAAATAGCAATTATTCATGGACGAGTTCGTAAACCAGCTCTATCGGACCAACAGAAGCGGGATATATCTATATGTCTGTAAGTACGATAACTCGCGTAAAAATGGTCCTAATGATCTAAATGAAATTTGGCATGGACGTGTAAAGTAGCAATTATTCGGACAAGTTCATAAACCAGCCCTATCGGACCACCGGAAGGGGGGGTGAAGGAAGATAAACCTCCCAAAAAGGGTTTTTTGCATGAAAAATAAAAATAATCTAATTTTTGTGAGCACCACTCAATTCAGCTCGAAAAAAACAATCTAGCATCTTGAATCATTGCTCTATGTCCATTGGTTACCGAGATATTGAAAGTGGTAAACACAGTACATTGTCTCAATGTTAACCAAAGCCTTTTAAAAGTAAAAGTTTTAACGTTTTTTGAAACACTTTAAAGTCATTAATTTCTCTCGATTCCACAGGAAGCGTTGATAGAAATTAGCGCTTGCACAAGAAATTTTTTTGTTAAAACATTCAAGCTTGTGGGAGTGAATGGCAATTTTATTTCTGTTCCTGGTGAAATAATTGTGGCTATCCCTAGGCTAGGAACCAAATTACTTATGCAGAGTTGTTTTACGTGAAGTGTTGCATAAAATACATAAAGACTGATAACAGTCATTGTGCCCAGATTTGCGAAATGGATGCGAACAGAATCATCAAATTTCAGAATCAACATGGTGTGAAGTGCTCTTTCTTGAAGAAAGAGAATTCTATCTAATTTTTTTTTAGCGCTTTATATATTTTTATGATTTGAAAAACACTTTAAATGAGGGGTCACTCAAAAGAGGGTTAAATTAGTGAAGTTGAAGTTACCCCAAAAATCCCACATTTTAGCGGGACACTCAAAGTCTTAAATATTACCAAAAGAGATTTTTTTCATTTAATAGCGTTTTTTCATGATTCATTTAAGTTTTTAAGTCATCAATGGTGAAATTACTCCAAAAATCTTGGACGCCAGGTTTCAAGAATGTGTTGTATTCAAAACTTCTTTGACAAGCGCCAATTTGGATAGAAACACATTAGAGACCTCCTACTTCCACCATTCGCCTTCTTTTTTAAAGCTCTTTAAAATGAGGGGTCACTCAAAAGGGGTTTACATTTGAAAATTTTGAGTTGGCCCCAAAATCCCCCATTTTTGGAGGACACTGAAAATTTTTGGTAACGTCAAAAAATAATTTTGGTTAACACGTTAACTGCCATGCCGACCCGATCGGGTCGGCATAGGTATGTCGGGTGGAGCAACGTGCCGACCTGATTGGACCGATACCTCGAGAATGTAAGGTTTCGCCATTTTGCCGCTAGATGCCTCCCACTGTCTTCTAGCGGTGATCAAGCGTACTACAACAATAGAGTAGGGACGTCGCTACTAGATAGCGTTGGAGTTTAGATTCTGATGCTTCTACACGTGGCTCAGAAAATCCTTGAAGTTGGCCAAAATATATTGTCCCGATCGGGTCGGCACGTTTTTTTTACAATGGTTTTCACATTACTTTGTGATAAATAATGTAACTTTTTCGTAACAAATTAACAAAGTAAACGTTTTGCAAGTTTCATTTTATTCTAAAATTGTTTGGATATACTCATGACTTAGTTTTACTTTTTAATATTTTGTTAAAGTAAAAAAAAACTTTTCCTGAGGTTTTGTTGCTAGGATTGAAATAAAAACAATAAACTGTCGGAAAAATTTAATTCATTGCCTTACCACAGTATTTTTAACTAACATAAGCAACCAAGTCTTTTTATTTATGGCAATTAATGGCTTCCAAATTCATATTTGAACAAGAATAGTAAAAAGAAAATGAAAAGCACCTAAAGTCTCCCGCTCCAATTCACTCGACAAAGGAATTCCTAGAAATCGATCTCTCTCGCTTTCGTCCAGATTGCTCATTTTTTAAACTGTAAATTTGTAACCACAAGTAAAGTAAGTCACATTTGTTGATTCACAATGAAACACGGACGGTTGCACATTCAGACACGGGAAAATACGCGGGAAACAGATAGAAAAAAGCAGGGTTGCCAATCGTGTAGGCGGTAGCAAGTACGCGGGAAACGGTGAAAAAAAACTTGGTGCCAACCTTGTAGGCGGCAAAGGGTAGTATTGCCAACTATTGAAGTTAAATAGTAAGATGAATGAAAAAATAGGCGTGGACCGATCGGGTCGGCACTGATTTTTTCAAGCAATATTTTGCTTCAAATTTTTAGTGCCGACCTGATCGGTCCACGTTTTTTTTATGGATAAAATCAATTTTTTTCATGAAACCCTCATAACTAAGCTAAACCAGTATAAAAAACACATAGTAACTCAAAACAAAAATACTAATGTGTTTGGCAATACAGCAATCAGGCCAAAAATTGGCGTGACAGCTAACGTGTTAAGTTAGTATCATTCCCTAAAGTTCAGTTGTTTGTCTTCACAAACAACAAAATTGAAGAGGTGCTTTAAACATGTACATATACACAGGCATTTTTACACACTATATATATTACATTACATTACATTGCTTGAAATGGCGACCTACTCAGTTGTTACGGCATGATACACAGTTATGAATGATTGGCATGATTCATTTTGAGCCAAGTATGAATGGCAGATGAGTGAAAGATGATTGTGGCGCGATCTTGTAGTCTTGTTACTGACTAAGGCCGAAATGTTCCTTGACAGGACTGTTAATTAATAACCCAACCGCCAATGGCAACTAAGGGACCTACATTTTAACGTGGGATCCGAACCACAGTTTTCCCCGATTAAAAATTTTACGAACTAGTCCAATTATGAGGACGGTCCTATGAACGTAGTATTCAATAGTGCGGACGTTAATATACTAAGGAACACCACGTCCACAAGCTATCGCTCATAACTATCCACAATTCGTGACCTCCAAGTAGCTGGATTACAGGACACGCCACAGTCCCAGTCATTTATATATATGAAAATGAACAAATGATGTTTTTTGCTTCTGGGGGCCCCAAAACAAAAAGTTATAATGGTGTAGGGCTTAGTCTTATCATGAGTGCTACGGTAACAGCTTCCTCCCTATAGGGGAAATTCGCTAAAACTTTTTTGATACTTAAACAATAATTTTGTTTACCTTACTATCTTCCTGGGTTAGTCTAAAAATATCTTGTAACCCTAATTATAAATTTCCATTCTCTTTTCAGAGTGGAAAAGCAACAATTAGAGGCTATATTCCAGCTTCTTCAGGTCCAGCAAGACAAGTATCAAATGTCGTCAATGGAGGAATTGGAGGATCAACTTCGCCTCTACAGATAGATTTTAAGTCTGTTGACTGATTTAGTCACACCATTCTTTTAGAGTAGTATTAGTTTGATTTATGCAAGTAATTTCCTTTGAATTATAATTGAAATTTACATACCATTTAGGATTTCAAAAATACATATTAAAAAAAGTCTGGAAACGCAGCTAAATATTGTCATAACAAAATTTGCTGGAAGATTCATATCTTACACATCAACCAAGATGTGTACAAAATATTGTTTTCAGTGTGTACCAATTTTTTTACCACCCTTAGGAGACAGTTCATGAGCAGTAAATAATAATGTTAATTACATAATTTTTAAGGGTTGATCAAGCGGAATTGATGCCAGAAACTGTGCTTCTATAAGTTCGCCTTTTACTAAAAGGCGGTTTTTCAAAGATCTCAGAAGAAAATACTTAAAATAGCCTCAAGATTGGGAAATACAGTATTATTCACATTTCTAACAGCAGGTAGGGAGTTACAAACTTAAAAACTTATAAATTGATTTTGGACTTCAAAAGCTATTTTTGTGTGTGATAGTTAACTTGCAAGTCCAATCTGGGACGGCTCATGACAATTCAGCGAATAAAGTATTCTTAAAAACACGCTTAGCTTGATATGTATATAATTTTAAAGGGCATATTAAGTAGAACTCAATGCTGCAAACTATATCTCATTAGTTTTATTTATTTCAAAATTGATAAAGATTTTGAATTGTTTGCAGTATTGAACTCTACTTCTAAGCCCTTTAAAATTAGTTATGTGTCAACCTGTACTAACCTCTGAGAATACTCATTGACTGCTCATCGGACGTTCTCCATCAGACTTGAAAAGTCAACTTTCACACAGAAAAGTAGCTTTCTGAGGTTTCAACTCACCAATCACTGTTGAATAACACCGTATTTCCTAATTTTTAGGCCATTTTAAAATTATTTTTGCTTAGATCTCCAAAAACATTTCATAACGGATGAACCATTTGAAATGTTGATTCCATTTACCTACTAAACTCGACTTAACAAACCCTTTTAAATGTATGCTTTCCATACATTTAACTAAACCTGTTAGTGATACCATTTCGATATCGGTGAAAAACTAGAAGCCTTGGGGAGAGAAGGCTGCCTGCAACCACTGTGAAGATGTGGGTTTTAAACACAATTAATTGTTGATTATTTTAAGAAATAGATACTGTATTGTATGTACATTGTACAGTTACAGATATTAAGATGATAGTAATTAAAAAACTATCTAAAAACGACTGCTGTTGATATTTTTGAACCAATATAACCTTTAAATACCAAACATTGATTAAGAAATAAGTTGTCCGAAATGGTCTCGCCCCCTTTATTGCGATTGATTGGGTTGCCCCACCCCACAGGAAAATCCTGTGAGGGTACTTTACCCATTATTTGGTCTTTTTACACGACTACCAGAAAGGAAACTTCCCCTATAATATCCCTTAGGCCCTAAGCCTTTGGTAAATTATTGCAGGGGAAACAAAAGGAAAAAAGAAGGTAGATGGAATATGTTAGGCCAATCTTAGACTACTGTAGGTGGGCAAGGATATACCTTTATCCAATGGATGAAAGGTTAGGGCCTCAAGGGACAGTTGGCCCTCATAACGCCCCTCATCTTGGTCAACATTACCCCCTCCCCACCCCGCCCACTCGGCTGTCAAGCCCAGCCTCCTTGGTGGGGGACCTAAACTAGCAAAAGACAGTTAGGATCCCACTGGGGGTTATATTTGTGCTTGATTATGAGCAAGGCTTGTCTCCTAAATGACCATACATTACTTAAATTATTTATTTGTTGACAAAAAGCTGGGTTTTTCAATTCCCCCTCATATCTAAAAAATCCCCGCTAAATTGTAAAATTCCCCAAAATTGAATTTTATAGTGCGGTTTGTGTTTTCAAACCATTCTGCGTGCACCCCTGCATGGCCCATAGTCAGTCATCAATGGTGGGTCCTTGTTTGGGATGTTCACCTTCCCCTTATTGTTGGCCCAACCCACAATTTGTCCCTGTTGGGCTAACAAACTCACTGTTGGTTGGACCAACTAACTCACAGTCGGTTGAGCCAACTAACCATTTAATTCATAGGGCCCACAATGGCAGATCATCATCCTGGCCAACTTGTCCAACCGACAAGACTCCAGAAAAAATACTCACATTTTGTAACAGCAAGTGGGGAGTTACAAACTTAAAAATTGAAAATGATACAACAATAACCACCAAAATAATCACCAAATCTTCACACACATTTGAGTCAGACATTTTTGGCATTTGTAGTTCCTGTTTGGTTCGGTTTTCCATTAGCCAATTATGCCAACAATTTCCCCAGTTTGCTTAACAGTGAGTTCCAAAAGTGAACAGGTTTTTCCCCCTACCACGAGCCGCAAATGGATGCGCCGGGTGCGCCCAGTCGCCCCACACCAGGCCGAAAATAACAACTATATCAGTACTTTAAGAGGATGACAATATCTAGATGAGTTTTAAGGTGAATATGAATGAATGTAGAATGGATTATATGATGGCTTTTTCTATTGCCAAAGATAAGTTGATTCATCTGCCCAAATTATCAATTAATAGCCCTTAATAGCTAATTATCAATGCAGCTGGGTCAGGATTCTAACATTTATTTGAAGCATTTTCTCAGGATCTTGATCAGGATGTAGATTAGGTGAACTTTTGGTTTAAGAATCGAGCACTTTACCTCCGTGCTACCAAACTAATTAGTCCAGTCCAGATTGTCTAAGGAGCTTAATGCTCTCAAGAGCCATTTTAAATTCCTAAGCCTGAGGAAACCATATGGCTAGACTTTGGAAAAAACTGCATTTCGTGTAGGACCTACTTTACATGAAACAACTCAGTTCTTGATTTGCGGTGGAACGGCGCGACCACTTCCGGGACCACTTTCTGCCGCGAGAGACGATAGTGCGTGTAATCGGCCGGAGTATTTTTTGTGAGACGATCGTGTGTAATCGGACGGATAATTTACCGCAATATTCAATCGCGATCGTGTGTAATTGGCTGGAGAGTACGATCGCGTCTAATCAGCCGTAGAATGTGCCACGAGAGAAGATCGTGTGTAATGGGCCAGAACAATTGTCGTAAGAATCGATCGCTTGTAATTAGACAAAGAATTTGCTGCAAAATACAATCGGATGTATTTGCGGCCGGAGTATTTGAAATGAAAATAGTAAAATTAAATTTATTCCTCATCAAATATTACAACATAATTACATTTAAACTGTTGGGAATCTAAACCAAACTTGATGGCACAGTGTCCTTCACTTTCTTGATGTTCAGTCGTCCTTATCTATACAGGGTGTATCCGAAATACACCGAAAAACTTTGGGATATTGTTTCTGAGGTCAAAACAAACAAAAAATCTCATATACGTATATATCCTATCTCGCTCCGTTTTCCGTCTGTCGGTCTGAACGTGTTTTTTACATGATTACTCATAACTTTTGAACTACGAAAGTTACCAACTTCAAACTTGGTACACATATGCTGGCTAATAGGACCTTTCTTTGTGCTAAGTATCAAGTTTCTACTTCGTACCATTTCAAAATGGCGGCCGTTTTAATTTTTCAAACCTTAATAAATCCGAAACTATAAAGTGTTATAAAAAATAACACGAGACAAAAAAGGTTGAAAATTTAATTTCCTTTAAGAAAATGTACAATTTTAACAGGGTCAAAACACTGATAACGGAGGAAACTCAATTTTTATAAAGTTACAACAATGCTAAATAATCAAATTTGCCCAAATTTACGGTTAAAACTTCAGAAAAATTTATTTTTCTCTGTTATTTGTGTTATGACCCTATTAAAATTGTACATTTTCTGAAAGGAAATTAAATTTTCCACCTTTTTGTCTCTTGTTATTTTTCATTAAATCTTTTAGTTCCTGAGATATTAAGGTTTGAAAAATTAAAACAGCCGCCATTTTGAAATGGTACAAAGCAGAAACTTGATACTCAGCACAAAGATAGGACCTACTAGCCAACATATGTGTACTAAGTTTGAGGTTGGTACCTCTTGTAGTTCAAAAGTTAAGATTAATCATGTGAAAAACACGTTCAGACCGACAGACGGAAAACGGAGCGAGATAGGATATATACTTATATGACATTTTTTATTTGTTTTGACCTCAGGATCAATATCCCAAAGTTTTTCGGTGTATTTCGGATACACCCTGTATAACACTAGCAGGATCCATGGCTTCGCCCACGATAAAAATACAACATACGGTCAAAATATAGTTAAAAAAATACCCCCGTTGCAGCAGACCTGCATACTCAGCGAATTTCAAATGCAAAAGAACATATTTCAATCCAATATAGTGAGATTTAACATGTTTTTGTAAGCTCCATAAGAATAACATTGAGAATGAGTATGCAGGTTTGCTGCAACAGGTCCTTTAAATCTGGGTGGTTTTAATTAAAAATTTCGTAGATCTGAACTAGGAGAAACCATATACCAACTTTTATCAAGACATGTCAAAAAATAAGGAAGATATAGAATTTTTTTATTTCCCATAAGGATAACATGGAGTATGCAGGTTAGCTGCCATAAAAATGGAAATTTCGGGGATTTTAGACTAAAATACATTAGATCTTAACTAGATGAAGCCTTAAACCAAGTTTTATTAAGATATGTTGAGAAATAAGTGAGATATAGAATTTTATTTATTTCCCATAAGGTTAACATTGGGACAACGTACTGTGTTTACCACTTACAATATCTCGGTAACCAATGGACATAGAGCAATGATTCAAAATACTAAATTATTTGTTTTTTCGAGCTGAATCCAATGGTGCTAACTGCAATTGGATTATTTTAATTTTTATATGTGAAAACCCCAAAAAACCCCATTTTTGGGGGGTTTATCCCCCTTTACCCCCCCTTCCAGTGGTCCGATCGGGCTGTTCTTCGAACTCATCCGAATAATTACTACTTTACACGCCTATGCCAAATTTCATTCCGATCGGACCATTTTTGCGAGCGCTATCGTGCTTACAGACACATATATATATAGATATATATATATATATATATATATACAAATTTGAACGAGTGGTGTTTTTGGTATCTGGGGGCACCAAAACGAATAGTTATGATGGTCCCGCGCTTAGGTCTTACCATGAGACCTACGGTAATAGCTTCTTCCCTATAGGGGAAATTCGCTAATATAGTTTTTTATACATTCTTCTTGTTGTAAAAACATATTTCTTTACACTTGTCAAGTGTTCTTTCATGAAAAAGAAAAATGTTTTTAGAAATTTGCTTAGTACTCAGGTCTGCTGCAACGGGAGTATCTTATCCCTGTCTAAAGGGCCTGTCTTTACTGAAAATACGACCAAATTCAGCCCCCCCCACTGACAAAGGCCCCAAGGGTGTCACTATGCCCTGGGTAGGCTCATGCCCAATATCAACGTCCTCCCTCTTGCTAGTGTTGTTTGTGTCGGTTACCCAGTCGGTCTTGCTATGAAGTGAAGAGTATTGCGCTCACACACTTGAGAAGTGAGATTACCTAGACTGGCTTACCCAAAGTTAAACACCGAGAAGTCCGAGAAGCATTTATGGTCATTTCTACTTACCGCACGACCTGAGCTTGCCCTGATGATGATCATGGGGCACGACTTAAGGAGTGGCACCATTGGCTTTTTCGGTGGGGCGTTGAAACTGCTCGCATTTATAGTATAGAGTTGCCCTTATAGGTAGGACTAATATTATTTATCCCCATCGTAGCAGACCTGCGCACTCAGCGAATTCTAAAAACGTTTTTCTGCTTCATGAAGGTATATGTGTGGGTAAATCCATAGAACATGCCCAGAAATTGTATTCATTGTCAAAATATTTTTTTTAAGTTTTAGCGAATTTCCCCTATAGGGAAGAAGCTATTACCGTAGGTCTCATGATAAGACTTAAGCGCGGGACCATCATAACTTTTCATTTTGGTGCCCCCAGATACCAAAAACACCATTCGTTTAAATTTGTAGATATATATATATATATATATATATATATATTTATTTGTCTGTAAGCACGATAGCGCTCGCAAAAATGGTCCGATAGGAATGAAATTTGGCACAGGCGTGTAAAGTAGTAATTATTCGGATGAGTTCGAAAACCAGCCCGATCGGACCATTGGAAGGGGGGGTAAAGAAGGATAAACCCCCCCAAAAATGGGCTTTTTGGGGTTTACACATAGAAAAATAAAAATAATCCAATTTTTGTTAGCACCATTGAATTCAGCTCGAAAAAACAAACAATTTAGTATTTTGAATCACTGCTCTATGTCCATTCGTTACCGAGATATTGAAAATGGTAAACACAGTACGTTGTCCCAATGTTAACCTTATGGGAAATAAATAAAATTTTATACCTCGCTTATTTCTCAACATATCTTGATAAAACTTGCTAAATGGCTTCTTCTAGTTCAGATATACTAAATATTTTATTAATACCACCCAGTTTTAGAATACCTGTAGCTGCAAACCTGCATACTCATTCCCCATGTTATTCTTATGGAGCTTACAAAAACATGTCAAATATCGCTATGTTGGATTGAAATATGATGTTTTGCATTTGAAATTCGTTGAGTATGCAGGTCTGCTGCAACGGGGGTATTTAGGGTATACTGTACCTTTAATAAATTATACCCCCGTTGCAGCAGTCCTGCATACTCAGCGAATTTCAAGTGCATAAATAAATAATTTAAATGAAGTCTGGCATCAAGAAAAATCAATATACATTCAAAAGAAAGCGTGCAAAAATACTCTCCTAGTGGCTTTTAGGAGCAAAAAGCTATAAAAAAGTAATAGCCTATACTTGGCACGAAAATGCAATGTTCCTTGTTCTGTCACACGAGCGTCTGGCCACAGGACGGGTCCCAGTACGAATTGAACGAATATGGTCCTAAAGTCACTGGCATAAACGGAGCGAATTTCCTGAAGTTATGACGTCACCAGGTTTGACGTTATTGTTTTAGAAACAAATTGCCAAAATATTCAAGTATTGGAGCCGACTACTGATTGATAGCAAGCTTCGGTCACTTTGCAAACGTTGCGGTAAGTTTTGTTATTTTATCAAATAATGCCTAAGCTTTAGGTTTTAGCTACCACTTAAAAATTGAATTTCTCTCAAACCATTAAAGGATGTTTTAAGGGTGTTTCTTCTTTCGTATTAACCCTCTCAGTTTGAGCAGTAAACCAGTGTCACAGGTTTTGAAGTATTATGCCTACTTAAACTCATAATGTCTAATTTTCACTATGTTCATTTTTGAAAAGGAAAGAAAAAACTAGTCAGTTATGATGGACATATTGTCTCCTCGAAATTGGTAGGATCGAAGTAATGTAGGCCTAATTGGAGAGTAGCGCATTTTCAAGTTATAATAGGCCTTCTAGGTACTCTGCATAAGTCTATTCGATAAATAGTATGGTATGAGAAAACTTAAAATTGTAACATACTAGACTATCAACTGATAGCCTAACTTATTGGCCTAATAGTTTGCGCATAAGTTGACTTGTACATTGGCTAGGCCTATACACAGGTTTTCATCGTCAATGGTGTTGGTCGAAGTAAGTTTTACCTGTGATTCCAATTGTGTTGCTTAATTTGGAATTTGATTCAGATAAATTTGAGGCATTTGGACGTTTTCTCTACAATGTGTTTGTGATTTTGGCTATCTTACATGAAGAGAGTGTGTCTCAACCGATTTCAATCAACAAATTTATTTCTCGGTTCATACACCACTTAGGGGAATGTCTATTACTATCCATTTGTTGTATCAGTTACCTGTAATTACTCAATTTTACTATCAATATATCAATTTATAGCCTAGGCAGATACTTAGGTAATATATTTGCCTTTGGTGCAGACCAAGCTTATCTATACACTACAAAAATGTTACCTTGGCCAAAAATTTATGATTTCATGGTTACTATATTTGCTCAGTAATATTATGGTGTGACCGTTAGTTTAATTGTAGATCTGTTAGTTTAATTGTAGATCTTTTATTAGCCTAACTTAAGTTAGGGCTGAGGCCTAATTAAAATTTTTACTGGTTACACAAATAATCACTTGATTTAAAACAGAATTCCACAATATCATTAATCTGCCTGATACCTGTTAATTATATGTTATTGTACGGCCTAATAGCCTACTAACTTAATTATATTTAATAATTAAGTTACACTATCAGTTAATTTAGAACACGGTAACTAGAAGACTGTACTCTGTAAATGCCTTCCGCATCGGGCCAATAATGGTACAAATGATTCAGTAACCAATCAAAACTGAGATATTCACTTGTATTACTTCACTAGAGGAGCTATATTTCAGCTTTTTGATTGACTGGATTAAATTAATTGATATCTCAACTGTTTACGATGATTGTCAAATTAAAAGTCCTCCCTCTCCTGACAACCACGGTTCCCCCCGATTCCTCCTGCTAATGAGGTTAGGTATGACCCATGGCCATTGTTACACTAAATAGCCTAAACTAAAAACTTGTATATATTTTTTCCCAAATTCCAGTAGCTAGGTCAAGGCTAATTTTACTATAGTTTATTCTGTGAGATAAATGTTGACTTCAGGGCTCTTTCAGGCAACATGATTGAACCTAAAAGGCTAACCACGTTTTATTTACAGGCTCATACTGGCCTATTTGGTGTAGGCCCTACCATTTTATTGGAATGTTTATCAAGGCCTAGGCCTGGATTTGTATTTGAATGCTCAATTTAGGAATTAAGTTGATTTTAGCGAATTACCCCTAAAGGGAAGAAGCTATTACCATAGGTAACATGGTAAGACCTAAGCCCGAGACCATAACTGTTTCAAGGATGTGTTCTGCAAAAGATGATCTTCTCCATTATCTTTTGTTTGTGTGGTTAAATTACATGATTTTATTGCTTGTATGTGTTCTTTGTATCTGCAGTTGAAGCTGCGTCCCGCAAAAATATTCTATATCAGGATATTGTAGCTGCTATATAACCCTAAATACTGTGTGCTGAGTTTTATTGATGTAACCTTTACAGTTAGTTTAAAATAACTGTTCAAGAGTGAAAAAACATACCTGGTTGCACCTACCCCACTTCACCCTATTTAAAAAAATAGACTAAGTCAACACCTGAACTTTTTTTCAGAAGTTGTTCGATGCCGAATTTTACAAGCTGCCAACTACGAGATTAAGAACAGCCTATTAAAAAGTGGATGTCTAAAGCAAAAGAAAAATTGGAAGGAAAAAGGTAATTTTGGTATTTCCTCTTAACTTCCATGCAACCAACACGTAATTACATTATGTTTAATTTAATTGACATATATATTTAACAGGGTATCTACCAGTCGTTAATTCGGGAAAATGATGGGGATTTTGTAAGGTCAGGAATAGTCATTAAAAATTCATTAATTATTATTAATTATACGTGGTTAATTATTAATTATTTTAACCTTTGGTTGAAAAATAGCAGTTTTCGATGTTTTTTGTTGTTGCGGCTGGCAAATCTCACAATCGAATCGCGACATATATTTCGGTAACATTGCGGCCGGATAATCAGTCCATGGCCGGCACATCCCTTGATTGTATTTCGGCCAGAAAACCGCTAGTTTCATGACCTTCAGATCTCTCAGTGGCATCACTACCAGGAAATCTGTCGCATTGTGGCCATCAAGCCAGTCTCTTTTGTGGCCGTGACATCTCTTGGTCATTTTATAGCCAGAATCACTCACTCATTATGTAGCTGGTAAACCACCTCTTTTTCACGGCCGGAAAATAGCTTTCTTGTTTTGCGGCCAGTAGATCTCTTGGTTGCATTTTGGCGACAAGTCTCTCGCTCTTTTTGTGGGTTAAACATTTAATGGCCAAATAGTGGCCAGAAAATCTGTCATTTATACAGCGGCTCGCATATTTCTCGGTCGTTTTGTGGCAAACAAGTCTCGCTTTTTGCAGACACCATATCTTCTGAACACATCGTGGCCACAAAGTCTTTAGTTTATACCACGGTCGGCAAATCTCTGTCATACTGCGGCCGGAAAATCGCTCGGTCTTTCTGCGGCTGGTAAATCTCTTGGTTGCATTGAGGCCAGTAAAAAGATGCGTGATCGTCTTGCAAAGCTACTTCCCCGTTCCTGCGCCAATCACATGTGAATGGTAAATACATACTATCAATTTAAACATCCCTTTGCTTACTTTACAACGTTGTTCCTGTGATCAGTCAATAAGCTTCGGTGAATTTCGTGGTCATCTACTTCTTTTGCAAAGTTACTCCTGCGATCAGTATATTTCGTGTACCCGCTCACGGTCGCTAAACATGCACGATCGTCTTTCTCAAAATTACTCCCATTATGAATGTGCAGTGGTTTACTGTAGTATACGAGGGCCGTCCAGAAAGTAAATTACAATTTTCTCTACATCTAGCCCAGTGGTCTCATCTCCATGACTGATCTTGCTCCTTTACGTAATATCTACAAATTATTTTCAACTCGAGTCTACGCACAGACCACTAAGGTCCATGTAAGCTCATTTCCGTAAATTTTTTATTTTCTTTTTATGAAGCTTAAATTAATTTTAAACATTTTTCATTATCATTTAGTGTTTTCTTTTTTATATTTTAATATTTTAGTTACCATTTCTTTTTACGCTTCATTTATTTTAACAAGATATTTATAAGTTACATTGTCAATTTGTGTATTATTATTTTGTGGAAAACTGATTTTCACTTTTGACTTTTTGACTTTTGATAGTGTTGCCTAAACCTCCACTCCTGGTCCAAATCTGAGCCAAGTCTCGTTGCCGACCGACATGCATTTCTTTTGTATTTTGTGTATTTCTACGCCAGTGGCATTTTTTAACGTTTTGATCGGGAACGGTCCAAACCCGGGTCTTGTTACTATCTAACGGCGACCTTTTGTTAGATAGCATCATTAATTCATAACCCAATGACAAATGGCAACTGGACCCAGTTTCGATCCTGTCAGGAATCGAACCGGCGACCCTCAGGTTGTGAGGTAAGCGCTTTATCCACTCTGCTATCCAGTCAATGTAATCATTTCATTTTTACAGCGTTTCGAAATGAAATGGCAGTGTCCTTTGAAAATTCCGCTTTATTGATTTATCCTAATAATGTTGCTTCTTTTAGTTCCCTACCATTTGCAATCAATTTCCCATCTAGAAATCCCTTAACCTTGAAAAAATGTAATCTCTTAAGACCAGGCATGGGTTATACAGGTTTATCCGAAAATGTCTCACTTTAGGTGGCAAAGTTCTGTGTAGTTGCTGATGCTGCGTGGTGCGGGTATTTGTAGGCAAGAAAGAAGCAATATTGTTAGGTTAAAGAAATTTCGCGTGATTTTAAAAACACACTGCCATTTTGAAACGCTGTAAGAATAAAATTTGTGGTCGGTCGGCAACGAGACCTAGCTCAGACTTGGACCAGGAGTGGAGATTCGGCCACACTATCAGTCACGTAGATGAGACCACTGGGCTTGATGTAGAGACAAAACGTCATTTTCTTTCTGGATGGCACTCGTAATTTTCACAAACCAACTTCAAAGTTGCAAGACCTAAGTTTACAGCATTAAGGATTTTTTGTTACAGGAAACGTGATCAAAGCAACGAAGAAAAATGAACTAACTACCCTATCGAACGGGAAGTGGACACACTGTGTATATCAAATCACTATACATTATTCACCGTACATTGTATCACAGCCAATGTAAATTAGCTGAATAAAAATCTCATCTACTTGTCTATCCATCTGTCTTTTTATTCACAATCCACTACTGATATTTTCATCTGTAATCATTTTAAAGTTTGGTAAAAAAGTGTAATTTTAGTCCAACCTCAGCTCTGCCCCAATGGCCTTCAAAGTTATTTGAACAAGTGCATTCGGTTAATGAACAACTGGACGCAGGGTTTACCTGGACATTCGGATATCCCTGCGTGATCCTTTCCTGGTCCCAAGGATATAGAGGGATATCCCGGGGATAATACCAATATCCCCGTGGATTGTTCCTAGGGATGTTTTTGTGCTGTGTGGGTAATTAACGTGGGGGACTTTTTTAAAAGTGTTCTATTTGATTTTGCCAATTTAATTTGAAATATATATAAACCAAGGAATTTTAACGACTTTTCAATGTAATTTGTAAGGCCAATTAAAATTTTTTGAGTTTTACCTTGGTTACATTTAAACTTATTGGCTGAAAACAAGAGTGATGCTGAGGTTATAGATTTTCTTTTTACAAGAGTACAATGTTTAAATATCTATGGAAGCTGAAAATAGGGTGGTATCATCTGCATAAATTACCTAATCAGCACCAACATTTATTGGCAAATCATTAAGAGATATAAGGAAAAAGAATGGTACTGCACCAGGACTGAGCCATGCGGAACTCCTGCAACTACCTCCCTCTACTTAGATTTTCTCCCTCCACCAAAACTAAATTGTTTTCTACTTCAAAAATAAGATTTTATCTAATGCTCATTTAACTCTAAATCTTATCGAACTCAAACAGAACTGAGGAAATTTAGAAAAGCCTGTTGCATCTAATAGATGTTGATTGATTGATTGGAGTGTGGGGAATAGGCTCAAAAGGTCTCGGCATGTCAACTGAAGCTTATTGTGCCCCTCCTAATGATTGATGCACTACCAAATCCAACTACATTTAACGAATAAGTTAGACCAACTGGTCTAACTTATTCGTTAAATGTAGTTGGATTGACTAAATTCATTGATTTTAGCCACAAAAACCAACTGGTTTTTGTGGCTAAAATCAATGAATTTAGTCAATAAGACTGGGTAAAAAAAGTCAAAACGCCAATCATTAATTTAAGTTAGGCCCTAGGCCTAAATGAAATGGGCTGCTTGAACACTTCTGTGGACCCCTATGATGGATCAAGAATTTAATAACGATTGGTTTGGGACGCCTTCAGCATATAGGCATCTAGGGAGAGTTAACTTAGGTAAACTTATTGTCGACTGTACAATGTTTTCCAAACATGACAATGTAAAAAATGAACTCTGAGAAGATAAATCATTAAAATTTAGCAAGTTGTATTCTAAGTTATAATGACACAAACCCAGTAAATACTTCTTCTTGTAAATAGTAAACTAAGAGTAAACCGAATTCTTGCAAATAGGCTATTGGCTATTTAGTAAGAATGAGGTAATGAGAATGTATTTTCCTATGAGAGGATGAGAACGTTGATTTTCCTTTAAGCTTACTTACTTCTTACTTCTTTTGTGCCGTCCGTGGACTCTCAGGTCGCTGAACAGGTCAAGAGTGTGCCACCAAGGTGGTCACCAGACAAAGAATCATTTATTTTCACCAATTTGCAAAGCGCAAACATTGGTCATAACTGGCCAAACTTAACTTAACCTTCGAAAAATTAATTCAGGTCATAAAAACAGCCCTGCACCAGGAAAAGCTCCAGTTCATGTTTGAATTTACTATTTTGTTTATTTCTTTGATTTTGTGAGGGAGTCTTTGGAACATTTTTAACCTGCATAAACGGGTTTATGTTCAAATTTGGTGAGCCTGTGCTGTTCTGCATGTGTGCCTTTATTTCGAGTGTTGTGATTTTGTGGTTGATTTCTGGGGGTTTGATGTTCTGTTTCTTTACATACATGATTGACTCATATATGTAAAGACTGGGAACCGTAAGGACTTCCAACTGAATGAAGGCGTCTCTGCAGCTTTCCCTGAATTTGAGGTTGAAAATTTATCGAATTGCTTTTTTTTTGCAAAGTAATAACAAAGCTTACAAAGTAATAACATTTGAATAACAACTCAAAAAGGCTGAGTTTCACAATTTATTTTTAATTTGGAATAGGCCTACCTTTCTGCATTCAAACAAAAATACTCTGGATTATAATAAATCGTATTTTTGAATCACTGTCTAAGCTATATGCAGTTTATTAAGGAAACAATGAAAAATAAATTATAATAAAGAAGGTAAAGGAAGAATAAATAGCCTCCTTGTTTATTGTCAGACAACTGTTTATAGGTTAGGTTGTTACGAATTATGACGTCATGATATGAAAAACTTTGTTCTATTTATGCTTGTGAGTATTGGATCGGATTAGTTCAATACGACCTCGTCCATGACGTCATGCCATTTGGCTCCGCTGCTCTGTTTATACCAGTGACATTCGTAGTGGGACCCGTCCTGTGGCCAGACGCTCGTTGCTAAGGCCGCAGTGTGAGGACAGAGTCAACAGCGTAGTTAGCGTCGTCGACCACAGGTGGACCGCTGGAGTCTATGGCTGCCGCCAAGTCTGGTCCAACTTGAGTAAAGTAGTCATTAAAATGTCAGCCACCTGCGGTCGTGGGTCTGTGTTCGAGTCTATGTCAGGTCTGTTTTCCGTGAATTTAGTGAGTGGGAAAATGTCTTTTTTGCCCCCCTGCCCGCTACCTCGTTCAAAACCCTCCAAAACTGTTTTGGATTATTTTTAGCCTCAGTCACTTCCCTCCTATAATAATTATTTTTAGCTTCCCTAATTTCAGTTTTCAGTTCATTTTTAAGACTAATAAAAGTATTCCTTAGTTAAACATTAAAGGGTTCTTTTTTTACTTAATTTATCTCGTTCCCTAATTTTACGAACGAGATAGCAAGAAATCCATGGTTTTAATTTTCGAAAACGAGAGCTCCTATCCCTAATTTATTTTGTATATTTAATAACACACTCCTTAACACACTCCTTTGTAAACATAAGGTTTGATGAGGCCATTGTATTAGCCTGTAAAATTTCACTCCAGTCGCAGTCCCCGATGTAAGTGTCCAGTAAGTTTTTGTCAATGTAAGTGTCTTTGTTAAAAGTGATGCGTTCATTTGTTTGAAAAAAAAATTTGTAAACACACAGTAAAGTGATCTGTGATATATGTCCTCACCACTGCAGTTTTAAGTGCATTTAAGTCACAATGTCTTACAAAAATGTGATCAATGGATGATTTACTATTACCAACCTCTCTGGTTGGAAGAATTATGCCATTCACAAAACCACATTCATATAAAACATCTAAGTAACGTTCCGTCTTGTTATCTATTATAAGCTATTACTGTAGGCCTAAGCCATGTTACCTTTTCACTTTGGGGTGAGGTAACTTTCAATTTTCAAGCAAGTTTTATCTAAACCTAAAGGGTTGGGTAATACTTGCTTGAAAATGGCCTAAGGTCGAAACATGTCGCAAATAAAATGAATTTAAAGGGAAATCAGTTAATCTTTTCTGTAAAATAATATACATAATTAATTTGCTAGGGGTTATTTTGTGAGTAGAACTCCTCCTACAGTGTTCAACCGATTTTGACGTTTTTGGTGTCATTTTAAAGAGCTCGCTCTGAAGTTGTGCTTCCCTTAAATGAGCTCAATGTATGTTAAGGGCTTCACACAAGTGACCCTTAAAGTTACCATAAGGTTTAAAACTTTTAATACTGGTGTTTTTTTCGGGTAATTTGCCTATCTGGGCGTTGGTACTTGGCAAGTAGAGAAGGAGAGGTTATGAATAATATTACACTTACATAATACAGGGTGTTTTTTTAACGTAACCCAAAACTATATTTTATTAGTGAAGGATTATTATCCCGGAAGATCCCCGGATTTGTCGCCAGTATATTATTTTTTTGGGGGATACATAAAAAGTAAGGCCTACGTAAACAATTCTCAGGATATTCAGCATCTCAAAACAAGTTTAATGCAATAAATTCAAACACCTTGCAACACGTGTTCGGGATTTTGATGGAGAGTGTACAACTTTATACAAATTAATGCCAATGGAGGATTGTTTGAACACATAATATAAACTAACTGTGATCAAACTTTAATAATAGCATAGATAAAATATACCCAGCAGTACTGATGGGTATATGTTGTCTATGATAATAGGCTGTATAGAATGTAAAGATGAACAAAACAATATTCATTTCATATTTATATGTGCATTATTCAATCTTAAAAATTGGTTGCTTTAAAAAAACACCCTGTATTAGTACGTAATAGCATAGATAAAGGGCTTTGTATCCCTTTATCTATGGTAATAGCATGAAATATACTATACATATTAATATTATTATTATAATATTTTACTCTTATCTAAAGACCTTGGGTACTTTGAAGATAGTGTGGGGATTATTGTTACCGGTCTGACACTTAAATGGAGCCAAGTGGTAAGCTTATTGGAGCGGGTTAGTTCGAAGCACTTTAGTTAGATGTCGTTGTAAAAGCATGGTTTTCTTCTTCCTCACTGAATCAGCCAATCAAAACCGCGATAACGACCTGCTAACTTCCTATTCCGTTTCCCCTGATTTTCTGTCACGACGCGACGTGTACACAACCATACAGGGCTGTACCCAGCTGTGGCGGGCCCCGGTAAAGATATTAAGCCGGCCGGGCCCCTCATGTCCTGGTACTGCACCCGTTCCACTCAAAACCATAGCTGATTTCCGGCTCGGCAAAAGTGGCGACCTTTTTTTTTTTTACTCACACGTGTCCCGATTGTTCTCCCTTCGTTGCCGTTGCGGGCCCTTTTTACCCATTCGGGGGCTTTCCACTATTTCGGAGGCCAATTACGGCCCCCGGGCCCCCCTTCGACCCGCCCCGGGCCCCCCCTTGACCCCGGGCCCTGGTCAAATTGTGCCGGCTATCCCGGTCTGAGTACGACCCTGCAACCATAACGAGTTGGAATTCATTCGAGTGTGGGAAAAGGGAAATACTTAAAGTACGTTTGCTGAAAGTTGTTCTAGTGTAAGTTGTTTCTCGAAATACTGTACTGCGTGATTCATATTGTGCTTAAAGCTATTGATGGAAAATAAATACGTAGATGTTTACATAAAAGCACTTATTAAAAATTAATTTTTGTGTAAACATCTACGTATTTACTTTCTATCAATCGCTTTAAGCACAATAACAATCACTCAGTACAGTATTTCGCGAAACAACTTGCACTAGCGGCAAACGTACTTAATCTAAACAAATCGGTAAAGTCATTAAAATTGAAAGTCTAGCAAACAAAACAAGAAAACGAAAATATAAACAAAGCAGACGACGATCGATCGATATGTCGCATGGCCAACTCTTTACGAAGTTCATTATTACTCTATGTTATTGTCGTCTTGCCGGGTAAAAGCGGGGATTTTTCATTGAGTTTGCTGGTAAAATTCCAGTCTGGCAACACTGCGAGCAGTAGAGAATTCAATTTCGATTCAAGGCCTACCTTTGGATTTTTGTTGGATTACGATTGTTAGATTTCTTCTTACATTTCTTATTTCAATCATCGTCTGTTTCGTTCGGTTATCAGGTGTCGGGAGTCAGCCCGTCTTGCTGTGTAATTCGTATCTATAAAATCATTTTTTCGGTTGCCTGTTAAAAATTATTACGTAATGTACACCGTTTCCAAAGGTCCAAGTAAGATTGTCCACAAAACTCGTCGAGGTATGTATTTTTCGTTTATTATTGCCTATCTTGCCTGTATTACGACCTAGGCCTTCATATATGTCATGGTCAAGGGGTGTTTCAGTGAAACTGAAAAAATAATAGTCTATAATTTAACTTTGTAAAGCTAATTTACTATGGCCTAAAGCTACATTTTAGTTTTTTTGGTGAATAATCAATAGTTAGAGCCTATATGGTTACAATTTTATCACGATTAACAATATACCAATAGGCCTAGAGCCTTTTTTTATCTTAAATTAATTAGGCTTGACAAAATGTATCCCAGCCTACAACATCCTTGTCACCTGGTCTCTCTGCTTTAACAGGGATAAGCCTACGGTACTTTAACCAACTTTTTTTTGTAGAATTTGCTCAAGATGACTGAAGGTCACACCCACAGGCCATGTCCACTTGGCCTAAGACTAATGAGTAAAATTAGGGCTTCAGTTTACTAGGATCAAGCTGCAAACCCCTCAGAGGGGTTACAGAATTTGCTCAAGATGACTGAAGGTCACACCCACAGGCCATAGCCACTTGGCCTAAGACTAATGAGTAAAATTTGGGCTGCAGTTTACTGTCGTCCCTATCTTTTGACGCTAATAGTCTATGATTGAACATCAATAATGAATTATATGTTCTAAGCATTGGACCAAGCACTAGCCCAACGTCAAGTAGGGATAGTTGGGATGTGCAAAACTTAACCACAGCCCGATGTCAACTATAACATAGGCCTAGTAGACGTACGGGTCGATCCCGGTGGTCGGACGTCAATTATTGTTGACATGGACACACTGTTATTGTTTCGTTTTACTTCGTATCGGTCTGCTTTTTCGACTTAGTTTTTGTGTGTCGGTCCACAGGAGAGTCCCTAGAATAAAATGACTTGTTGGTGCAGTTAGCGTTGATCATGCTTATTTAGATATATTTGGAAATAAACGGTATCAGGAAACTGACACAAACTTTCTCCCTTCAAGTCATTTAAAACCAGAAAACATTTAGAGTGAAATAAAGCAAATTAACAATTAATTATCAGACAAATATATACCAAATTTTATCAAAATCGGTTAGTAAATAACGGAGATATCGGTTTTTGAATATTTGCCATATGAATAACATTGGACAACGTACTTGCATTTACCGCCAAACTAAAATATCAATTATCTTTGCAACCAGTTGACGTAGACTAATGATTCAAAATACTAGATTATTTAGTTTTTCAAGCCAAATTTAATGGTTGCAAGTATATTTTCTTTAAAAGTTAGTTTTTGTGAAATTTGAAAAATATGATTTTTTTAACACTTAAGTTAAACCCTCATGACTTCTGAACCTGAATTTTTACAGACATGCGGGTGGTGTCATTTTGTTTGTCATCCTAAGCACTAAAAACCATGAAATTTTTATCAAAATCATTAGCCGTTTTTGAGAAATTTGGATTTTTGTCATTTTTTATGGGTTTTTATGGGGTAAATATCCTTAAAAATCAAAAATTCAAAAAAATGAAAAATACTCCTGGAGATACCATGGCTTTATGCCTACATGCCAAATTTCATGGAAATCGAACCACTGGTTTCGTCTCTAGCTTTGTTGTAATAAGTTAATTTTGGTCTGTGGCGATGTCCACATGACTGTGTTTAGTCTCTGCTGATACTCTGTTTCTGGAGATCGGTCATTAGCGATTCGTCCGGCGTCAACTATATTTGACGCTTGGTAGTGAATGTGTTAACTAAGTTTATATAATTTATTTAAGCCTATTTAAAAGCTAAACTTTAAATATTTTAAACTTTAAACTTTTTTTAGCTAAGCTATTTATTTAGTGTTTGTCGGTCACATTTCTAGCGATAACTTATGTATATTACACAAAAATTAATCTTTCTTTAAATGGATAGAATCTACATTTTGAAATACATTATACCTACATAAAGAAAAAAATATTAATTATTATTTTGTAATATTTACAAGTGTATAAAGTGTCTGAATGTCCCGTGCGTGACATATACAATCGCCCATCTTACTTTTCACATTTCAAATCGATAACGTTTTGACAGGGCACAAATAGTTGAATAACTTTAAATATGGCATTTAAACCTTGATAGGTGACTTTGATTTTAAAACACGAATGGTGACTCAAGGAGTTTTTCTCCGGGTGTTGAAATAATGAACAAACAGTGTAGTTTTATACATATATTGTAAAAAGGTTACATGAAACCCTTTTATAATCAATATTAAGCAATAAAAAACTTACTTGACATATTTTTGAAACCCTATAGGTATGTAAAATGTGTTACTTGTCACTTGTATTCGAAATCTATATTTTCGAATCTAAATATAGTAACTGGTGCAAATAGTGGGTACAGAGTGTATATACATCATTATTGCCACTGATATCCATGTTATCATCCTTATTTGCACATTTTATACAAAAAGCAAATGCAGTATGCTCCCTACAAATTAAGAACTTGGCATCAATGTTACACAATTCTTGGGTTTCAACTGAATAGAAGGGGTACGAAGGGGGGGGGGGGGTTGGGAGAGTGAAATGAGGTCGAACAGATTCCTAGGAAGAGGCATGTGAGGTACGGTTACTCCTGCGACTGCCAACCGGTAAGAACGCATATTTTTTTATAAAAATAAAAGCACCTGGACGAAAACTCCGTGTGTCACTGACGGAGGGTTAAGTGTCAAGAAAGGTCAATGTAATAGGCATGGTGCTAGTTAAGTTTCTTTGAATGAAATATTTTTGAGAATGAATTCACTACATTTTCAAAGTGCTTCGGTTACAGCGGACCTGCATACTTGGGAAATCATAAATGGGTGCAGTTTTATAACAGGAACGAGTAACTCCATTGTAAGCGTAGGCAAAATAACTCTTCAAACCATTTTAATGTCTTAATTTAATTTCCAGGCATTTCACAAAACCTTGATAGATTAGACAATTCTAAGGATTTTTCAAAAAAATGGGTTGAAAGCCAAAGTGAACCTTCATCGCCAGATGACTGGTCGATACGGTAAGTAACTTAACCAATTAATTAATCTTTCTCACATTTCAAGCAGTTTATTACTTTATGATCCAATAAAGGTGCTGGGAGTGACACTAAAAAATCAATTATTTTATGCTTATTTTTAATCTGCCTGTATTTAATTTCTATTAGGCATGTAGGAATGTGCATATTTTGGTCAGGAAAGATTTTTTCCTTTTATATTTGATTCTGAATGAAATTTTTACTTTCCCAGTTATTTATTCCGAAGCTGTAGGAATATTTAAGGAATGTTACAAATACCTATAAATATAATGCAAAATAATTGTCAAAATCTAAATGGGGCCTACTCTAAAACAAGCAGCTATATTCCATGTTAAAAAAACTTACACAATTGAATTTTATGAATGAAAGAATCATTTGCTCAGTTAAAATATTATAACCGCGGCCATAAATTGAGAAGTCATCATTGTTTGGGCCCTCTTGTAGGTAGAAATTTGTAAAAATGTAAACTGAATTTTACTTTGTTATTTCAGAATTGATAAACCAGTTTTTCATAAGAAGTCGAGCAATATGAGAGCACAGCAAGAAGTAATAAGTCCACAACATGAAGAAATAATAAAATTCATTCACGAATGTAAGTAAACGAAAAAAATTTATCTACATTTTTTTAAATACATAGGTCACTAGGCTACTCGTGTCTCATATATTGTCTCTTTGTACCATTAGTCTAGTACATGGGCACTGAAAGGGGGGTCCAAGAAGGTGCAGCTGCAACCTTCCTGCTTGAGAAAACAAATTTAAAAAAAAAAAACATGAGCATAACCTTGGCTTTTGTGCAGGCAAACTCATTGATTAGTAAAATCAATAGTTTACAATTGATCGACGATCGAGAAATTTCTGGCTTAGATGTGACCACTAAATTTATTTATGGTTGCCAAATGAATGAGAATTTGTTCACCCTGATATAACTAAGAGATGTTTTAAATGTGGTTTTATACATAGACCACGGTTTTATATTTGTCACCATATGATTACATATAGGCAGGGCCGGCGACAAGGGGGGCAAATGCATAGGGGCCCGGGCTTGCAGGGGGCCTGGAAACACCAAAAAAGGGCCCGAAATGGTTGAAAAGGGGCCCAAAAGCACACGGAACTAGTAAAAAAAGTCAGGTCTTAGAGCCCGGGGTTGAAGATTGCACAGGGGCCCCGAAAATCCTGTATCGCCGGGCCTGTATATAGGCTATAGAAATACAAATGTTTATAAATTTAATGTCAACTTTATTTTACTTTGAATTTTGAATAAAATATAACCACAAATGGTACTGTGTTTTTAACGTTTATTATTTAATGTATGTTTAGTATCCCTTATCATCGAATCAATATTATATGACAGAAATATATGCCCTCCATACGAACAATTTATTCTCTTGATTACACATGAAAAGCTCGAATGCATATTAATAATGTAAGGGTACCACTGGTAGTGAACCACCAGTTTAGACTTTAACAATATACTGTGATGCTTTATAATTTAGAGATCTGAAAAATTAGAAGTTTACTCTCCATTTTACAAATTTCATCTCGAGAACTTTAGACAAGTATTCTAATAAGCTCTGCAATAATGATCCAATTGATTCATTGGCCTCTGTAAACTGATAGTGTACAAACTAGTGTAAAAACAGCATTGTGTGTTATTCAGATGATAAAAGTGTCACAGGAAGAATTAAGTTCCCCGAGGTTATCTCTTTGCAATTTTCTAATCAGTATGTTATTTCATTGATAATCGTTCATTTCCCGCTTTAGTTGATTTATTATTTGTCTATGCCATTAAGAATCTTGTGATTTAATTTTTATTGTATTATTTCTAATAACTGTGCTTGTTCCATTATATATTGACTTTAATAATATGTCGATTTTAGTGGTATTAACTATAAATTTTCTATGGTTATTGTATAGGATAATATTTTTATTTTCTTGACAGTTTTTTTAGAGATTTATTACTTTTAAATATATCAGTTCAATTGGCATTGTCAGGAGTTGAAAAAAATTCCAAGATATAAAGATCACAAAAATATTTTACTTAGTTCAACAAATAAACGTCAGCACACTATCCTAACTTCTGTATTTCAGTGTATTTCACAAAACTTATCTTATTAGGCCTTAATCAAAATGATTATTTACTTCCAAAATTTATACTGTTATTTAAAGTGCTTAAGTTTTGTATTTTATTTGTTTAAAATATAGGCTATAAAAAACAATATTTTAACACTGGAATATTTTTTTTACACATTTCACAAAGAAAATAAAATTGGAAATATGGATGCACGGCCTATAAAAAAGTTAGGTGGACAAATTTATCTGTCCTTCGCCCTCAAATATAATCATGTAATGTTGATACTACTGGTAATCTTGGTTTTTTTGGACAGAAGATGGATATAACCTAGTTTTATTTGTTCTCTACTAAAATATAGGCCAATTCCCGTACTAAAAACAACACAATAAAATAGAGCTGAATAAAAAATAAAAGATTTATTCAGACGTTCTATTCAAGATAGTTCGTAACAGCCATTAGAAACACTCTTCAAATCAAGGTCAAATTTTAATAAATAATTAAGAAGCAATCTGATTTAATAATTTAGTATGAAGAATTGTGTCTTGAGTTAGTTTATGATCACAGATTGGATCAGTCATTTTGTATAAATCCCGTAACAAGAAGCCAGCAAGTGAAATCACACAGCGCAACATGAAGGTTTTTTGCTATTCATTACCTCTTTAGACTAATAACAGTTGCTGAAAAAGGCACGGACATTGAATATTGTCAACTGCAAAAACTAAATCACCCTTTGTTAAGGCAGTATTATGTTTATTTTCATACATATGATCAATTTTTTTTTATACAGTGGAACCTCAGTTAACCGTCACTCTTTTAACTGTCACTCTCTGTTATCCATCACTGCGTCCGGGCTCGCAATATGTTGTAAATTGGCGTTGCGCAAAGCACGGAAGAAAGTGCAAGCGCCATTGTGATCTAACGAGACTGTCCGCGGCTAATGACCTTGAGTTTCTGCCGAAAATCACCACTCCCACGCAAGGAGTGGTATGGGGATGAGTGAATTATTCATTACTCATTGGCATGTTGATTTTTTTGTTTATACGGAACGCCTCGTAGTTCAGCGTTACAGTGTTTGCTGTTACACAGTGTGTTGCTAGATACGTACTGTTAATCAACTGGAGTACAGTAACTGTTTTCAAAATCCTAGTAATTAATATTGAAAATATGTTTGAATATATTTTTATTGTACAATCTTTGTTTTCTTAAAAATTGACCATCATGTAAACAGTAGTGAGAAATGAGATTAAAACATATGATTTTTTATAATACAGACCAATAGATATAACAGATTCTTCGGCACTGAGGAAGTATTCAAGGACTAAATCGGTTTGGTGGCATAACCTTTCTTGATGTATGTCGTGGACGTGGTGGTCGAGTGACAACAGGTGAATTCATGTTAGGGTGATGAATAGTGGTCGAAGGACGAAAAATTGTTATATCAGAATTTTCAAGGGTTTCCTTGAATGTAACCTTTTTATTTGTATAATTTTCTGAATCAGGTTTTTGTGAATCTTTATGGGGTCTCTTGATTATGGTGTCAGTTTCAGGAACCTCCGTCCGTTTCAGTTGGTTTATATGTTTCTTTAAGACATATCCAGAGTCGAGTTGAATGCTGTAATGGAGTGCTCCAAGCCTGGTTATCACTTTGCCGAATTTCCATTTGGCTCCCATGCGTACCAGGACCCTTTCCCCCTCCCTGAAGGAGCGCGGCACTGGAGGGTAACACTCCCGAGTTGTGGACTTGCTAGGTGGCTGCATCATGTCCAATTCTGTGCGAAGTTTCCTGAGTTGTGTTTCTATTTTAATGATAAGATCATCGATATCGTCACTTACAGAATTGATGACATTATCCCTTTCTGATATTTCATCAATGTTATTTAAGTTAATGTGTAGATGGCGGATCCATGTTCGGCCCAACAGTGGACTGTATCCATTGGGAACAACAAAAAGTTGCTGAAACGATGAAATTCCATTAGATTCTACATGTACGGTAGCTATACCCAAAGGTGAAATTACTTCGTTAGTATAAGATCGAAATTTGATAGGTGTCGGTCGGAGTGAGTCCATTGAAATACGTAGCCGATTGAAATCTCCCACAGGAATAAGGGTGTGTGCGCAACCGGAATCTACTTCAAATTTTTGAGGTAGATTGTTAATAAGAACAGTCGTAATAAATTTATCCGTGTCTGACAAATGTATGTCATAAATATTACTAAGTTGTCCTACACCGTAAAGATCATCATCATCGTCTGATGTAAGGGTCTGGTTGTCGCCATCGGGATGCAAGAGTTGTATCGAAGCTGTCTTATTTTGTCTTGATAACAAGGATTTAATACATACCTTTGCAACATGTCCTTCTCTGTTACATTCCTTACAGCGAAGTCGAGAACGGTGGATAGTGCACTTATTTGAAGTGTGATTGTGCTTGCCACACCGGAGACAAAGGCCACTCAATCCCAGGGTGGACAAGTCAATGTGCCTCCGAAGTTGGTCCTCGAGCGGATGGCGTGTGCCCGTAGACTCCCTCACGGAAGAGGTGGAGCGCCCACGGCTATGTCCGCGGGATGAGCAGTGCCCAGTGGTCGACTGCATCGTCACTTTGTGGACGGACGTGCCGGTTGCAGTCTGATGCCTGGTAAACTCATTAATTACATTGCTATCAATCTTTGAAGCTTCAATGGCCAAAGCTTGTCGTACAGCAGAATCGAAGGTCAAGTCCTCCTGTTGAAGAAGGTTCTCCCTAATGGATGAATCCCTTACGCCCCTGACGAATTGTGCTCTGAGGAACAGATCAGAGACTGGAGCATGACAAGCAGAACAGGTGACGTTACACGAAGATATATGTTTTTTGAGAGAAGTTACATAGTCGGATATTGACTCATCGGGTTGTTGAACCTTTGACAAAAACTGATGTTGTTGAACAATTTCATTTTGTTTAGGAAAATGATTTCCCAGCACGGTTGTGATGTCATCATACGTCAGGTCAGTGACCTTTCTAGGTAAAGACAGCGTACTCAACAAGTCATAACCGGAAAACCCTAGGCTATTTAGAAAAATCTGAGCACAAAGATCTTTGTCAGCAAAAACATTTTTTAGTTTCAGGTAGTTTTCAAACCTTTCTTTGTACTGAGTAAATGATTCTTTACTACTATCAAAAGCGTCAAAGTTGGAAATCAAAGTTATATTTCTTGTAGGGTGAGCTTGAGACATACCTTGAATAGCCGTTGTAAGAGTTTGCATGAGCTGTTGAAATTGATCAGGATCCATTTTTACTTTACCGAAGTCGCCACTTTAAAACCCTAGTAATTAATATTGAAAATATGTTTGAATATATTTTTATTGTACAATCTTTGTTTTCTTAAAAATTGACCATCATGTAAACAGTAGTGAGAAATGAAATTAAAACATATGATTTTTTATAATACAGACCAATAGATATAACACTGTTGATTGTTAACGATGGCTGAAAAACAAAAACGAGTCGTACTAGGGCTTGACCTAGGCCTGCCATATTTTCAAGCGGTCAATCCGGGTCAACTAACCAAGGATGCTCCAGTGTACGACACACCGGGGGGTTTGGGGGGTATTCCATACCCCCCAAGGTGAGAGGGATCCGGGGGTCCTCCCCCTGAAATTTTTGGAAATTTTGGAGGAAAAGGGTTAATTCTAGTTAATTTTTGCAGTACAAATTAACTTCAAGCAGACCTATTTTTTTGTATCCAGATTATTGAGTCAAACTAATAAGTTTTAGGTAAATATACTGAGATAAAATTTACTTTTGAACAAACTTATAATCTGGTAAAAATTTATAAAAGTTTTAGAGCAAGATTGTGAATTTTAATGATTTCAGAAAAAATGTATTTTTATTTTTTGTGTTGTGACAATGCAATTTTTACCATGGTAAATTTGGATTAATTCACTACATGAAACCAAACTTACAATTAATTTATTTCACTTCAATGAAAAATACAAATGTATTTTATGCAAATGAAATACAACTTAAAAACAAAAAAACATATATTATATAAGACTTTTTTTCTTCTTTCTTCGTTTGCCGCAGCAAACTTGTTAAACTACAGGTTTAGTTCATTATTTAATAACATATTACGCAATTCAAAAACGGACCGGAACATCAGGAAAACCGGCCGGGACACCGGGACAAGAGCAAAATACCGGGACTGTCCCGGTCAAACCGGGATGTATGGCAGACCTAGCTTGACCAATAGATCGAATTTGAGAAAGGGCGAAACAGCTACAAGTATCGCGCTGATGTATGGTGTTGGCGGACTCATTTAACAGATGACAGACTATCTTTTAATTTGAGGTTATGTAATTCACCTACGAACACTGAATGAGCACAATATACAGTTTAGAAGGTCTGTAATTATCATTCTATGAATGTAATTTTAATATAAATATGTATTATCCACTTATACAGGGTTCAATTTCTTCCAAAATATTTTAAATCTACGTATTAACAGGTGTATAGCTAAATTTCTGTTATCCGTCTATTTTCTTAACCGTCACACTCCCGGTCCCGAGAGTGACGGTTAATCGAGGTTCTACTATATATCCGTTTCTAGCCCGGAGCAGAAATTAAAGACGGTGGATATATCCGCCCTTATCCCGGGAAGGGTTAAATATTCTTTGTTCTTTTTATTTGGGTTTGTAGGTTTATTAAGGAAGATAAATATTTTTGAGACGTCTGATTCATTGAAGGATTAAGTATAAGTAGAAAATATTTATTTATTTTTTTTAAGAGGTTGGCGGCCTCTTTTTCACCTTGCCTTTGCCCCGCCCACATAGACTATTGATCTGTATGTGCAAATCAAATCAAATCACATTTATTTCCTTTAGGTACAATGTACAGTAGGACATGTCAATACATTCAGTGAAATGCACTTTGTCATTACAATATATGCCAATTATTAATATTTTTTATGCAAATTTATATCAGTCCATTTGTTAAGTACATTTAAGCAGCTTAAACTAACTCATAAGAACAGAAGTTATCAAAAATGTGGTTGGTAATACTGGCGTGACTCATTAATAACATACTTTAAATAAAAGGGGGGAAAAATAACAGCTGATAAACTATGAAGAGACAAAAAATTAACAGATAATAGCCTAAATAGGCCCTAACAAAGTAATAAAACATTAAAATGTATAGTTAGCTAAAAACATTTAATACCGTACAAATAAATTAGAACAATGAGAGAGAAAAAAGCAAAAAACAAATAGGCCTAGGCCTACTAAAAACTAATATCACAGTTTCTCAAAGATAAGAACTCCTGTAGCGAGTAAAAGGGGTTCGCCAGAAGCCAGCACTGAAATTTGACCAAAGACTTATGACTAACTAACCTAGTATTCACTTTATTGTAAACTCTTAAGCCTATCGAGAAATATGAGTTAAGTGATTTTGTAAGTCGTAGGTAGTTACAATCAATGTTGGTTCTGTTGCGAGTATTATACTCATGAATATCACCTCTCATTGTTAGGTTAGGTAGTTCATTAAATATATATTTCACCACTTCCAAAATATAGAGATTAATGACTGTCATTAAGTTCAATTCGATAAATAATGGCTTACAATGAGCTCTATGACTCACATTGGCCATTATTCTTACAACTTTTTTTTGAAGAATAAGAATTTTTGAAATTCGGCTTGAGTTGCCCCAAAGAACTAACCCATACTGAATTATAGATTGAAAAAACCCAAAATAAGCACATCGCAAATATTCTTGAGTTACGTGACAGTTCAATCTTCTAAAAAGAAAAATGATTTTTGAGAGTTTTGAAGCAATAAAATCAATATGAGGGTACCAACTAAGTTGAGAATCCATTTTGATTCCCAAAAATTTTATATCATCCTGGGTATTTACTGGGACCTTTTTGAGGGTGAAAGTAAGATGTTTTGTTTTTGAGTCATTTAATAGCAAGCTGTTGGCTTTAAACCAATCCGAAGCCTGATCCAGAGTCTCATTTACAAGGTCACCAAGGGTACCCAAGTCACCACTCCTACAAAATAGAGTAGTGTCATCTGCGAACATGTAGCAGCCAGATTGAACATTGGCAGGAAGGTCATTTACCGCTATTATGAACAGCAACGGCCCCAGGACAGAGCCCTGCGGCACGCCAACATCTACCCTCAATGGAGCAGATAATCCTAAATCTGTCTCCACATATTGAAAGCGGTTTTCAAGATAAGATTGAAAAAAGCACAAGACTGAACCACAAACACCGTAGTATTGTAGTTTTGAAATAAGTTTTTTGTGATCAATGCAGTCGAAGGCCTTACTCAGGTCACAAAAGGTGGCCTGAGCAAAGCCTCCGTCCTCAAATGTACCGATCACATCCTTCACAAGACAATTTATTGTTGATCGTCTGCGCCTAAAGCCAAATTGAAAATCACAAAAAATGCCACTATTTTCAAAATAATTACTTATTTGATCACATACTAAAGATTCAATAACTTTACCAAGAATTGGAACTATCGAAATAGGCCGATAGCTCTGTGGCTGATCTCTAGACCCATTTTTGAATATTGGACACACTTTAACTAGCTTTAACTGATTAGGAAAAACACCTTCTGCCATGCAAAGATTTACGCAATAGCTAAAGGCTGAGCGATTGAAAAGATGATGTTTTTTATTAAATTATTTGACATGTTATAGCAATCTAAGCTCATCTGAATTTTTCATTCGGTTTACCACCTGAATTACCTGATAAGCACTGACTTCTTTCCACTGAAAGGCAGTGTTTTCTGGAATAGAAAGATTATTTAACAGGTCTTGTGCAGTAACTGAAGGTTCAACAATGCTATCTCTTAATTTCCTTAACAGAATTTATAAAAACACTGTTGAAATCATCCGGCAAGATAGTATTCCCCTTATTTGGGTCAGCATTCTTAGCTACTTTTGTTAATGATTGACCAAGCTGTCTTACTTCTATTGTTACTACTATCTATCAAATCTGAGTTGTACTTACGTTTGGCTTCAGCAATACCCCTCCTATATCTCGCCACAAGAGCCCTTTTGGCATTGTTTGCCTCAATAGATTTTGTACTTTTTTGAAATTTATCCATACCTAAAATTTTTGTTTTCAACTTAGCAAGATCCTCTGTATACCAGGGTTGTTTATTTTTACGATTACTGTTATTTCTGCTTGTTAGGCCTACATTACATTTCTTGAGCCTAAAGAAAGAACTTATAACATTAAATAAAATACAAAAAAATACATTAAAAACATCATGGGAACTTACAAGACATACATTGGTTAAAAGAAACTGCCAGTCATAAGATGCAAGTTTTTCACTTATGTGCAAATAGCAACTCTTAGATAAAAATTGTTTGACCCGAGGTATAGAACTATAATTATTTTTTTGCTTCTGCCTGAGACCGGATGACTCAGTTGAATGTGTAACAGGAACATTAAAATCCAAACGCACATGATTACTAGGCCTACTAATTTTAACATTCAAGATATCATGATCAGAATAGGGAAATTGTATGACTTCAGATACACATTTGTCAGGCTTTACGTTATAGAAAGCATTATCTAAACAAGCGCCTAACCGTGTAGGCTTGTCATTTATATAATAAAAACCATATTGTGACAATAAGTTTTTATACTCAAGAACAGTACATTTAGTTAATGTTGGATCAAAAGCAGAATTTAAATCTCCCCCAAATATGACTTGAAAACTATTCCACTTAGGCCTACTTATGAATTCTAAAAGTTCCTCAATTTGTTTGAGAAATATATCAGTCCGTCCACTAGGAGATCGATAAACAGAAAAAACCAGAGTCTTTAAGCTTGTTACCTCTATTCCAGCTATTTCAAAATCAAGCTCTTCACATAACTAGCTAACATCTAAAACATTACTTTTAAGTTTTTCTTTTACAAAGACAACAACACCCCCATTTTTGAGCAGAGAGCGGCAGTACGAACTTCCGATGTAATAGCTACTCGAAACATTGTAGACCGCTCATCTTCGCTTAACCAGTGTTCAGAGATGCACAGAAAATCAGATGCCGAGGCCGTGACCTCTTAATATTTCTACTTTGTCCCTCAAGCCTTGAATGTTACTAAACGTTAAGAGAATGTTATTGGTTTGAGACAAAAAGTCAAAAAGTGATTCCAGCCAGCAGTGGCTGTGACGTCACGGCGATACAGACTCACTACGGCGAACGCGCTGCGCCAGTGTATGTCTTGCCTCGTTTACACACTCCTCTATGCTTCTAAAAAATTATGTCTACGTCGAACCTTATATATTCATAATCTGCATAAATCGAGGAATCTAACAGTGTAAATATGTTTTATATAAGAGTGAAAAATGATTATTTAGTAAGAAAAACTTAACTGTATTGTCATAATTGTGACTTGAAAAAGTTAGTCGGCTACTACTTTTTTTATTTTTTGGTCAGGTGAGTTTCGTCTGCACGAAAGTTGTAGCTAATGAGATGAACTTTACACTTTGTATTTAAACTTTTTTTATAGCACGTCTAGTTTTCCCAGAAACTCAGGTTGAACAAAGGAGACTACTTCGGCCGCGAGCCCGCGACGCGCCTGCCGCCACACCCGACCCGTCATTGGGTCTGGCATAATTAATTACATGTACATCATAATTATTTACGATTGTCCATTATGTCTTACAAATAACTACCATCAAACAATTTTAAACCTTTGATATATAAAAAAACAAACATGAGTTAATTTGATTTATATCGCAATTTCAATACATAAGTACACATGTAAATCTTTCTTACAAACTGACTAAAAACAATAACTTACAACAGTTTGAAATTATTTTTTTCGTGATTTAGCCCATTTTTCATTCTTTTGGGCAATTTTTTCTCTTGTTCCAGGACAACAACTGACATTTGTTGTTTAAATGTCTATAATTCTAATAAATAGTTAAATAGTAATAAATAGTATTCTAAGTTCGGGAGTCGTTTCTACAAGAAGCTACACTACAGGCCACCATTATTCAAACACATTTTAAACTAATTAACTGCTTATCAAACAAAACTAAACCTAAATAGACAAATAATACACTTATATCGACACGAATAATAATTGTTTACAAGAGTGTAGGCGCGCGAAACAGCGTGTTCGAGCAAAACAGTACTCCAAAGCTAGCCAATCCAATCGTGGGAGTGTCTTCGAATTTACGGAAGATAATCCCACGAAAAAAAATACCCAATTTATCCCTCATTTCTCCAAGTATTGTCTCATATCCCATCTTTGGGATAAATCCCTAAAGTGGAAAAACTGGAGCAGTAGCTCGAGTTAAGACGCGGCCGCCCGGGTATTTCGCGCGCTCCACTAATCAGCTCGCTCTCCGGTCTGTTCAGCATGCGATTCTGGGAAAACTAGACGCGCTAGAAAAAAAGTTTAAATACAAAGTGTAAAGTTCATTTTATTATCTACAACTTTCATGCATACGAAACTTACTGACCAAAAAATAAAAAAAAGTAGTAGCCGACCAACTTTTTCAAGTCACAATTTATACAATACGTTAAGTTAGTTGTTGTAGAAAATTATTCATAAGTCTTATTTGTAAAATATTTACACCATAAGATTTGTCAATTTATACAGATTATAAATATATAAGGTTCCACCCAAATATCTCACTTATGGACATGAAAAACAGCGATAGAAAAGTCACGCGTGTCAGTCAGACAAGTAGCAGCCGCCAACAGCTGTGTATCGCTGCCACGTCACTACGGGGGGGGGGGGGGGGGGGGGGGAGGGAGGAGAGTTTGGGCACTGTCGGCTTTTAGCTGAGATGAAAGGAGTGGCGCAGCCCTTCTATTCTGTAGTCCTGAAGTACGCTACCAACTGCGCCACCGACTCACTAAAGTTCATAAGTAAGTTCAAGATTGTCCATAGAATTATTAATGGAATTCACAGTGAATTGTTTTTTTTGTTTTCAGCTTGGAGTTCAGTTTGTAAGGAGTGTGATAAGGAAAACGGGGAGTCATCACAATCTGAGCAAGGAAATGGAGAATCGCATATACCAAGTGAGTGAAATTTTTAAAGTATAACTTACAATGAATGTTTCAAGGCCCATATTATCTTTATAGTTATGTTTTGGTTTTTATTTGTGCAGAAATTTTAACTTTTTTGAATAAAAATATGGTTCTGTAGATCATACTATCTTAAAATTCATGTTTTTATTCGGAAATTTAATAAAAATTTCTCCGTTATTAGTTGTCCGATCATCATAATCTTAAAATCAGCGTTAGTTTGGATTAAATTTTGCAGCTTTTTTGTCTCTTGTATAACTTTTCTGAAATTTACGGTTTTTAAGATAAGCTAGCTTTGAAAAGAAATACCCCCGTTGCAGCAGACCTGCATACTCAGCGAATTTCAGATGCAACACAACAAATGGTATTTCAATCCAACTTAGCGAGATTTTACATGTTTTGTAATCTCCATTAGAATAACATGGGGAATGATTATGCAGGTTTGCTGCAACAGGTATGTTAAAACTGGTTGGTTTTAATTCATTATTTAGTAGATCTTAACTAGAAGAAGCCATATACCAAGTTTTGTCAAGAAATGTAAAAAAATAAGTAAGATATAGAATTTTTTTATTTCCCATAAGGATAACATGGGGAATGATTATGCAGGTTTGCTGCCACTAAAAATTGAAATTTCGGGGATTTTAGACTAAAATACATTAGATCTCATCTAGATGAAGCCACAAACCAAGTTTTATCCAGATATGTTGAGAAATAAGCGAGGTATAGAATTTTACTTATTCCCCTTAAGGTTAACATTGGGACAACGTACTGTGTTTACCACTTTCAATATCTCGGTAACCAATGGACATAGAGCAATGATTCAAGACACTAAATTGTTTGTTTTTTTGAGCTGAATTCAATGGTGCCAACAAAGATTCGATAAATTTTATTTTTATATGTAAAAAACCCAAAAAACCCATTTTTGGGGGTGTTTATCCCCCCTTACCCCCCCCTTCCGGTGGTCCGATCGGGCTGGTTCACGAACTCGTCCATTCGATTACCACTTTACATGTCTGTTCCAAATTTCATTAAGATCGGATCATATTCACGGCCGCTATCGTGCTGACAGACACACATATATATATATATATATATATATATATATAGATAGATAGATAGATAGATAGATAGATATATAAAAATTCTAACGAATGGTGTTTTTTGCTTCTGGTGGCCCCAAAACAAAAAGTTATCATGGTCTCGGGCTTAGGTCTTACCATGAGACCTATGGTAATAGCTTCTTCCCTATAGGGGAAATTCGCTAAAACCAGTCGCCATTTTGAAATGGTACAAAGTAGAAATTTGATACTTCTTAAAAAAAATAGTTCTCAATAGTGGTCATCCATATATACCAAGATTGAAGGTTATACGTTCAGAGGTTTGTAAGAGGTGATTAAATATGTAAAAATCACATCAGACACTCAGATGGAAAACGAAGCTTTTTAGGACCTATGTTTATTTAAACTTTTTTTCTTATTAGCGAATTTCCCCTATAGGGAAGAAGCTATTACCGTAGGTCTCATGGTAAGACCTAAGTCTGAGACCATGATAACTTTTCGTTTTGGGGCCCCCAGAAGCAAAAAACACCATTCGTTTGAATTTCAATATCTATATATATATATATCTATGTGTCTGTAAGCACGATAGCGCTCGCAAAAATGGTCCGATCGGAATGAAATTTGGCACAGGTGTGTAAAGTAGTAATTATTCAGATGAGTTCGAAAACCAGCCCGATCGGACCGCTGGAAGGGGGGGTAAAGGGGGGTAAACCCCCCAAAAATGGGGATTTTGGGGTTTCCACATAGAAAAATAAAAATAATCCAATTTTGTTTGGCACCATTGAATTCAGCTCGAAAAAACAAACAATTTAGTATTTTGAATCATTGCTCTATGTCCATTGGTTACCGAGATATTGAAAGTGGTAAACACAGTACGTTGTCCCTATGTTAACCTTATGGGAAATAAGTAAAATTCTATATCTCAATTATTTCACAACATATCTTAATAAAACTTGGTTTGTGGCTTCATTTTCAGAGATCTAATGCATTTTAGTCTAAAATCCCCGATATTTCCATTTTTATGGCAGCAAACCTGCATACTCATCTCCTATGTTATCCTTATGGGAAATAAAAAATTCTATATCTTCCTTATTTCTTTATGTATCTTGATAAAACTTTATATGTGGCTTAATCTAGTTGAAATATACTGGATTATGGCCTGAAATACTCTATTTTTACATTTTCATGGCAGCAAACCTGCATACTCATTCTCCATGTTAACCAAATGTTGTGTAGTTTGCTAATTTCTCAAAATATCCTGATAAGAACTGGCATGGGGTTTCATACAGTTAATATCTACTTGATTATGGCTTAAAATACCCAAATCATCAAATTCCTGAGGCAGCAAACCTGTGTACTATCTTTCCAAATGTTAACCTCATGAGAGGTAAATAAAATTGGATAGCTCTCTTATTTCTCAACATATCTTGATCAAACATGTTATGTGGCTTCATATAGTTTAGATATATTGGATTGTAGCCTATGTATGATACCTCATTTTTAAATCTCTGTGGCAAATCTCTGCATTTTTCGATTCTAATCTTATGGAGAGTAATTTATTTTTGAATAGCAATTGTGGGCATTAGGCAAGTCGCAGGATGAGGGAAAAGGGCTCAAATTAAATGTTTTAATGTCAGGGACTCAGGAAAAGTACTGTAATTTCTTAAAGTTTGCTAGAAAACAAAAAATAACATAAAATAACTGCCATTTAAGCTACTTAAATGACAGTTATTTAATTAATGCTAATTGGGATCTAAAACGTCTGCTTTGTTTACATTAAAACATGTGAGCTGATGTTTGATTCAAAGCCATATGGTGGATACAGACATATGGCTTATTTTAAGGCCAGATAACTAAATATGTCAAATAAATGTACTATAGCGAATACAGATTTTTACTGATGATGTTTATGAAATTTTTTACTCAAACTTAAACAGCTGGTCATTTCTCCATACGATTAAATTGGAAAAGCCAGCTGTTTTGAAGTTTTGAACATTGCATTTTAGTGTTTATATCTATATTTAATAAAATTATACTATATTTAATAAAAGTATAGGCTATTATTTTTTTATAGCCTTTTGCTCCTAAAAGCCACTGGGAGAGTATTTTTGCACGCTTTCTTTTGAATGTGTATTGATTTTACTTGATGCGAGACTTCATTTAAATTATTTATTCATGCACTTGAAATTCGCTGAGTATGCAGGACTGCTGCAACGGGGGTATTTTTACCTTTACTATCATATACTAAAATGTTTTACCATAATTTCCGGACACCCTGTATATACCAAAATAAACAAACAGTGTTTTTGGGCTCTTTTTGTGGTCCTGGGCTGAAGTCTCACCATACCGCCTACGGTAATAGCTATTTTCTTATGGGGGACATTTGCTAAACGCACAAATCAGATATTATTTTTAACGATTAAAAGTTAATAATTAATAAACAAGTCAACTGATAATAATTAGTTTGTTAATATAATCATTTTGAATGTTTTTTCAGTGCCACAAAATTAGGAATTTTCAGTAAAATAAAATCCTTCTGGTTGAACAGTCAGATTTCTTTGAACCATTTTAACGTTTTCTTACACATATTTCAGCCAATTGGATGAATGTTGGACATGAAAGTGTTCCTCGTTTTCCATGAACTTTTCTTTCTAGTTATATAATGTATCCTTAGAAAGTCATTACTGGCTGAACCTGTTATTGTAATAGCAGTGACTGACTTGTTGACAATTCTTAACTAATTACCTGGTTACATGATAATGTTTTCTACCTGCCATTCAATAACTAAACCTTTAAAGTTGATTTTTGATCATCGTTCTGACTGATTTTGATATCTATTTATTTTATCATTGATTTTCAGGTCCTTCAATAGTCTATTATAAGGAAAATGAACCAAACCATCACTTACAAGGTATGTTTAAAACTTTAGTTTTATTCAAATATATGGATTGTTCTCTGACTTTTATGTTTCAAGGTAAATATCACTTTATTTCTGTACCTATGTACCTAACCACTTCCCATCACTAGAGGACCAATCACTTAACTAAACCATGCTTTAGCATTCAAAATGTTTTCAAACAATAAAAATATAACATATTAAGGAGTCAGTTTGAAATGTGACCACCAGATCACATTAGTGCTGTGCTCTGCTTGGAATAATTTATCTTTAACAGTGGCTGCACGACCTTGAGTAGTTTAAGAGAATTATCATAAGTGAATCGTCCTGTACCCCTTAATTAAACTAACCAACAAAGTAAACTTAATTATAATTCATTCTTGATTTTACTTGCACAAATTCAATCAAGAGCTGCATATTATGAATTTTTACAATTCTCATTGGTGAACTTGTGACCGACAACCTGACAGCTTGACTATTTAATTAGGCCTAACCTAATTGATGTGGAGGGGCCAGGAATGAATTAATAATCTTTCTGTTTCACCTCTTCACATCTTTAATATTCATCTCAAAATATTTAAAAAATATTTTTAACTGCTCACCTGTCGAATACCTCGCATGAAGTCGAACATAGGTTAATTTATCACAGAAATATGTACTGGTATGATGTAAATTATGTCAACTTAAATCTGGAATTCATATGGTGTGTTTAAATTATTCATATTTGTCTATAGAAAACATTGTGTTGTGTTGGATACAACGTTGTACTACAACCTAACAAACTGTTTTGCAGACTTCAAGCCCTTTGATCTGGAGTCCTGGTGGGGCAAGAGGCTGTTCAATACTATCACCAAGTCCATCCCCTGAGAGCCGCAGTGATTCGCTCAGTGAACAGTGATTCATCCAACTGAACGATTCCCCCTCCTAGTTAGCCTTCGGCGAGGCATAGCTTTGTAAATATCACTGTACATATGTAAAGGGCAAAGGCCTCAATAGTTCCTAGGCATAGATGTGAATATGTAAATAGTCATTTTTGTAAATAACAAAGGGTTTTTGTTGGTTCTTTCATTGCCCTGTTGTTGACATTGCTTGAATTGTGCGCTTCCTTAAGATGAGTCTTGGACTTGACTACCCTTGTCGAACGTACTTTAATTAATTGAAGTACCTAACTTTGGAACCGGTATTGACATCAAAATGTCACAATGAATGAAAAGAGTAGTCATCCTCAATATTAACTTTTAGGTTTGTAAAAAATTAGGTTATTTTAGGTCATTCAAAAACTGTAAAAATATTGATCAATGCAGTTTTTAAACTGATGGGGGAAAATGAGAGTTTAATTAAAGATTAAAGGGGTATATTAAAGATTTTATCAAGGTTTGACCAAAATTGCCTATTTAAAATGATCATCTTAGTATTTGCATTGCTTCTAAATGTTTGTTCTAGGATGCCTTGTTAGTATTTTATTAATCTTCTTTCTTTCTTTATCATTGAAAAAAAAGAAAAAAACATGAGGCATTGATTTCACACATGAAATTTTTCATATTCATGTTTGACTGAGAATGTTTTTTTAATAATTTATGCTTGATGGCTATTAATTTAGATTTAAGTATTTTTGTAACTGCACTCTGATTGTGCAAGTTTTTAAAACATTCGCATATTGTTCAAAACCATTTATTTTTTACATATTCATTGTACTGTGGTTGAAAATTTCCAAATACCATTTGAATGAATTTAAAATACCTTTTAAAAGGTACTGATTAGACTTTTATGTCAAAAAACCAAATATATTTAGAGACTAGTTGACGGAAGATTCCTTGTTATGAAATGTGTATTCGCTACATTGTTATTTAATGTTATTATTGTTAGTTTGATTATTCACTACAACAATGAAATCTAGTTGTAAGTTAAAGAGAAAATATTGAGTGATAGTGTTTTATTGTTGTTGAATATTTTTCATTGTATATAGTAACTAAGATTGGGTCAGAATTAATAGGTTGCTAAGAAAGGTGCTTACTACATTATAAATAAATGAGGGCCATCCAGAAAGTAACCTCCGCGCTTGGGAAGTAGCAGCAGTAGAGTTGTAATTTACACAGCGTGTTCAGCACTTCTAGCTATGTGAGGCAGATAATTATATTGCCATGCGTTGATAAACATAACCTCAAAACGCGAACACAATAGAAAATCCCGTCTAATTGGAGGGGCTCTCACCTACCTTCACTCATAACATCACGACCAAATGGCTAAACAGCATTCAGGAAGAATTTCAGTTGCTCAGTATTTTGGAAAAAGAATTCTTTAATAAAGCCTCCAACTTGGTTAGATTTTTCAATTGAGGTGCTCACATTTTGAGGTTATGTTAAGCAAGTGTGCGGTAGTACGATGATTTGTCACACGTATTGAGTTTTTTGCATGTTCGCTGATGTGTCAATTATAGCGCAACTACCGCTGCTTCCCAAGTGGAGGCTTTCTGGACAACCTTTGAAGTTCACAAACATTATTTTTAAACTCTGGCAGCTTTTTTTCTTAGTTGTTATCTAGGTTATTTTTAGGTGCTTGAAATGAATTATAATTTCAGCAAGATTAAAAAAACTGTAAAAGAATAATTTAATAGAAAGACATACTATAATCAAATTTTGGATTGTTATTTTTTATGCTGTTACAGTGAAATTTTAAAGTAGTAATTTGTAAATGCCCTCTTGTTGTGGTTTAAAAGAAGTATTGAAATGTTTCCAAAATCAACAAAGTTTGCCATAAAATTTTGTTGTCATTACAATGACCTTAAAAGTTGATCTTGAAACTATTTTTTTTTTTAAGAAAAGAAAAAAGTTTATTTCTCAAATCACACGTACAGCAAAACAATTTCTCCATATAAATACAAATGGGCCAAAGGTACAGGTTTAAATATAACATGAAAAAAATTAAACATAAGACTCCAAGCTGTAACCTTTCTACGTGCATTTGAGAAATAATACTTTCCTCCAAGGCTTAGCCTGTTTGGAGTTACTATTTAATCTCATGAAGTTTCCCGCTGTGAATAACTCTGTAAATATTATGGCCCCTGCTTTAGGATGTATTTTTGTCAAAAATAAAATAGTTTTCTATGATATGCAGCTTCTAGGTCAGATATTATTAGGAGGTTTTTAGGGTGGGTGTGTGAGCAAATATTTCTATCGGGGGCCATGGGTAAAGTTTTACAAGTAAAGTGATTCCAGTTAGTCAAGATGTAGTGTGTGTTAATATTTATAAGTTACATGTGTCGTTATTAAACTTTTGTAATGAGACTTGCCAAGTGAGATCAGTCGCATGACAGTTCTGTTATTAGTTTGTTTTTTTACACTAGTTATAAGTGGTGCCCGTTATGTTATTTTGCGGAGTGCGCCTTTAGACTGATCGGCCCTGTTGAAAAATGGGGTGTAGTAAATAATTTGGACGAGACATTCCTGTCTTGTCCGTTCGTAGTCGTTCTTCCAAAACGCCTTGTTCGCAAGAGCCAGTTTTGGTGTAGTCTTTCGTAGTTGAGTTGTGCATGCCATAAATCTTTAGTTATTAAAAATAATAATTTAAATTAATCGTGATGAGCCATCCACAGTTATGATGGTAACAGTCAACCAGTGCATTATTCTTCAAATTTGTTTAAGTAATGTTTATTTTTTGATTTAAAGAACTGTATTGTTGTTGATATGTTTATTTGTTGATCAAGAGGTTTATAGGTAATGTTATTCAACCATATTTTGTTAAGTTTTATTCTGATTTACTGTTCATGTTAATTTCAAATGCTAGTCTATTTATTGTTTTGACTGCCATATGAGCTTATTGTTTATTTTAACCTGATGGAAATTTCAATCTCTCTTCAGTTATTCAAAGGTGTGAGATTGTGTGGACAGCCGTGAAACCCAGAAGCACAATAAAATTGTTATAAAACAACTTTAATTTTATTCTTACATGTAACATCATCCTAGAAAAAAAATTCAAAAGTATGATGAGAGGATTGTTATTTTGTTATAATTGTTAATTGTCGTGTTACTTAAAATCTCAAATCAAACTCTCAGACTGATTTGCTACCTCTTTTTTTCTATTACCAATGCTCATTCAATTCAAATATGTGTAATATTAAACTTAAATTGAGTTCTTGATGGTTTTATTTTTGCATTGATATAACAAGAGTATACTAAGTGGTGTTGACTTAACTGAACCAATGCATTGTCTGTTACCAATTATCCTATGAGAGAGGATATTCCATTATTTTTATGTAGTTGGAAATATAGAGATGAGATTTAAAGTGTTTCTTGTGGATCCTTGCCTTTTTCCAAAGCTTCTAAGTATAGACCTTTTAATTTGAAAACTACTGTTAAATTCATGTTTTTACTGTGTCTTAAATAGAAAGCAACTGTGTTATTTGGTTAATAGTAAATACACAGCAAAAAAGAGCACTAACCCATTACACTTTGTGCAATATATCTGAACCCTAGGGGACCATTTACACTTGAAGCAGTTGGAGTGAGTGGAGTGAAAGTCATCAGGACTCGAGAGCTGTTGCGCTAAGTTGTACTAGCCTTACCCTGACGTTAACATTTTCAAAAGTCATTCATTTTGTACCTTTATTGACATTTGTGAACAAAACACAGTTGATATTTGTCTAAATTTTTTTACATCGTTGTCCCAAATCGTTGAGTAACAGCTCTGGTAATGGAGTAGGTCTTAATTCAATATATAATGCGCCAAGTGTACGTAAAGTGAAAATGATGTGCCCTAAGTTGGGAAAAGTCAACACTTAACTCCCGCTGGAAGAAAAAATATTTTTCCCCCACCTGCTATGCTAAGACACTTTTTACTCCTTGCAATGAGTGAGTAAAATAATATTTTGACTCCTAGCAGGAGTAAAGTGATTACTTTGTACTTTAGGAGAAAAAGTAAACCCAATAACAGTGAAATCAATAATTCAAAAGCGAGTGCCTTCAAATTTCTACGCAGGTATGCAAATATGTTGAAGTTCAACAGACTGCAGGTGCTAACAGCTGATTTAAGGGCAGGAATAATCACATAAGAATAACACTGACCACAATCAGCTGTAAGAACGTCTACAAATTAAGCGTATAAGAATGTTACAAAAATCAGCTGATTGCTGGTGCATGAATGGTTGCAGCTTCTTGTATGCAGGCACTAATTGTAGATCAAAATAAAATGGATGGTAAAAGGAGCAAAAACGGGTCTAATCAAAGAGCATTATAGTTGGGGAAAACAATTAACTTATATTTTATTTTTTGTATGTAGTTCATTATTATTTGACTAGATTATTGGAAGAGATAAATTTTTTGAACCGTTATAACATATAGATGGTTTCCAGTTTACAAATTATTCAGAATACTAAACATCTTATTTCAGTGTTTTGATAAAAATGAATAAAACAAAAGTGCTATATATACTGATGTAGTTTAAAGACTGGTTTTGGCTCAGCAATTTCAATACATTAAATTTAATTTTACCTATATCTCAATCTGTATAAAATGTATACAGTAGAGTCCCATTGTTCTGAAAATCTGCCTGAACAAGGAATCTGTTCTGAACAAGGTTTATTGTAAAAAATATTTTGTAAATTCTATGGTACAATTAAAAAACATATAACAGATGAAATTGGCAATATGTCTTGTGTGATCGCAGCTACAAGTGAACATTGATATCCTTTATATTGTTCAGAAAAAACCTATCATTATGCTTCCAATTGGCCATAAGTGACAATTGCAAAGTATATGTGATGCGGAGTGAAAAGTATATATGATTGTAGAAAGTGGGGTAAAATTTACCCCAAGTCGCTGGGGTAAATTTTACAGTACAGGCATTTTAGTCGAACCGGGTCAAAAATATCGATTTTTAAGTTTCGATTGGATACGATTTCTTAATCTTTCCTGTACATATTCATTCGGTTATTTTAGCGATAAGAATCCGAGTAATATTAAAAAATAATCGATTTAGCAGACTATTTCATGCATACGAAAAGGGACCTCAGGTCGCTTAACACGTTGAGTGCGGCATACGCGTCATGCGATTGCAGTGCGGGGGGCGGATGACGCAGACGTCGCGTCACCTGCAGCGCTCGGCTTTTTGGTTCAGTGCGAGCTCAGCTCTTGACGGAGGCGGACTGTACGCTGTCCGCTCCTCGAATACATACCACGTGTTAGTCTAGTGGCGTCAGTTTCCCGCGCCGTGCGTTTTTTTGCTTTCACCGAGTGATTTATTTACTGTTGTGGTATTCTGTGTTGTGCTATGTCCGCATTTTTGAAGACCTAAGCACTTATTTTGCCGCAGCCAACGTGTTAAATGGGAAATAACATGGCGGGCGACTTCAGGTCCCGTTTCCCAAATGTGAAAGCCCGCACTGACAGAGTCGTCAGGGGCATTTCAAAAGTAGTCTCTCCTGTCATCTATCGGCGGATAAAGGAACTACTTCAAGTTTTTCGTTTTAAAAGAATATTGTCTAAGTCCGAAAATCACCATCTTGATAGTGTATATCTCTTTTATTCCTCGGTATTCTGCCTTCCGACTTGAGCTCCCTTTTCTAACTTCTCACTTTTTTTGGTTTTTAAACAATAAATTAGTAAGTGTATTACGTATGTCTTTGTTTAGATTTAAAGATCTAGTTTTCAGCTTAATTTTGATACCTAATTCATTTCTTAAATACTAATAATAAACATTCTGTGAACATTTGAAGTTTCGGGCCTTGATTTCCTAAAATACCCATTTTAACTAGTTAAAATTAAAATGCCAATAAATCATATCACTAAAAAGTATATGACAAATTGTTCGTAGTTTAATGCTGAATATTTAAGGATGTTAATAACTCAAAACCGGAAAATTCCGACTTAAGGTCCCTTTTCACTTTCCACATCCAGTGGCGTAACTAGTCAGACTGCGCCCCAATGCAAGTATTCCCCGTGCGCCCCTATTCGTAGACTCATTCTCCCCCCCCCCCCCTTCATAACCTCCAACGAAACTAACAACGATATTTCTCCGTACTTCCACACTTCCTGGATACTATTTCACTACACATGACATTGAAAAAGCTCTATCCAATCAGAGAAAGATTATTCAAAAAAAGTATAATTTATTATGTACAGTAACTTTAAAGTTAAATATTAAAAAAAAATTATTATTAAAAAAATAATTGAAAGTAAAATTAAGTTACTGAACATTCCCTAACACCATTAACATAACTGAAGTTAGGATCACATTGCATACTTACAATTAATTAATGTACTTTTTAGGACGATAAAATATAGACTACTTCTTACTTTACTTAATATTTACATGATATCGCAAGCTACAATACATGTTCCATTTCTCAAAATTTGATTAATTTTACTTGATGATGCATTCTTACAGTCAGAGAGCTGCCTACAGCTCATAGTGACAACACTGTTCGTTAATTCCTATTCCTTGACAAAGTCCCTACGGCTCTTTGATTCTAGGAACCGTCTTGCTAACTTTTCTACATCTAAGACCGATTTCTTTCATGTTCAATACTAATTAAACTAAGATCACACAGTATAGTATTGGACATAGAATTCCTAAAGTAGTTCTTTATTTTAGAAAAAGACCTTTCACTACTTGCTACATTTACGGGTAATGTAAGAAACATTATGAATGCAATGATCACATAACTTATGAATGACATACGTGCATTATGAATGACATACGTTTGGCACACTTGATGCAATAAACTTATTCCTAATCAATAGAATCAGCTAACTGGCTGATTTTGCTTATTTTATTACTTTTGATATCGTCTTTGACTACATTTATAAAGCAAATTACTTCATTGACCAAAGCACGAGTCACATCAGATTCATGTTTTTTACAAAACTCAGAGGCTGACTTTACAAGTTGTTCGTCAGAAAACCGTATAAAATTATCTGGGTTTAAAAAACTCAACGTGTCAGTTATACATAACATAGATTTAAACCTTTCGTTTAACTGTGAAATACAATCATCAACAGCTCTCAAAAATACCTTAAATTTAAAGCAATGCACAGGATCACGAAACTCACAGCGCAGATGTGCACTGTCGCACATTCTGTTTTGACTGTAACGGAATAAAGTACAACGAATATTTTTTACATTTATTTTTGGTAAGCTACAGGGAGTTTTGGTTCTACATATTTTTATGCTAAAAATTTTCCAGAATATCAGTTTTTTGCACCCCCCTAAAGCCTGCGCCCCCTGAAGACCTGCGCCCCAATGCACCGCATTGGTTGCATTGACGTTAGTTACGCCACTGTCCACATCACATATCGGTCGTTAGGGGGGATCATACTATGTAATTAATTGTGACTGCTAGTGATCATTGTTTCAGAAATAACAATTTAATTTTTTTATCTCTGTTAAAATGTCGTCCAAACATTAGAATATCGGCCAAGAATGACAATAGGTAATTCTCCACTTTATGACATCCCACTTCCTCAATATTCTGATTTGATTTGTTATCCGACTATATTGAACTTCCTGCCAGCTTGTTTTTTGGTCAAACCAGTGGAAAAATTCCCAGTGTGGGAATGCTAAATTAAAAATTATGCTAGATTATACTTGAATTAATACAACTATGAAGCGCGATAGGGAGGGAAATTTATATACTTATTATTTGTCAGCGACAGGCCGACCCCTCGAAGGCAGACGAAAACGCACGAGGAGTTCCGAAAACTCCAAAGTCTAAGTGTTTCTATCTAGCGGACAATCAATTAACTCTTAGGACCAGATATAAACAACAACAAACAAAATGATTCATTCAACAGGAAACAACGTCGTGACGAAAAACCCAAAATGCTCCAGCCAATGATATACTTAGCGGGAACTTGCGAATAATACTCGGTGATTTTCTGAGGGACATGCCTGACGCTAGCGAACGATAAGTGAAATTTCCCTCCCTCACACGCTTCATAGTTGTATTAATTCTACTATGGAAAGTTATATTTACACATGATTTTCTAAAGTGAACTGTACTATGAAAAACATGAGGGAACACTGATCTTCCTCCACTGTAACACTGGTCTATACCAATCATTTCAGAATTCTATAATAGCGAGATTATAGTATGAAAACACATTATTTTAGTCAGTTAACAAACAAGCAAATGGATCAGATGACTGGTTTCATATCCAACAAGCTATATGCAATCAGATGAGGCTGTTGAACTAATAAACTTTATAATTAGTTCTTTTTGATGTTTTTTTTTATGCACCTTTGGGAATGAGAGCGTATTTTGATTAAAAAGTGCCACAGTAGGAAGTTTTTAATTGACTGTGATAATTTTATTGTCAACTAGGTGTTTTTATGCAGACAACTTAGCAGAGATAATAAGAGGGTTCTTGAAAGACACCTATCTGTAGTTTTCATTTCAGAGCAGTGTCCCAAAACAATTTCAGTGTCCTATGTGTTTTAATGTCACATTTATGAAGCTTAAGAAGACTTCGGGATTCTCCTTGTCGTTCGTTACCAAGGATATAATCTTTAAAAATGGTTTTTGCTATCTAAATTTTTGTAGTTATTTTTCACTTAAAAACTTATAAAAATGCAGTGTGTCGAGAAGGACCGTGATACTTTTCCAACTACTTACGCCAAGGATTTTATTTGGCATGACTCGAGAGATAAAACTGAGCTGTAAGAATTATAGTTGCTCTTGATAAAAGTATTATGCCTACAGTATTATTAATATTGAATGTGGATTTATACATTACAAAACCTGGCTTTATTCAGTATTTGTATAAACATTTGACAGTCGCTTTTTTCATAGGTTTTTTTTATTGCTGTGGTCATTCAAATGGCTGTTTGAATCCATTTAAGACTGCACACGTGCCCTATTGTACTATTTTATGGTTTGCAGGATTGTATTTGTCAAGTATTTTGGCAATTTCATAACTAATTTAATTAAAAATGACAAGTTTTTTGTGAATGATTCTGGTAGTTTTTTTTGTCTTTGGAGGATGTCACAAAGAAGAATCAATCTTGATTTAAAATTTAAAGTCTCTTCCTAAAGAAACTGCAACGGTCTAACAGGGGCTGTGACTCCTACAAATTTCAGCCTTTACAACTCCTAACAGAGAATCAACTATATAAGCTGTCACTAAAAGTTTTAACAGAAAAATTGGGACGACAATCCTCCTAAAATTCCAGGCTGGAATCGCAGTTGTTTGGAAAGGTTGTATGTGCAGTACAACCCTATATTGAGTTACTGCTGTGATATCAAAATATCATTTTATTAAGACCATAATGATGGTTATATTCATTAAATATCAGCAGGTTTTCAGTTCTATGAAGTATGTGACTCTCAAATTCTAAGTAGGGGATGAAATATAAGCATTAAAAATATAACTACAACTTTTATAGCATAAATACATAAATTTAAATAGGTATATAAACATTTGATGGGCTAAGTACTCACTTCACAATCTGAACCAGTTGGCAACTGGATTCAGTAGCCATGCAGTTGTAATTTAACAAAAGGTCACCGTTAGACGGTAACAAGATCGGATATGGGCCATACCCAATCAGAATGCTTAAAAAAGCCATTTGTATGTAGACACACAAAATGAAAATAAACTGTATACAGCACTTGGTTTACATTAGTATATGGCCATATTTATCGGGCCCAAAGGGGTTGACAGGATCAAAATAATATATATACCCAGTTGTAGTTGATAGTATAGCTGTATAAGATTGGGAGTAATGTTCATATGTATCCCATCTGACCTGACCATGTCTTTATGAAAATACTATAATAAGTAGATTAAATATTTCATTCTTGTATTAACAACTTTGAATTTTTAGGTATTTTGCTCATGATGCCTTTGCCTTAACTGAAGAAGAACAGAAAGAATTCATTGACTTGAATGCAATAAAGGTAAGTTATTATAACCAAGACACTTTCAAAAACCAATATCCATTTCAATAATATTAAGATATTAAATAATTTTAAGTTTTTTCTATTTAATTTAAATATTTGTATCTATGAAGCTACACAAATTATACAGACAGAATCAGTGGTGTAGATTAAGGGGGTGATCAGGAGGATTCAAACAACATGTGATGAAAGAAGTTATGTTCAATTCTTGACAAATCCATATTTGATGAGAAATTTAGAGAAAGATACCATCTATACACAGCTTCCGATTGCATTACAGAAGTATTGAGCACAGCTACAATTTTGGAAAACTCTTTAGAAACATTCACTGAACCAGTCAATTTATCTGAATTTGGATACTTCAAAGGTAAAAAAAATCCATTATGTACACTGATGTCCAACAACACCATCTTCATCTTCATTGATTAAGCCCTGCAAACGCAGCAACTGTTACAAAAATTACTACCTGTTTTTCTTTCAACATAGTTTGTTTGTTCTTTTTGCAAATGTTGAGATAAGTGTAAAAATTAAATTGACCTAAAAACTTGAACTGTCTTTGTAAACCTTATTCAAATTTTGACTGTGCTTGTGGTTTTATTTATTAAGTTTTTTTATTGTGGAGCATGTAAGAACACAAAAACCAACAAAGAATATTTCTGGATGATCCAACTGAATTCAAAACTAAAAAATGTACTGGAAAGTTAAAAGCAAAGTTACGGACAGTAACAGCGTAAATGGTAATAATAAAACAATACAATCGTAATATGTTTGAGTAAAATGTTGAAACAAGACTATTGAAGTGTAATAAAGAATACAGTTTTAAACAGAAATAACCAAAAACATCACATTGGAACAGGTTGTAATTTTCATTGTTGTTTGAAAAATCCTTTCTAGAGCACGATTGTCAGCTAATCATTAACTCAATACCTTTATAGTACTTAACCCTTGAGCGGGCGCATGCCTCAAGTTTTCCTGCACACATCTTTGTTTTATTAAAATATATAGGCATAATGGGTGTCGGCAGTCGTGTCCGGCTCCGTACCTCACACGCCTCATTCCATTAATCCCTTAAAGCTGCCCACACTCCCTTGGTACCTTGTTATTTGCAACTCAGTGATGCCGTGTCAGTTTGTGGAGCACCGTTTCCCGTAACACAGACTGTGTTACCTATTCCATACTAGAAAATTACTTACTATATTCATTTGAATTATTACACCTATTAATTTGAACAATTAATTGTATCAACGATGAAATGTGATTCCTAATAAAGTTTGTCAATACTTAAATATAATATTTTGTTATAAAACAAATAAAATGGGTTAAATTTGTGCAGTTTATTGTTGCGGTGTAAAACTCCGCATGCGCCTGCTGCCATTTTACCGGTGAAGCGCCCAGCACTCGAGGTTTAATCAAATTTAACACAACCCCCAGTGGGATCCTAACTGACTTTTGCTAGACTAGGTACCAATACTGGGTACAGTAACGGAAGTTGTCACAATTGGAGGCAGTGTTGTAGCTGTCTTTCAGTGAACAACTTCAGTTCCCCACCAGGGGAGGCTTAGCTCAATGGCAGGGTGGGCGGGGGTTTACTGGTGACCAAGATGAGGGCCAATATGAGGGCCACCTTATCCCTTGAGGCCCTGTTCCCGAGCATCCATTGGACAAAAGGTATATAGCTTTGCCCACCCAGTCTAAGCTTGGCCGAACCTATGCCATCTACCTATCCCTTTTTCCTTTTGCTTCCCTTTTATTAATCTACTAAAGGCTGTGAGCCTAAGGGATAATAGAAGGGAAGTTTCCTTTCCTTTCCGGTAGCTGTACAAAAAGCCAAAATAATGGATGAAGTACCCTCACAGGATTTTCCTGTGGGGTGGGAAAACCCAACTACCAATCCCCCCTACAAAAAAAGTTTAACACAAAGTGTAATTACTATCAGCAGAGAGAAAAGTTGCATTACATCTTCCGGCGCTGACTACGCGGCAGGGCGCTTGAGAGCAGTGGGAGTCGCTGAGCAGAGCAGCGTGTCGCATCACTATCTAAAGCTTGAAGCGCATGTAACACACATACTGTAGTAGCGTATTTCAAAGAAGGTCGGCAAAGCGCAGCTCGGTTCTTGTACCTTTCTAATAAAAAGCGCACACTTCTCTGCCTGTGAGGGTTGTGCACTTCTATAAGACACCATGCAAACGCTTGGCCATTTTATACCACACTGGTCCAGCAATAATGTTATAAGTGCTTCTTTACCTTGCACAGTGCTTGACTTTAGATAGTTGATTTATTTAACTTCTCCAATGTGTGTGTGCCCCAACAATAGTCAAAAGTTAAAATGTGCCTGACTTTCACTGCATATACGACAACACCTCCCCCCCCACTGTCAGCGCCTGAACTAATATGATTTAGATGGAAAAATAAATGTTTTTCTAAAGCATACAGACCAGAAGTTATTTGACCATTACTGCATGACACTACATGTAAATCCCAATTTGAATTTTGATCAATAATTTTTATTACAGAAGAATTGAATGGATGACAAAGGTAATTAAGTTTAAACATTGTTTATATGAGCAGTGACTTCATTTGATTTATGTGTGCCTTCCAGGGCCGGCTTTACAATTCACAGGCCCCTGGCTCCTGAGGTGATGCAGGCCCCCCGCGTGAAGTGACCTAAATCTTGAGTGGCGTGGGCCCCTAGGCATTCACCTATGTTTAAATCCGGCCCTGGTGCCTTCCTTAAAAAAGTAGGAGGGGTATTGGGAATTAGGTGGCAAGAACAATGAAAATAACTTGCTTAAAAAGTTAGACTTTAATTGTGACAAATTTATTAGGCCAAGTAAAACCACACTTTTGCAGCAATCCTATTTTGTTTTAATTTTTGCTAGTAGCAATATGAATTTAGCGTTGAATTAGACAGGTAATACAACGCTACATTGAATTTAGCAGTAATTCCACAGGGGTCTATCCTGGGCCCGTTACTGTTTCTGTGTTACCTTACTGGCCTTCCGGGAAGTCTTCAAAAGATTCCTAAAAATAACCTTTGTTTGCCGACGATGCAAATTTAAAAATTTGCAGAAAATCAGGAAAGAATTGAACTATTGAGTTTCTTAGAATTGGCTAATATCAAACATTTTCTAACATCAAATCATTTAACATTAAATGCATCAAAAACCAATTTTATGATGTTTTCAACAAAACAAAACCGTAAATACCCCCATTGCAGCAGTCCTGCATACTCAGCGAATTTCAAGTGCATGAATAAATAATTTAAATGAAGTCTCGCATCAAGTAAAATCAATACACATTCAAAAGAAAGCGTGCAAAAATACTCTCCCAGTGGCTTTTAGGAGCAAAAGGCTATAAAAAAATAATAGCCTATACTTTTATTAAATATAGTATAATTTTATTAAATATAGATATAAACACTAAAATGCAATGTTCAAAACTTCAAAACAGCTGGCTTTTCCAATTTAATCGTATGGAGAAATGACCAGCTGTTTAAGTTTGAGTAAAAATTTCATAAACATCATCAGTAAAAATCTGTATTCGCTATAGTACATTTATTTGACTTATTTAGTTATCTGGCCTTAAAATAAGCCATATGTCTGTATCCACCATATGGCTTTGAATCAAACATCAGCTCACATGTTTTAATGTAAACAAAGCAGACGTTTTAGATCCCAATTAGCATTAATTAAATAACTGTCATTTAAGTAGCTTAAATGGCAGTTATTTTATGTTATTTTTTGTTTTCTAGCAAACTTTAAGAAATTACAGTACTTTTCCTGAGTCCCTGACATTAAAACATTTAATTTGAGCCCTTTTCCCTCATCCTGCGACTTGCCTAATGCCCACAATTGCTATTCAAAAATAAATTACTCTCCATAAGATTAGAATGGAAAAATGCAGAGATTTGCCACAGAGATTTAAAAATGAGGTATCATACATAGGCTACAATCCAATATATCTAAACTATATGAAGCCACATAACATGTTTGATCAAGATATGTTGAGGAATAAGAAAGCTATCCAATTTTATTTACCTCTCATGAGGTTAACATTTGGAAAGATGGTACACAGGTTTGCTGCCTCAGGAATTTGATGATTTGGGTATTTTAAGCCATAATCAAGTAGATATTAACTGTATGAAACCCCATGCCAGTTCTTATCAGGATATTTTGAGAAATGAGCAAACTACACAACTTTTTTCTATTACCCATTTGGTTACCATGGAGAATGAGTATGCAGGTTTGCTGCCATGAAAATGTAAAAATAGAGTATTTCAGGCCATAATCCAGTATATTTCAACTAGATTAAGCCACATATAAAGTTTTATCAAGATACATAAAGAAATAAGGAAGATATAGAATTTTTTATTTCCCATAAGGATAACATGGGAGATGAGTATGCAGGTTTGCTGCCATAAAAATGGAAATATCGGGGATTTTAGACTAAAATGCATTAGATCTCTGAAAATGAAGCCACAAACCAAGTTTTATTAAGATATGTTGTGAAATAATTGAGATATAGAATTTTACTTATTTCCCATAAGGTTAACATAGGGACAACGTACTGTGTTTACCACTTTCAATATCTCGGTAACCAATGGACATAGAGCAATGATTCAAAATACTAAATTGTTTGTTTTTTCGAGCTGAATTCAATGGTGCCAAACAAAATTGGATTATTTTTATTTTTCTATGTGGAAACCCCAAAAACCCCATTTTTGGGGGGGTTTACCCCCCTTTACCCCCCCTTCCAGCGGTCCGATCGGGCTGGTTTTCGAACTCATCTGAATAATTACTACTTTACACACCTGTGCCAAATTTCATTCCGATCGGACCATTTTTGCGAGCGCTATCGTGCTTACAGACACATAGATATATATATATATATAGAAATTCAAACGAATGGTGTTTTTTGCTTCTGGGGGCCCCAAAACGAAAAGTTATCATGGTCTCAGGCTTAGGTCTTACCATGAGACCTACGGTAATAGCTTCTTCCCTATAGGGGAAATTCGCTAAAAACTATCTCCAAATATTATGATTGATGAAATTATTGGGGAGGTAAATGAGACAATATTTTTGGGATTAATATGGTTAGAAACCTGTGCTGGGATAATCATATAGAACATGTACGGTTCTTTGCATTAAGACATAACTTTTCAGTATTAAAGAATATCTATTTTGTTCTCATTCATTCGCATATAGCTTACGGCATTTGTTTGTATGGTACAACATCTATGGGAAATATGGATAGAATTCTAAAATTACAAAATAGTAGTTTATGCAACGATTGTATAATGAATGTCTTTAAGCCACGAGTGAGATGGATCTCACAAGTGGCTTAAAGGCATAATACAATCGTTGCATACACTATTTTATCTACGACCAACAATATACAACAAAATTTCCCCGAAGTTAAACAAAACTCATGACTTTTAATAATGATGGAATAGGTCAACTAAAATTTGAGGTTAGGCAAATAAGCAGACTGAACCATGAATCGTTGTGGAACAATCAGCTGATGGGATAAGTAAACTCAAACATGAATCGTAATGCAACAATCAGCTGATGTGCGAATTGCGTAATTGTTATTATGACACTACTTCCGTCAAATGCCGAGATCTCATTGGTCTAGAACCAGTACTCTAAAGTGACTCCAGTACTCTAAAGTCGTCATTAGAGTACTGCTTGGTTTTTGGTGTTTTAATGTATATCATTATAATGTTTATTGTAATACCATAATTGGTGCTTATTGCAATGGTCGTAGATAAAAAAGCTATTAGATGCATTTAACAACTAAGACCAGATGACTCTGTCAAACATTTGTTTAAAGATCTTAATATTTTAACTGTATATGGACTTGATATCTTTGAATGTATATTGTATTTCAAAAATAAAACAGATTCTGAATTAGTTCCCCATCAGTACAATACAAGACGACAAAATGAAACAAATTTAGTAAACACAGGTTAGAATTCTATAAGAAAAAACCACATACACTGGAAATAAATTTTTTAGAGCACTTCCAGATGAACTAAGACAGGAAATAAATATTGTGAAATTAAAATCAAAATTACAAGTTTACTTGGTTAACCAAGCTATTTATAATTTTGAAGAATTTTATAACAATTAGCCAAAATTGTGTTATGATTTTTTATTTTAAGTCTCTTTTAGTTTTAAGATTTGACGCCATTTATTGTATTTTATGTACAACTAGAAGAACCCGTGGCTTCGCTCAAGATTAAAATTAAACATACACTATCACCCATCAATTATAGACTATAGTTTTGCTTTTCCATTTATTTTTCTTGTTGTAAAATCTACTTCTTTGAACATATCAAATGTACTTCCATGAAGCAAAAAAAGTTTTTAGAAATTCGCTTTTAGTACGCAGGTCTGCTACGACGGGGGTATTCTATTCCTGCTTAAAGTGCCTGTCTATATAAAAAATATGACCATATCCAACGCCCCACCGTCAAAGCCCCAAATGGTGTTGCTGCCCTAGGTAGGCTCATGCCCAATTTCGGCGGTTCTTCCTCTTGCAAGTGCTTTTTTCTTGTATCGGCTGTCCAGTCGATCCCGCTATCAGGTGAAGAGGATTGCGCTCATACACTCAAGAGGCCAATTTACAGAGACGAACGCCGAGAAGCATTTATGGTCGTTTCTGCTTAACGCACGGTACCTGAGCTTGCTGATGATGATCATGGGGCACAATATAAGGAATGGCACCCATGGCTTTTTCGACGGCACTTTGAATCTGCTCGCATATGTTACCCTTAATTATAACTTTATTATGCATCCCCGTCGCATCAGACCTGCGTATTAGAAATCCTATTTCTTTCCTTCATGAAGGCATATGTGTTAGAGGAACATATGTGTTAGTAATCATGCTTTGTCATGAACATGGCTTGAAATTTTATTCACTGTAAAAATAGTTTTCTTTAGGTTTTAGAGTCTACCTTGAAAAAAAAATTACAATGCCACTCCAGCGATTATTAAAAAGTGCTGACTTACGTTTTTAGACTCTATATTGAACAAAAAGATTGAATGAGCCGTCCCGGCAATTTTTTTAAACTGCTGTAGATAAAATTAATTCTTTACAGTAGCACACTCTTCCTCTTTAAATAGCAGTTAGTTGTCATAAAAAAGAAGTCCTTCAAGTATGAGTGATCAGTGATCACTGAAGTCCTTCAGTAATCAGTTATTTATTTTATGTTATACTACATACCAGCATTTTATATAGTGTATTGCACTTTGAAAAAATGCAAAAGTCTAATTCATTAACCACCTGGCACCAAGTACCAAATCTTCATGTAAACAAAAATACAACTAAATAGCAGAAAGAAATACCATTAATTTACACCATCTGTTTTAAATTTTACTTTAATATGTTTTGTTAGTAAACAAATATTTAAATTCTTTCAAATTCCCTGACATGGGTACCTTTAAGACGGTCCCAGGGCTAAGCCCTGAAAGTTATCACAAAATTGATGGTGTATAAACCTACTCCTTGAAATTCTACATGTATGTACCAAGTTTCTTGGCCATCGGTCCAGCAGTGTCTGAGTTTATTCGTGCCAACTATATAAATATATATATACATATATATATATATGTATATATATATATATATATATATATATATATATATATATACTAACATCCTCTTTTATACTTATAGAAGATGATAAATAAAGAAGTTTAGATTTGATTTGATTTAGAAGCATATTTGGGTAAATGTTGTTGCTCAAATTTGTAATTCAAGTGATATTGTCACTTGATCAATCATGATTGATTTTCAATCAAAACAGATTTGATTTTTTTTATAAGATCATATACTTTAAAGCCAAAATAAATGTTTAATGAATTTGATTGTTAGCTGATTTATAAAATGTTTTAGGAAATTCCTTGGGAAGAGCAGTTGGAAATAATTAAAAACCTGTATGCTCAACGAATGAAAACTACATATTATGTCAGTTACTGTGAGAAACTAGGTAAGTCTAAGACATTAACAGTTTACCTGGTTCTTACAAATAAATATCTATAAATTTCTTGATAAAGGAAGTGAAACTAAGGCCAGTATGTTAAATATTGAAATCTGGTTCTTAAAAATATCTATAAATTTCTTGATAAAGGAAGTGAAACTAAGGCCAGTATGTTAAATATTGAAATCGTAATTCAAAAATTATCATTTTACTGATTTTACAAATAGAGCTGATTATACTAATTAATTTAAGTATACTCTGTATGGAGGGAGTTGTCTATGTAAATAATACCCCCGTTGCAGCAAACCTGCATACTCAGCGAATTTCAAATGCAAAACAACATGTTCCAATCCAACATGGCGAGATTTAACATGTTTTTGTAAGCTCCATAAGAATAACATGGGGAATGAGTATGCAGATTTGCTGCTACAGGTATTTTAAAACTGGGTGATTTTAGTTCAATATTTAGTAGATCTCAACTAGAAGAAGACATTTACCAAGTTTTAGCGAATTTCCCCTATAGGGAAGAAGCTATTACCGTAGGTCTCATGGTAAGACTTAAGCTCGGGACCACTATAACTTTTCGTTTTGGGGCCCCCAGAAGCAAAAAACACTATTCGTTTGAATTTATATATATATATATATATATATATATATATATATATGTGTCTGTTAGCACGATAGCGGCTGCAAAAATGGTCCGATCTTTATGAAATTTGGTACGGACGTGTAAAGTGGTAATCAATTGGACGAGTTCGTGAACCAGCCCGATCGGACCACCGGAAGGGGGGGTAAAGGGGGATAAACCCCCAAAAATAGGTTTTTTGAGTTTTTTGCATAGAAAATTAAAAATTATTGAATTTTTGTGGGCACCTTTGAATTCAGCTCAAAAAAACAAACAATTTGGTATTTTGAAACACTGCTCTATGTCCATTGGTTACCGAGATATTGAAAGTGGTAAACACAGTACGTTGTCCCAATGTTAACCTTATGGGAAATAAGTAAAATTCTATATCTCGCTTATTTCTCAACATATCTCAATAAAACTTGGTAAATAGCTTCTTCTAGTTCAGATCTACTAAATATTGAATTAAAGCCACCCAGTTTTAATATACCTGTAGCAGCACACCTGCATACTCATTCCCCATGTTATTCTTATGGAGCTTACAAAAACATGTCAAATCTCGCTATGTTGGATTGAGATATGTTGTTTTGCATTTGAAATTCGCTGAGTATGCAGGTCTGCTGCAACGGGGGTATTATCAAGATATGTTGAGAAATAAGCGAGATATAGAATTTTACTTATTTCCCATAAGGTTAACATAGGGACAACGTACTGTGTTTACCACTTTCAATATCTCGGTTACCAATGGACATAGAGCAGTGATTCAAAATACTAAATTATTTGTTTTTTTGAGCTGAATTCAATGGTAGTAACAAAAATTGGATTATTTTTATTTTTCTATGTAAAAAACTCAAAAACCCCATTTTTGGGGGGTTTACCCCCCTTTACCCCCCCTTCCGGTGGTCCGATCATGCTGGTTTACGAACTCGTCCGAGTGATTACCACTTTACATGTCTGTACCAAATTTCATTTAGATCGGACAATATTTACGGCCGCTATCGTGTTAACAGACATATATATATATATATATATATATATATATAGATATATAGATATATAGATCTATAGATATATAGATCGATAGATATATAGATATATATATATATATGTATATAAAAATTCGAACGAATAGTGTTTTTTGCTTCTGGGGGCCCCAATATGAAAAGTTAACATGGTCTCGGGCTTAGGTCTTACCATGAGACCTTCGGTAATAGCTTATTCCTTTAAGGAAATTCGCTAAAACAATGACCCAAAAGTCACATTTGAATGTTGATCTAAGGATGAGAGTTTAATGCTTTTCAAATTAAATATATTAGTTATCTAGTACTGTACCTTTAGATGTAACCATTCTTCATAAGGGGCCGTCCTTAAATTATGTAACACTATAATGATTAGCCTTTTCAAACCCTCCCCTCCCCCTATAACAGACCTGCAAAGCTTGCACTAACACCCCCTCTCAAAAATCACACAATGCTGTTCTATCACCCCCCCCCCTCAAAAAAGTAAAAAACATACTTTGAAGATATTTTTTAAAATTGGTAAGAATTTAAGGAATTAGCTATTAGGGTTTAATAGTTACTTAACGTTGCATTGAACCCCCCCTCTTCTCTTTAAACAGGGCGTAACACTACCGAACACCCCTCTGCCTCCTTAGGTGTATTACGTAATTTATGGAGGACACGTAATGTGGTTCATTTTAGCCTTGGTTTTTCACAATAAGTGTTTACAGACTTAAGGTTTGAAAAAATCACTAAACCATACATTATCTTTAGTGACAAGTACAAATCTAAAAAAAAATACTATAATGAAATTTTTGGTCCATAATTTTTTGAGCCAGTCCTAAAGATTTAAATTTACTATCTTCCCAGCAAGGTATTTTTTTTTTATTTTTGCAGCAAAGAAAAAGTCTAGAGTTGAAGCACAAGAAGATATGGGTGAAGACACTCTGCTCACTTCAGCAGATAAACTTTATGCTCCTAAAACTCAGAAGCTTCTTCAACCAATACCAACTTCTCGGAGAGGTAAATGTTTTCGTGAACTTAAATAACATGATACTGTAGAGAATATAGGGATAAAATATATTTATCTTAGTCATTTACCTGAGTCTTAGATTTGTGAGCCCACTGTTCAGAAGTCGAGGACTTTAAGTTATGTGTTATATTTATTTATTCATGTTTTTTTTTCAGTTTCAAACATATAATTAATCAATCACTAACTGTCCTTTAAGACCAACAGACAAAAATGCATGCAATACTGATTGCCTCATCAGTAGTTAAGGCTTGTAATGCAACATCCTCCAAGCCAGAGCACAGCACATTTTAAGAGTACTGCGTTAGTCGTCGGATGTTTATATGCACCTCACGATGGGTTCTCCTGCCTTTTGACAATGTTTTGGGGTAGGGTCGAAATCAAGGTAGACCTGGATCCATTTTTAAGCAAATGTAAGACTTTGAGTTTTCCTTATTAGCACATGTGCCTCGGACAACAGACACATCTAGCTATTTGTGAGAGTCTTTATAGCAATAGTCATAGAATTTGTTTTCAAATTTAATTTTTTTAATCTATAGTTTACTTAAGTTTTATAAATGACTGAAGATGTAAGTAAAATAACCGATTCATACCACATCAATCTGTACCATCAAATCATTTATCAACAAAACTAAATTTGTATGACACTGTGCTTATTAAACTTCTCATGTCAATAGCAATGGCTCGAAACAATATTTTAAAAGGTTATCAATCACTATTTAGCAAAATTTCCATTGGTTTGTATTCTAAGTAGTTGGAGACAAACTTAGCTTTCCCTTAAATATCATGTTTATATTGTGTGTGGGGATCCCAGTCAGGCTTAAGCCTGGGGGCGATCCGGTCATTAAATGTAAATTGTTTTTAGTGACTACTATCAAAATGTTATAATTTTTTCAAGAAATATTTAAGGTAATGTTATATTTGTGGATATATCTACTCTGTTTGGTTTCTTTTTTGTTTCAAACATTGTAATGTGAATTTCGGTGAATAGAGATTTTTATTTGTTTAGGTAGGTCTCCTAAGCCAAAAGGGGCAATGATCCTCTAAGCCGAGGAGTAGTTTTTACCGACTCACTGGTCAAGTAGATTTATTTTAAGGGAGAAACTTTCCGCGAATTCAATCCATGTCACAAGTAATCCACAAGAAAGACAACGTTTTTTCAAACTTCAAAAATAAACTTACTGATGAACTGTATTTATTCAAACATGCTACAGTAGTTGTCCAAATTGAATAAATTTGTTTTCAAGAAAGACCTGATAACCAAACGATTGTTATTGCAGTGATGGGATACTGCAGGCCAGCTTACTACTACACTGGACTTTCGGAGTACCAAGACGAGTATGGGCAACGCGGCTACCAGCGACTGGTCCCGACACGAGACCAAAGGCTCAAGCAACGCCTCGCCTTCTGCGATAAGTTTAAGTCCAAACACTAACTTAATTTTAATAAATGTACAAATGATTGTTAAATAAACAGATTGAATGAGGTGAATCAGGAATAACTATTTTTTTTTTGACAATCTCCATTTTGCAGATAAACCTCAAGGTTTAACAAAATGCTTGAAAAATGATCTCAGGAAAAATTTGAAATCTTATAAAATTATAAGATTAAGTTAGTAATCAATTAATGGCTATTAATTACACTTTCACTGTCATTTTGCAAACTTCAATCAATGGAGAATCAATGGAGGCAGTATGTATTGAATTGACAGATCATAAAATTTATGTAATTTCATTGTATAGAAACCCTAGTTCAAATATTGATGTATTTTTTAATTTACTTGACAATTTACTAGATTTTATTTGTATAAAAAAACAAAACTATCATACTGTACTGAGGGGTGATTTTAACATTGATATTATGCAACATAATTCTAATACAGCAATGTTTTTGAGCATCCTCAAGTCATACAATTTGTACTGTGTAAACAAAGAGCCCACAAGGAACAAAAGTTGTTTAGACAACATTGCCACAAATTTTTGTAATAAGGAATTTAATCAAGGACTTTGGCAATACAAAATTTCTGACCATTGTACTATTTGGTTTGAACTTTTAATTTGTACCATGAAAAAATCTCAAATCAAAGAAACTTCTTTCAGGAGTTTGAAACAGATTGATTTATTCATAAATAGTTTGGCAAGTACAGATTGGGCAGAGCTGTTTAGTATTAGGGATGTCGATTTAGCTTTTGACTTCTTTTTAGACAAAATTCTCAAATTGTATAATTTTTATTGCCGTAGGATTACAAAGAAATGTTTTTCTACAATTAAGAGAGTTTCAAAGCCTTGGTTTGATAGTGATTTAAAAAAGCAAAGGGATACATTAATTTTATTAAGTGAAATTTTAAAAATTCCTAAGTATAACAATGAGTGGTTAAAAGATTTACTTCTTGATCGTAAAAGACAATATAGGTCTGCTATCAAAGAGGCAAAGATCAAATACAATGACAGGCTTGTAAGCAATTCTAATAATAAATATGCTGCTGCCTGGCGGCTCATAAAATCAGAATCTGGAATTGTTAACACTGAAAAAGTGGTGCCCCCAATTTCTGCAAAAGAGTTTAATGAACATTTCATTGATGTTGGTAGACAAGTAGCTTCAAATTTTAGTTCCTCAAGTCAAAGTCTGGACTTTGTTAATTTACTTAATAGAGTCAAACCTGTGGATAATGAATTTTTTCTACAGTTAATAGATCAACAGTCCCTATTATCAATTGTCAGGTCTTTAAAAGCCTCACCATCTGAAGATATTTTTGGTATCTCTAATAATGTAATGAAGTCAATCATACCGTTTATATTAGAACCTTTGACCTATGTCATAAATATGGCTATTTCTTTTTGCACATTTCCCCATAGATTAAAATTTTCTAAAACACATCCGATTTTCAAAAAGGGCAACAAAGATATTATTAACAATTATAGACCAGTTTCAATTGTACCAATATTTTCTAAAATAATCTAAACACATGTTAAGTATCAGTTATATCATCATTTTAATGCTAACAACATTTTGTGTGTAGCTCAGTTTGGATTTAGACCTGGTCTATCTACAATTAAGGCTGTGGACAGTTTGATCACAGAGGTTCTAACGTCATTTGAAAATAATGAATATCTAAGTGTAGGCTTAATGGACCTTAGCAAGGCATTTGATACCACTTCACATGAAATTCTTTTACAAAAATTAGACTTTTATGGGATGAGGGATAAACAATTAAATTTCTTCAAAACATATCTTTGTGGCAGATTTCAGCAGGTGGTAATTGGCAGTGATTCATCAAATTTTCTCGAGGTTCTGGCTGGAGTCCCCCAAGGATCAGTTTTGGGCCCCATCTTGTTTCTTTTGATGATAAATGACCTACCCAGCAGCATATAGTTGCTCATATAGTTGCTCATTGCTCAGGCTCATAAAAATTATGTTTCTGACATTGAAGGGAAAATTAGGAGCAATCCTAAAAAGTTTTGGGATTTTGTAAAAAGTAAAAAGTCTTCAGTCTCTGGCGGATCAAATGTGTATTCTTGGAATGAGGATCAATTTTCGGACGGGAAAAATGTTTCGGATGCATTCGCTAGATATTTTACTTCTGTTTACAATGATGCTGGGCCGGTAGATTTATCCGCTGTTTTTAATACACCTGTCATGCCAGGTGTTCATTCTTTAGTATTGAACTCGGTTTCAGAAAGGGAAGTATTATCTGCTATTCGAAAATTACCTTCAAAGAGGTCTTTCGGCCCAGATCTTATCCCACCTTATGTTGTGAGAGCCTGCTCTGAATTTTTCGTAAAGCCCCTTTGCTATATTTTTAATTTATGTTTACGTTGTAACACTTTTCCTTCAGTTTGGAAGACGTCAAGGATTATTCCGTTGCATAAAAAAGGCAACAGATTTGAGATTTCAAACTTCAGACCAGTCTCTATAATTTCCACGCCAGCAAAGGTGTTTGAGTTAATTTTATATGGTAACATTTTCCCTCATATTAAGCCCTTCATCACTAGCAAGCAACACGGGTTTTATCCGTCTCGATCTATAGTAACAAACCTTGTCAATTTTACGAATTTCACATCTAAAATATTAGACTGCAAAGGTCAAGTTGATACAGTGTATACTGATTTTTCGAAAGCTTTTGACAAAGTCAGCCATTCTGTGTTGTTGTCAAAGTTGAACTTTTACGGATTTTCCAACAATTTAATTCGATTATTTTCTTCATACTTACAAAATCGTCAATTATATGTATCTTTTGAGGCGTATAAGTCCTTTATTTTCTCTTCTGGGTCCGGTGTTCCCCAAGGAAGTAATCTTGGTCCTTTGCTCTTCAATATCTTCATTAATGACGTAGTAAATGTCCTCAAATGTCATGTTTTAATGTACGCAGACGATATGAAACTATTTAGTTGCATTACTTCTATTGATGACTGTGTATTGTTACAGAGCGATTTGAACTCCTTGTGTAGATGGTGTGAGGAAAATATGCTTCATTTGAATGTAGAGAAGTGTGTAGTCATGTCATATACTAGGAAATTGAACCCCATAATGTTTGATTACAGTATAAATGATGTTGTGTTAAGTAGAACAAGTTCGTATAAGGATCTTGGAGTCGTGATGGAATGTGATCTCTCCTTCAAAATGCACATTTTATCTACAGCGAAAAAAGCCTATGGAGTATTGGGTTTTATTTTGAGGTTATCCAAGTTTTTCAATGACCCTTTCACCGTAAAACTGTTGTATAAATCGTTGGTTCGTTCTAAGTTAGAATTTGCTAGCATAATTTGGTCACCGTACACTTTCATTCATATAAGTATTATTGAGAAGGTCCAAAAACGCTTTCTGCGTTCGCTATATTACAAATCGTTTGGCCCACTTCAGTTTCCTATTTGGCTTGTGAGATATAATGAAATGTTGGAATTGTTTGATTTCGAGTCATTAGGGAACAGAAGGAAGGTAGCTAGACTGTGTTATCTAAGGGACGTCTTATCTGGTGTCGTTGACGACCCCTTGACCTTGGCCAGTGTCGCGTGGCATGTGCCGGCGAGAGGAGGGCGGGCGAGCCGACCGTTCTACCCGCTCTTTGCTCGAACTTGTTTTCATGCTAATTCCTTCCTTGTTTCCACCGTATCTCTTTTTAATAGTTTGGGAGATGAGCTAGATGTTACTATGAGCCGGAACGTGTTTAAGAAAACATGCTTTGAATTATTAAAAGTTCTCAATTAAACATAAATATCCATAATGAATACGTTTCTTCATCCTGTTTCATAAACTTAATTTTGTAGAGGTTTTAACTTTACTTATAATTCAGTGAACATCCAAGTAAAATAAATTTAAATTTCAATTTAGTCGATTTTCTCTCTCTATAATATATTTTTTCCTTTGTAATCTCTTTAGTATTTTTAAATTTAAATTGTCAAATATTGTTCAGTTCAGTTTTCATGTTTGATATAATTGTTTGATTTTATTCTAATAATGGCGAAAAATAATTTTTGGCTGGCTTCCCCAGTAATTGGGTTTAGTGCCTGTTGGGGCGGCTTTTGTAGGAGAATTATTTACTTTGTATTAATTATATACTAAGGAGTATATTGAGTATGTTAAGTTTATTTTTTGCAGTATATTTCCTTTAATGTTTTCACTTGTATTTTCCTACAATAAAGAATTTATTTATTTATTTATTTATTTATATCATGTCAATCAATTTTATATGCCGATGACACTTCTTTCTTTGTTTCAAGTAAACATTTTATTGAGGCTGAATCAATGCTGGATAATGCAATTCAAAATTCTAACAATTGGTTTCATTCTAATTATCTGACAGCTAACAATGACAAGACAGAACGCATTTGTTTTTCATTAAAACATATTGAAAATCAAAACATTTCCTCTTCAGTGAAGCTTTTAGGGATTTATCTAGACAAAAAACTCACTTGGGAACCTCATACTGATCAAGTTATTTCTAAGATTTCTCGAGTCTGTTTTCTCTTAAGAAGGTTAAAGTTTTGTGTATCCGGTGATATGCTAATGACTGCCTATCACAGTTTTTTCCACTCTCATCTTCTCTATGGAAACATCTTATGGGGAAATAGTGTAGGAGCCAAAAAGGTCTTCATTTGGCAGAAGAAAGCCCTAAGAATAATGTTTGACATTCCTAGCAGAGGTAATTGTAAGCCTTTTTTCATTAAACATAGAATTATGACTTTGCCCAGTATTTTTATTTTTTATAATATAATGTTTGTTAAAGAAAATGTAGCCACTTTTAATCAACGTAATTCAGTCCATAGTCATAATACCAGAACTTGTAATCACTTAGAAATTCCATCAATCAGACTAACCAAATCAACTAAAAGCCATAAATTTCTCCAAATCAAATTTTATAATAAATTGCCTGTAGATTTTCGGGAGCAAAATTTGATTAAATTTAAAAACAGACTGTTTGAATGGTTTTTAGACGACAGTTTTTATTCTATAGATGAATTTTTAGAGTTAGACACAATTAGCATCTAAGTTTGCATTGTATACACAGGTTTTTTTTTGTAATTGTACATTTTTGACGTTGTCTATTATACTCTATGTGTTAAATGACAATAAAGATATTCTTATTCTTATTCTTAACTTAAACCACTAATCAGTGTTTTAGCACTCCTACAATATTACAATATTAATTCACTCAGTAAAAGTTTAAATACAAAAATAAAGCGGAAAGGTACTGGCCAAAAAAAATCCGTTTATGGCTTGAGGTGTTTGTTGGATTTTATTGTAACTATAAAAATAAAACGTTTGATTTTTTATTTTTTAAACAATAGTTTACTATGCTTAGTCTATGATAAAAGTTTGGAGATCTAATGAAGTTAGAGACTTATAAAATTGTATTAGTTAATTTTAATTTTCAATAACTAATTGCTTTATAATTGATTGCCCAGATTTCATGAGAAACTACTCAAAGCTTTTCAGGACAATCAGAGACCGAAATGTCAGTGAAATGTTTGTGTCCAAGGGAACAGTCTGTGATCACATCTCTGAAAAACTAAACCTATTGTAGGTTGAAATTTCTGAGCTCTCATTGAAGATCATAACACTAAACCACATTCTTATGAACTTCTCATTTCTTTAAAAAGTAACCACTACAATCAGAGTATTTTTTTAAATGAAGAACCTTTTTTAATGACCATATTAAATTTCTACCAAATAATAAGTGAAAATAAATAAAACTGTATTCGAAATTCACCTTTATTCAAATTGGCATAGAATACTGTTAAATTACCAAAATTACTGCTTCTGTGCTCAATAAGTTTTGATCATTAATCCTATTAATCCCTATTGAAAATTAACTATTCAATTATTTAAGCATTTAAAAATTTAATCTTTGAAAGACATTGGAGAGCAGGCTGCTGGTCTTGTGAATTTTGTATTACAAAAGTTCAAACATACACAACACACTTTAATTGAACGGACAGTTTGTTCTTAAATCCAATGTTTTGCTAGGGACAACCTTGAAAACGCTGCACGTTTATTAACAACTACTGGTGCGGAAAAACGTCGGATTCAAAAACGAACTGTCCGGTCAATTTATGTGTTTTGTGTATGTGTGAAATTAGTGAAATAAAAAATTGACAAGACCAGCAGCCTGCTCTCCTATCAACTTAGGTGAGTGTAGCCCAACAACAACAAAAAAAAACAAACAAATCAAAAAACCTATTGATGGAACAATAAAAATATACCTTCAAAATCATTTGATTGATAAGATTGTGATTAGTATTGTAAAGGTGTTCTATCACCCCACTTTGTTCCTTATACAATAGATGGTCAAGACTGCTTTTACTTTACCAATTTCCACCTAATATTTCATAAAAAAAGTGAAATGGCAGTAAAGTCTACAAAAACAATAAAACTTTTTCAGATCAAAAGTTAATGCTCAAAAAATACTAATTATAATAGTAGCTATTTATAGCTAACTGTCAAAAGTTCATACTCTGAATATAAAAACGGGTAAATAACCATGACTGAGCTAATGCGGTTTATGTTTCTACCCTCTTATTCCTTTCGGAAGGCTAAAAAAAATCACTGAATAGATTTCTCCTTAAACTAAACCTCCATTACAATGATATTCGGTGGTGTTAAATAATTTCCTGAGCTATAACAGTCCACTCCAGACTTCAAAGATGTAGGGGATACAAGCTATACAACCAAGCACAATGGCAGGACATACTTTATGAACACTAGGCTGACCTTATAAGGTTTAAGATTGTCAAAGGCAGCCTTTAGTTCTTCTTTTATCTAACATCCACCAACTGAATTCCAACCTTGCCAGGACGACCTGTCAGAATTGTCCCAACCTTTGAAGGGAGATCCCTCCAAGTTGTCCCATCCCAGCCAAGGACTCCCACCAGAGCTTTGGCTGAGGTTGGGAATATTCTCTTTATCTCCACCGTTGCATCTGAAAATCGAATAGGTTTTCTTAAAACAGGACAGGGCAAACATTAATAACCACGGACAATAAATAATGATACACAACATAAACTGTTCCTTAGGCAACAAAGGCTTTACTATTCCAGTCCAGAATACGTTTAAAATCTAATCTAAATAGCATTCCTAACAGAGAAACAAACTTAACCCCTTTAACTTACTTGGCTGTTTCAGTACAGTAGAACCATGGTAGAACCTTGGTTACATGCAGGGGTTAATTTCAGCCAGAGCACATTTGAGTGCAGCTCCGGTACTTTTTAGGACACTGGAGACGCTGGAGCTCAGCTCTGGTACTTCTCAATTCACCGGTACGGCTCCAGACCTTTTTTTCTGGCCACATCATTTATTAATACTGTTTAGAAAACGATTTTTGTAAAAGTCTACAACTCTTTCCACTTTGGGAATTACCTAAGTCAACTTTACAGCTCGAATTCCCTTGACATAGTTACACGCACAGTAATAGACGGCAGCTTTTTTAACCTCTATTCTCGATACTGATCACTTGAGATCGGCTTTAGCGAGTGATGATGAGAGTTCACTATCGTTGATCAAGGGCGAATCCATTCCAGGCCAATACATGGGTGTAAAGGGTGCGTTCTCGTTTCTACATAAGTGTACGGTTTTGCACACTGCACCACTTGATCTAGTACAGACTCTCAAAAATATTGGAGAGAGCATATCATTCAACGGAAAGCCTTGTAATTTGTGACAAGGTCAAGATACTTGGTGTGGTACTTGATAAAAATCTCTCCTTCTCAAATCAAGTCAGGCCTGCCTCACAGCGATCCCTGGGAGACTAAGGTGTCTGTATAGTTTTAGGAGTCTGCTGCCAGAGGCCGCCAAATTACAGCTTGTGCAGTCACTGATTTTATCAGTATTTTATTACTGCTTTCCCACATACGGTAACAGCCTTTCAAGAAAGGATTTAGGTTGGATCCAAAAGCTCCAAAACTGTGCTATTCGCTTTGTTAGCGAATTTCCCCCATTGGGAAGCTTTTTGCTTAAAATGATCCGACCATATATCCCCATACCGCGAAGCAGTCAAGCTGCTGCCTATGGAAGCTGTGTGCAGCATGATGACATGTTGCATGACACGCAGGGTTTTGATGACAAGCAAGCCCGACTACCTTTGCGAGAGGCTCTCCTTCCGCGACGAGGTCTCTCAGTGCGGAACTTGCCATGGTGGGAGACTCAAAGATTCCCAAAGTCAATCTTGAACTCGGGGGAAAAGTTTTTCCTACTTTGGCCCCCGGTTGTACAATGAGCTCCACAGTGACCTAAAAAGCTTAAACTCTGCTTCTTTTAAAAGTAAGAGAAAAGAAACGTTAATGGAACTTAGTTAGGTTTAAGCTATTTTGTAAATGTGTTTCATAAATATTTTTTGTAAGATGTTAAGTGTTAAGTTGAAATAATGTACTGATGATAGTTACGCTGAAAAGCTGGTGTATCAGAGAAAAGCTTGATTCAATAAAGGTATTTTTATTTAGTATTATTATTATTATTATTATATTATTATTATTATTATTATTATATCCTTTTTACAAGGCCTCAGGGGTACCCAGAATGGGAGGGATATGGCGCTTAGGGCGCCATCAGATAAAATTTTGGGGGGGATCTTTTGAACTATAAAAAGTATGGGATTTGGTGATTTTAATAATAATAAAATCAAGTATGTTCAGAAGGATGATCATTACTATAATAGTCTATATAATATCTACTGAATGCCAAAAAACAGCGGAAATAAATTTGCAAACTCCGTGAAGAGCGACAATCACGCGTAATATCGGCCGTGATGGTCGGCTGCAAAATGGTTCGACTGTTGATTCCATCATTAAAAAAGGAAGAACTGAATAAGTAAAGACGCAGAAATACTTTATGTGGAGAAATTAAGAAATAGTTGTTTAAGAAGATCAAGAAATAACTGTTTTTTACACAGTTAAGAAATGTTATAGAACTGATTTTTTGTGATTTTCTAATTGTTAACTGAAATTTTAAAGATATAATTCATACCTTATTAAGGTTCAGAGAAATGAATTTCGTGAGGTATTTACTAATAATCAATGTTATGCAAACAAAACTATTTATTGTTTTATTGATTAAATTTATAATTGATTATATTAATTTTCATTCAAGTAAGAGCCGTAAAAACTATATATTAAATAATTTAATAACACCGTTGCCACTGACTTGCATACTCAGTTTCAGTTTATTGCTGATAACGAAGAGGGGATTAGCAAAATTTAAGGGGGGGTTAGGCAAATTGGGGGGGGAGGTATTTGCTAAATTTGGGGGGAAGGGCGCCATGAGGCTTGGGGGGTTGGGCACCCCTGCAAGGCCTCATGCAGCAAATCGTTCATCAAATGTTTGGACAAGTCAAATGTGCGCCCTTGGTCGATGATAGTAAATTCCAACCATGAGTCGTAAGTGGTGCTAATGCCCACCATGTTGTGGTGGTGTAGTGCTGAAGATCACAACCTACACTATTACTACGGCGCAAAAACTCTCAGGCCGCGGCAGGGCAAAACCTAGCTAATGCGAAAGTCTACATGGCTATACATTACACAGTGGCCCTTAACTTTAAAAAAGCCCCAAACTTGTCTGGAAGTTATAAAAATTTTATAGCCCCAGACCCCCGTCCTGCTGGGGGGTATTCCATACCCTGTCGGCCCCGTGTGTGCCATAGCTCTAGTAATTTTTTCTTTAGAAATTAAGCCCTGGTTACACAACACTATAATATGTATACTTTTACCCCCAAAGTATAGATATATACCCAACTAATTACATGTCTAGATTGGTTCTAACTGATTTTCTTTCAGCTATTTGTTTAGGATTCTTCTTTCTAAGTCAGTGTTTACTACTCTATCATGCATTACTTTTCTAATATTACATAAAAATAAAATCAGAAAAATTATTTAGTTAATATTTTACACGCTTAACCCTATCAAGGATTAATAACCCTATCTCAAACGGCTGTCACTATCCCAGCTTGATTATAATGTCGAACAGGTTGAGTTTACACAATAAAACACTACAGTACTAAAAAAAATTATTATATGATGTGTGATTGATTGGATATAATAATTGCTATAATAATGTTATGTATCCAATATTAAAGGAATTTGTCCATACATCAAGTGCTTCAGCCTAAAAAATAGAAGAAAACTTTTAAGAATCCCGGAAAAAAAACTTATTCAATAAGTACTATACCCATGTCTCAAACCACAAGGGGGAATGTTCCTCACATTTTCTGCCAGGGTTTCAGCACGTGTTTCTGTCACCAATAGTTTTTTCAGAAACTGGTAGGGCGGTAGTATCCATAGTGGCTGCATTGCCCTGGTCTCCCCTAATTCAAAATTCGGGACTTCAATACTTACAATGCTGTTTTTGGAGCAGTCCGTTCATGTTGCATTGGTATTGTGGAATTCAAATTACGTAAACACTGCAAAAATACATCATTCGACAATTTTTTAAGAAAAATATGGAGGGAAAAATTTTAACCAACTGTTTGATGATAGACTAAAAAATGGACCTTAATTATTCTCTTTACGATATTTTTCATAACTTTAATTCAGAACATAATAAACACAGAACGAACATATGACAACCTCATTCAGCATAAGAGATTTGTTTTCCTCTGCTGCCTCACAATCATTGGTTTCAATGAAAAAGTGAGGTTTTGAAAGTGAGAACCCCCCACTGATAGCTAGGGTCCATACCCATGCAGCAAAAGGGGTTTAAATGTACATAAAGTCTGGTTTCCACAACGACCAATACAGTGGACAGCGACAGCTAAATCCAAAGAGAACCGAAGAATTTTATGTTTCGTGTACTGTACGTGCGATTGTGTTATCGAAATGTGTTTTTATGACTGTGACGACCTCTCGAGAGTGATAATGTTTTTTGTAAGGAGCCTGATGATGAGGTAATAAAACCTCGAAACCGCCGTTGCATAATATAGTGCAAGATTTAGATTGTAGACAGAAAAAGGTAGTATAAACTTGCTTGCAATTGTCAGTCATCCACCCCGGGTATTGGACAAAAAAGTATTAAAAAATGCATGTTTAGGCTAGGAAAACAGTTCCTCTGGGAACTTACTAGGATATTTGGAGAAAAACTCAAACTAACAAGGGGCGGATTTGAAAATTAGCCGCCCCTAAGCTGTCCAGATAGTGCCGCCCTCCAACCAGCAAGCACAGAATAATATAAACCAGATATTGCCAGGGGTCAAAAATTTGACCGATTTTCAAATCGAGAAATAGGGATGGTTAATTTTGAAAATGAAATTTTAAACACAAGTCAAATGACTATTTATCTTCCAGGGCTTGTGGTTCTCCACAACAGTACACATCTTGAAAGCAGGTTCTCTGCCCCATATCAAAATTACCCTTGTTTTCTTAATTGAAGGGGTCCCTCCAGTAACGTTGTAAGCGACATAAAGTAAATTTTTCAGGAAATGGAAAAAACATATAGTTGGGATTGTAATGATTTAAATATGTTTTATTTGATATATATAATTATAATATCATAAAACTAGCCAAACTATGAAGTATTACAATATTATCGCACGTAATAAAAAAGTTATTACAAAAAAAGTGATTTTAAAATTGCAATAACGTTGTAAATGACAGTCGTTTGCAACGTTGTTGCCGGCTTGGCGATTGCAACAATGTATCTTTTGGTTTCTTCTTTTCATTTATGTACGGTTCCCCAGCATTTCTTCTCTGCTTACATACATTTCTGGTTCAACTTTCGAACTTAACAGGGCGTTTTTTACTACGATTTAGCCGATTAACATCGGGACGGCGACAGAACGGTGTGCGGTGATATTGCAATTTTTGGCGGTTACAACGTTGCTGCAACTGTGGGACCAACAGCACTTGGTTTTCAACCTGTGGTAGTGCTGCCAACACAAGAGATATCAACGAAAAAATACCCTGCACTGATGCAGGATGTCGTTTACAACCTTACTGCATGGAAATCTCAATTTTGAAAATGTTGTCGTTTACAACGTTACTGGAGGGACCCCTTCAATTGACATATTTGCAAAATATTAAATTTTGAGAAAGCTGCAACTTTTGAAAAGGGCTGGACATCGATTTGGGATATAGATAGTTACTAAATAGAACCCCAATATTATTTCTAATAAGGGACAACCCCAATCCCAAATTTTGGTTTTGTTGGTTGGGATGGTAACATAAAAATATAACCAACTGGTATATTTTTTTGTTCCAAGAATTGTTCAATGGCTCGTTTTAACAATTTCCTTTAGAAGCTATTTGAGTGGTTCCATTCGTCTGTGAGTACTTTTCAATACAAAAATTAGGACTATTTTGAATTTTTAACAGCTATAAATTTTGTTGGGGATGAGGCCTACCCCAAAATCATATTTGGGGACGGGAGCAGATTTGACATCTATGAAAAAAATTATTAATCTTTTGGTTGGAAATACGATACAAAATACCTTTTCCCTATCTAATCTAGTTTCCTCTCAAATTTGTTAAAAGTACCTTATAGGTAAAAAAAACTTAAATATACATTTCTTGTAATTTTTACCTGAGGTGTAACCTGCTTGACTAACCTTGTTTCGCACCACCTCCAATCTAGGGTAAGTCCTTTTGCAGCAGGAGTGTGGGTGATTCTTTTGCTGTTAGGAGGTGAAAGTTTTTTAAGTTAAGATTTTTTGTATGACGATGAGCATTACTTAAATGTTAATCTTTAAAAATATTGCAAGACTATATTCAACTTTTCTAACTAATATTTGACTAATTTCTTAAAGTCATTGTTGATGAATGCAAAATATCTTGCTCCTGCTTTTCATGTACAAATTATCTATGGCAATATGTAGGTGTAAATATCAAGTCACATTTTATGACAAAGCCCTGTAAGATATCAAAATACTACCATCACAATGGGAGGTTTTAAGCTACTGTTAGACAACCAAATCAGGATCAGGAATCTGTGATGTGTGGTCCTCAATAGCCTTGTGCTTATATGAGACTCAAAAAATCATAGCTTAGCATATCATCAAATTAAAAACAAATCCATGTTGGCTTGTGAAGAAAACACTCAGGGAGTGCAGCGTCAACAAGCATCTTGATTTGGATCAACCGAGTTAGTTTTCCTCGAGCATTTACAGTAGCAAAGATGTCACTATGTCACAAATAATAAAGGCTTTATAAAGTAACAAGAAATTAACTGATTGTAACCTTTGACCCGGTAAGTCCTTTTAAGTTAGTATACCCAATTTATTCTTATTATAAAAACTTTCGATGTTATAACATATTCACCAAATACTAAATACGAATAAGGATTTACCTCTACCTCTTCATAAGCTGCTTAAAAAAAATCCATAAAGAGTTTAATTTTAGGAGTTGTATTGAGAAATCAACGTTTAACCATCTTCCATGATGATTTTTTAACCAAATTTAGAGGAAACTCATAGAGGAATCGTACAAAGTTGATGCTCACTGAATCTTCATGGCACTATTCTCCACAAGGCAAGTGGCTCCATGGCTCTACACCCATGGAGCAATGTTAATGCAATTTGGGACCCTATTTGGTACTTTGATCACCAAACTGAACAATTTCTTCTAATTTTTTTTTCTAGCTGTTGGATAAATCCCCCCCCCCCCAGCCCTCACCAATTTTGCTATAGTAGTAAGTTCCCTTAAAACACTGAATTTAGAAAAGGATAATCATATCTTCCTGTACCTACCTTAGTACAATTAGCAGGATTATTTCAAGGATAGTATTTGTTTACTGTTTTTGAAAGTTTTTCTGTGATTGGAAGAATTTCCCTCATTTTCATCCCCTCTCCAGCAGTACAAGAATTTAATTTCTTTCCATTGAATTAAAGAAATTTAAATAACCCAAAAAACCATTTAAAGCTCTACTTTGGGCTTAATTCATCAGCTATGTATTATTATTTAGGCGTAACATTGTTTTTATAATAGGTTGGATTATTCGGCCAAATCATTATCCGGCCTGGGCTCGGTCCCTTGGAGGCCGGATATCAGGGGTTCTACTGTACAGTATGATAAGTTTTTTGAAAGTCATTCAACATAACTTTCATTACCTTGGTTATTTGGCTGTTGAAAAGGGTTTCCTTGGGAATCGGCACCACTTGTTGTTGCATGGACGGGGTTTCCTTGGAAATCGGCACCACTTGTTGCGTGAACAGGGTTTCCTTGGGAATCGGCACCACTTGTTGTTGCATGATTGGGGTTTCCTTGGGAATCGGCATCACTTGTTGCATGATCAGGGTCTCCTTGGGAATCGGCACCACTTTTTGTTGCATGAAAGGGGTTTCCTTGGGAATCGGCACCACTTGTTGTTGCATGAACGGGGTTTCCTTGGGAATCGGCACCAATTGTTGCATGATTTGGATTTCCTTGGGAATCGGCACCACTTGTTGTTGCATGAACGGGGTTTCCTTGGGAATCGCCCCCAATTGTTGTTCAATATTCTTTAGAAGCAATACTTGAGTTTGAGTTCCTGGTAGACAGAAACATCGAAATTAACATCCTTTGCAAACAAAGTAAAAACTAAATAAATGCATTTGATCAATGAACATTAGCGGCTCATGTGCTATGGGACATGTTTGCCCAAATTAGTTTCAGTGGCTGGCCGGTTTTGTAGGAGCATGGCGGTTATGGCTAGCAGAAAAACAAGAAAAGGGATTATCAAAATTCAAAATCATTGCTATTTATAAATAAAAATAAATTCTATAAAGATAATTAAATACTGATGAAAAATTAACTGAATCATTCTAGTCTGTAGCTTGCCACCCACCAAAATTACAGGACTTTACCTGTAAGACGGACTGAGCCAGGTGCAAAAGATAGGGTGACTGGAGTGTAAGTTCGCTCAAAACATTTCCTTGATATAGACAACACGTTGAGCAGATTTGGGCACTGAGTTATTGCACTTAAATTCTTTGTCTAATAAATTTGTGAAGAAACCTACTACATTGGTTTTAAAGTATTTCAAGGCATTTATGTGTTTCAGATTTGTGTAAATTTATGTATGTCATATATATTTATGAAGAAACCTGTTATATTAATTATAAAATATTTCGAGGCATTTGTGTATTTCAGATTTGTATAAATACATGTACATAATTTAATTTACTTATTTATATGTCTCTGTGATCAACTCTTTTAGTTCACGAACTGAATGGAATTCCAACATCTCTCAACACATGGAATTTCTACACCGTAAGTGAATGACGCTGGTTTTTAGATAATGCTGTATGGATCACGACGTGCTTGCAAAAGCATGAGCCTGTCCTTTACTTAATGTATATTGGGTTCAATCAGATTTCATGACCACTACAAAACGAAACCCATGAGACATATATCATGCCAAAAGATTAAGCTAAACAATTACTGGAAATGGGTGGTCTGTCCTCCAGCAGTAAGCGAGGATGGTACATCTCTACGTCCACGAGGTGACCAGCTTTGATAGAATCCACCAGCCAATCGGGCGTCACCACACATACTGTACCGGACTTCAGCGCTTGTTGGTACATGGGCTAAAAAATAAGTACATACTTGGAAATTTCTTAACAACTGATGGTTGATAATGTATCTGATATTAATGTGCAGTTGAAATTCAACATGTGATTTCTAAAGACAGGCAAATACCCCCGTTTGCAGCAGACCTGCATACTCAGCGAATTTCAAGTGCAAAAGAACATATTTCAACCCAACATAGTGAGAGTTGACATGTTTTTGTAAGCTCCATAAGAATAATATGGGGAATAAGTATGCAGGTTTGCTGCAACAGGTATGTTAAAACTGGTTGGATTTAATTCAATATTTAGTAGATCTGAACTAGAAGAAGCCATTGACCAAGTTTTATCAATTTATGTTGAGAAATAAGCGAGATATAGAATTTTACTTGTATATCCCATAAGGTTAACATTGAGACAATGTACTGTGTTTACCACTTTCAATATCTCGGTAACCAATGGACATAGAGCATTGATTCAGAATACTAAATTGTTTGTTTTTTTGAACTGAATTTAATGGTGCCAACAAAAATTGGATTATTTTTATTTTCCTATATAAAAAACTCAAAAACCCATTTTTGGGGGGGTTTACCCGCTTTACCCCCCCTTCCAGTTGTCTGATCGCGCTGATTTATGAACTCGTCCGAGTAATTACCACTTTACACGTCTGTATCAAATTTTATTAAGATCGGACCATATTTACGGCCGCTATTGTGTTAACAGACATATATATATATAGATAGATATATAAATTCTAACGAATGGTGTTTTTTGCTTCTGGGGACCCCAAAATGAAAAGTTAACATGGTCTCGGACTTAGGTCTTACCATGAGTACTACCGTAATAGCTTATTCTTTTAAGGAAATTCACTAAAACTCTCCGAAATTCTTTAACATTGATTTGAATATCCTTAAACTATTAGCTATTTGGAAATTATCCTAAATAGAGGTAATTTAGGGCACAAAAAGGAAAGAAAACAGATGAGGAGCAAGACAGACAATGGGGGGAGAGAGACAGAACCCTGGTACAGACCAGGGTTCATTTCTCATTTTATGGGAAATATAAAAAGAATTCTATATCTCACTTATTTCTCAACGTAACTGAATATAAGTTATTGGTTCTGTATGTGGCTTCATCTTGTTCATATCCAATGGATTTTAGCAACAAATTTTACATTTCCATGGCAGCAAACCTGCATACTTATTTCCCTTGTTAATCTTATGGAGAAAATTGAAGCATGGTCATCTATGGCAATGTACACTTAACTTAAGCAGGGACACCTTATGGAAGAATGAGTACCTGTAGTTCCCGCCACCGTAAAAGATACCGTGTCACTTTCGTTTTTCAGTCCGACTGGAATTGATATAGCAGTTTTATAAACTATATTTAATTTTTAAAGTGGGAAATAAAAAATCTTTTGATTAAAAAATTTCTTCAATTATTATTTTTTACTCATCCATATGAACATTGTAACTTAGATTTCCATCAACATAAATTCCTAGAAATTTTAAGTATAATTTTGTTTTAATGTCCTCATTTTTAATTGCCATTTCATGTTTTTGTTCTTTTCTGATTATTTGGTATCATTGATTCAATCATGTGCTTGTTTTTTTCAATATGGTATGCATTCAATAGGAAATTTCTACAATATCACAGTATTTTTATCTAAAACAAAGAACTTAATTTCATAATTCAGTTCATAAAAAATTACAAAGCTATTTCTGAAAAATTATTACAGCATTACCCCTTCAGCTTTAGTGACAATCAGATGAGTGTTTCTTTCTTTGACCACATTACTGAAGGTACCTCCATAGAACTTCAGCAATGCCCACAGTTTCTTCTTGTCTCCTTGAGTAACTTTGGAAAAAGTAGCAACCACTCCAGTAAATAATTGGTTACAACCGCCTTTAAAACCTGAAGTTCTAACCTATTAAAGAATTTATCAAATAATTTTAAACTCCCTAAAAATCAAACCCTTTTCCAAAATAATTCATTTATAATTTTTTATTTTAAATTAAATAAAAAGCATATTTGTACTTGTACTAGCGTGCATAACTATGGATAGCGATCTTGAGTAAAAAAGATTGAAAATACACATTTAAGAAATCCAAACGCTCATTAATTTACTTTATTTTATTTTACTCAGCTTGGTAATCAGTAATCAAAATATTTAGCACTTTTTACTTTACTTTCTGAATCAGGCAGCCATTGTCATACATTTGCTTCGCAATGACCACCTGTTCAAGAAAATATTATTTCATTAGCTTTTTTACATAACATAAAAACCCTTTAGGCCATCTGGGGAGGGGAACAACCCTATTGTGTTAGGACTAAATAGATGACTTAAAAACCTTTCCTTTCAAATTTTACATGTATTCGAATTTTCATAGCTAAGGGTCCAATAGTGCCCTAGTCCAAAAACTTCATGTACATAAACAAACCAATATTCTTTTTTAAAAAATAGATTGATGAGTTTATCTCTTGTAAGTAAAATTGGAACACCCCATGGGTGAAAAATAAATGTATTTGTAAAAAAACCGAATAAGATTTATCTTGATCAAGTTATAACATTTGACTATAATGCAATGCCATTTCTAGTAACAAGGCTCCAGCGATATTAAATGGTAACACTTCAATTAAGGGTTCCGAGTTTGATATCCAGGATTATTATTATATATAATTTATTATACATAGTATTCTGTGGCGCTATCATCTGGCCCTGTAGGGGTTTACTGTGTAAATAACCTTTACAAAGCAGCGTTGCCAGATCAAAGACATGGATTCATTACTAGGAATGGTTATGCTACTGGTATAAAGTCGATGGTTACCTATATCAATCGCTCAATTATCATTCTAAACTAAGCTTTTTTATGAAAATGGCATAAAGAAAAAGCTGAAACTCGAGTAAATCTTTAAGATTTTGACAGTGAATTGAAGACAGTTTAAGGTATGTAACCTTTTTTAATTAAACCAAGAGTCATAGATGGATCATTTCATTTCAGTAAAGGATACGGCAATAGCTTGTTGCACTTGTGGCTGTAAGTTGCCCACTCCTGGGTTACAACTGGGATCTCATAAAGTTCAACTGCTAGTGATACGTCCATGTCATCAGGATTCTCCCCTACTATACAGTGGGTTACACAGTCAGAGAAGTAACTCAAAACTTCCGCACCATTGCATTGCAGCAGAGTTTTTACCTAAGACAAGCCAAAAAAGTTTTTTTTATAAAATTTGAAGAGATTAGGAGAATTCAATATCAGCAATCTGGGAAAAAATGTGAATGAAAAATATGTTTACGACTTTAATGAGCCTCGCAAAACAACTTGGCTGATGAGATTTTACTACTAGTCAGCTTGAATAATCATCTGATTTAGAAAACTTATGGCACTCTTAACAGAAGGTAAACAATGTTTTTAAAAAAGTGACCAAGCTCTCATTAGATACTTTAAAAAAAAACCCATCCAGCTGTTTTTAGGCCATCCGCCAAGTTGTTTTGCGAGGCTTATACCATGTGTAAGACATCAAGCAAAAGTAAGTCCATAGTAACAATTAAAATTAAATTGGAAAATTTAATTTTTTTATAAGTTTTTACTTTTATCTCAAGTAAAAATTCAAAACAAATAGGGTGAGTGCACCATTAAATGAACAATCACCAGTGAATGAACAATGTCCTACATTTTTGCATTTATTAAGCATTTTAGAGCTCTTTTCTTCATACCAGTTAATAAACAACTAATTTTGTTTGTCTATGATGCATTGCTTTTTTACTGATTTTCTTAAGCTTTTTAGTTTCCAGCTTTGATCAGCCAAAACAAAACTATTGCAAGCACTCTAGCTGAACTGTAAAAAATACTAAGCTGAGTTCCTTTGACGCCCTACCTTTTATCTTATTGACTTCGCTTTACAATCCTTCTTTATCAGTGTTAAGTTATATATTCTGTATGATAAATGGTTTATTTTGATTTTAAAGAAGTTTCCAGAACTATAATCTTAAACATTAATTTTATATTTAAGTGATCATGTTTTGGAACACAAAATTGATCTAAATCCCAGTTAATGAACAGTTCTTTGCCTCCTACTTCTTTCTGTACCATAAAGAGTGATTTTCCTACCTCAATTAGGCTACAATTACCAAAAAAAGTTGCCCATTTAAGAATAATAGTTTTCATAAAATTAATCAAATCTTGTTTGCAAACTATATATTTTTGTTTACAATGTGACTTAGGTTAAAAATCTATCTGAAGGTAATCAGCTGTTAAATTACAATCACAATTTAAAACCGTATTAACGCAAGTTTTTCAGCAGTGGAGCGTTGAAAGCGCCCTCTAGAAATAAATCAAAGGCTTGGGGGTCGAAGCCGTAAAAGAAATGCCAATTTTAATTATCAGTCGCCGGTGCGCTATATTATAAGCTTTAAAATGACACCTCAATCGTAAAAATCGGTTAAGTAGGACAGCTGAAAAAGGGATCTAACAGAGAAAACCCTTATTGTATTAAGTATATAGATGTTGAACTGTCAAAACTCTGTTTGTATTTTCAGGCCCTTTTAAGTGTAAATTTGTGTTTACTTTAATATAGCCTGTGATCACATAATTTATTAACTACCCAAACAAACAATTATGAGTGATCATTTCGCCAGCAGCGCCTTTCACTAACCCGCCTAATTTGGTGCTCCCCGGTAATACATCATTAAATTTGAATAAAATTTTAATAAAAAATAATTTATAAATAGGCTATTAGGCCAATAAAATTAAGATTGTGCCTGGACAAAATTCCCGGAAAGCTGGAAATCGTTTTAATCTTTCCGTTTTACATCCAAGTATATGAATTCGACGTTTGTCCCATTTTTCCTGGTGTGCTCCCGACCTGGGACCACAAAAGTATCAGAGTTTTGGGCCATTTATTATTCTTTTGCAAATAAGTAAAAAACCGTTTATTCTACATAAAAAGTTTAAATACAAGAATTATAGAGGACGAAATTCTGCGTTTATTGAGTACCTTCTGATAAAGATACTTTGAATAGTAATTGATTTATGGTAAGTTAAATAAAGGGTTTTGGCGAATTCCTCTTTTAGGGAAAGAGCTATTACTGTAGGTCTCATGGTAAGACCTAAGCCCGAGACCATGATAACTTTTAGTTTTGGGGCCCTCAGAAGCTAAAAACACCATTCGTTCGAATTTCCATAAATATATATATACCTATATATACGTATATAAATATATATATCTATATATTTGTTAGCTCGATAACTCTCGTAAAAATGGTCCAATCTTCTTGAAATTCGGCACAGACTTGTAAAATAGTAATTATTTTGACGAGTTGAAAATTCAGCCGGATCGGACCATCGGAAGGGGGGATTATGGGTAATAAATCCCTAAAAATGGAGTTTTTCGGATTTTTCATGTAGAAAAATCGAAATAATCTGATTTTGGTTTACACCATTGGACTCAGCTCGAAAAAAACAAATAAATTAGTATTTTGAATCATTGCTCTATGTCCATTGGTTCCCGAGATACTGAAAGTGGTAAACAGAGTACGTTGTCCCAATGTTAACCTTATGGGAAAGCAAGCTACACACGTTTATTTTTCTCCCAAAGGTCAACATTGTTGAGATGAGTACGCAGGTTTGCTGCCTCAGGAATCTATAAAATTGGGGATTTTAGACTATAATCAAGTGGACCTTAACTAGATAAAGCCACATAGCTAGTTTTATTAAGATATGTTGGAAATAAGCAGACTATACAATTTCATTGATTTCCCATAAGGTTAACATTGGGAAAGTGAGTACGTAGGTTTGCTGCCTCAGGATTATATAAATTTGTAGATTTTATGCCATAATCAATTAGACCTTAACTAGATGAAGCCATATACCAAGTTTTATTAGGATATGTTGAGGAATAAGCGAGATGTACTATTTTATTTATTTCCCATAAGGTTAACATTGGGACAACGTACTGTGTTTACCACTTTCAGTATCTCGGGAACCAATGGACATAGAGCAATGATTCAAAATACTAATTTATTTGTTTTTTCGAGCTGAGTCCAATGGTGTAAACCAAAATCAGATTATTTCGATTTTTCTACATGAAAAATCCGAAAAACTCCATTTTTAGGGATTTATTACCCATAATCCCCCCCTCCGATGGTCCGATCCGGCTGAATTTTTAACTCGTCAAAATAATTACTATTTTACAAGTCTTTGCCGAATTTCAAGAAGATTGGACCATTTTTACGAGAGTTATCGAGCTAACAAATATATAGATATATATATTTATATACGTATATATAGGTATATATATATTTATGGAAATTCGAACGAATGGTGTTTTTAGCTTCTGAGGGCCCCAAAACTAAAAGTTATCATGGTCTCGGGCTTAGGTCTTACCATGAGACCTACAGTAATAGCTCTTTCCCTAAAAGAGGAATTCGCCAAAACCCTTTATTTAACTTACCATAAATCAATTACTATTCAAAGTATCTTTATCAAAAGGTACTCAATAAACGCCGCAGAATTTCGTCCTCTACAATTCTTGTATTTAAACTTTTTATGTAGAATAAACGGTTTTTTACTTATTTGCAAAATAATAAAAAATGGCCCAAAACTCTGCTATTTTTGTGGTCCCAGGTCGGAAGCACACCAGGAAAAATGGGACAAACATCGAATTCATATACTTGGATGTAAAACGGAAAGATTAAGGCGATTTCCAGCTTTCCAGGAATTTTGTCCAGGCATGACCAATTTTTGATCTAATTTTACTGGCCTATATTTGATTAAGCCTAATAGTCTTTTTTAGATGTTGTAAATAAATTAATAATCAACAAACTCAGTGTTCAATTGAATCGTGAATTTGAAAACCCCATAAGTGACATTTTTTACAAAATTCGTTTTATTAGTAAAATGTGAAGTTCTTATGTAAATGCATCTTTTTGTGCAATAACCACATAAGTCCAACACTCATACACTCTTTTAATCTAGCTGAGAATTTTCCATTTGTTGTAAGAACACCACAAGTAACAGCGAACGAATTTTGTAAAAAATGTCACTTATGGGGTTTTTCAAATTCATGATTCAATTACTGGATAAGGGTGTTCATTCATTAGTGATTTTATGACATTTTCATCTTTTAGTTATCATGGCAAGTATATTATTACTTCAAAATACATCATATCATGATTTGAATTAAATCTTGATTCTTAAAAAATACATTGGTGCAACTAGTCTTTTAATAATAAAATAAGTCAATTTTAAAATATTGTTGATTTTAAATTCTTGTCTTCTGGGTTAGACCGCGTCGTATTGTTGAAGACTTCCGCCGACGTTTCGGAGACATGACAATATTACAGTACTCCATCTTCAGGGCGAAAGCGTAGTCGCGCACAACACAACTACTTTATTACTGATACTACTTTATTATTGATAATATATTGTTGATCTACCAAAAAAGTTAGGAAAGTCCTTAATTCACCCTACAGAGAGACAATTAAAGTTTGCGATCACTTATTAGTTTTTAAACTACAGTTAAACTTATTTCCACATTATTATTACTGTTGCAACAGTAATTTGTGCAATTACTAACCAAAAGTGACCCCTTTGAGGTATGGGTATTTATTTTTGCCCTCCAAGTCTTAAACCGAACAATTTGATTAATGCTTCATCCTTAGACAACATCCCTCATGGGGCAAAGTTCAAATTATATCTAATTTTTTAAATAGCCAACCTATCATGAAAATTAATGAAACAGCGCAAACTGCAACCCAACCCAAAGTCGCATGATCACGATTCAAAGTTTTTTTACATTTCATATAAAGGCAACATTTAGTAGGCCACTAACTACTTTAGATTAGTTAATTCTTTTAAGTTTGGATTCCCAGTGGTAATTATTCACTTTACGGTACCTAATCCACCCGAAATTGAATTTTTTTCTAAATGTAGGAAATTTAGCGCTGATTCTGAAAATGACAGTAGTTTTTTGCGGAGAATGTCAGAAAATGCCGGAAAATCAGAAGAACGTTTTTTAACGGAAACAGGTCTTGTGGGTAGGCCTACTCAAATCAATCGGGAGAACGAGCTGAACAAGCATACGCAAGAACTTTCAAGATGATGTATATTAACGGAGATAAGGCCGGAAAAGCTTCAGGAAAGCTGAAAACAAACTTTGTCTGAAACATATCATATGGGTACTCAAATCAAACGAAATTGCACGCTGGATAACATTATGCAAGAATTTTCATGATCTGATGTACAATAGCCGAGATAAAGAAAAAAACAAGAAATCATAAAACCTACAATTTGAAGATGGATTTGGCTGGAATTAGTTAGAGATAATGATTGGTTGTGTTAGTTTAGGTTGTATTAGGTTATGATAAGTTAGGTTAGCATTATTTTAGGTTACATTAGGATTGGTTTTAAAACATTTAGTTAGTTAAGAAAACAGGTCGCCGAACAAGACCTGTGTACAAAAAAAAGATGTTGTGATGTGATGTGAAGGTGTGTTGTGTGAAGGTGTGTGATGTGTGATGTTAGGATGTTGTTAGTTTTGTCGGTAAAGTAAGAACATGGTTATTATAATCCTAATCTAACAATACCAAACCATTACCTAACCTAACCAAACCTGACATAGTGTAACATAACCTAACCAGACCTAACTAGCCCTAAAATAGTTTAACCTAAACTAAACTAACCTAACCTAATCAAACCTAACCCCAGGTCCCACATTTTAGCTTAACTCACCAAAAACGAAGCCATTTTGTGCAAATCTATAACTTTTCCGGCACTTTTCTGGCCGTATCCAATATTACAAACTCTTGCATATTCTTGTTTAGCTCAATCTGGTACCCACATGACCTACTTCTGAGCCAAAATTATTTTTCCGTTTTTCCGATTTTCCTGCATTTTCCGACGTTTTCCGCTGTAAATAACTATCATTTCCTTGAATCATTGCGTTATTTCCTACATTTTGGAAAAAAACAATTTCAATGTCGGGTGGAGTAAATACCGTCTCCAAAGTGAACGATATGTGGACGTGCTCCAAAGGGTTCTTTCAGTTGGCAGCCTACTTACCTGTGATTAGTAAACCATTTATAAGGGAGGTTCCAGTCATAAATGTACCATCCTGTACAAATTAGCTTACCGTCAGTTTTATTTTAGTGTTTTTTTTCATTTTGAGGGGAGGAAACTTAGTTGTCTATTATAAAGTCTAGACTCTCTATTTTTTGACTGATGTCGATACTAGCCTTCTAATGTTCTAATTTATAATCTAATGAAAACCCTATTAATAAAGTAGGCCTTTTAACAAGCCTACTCTTTGGAGAAACCCTTTACCAGTTTGTTTCTCTAGTGATCACCATATTGCATCATTTGGCCTAAGGCCATAAAGGCCTAGTCAAAGTCAATTCTGTTAATCGGTCGAGTTCTAAGCTGAGCCTGCCATAGGTAAAATAATAAATTGAGGTCTAGGCCCTAAGTTATGATGGTCAATACAAAATTGGTCTAATTAATTGGTTTTATTTCCCAGAGCCGCTAGGGGTGGGGGGGGGGCAAAAAGAACACAGGGGCTTCTGGAATGATTATTTCTTTTTAGCTTTTTTATATGGAGATACTAGAGCTTTTGCTTTAGGTTGCAGTCGTCCATGGTAACCTTGAACATTTATTTGTGGACACGGACACGAATTCTTTTCATCTGAGCATTTAATTTTAGATTACGTTTTTTGAATTTCCAGAGAATTATAACCCTGTCAATATAACAAGATATAATTGTGGAAATATTTAATCTAAACTAAATGCAGGATAATGTTATTGGTAAGGTGGTAGGGTTACATGTTGTGATTGCACTAACCTCTTTCTTGATTTTTCCTGTTACTATGTACTTGACATTTGAAAACAGTTTATTATCTGAACTCATGGTGGCACGATTAATCAAAACAGGAAAAACATAGAAAATAATGTTACTCCGTCATAATGTTTGCTAACTAAACAACAATCTCGACAGGGGTGTACGTCAGTTAGCCGCCAGTGCCTTAATCAAACCGCGCCAAAATTTTATCAGTGGTATGTCGGTAGTACCAACCCTGTCAGCCTGTCATTTTTTGACATATTGCCAGCCTATTCAGTGTCTCCACCATAACCAACAAATTTAACTCTAATTACTTCATAAAAATTACCCTAAATCCAAAAAATCATTATTTAAGCTGTTTTTGTACCTATAATTTAGTGTTTTAAGTATACAGTATTCATACTGTTATAACTAATTTTTTTTTTTGGAATTAATGGCTCTGTTAATATTATTTATAACATCAAAACACATTTATAACATTTATGCTCAAACGAATAAAATACAATTATTGAAAACAAATAAGGCAAGGAATCAATTCTAAGATGCTCATAAAAGATTAGCTTTTTGTATAAAACAAGCTTCTTTCTGTTTGCTCTCGAAAACGCAAACTTCTCTTTTATTTCAATGGTGGCCCATGTTGTAATATTTTAAGGCCCATAGTGTGATTATTTTATTTTTATTCCTCCCATAATTTTTACTTCCCCAAAAATTTTGATTCCCCCCAAAAGTTTTGTCAATGGCGCAACTTGCACCATCAACCCCTGCCCCCATGGACGGCCCTGATGTACGGTACTTTATCGTGATACTGTTCTCCGTACACACAATTTTCGTTTTTGACTTTATTGAGAATGAGTCATTTTTCTCTTCCATACCATTAGTTTTACCTACCTCTTCAGACCCGAGATCCTCACAACCGTTCAGCTCCTTTGAGAGCCTGGGAATCTCGGGTTTCCCGGGCAAAAACTGATCATATTTTGGCGGGCGGCGCCGCCCGCGGCGCTGCACCTGTCGCGGCGCTTCCCAGGCGCCTCGTCGCGGACCCGTAAAAAAAGAACAATACACGCTCCGCGCTGGCTACAAACGTATTTTTGAAACGCGTGACTTGCCCGCACCCCGGCCTATTGTTGTCTATTCTCGTTCGTCTTTTCTTCTCACCTATTGACAGCCGTGACACCTTGCGCCATCCCGACAGGTTGAGGTTGTAGCGTAGGAACTGCTGTCTTCGTAGTAAAGTAATGAGTTCTGTTCTACCAGTTTCGTCTTCCCTAAAATTTATTTTGAATAAATACTGTCTTCCAAGCTTTCCTAATCAATCACTCTTATTTCAACAAGCCCCGTTTACATTAGAACATTTTTACTACATTTACTAGAACATTTTTAATTTTTATTATATTACAGTTCGTCCATTCGGTTTTTACTTGTTTTAACTACACCACTCTGAGTACAATCTGCTTTCGATTTTTGTCATTCTTTACAGAACAATAAAATCTTCACGTTTGCTAAGTTAAGTGAAAAAGTGGAATGATTAAATGGGTTGAATCGGTTTATATTAAGCTCTGTAAAGTCATTATTGATTTGTAGTTGATGTAGAGGTTTATTAAATGTAGGTACATTTAAATAAATTTAAAGAAATAGCTGTTATTATATGATTTGGCAGTAGAACCCGTAAAATGCATGTGCATGGTGTGTCTATTTCTTTTGCTGCATGGTGTAGTTTTATGCAAGAAATGGACCTCATAATTTATGAAGAAACCTCTATTGTAATCCTGACGTAGCCTATTACTTGCACAGTTGAATGGCCAAATAAATAAATAAATGAAATTAAATTAAATAAATGAAAAAATGAAATCCTACAATGATTTCAGATATCGCCTTTAATTTTTGGCATGAGCAGTTGGCGCCTGTCAACCGTATATTTTTAAATATTAGTAATTATGTAACGGAAAGCAATAATTAGAATACCTATAGTATCTATAATCTTGAAAACTCTGATATTGTAATCAAAACAATGCTATATCTTAGTACAGTATTATTAAATTATAGTAAAAAAATGTAGTAGGTAGTAGAATAATGGATAATGAGGAGTACAGTATAGTTGTAGAGTATATGATCGACAAATTTTATTATAATATGTATAATTTTACATTTTATATATTGTAATTTATTAAATGTTGTCAGTTAAAGCAGATGTGTTTAAGTTAATTAATCTGATAAACGTTCTGATAAACGAAAACAGATCAGTTTTAAACCGATGGCTGGAAAGTTATTGCAGATCAACGGAAGAAGGGAAACTGAGAAAAATCGATACTCTTACGAATCAGGGAGAGAAGGGACGAGTAAAGGCCGCATTATGAATGGGGCTCTCCACTTACCATAGTAATCCATCCGTAGTACGCCATTCATTGTGGATACAAACTACTTAAACTACTGTATTTTTCTAACTACTGTAACTAGTTTCATCTGCTATTGATTAATATTTTCGATACAATTATTATTATAATTATTTTCTTACAGTATATATTTTCCTCGTATATAGCCCTATCTCCACTTAGTATATACAGGATGAATATATAGACAATCAAATAAAATTTCTCTTGCATAAACCATATGTATAGGCCCATTGATAACAGGCAGTGAATTCCAGTTGAAAAGCAAATTACAGTTTCTTCAAAATTAAAATTTATTGCATTGCCAAGTGGTAAATTTGTTATTTACGTTTTTTAGTCCAACAGCATCTAGTATTAATATATGGGATAGCTAAAGAGGCAATCAAATAAAATTCTTCTCGCATGAAACATATAAAACGAACTGGGAATTCCTGAAAAAAAGCAAATTGCAGTTACTTTAAAAACAAAATGTATTACATGGCCGGGTGGCCATTTTGCTATATACATTTTTTGACCCGACATGACAGTCCGACAGCTGTGAGAGGTTGGGAACGGTCCAAAGCCTCGCCCGTCGCCCACATTCCCCACTCGAGCTTTTCTCTTTTTTCTGGCAAACATCCGGGAACTCGTCTTCTGTTTTCATCCTCCCCTGCATGTCAATCGGGACACTTACATGTGCTGATTAAATTCAGACTCATTAATTACTTCAGTTTGTTTATTAGCTCAGTTTTAGCGAATTTCCCCTATAGGGAAGAAGCTGTTACCGTAGGTCTCATGGTAAGACCTAAGCCTAAAACCATCATAACTTTTCTTTTTGAGGTCCTCAGATGCCAAAAACACCATTCGTTCACTTTCATAAATATATATATATATATCTATATATCTATATATATATCTATATATATATCTATATATATATATCTATATATATATATATGTGTCTTTAAGCACGATAACTTGCGCAAAATGGTCCAATCGGAATGAAATTTGGCATAGACGTGTAAAGTAGTAATTATTCGGACGAGTTCGTAAACCAGCCCGATCGGACCACCGGAAGGGGGGGTAAAGGGGGGTAAACCCCCCCAAAAATGGGTTTTTTGAGATTTTTACATAGAAAAATACAATTTTTCAAATTTTTATTGGCACCATTGAATTCAGCCCAAAAAAACAAACAATTTAGTATTTTGAATCATAGCTCTATGTCCATTGGTTACCGAGATATTGAAAGTGGTAAACACAGTACGTTGTCCCAATGTTAACCTTATGGGAAATAAGTAAAATTCTATATCTCGCTTATTTCTCGTCATATCTTGATAAAACTTGGTAAATGGCTTCTTCTAGTTCAGATCTACTAAAAAATGAATTAAAACCACCTAGTTTTAATATACCTGTAGCAGCAAACCTGCATACTCATTCCCCATGTTATTCTTATGGAGCTTACAAAAACATGTCAAATCTCGCTGTGTTTGATCGAAATATGTTGTTTTGCACTTGAAATTCGCTGAGTATGCAGGTCTGCTGCAACGGGGGTATTAAATATTTTTTAGAACAAACCGTCTTCATCAACGAAAATAAGTAAGAAAATTTGCACTGAAATGTTATCAGGTTACTCTTTAAGCAATTACGTATACAAGTGTAAAATGGTAAAGCGAAAGTAAACGCAAACCTGTTGAAATACGAAATCTATGGGATTACGTAAGAGCTCTACACAGGGTACGGGGGAGTTCTGGCCCTGGGTCTCCCGACTGTCCCCTGCTAAGCCCCAGGTTGGTGGCCCGGGAAATCCAAAACCGACATCCGACAGGACGGATGCGCCAGACGTGGCCAGGGCCTTGAGGCGCGGGCCAGGGGGCCAAGCAGAACTTGGGTGATCAGTTTTGAGGGAATGTATTTTTGTGTATAGCTGTTATTAGTTTTCTTACAATTAATTACTGATGGAATATTATTTAAAACAATGTAATCAGATGACTGTCTGTGAAAGTCGGAAGAAGAATCAAAGTTCAAAACTGAACTGAAATAATTTTGGAGTTGGCAAATATTTGTCTTGTTACATATATCTGTCGTAGCCACTTGCTGTAACTGGGCACTTCATGAAGTTCCCAGCGCATTTGGGAACGTAGTAGTAACGATTATTTCAATAAAAATTACAGCATTTGCCCAATGAAACTGGACACTTCATGAAGTGTCCAACGCTCATTAGACACTTGCTGTAACTATCGATACATGTCGAGCAGTTGCTATAAAATTTTCTTAAAGTCAAAAAAACCCGTTGCAGCTGACCTGTATACACTCATCAGATTTATAATCTGTAGAATCTTGGTCAACCTAACACAAGCGAGATATGTGTAACTTTTTTTATTTCTTCTATAAGACAAACATGAGGAATGAATATGCGGGCAGGCTGCTGCAGTTATGTGAAAATTGGAAGTTTTCAAATGCATATCACCAGTAGAAATCAAATTAGATGTTTTATAAATATATGCCATATGCATAGGAATTAGTAAGATATGGAATTTAATTTATTCGACAGAAGGATAACGTGGTGCATGGGTATGCGGGTTTGCTGCACTAGAAATGTAAAAATCGGGAAATTTAGACCAATATACGCAACAGATCTTAACTTGGTTTAACTTGGTCTTAACTTGAATCCAAAAACCAAGATAAGTTGACCAATAAGCGATATAAATTTCCCCTTTTTGTTTATTCGTAAACAAACATGCAAGAAAAACGCGTAAGCTTTAACTTCATTGGAACAAAAAATATTATTTGTGTAAATTTCTTTGGCCTTTTCACATTTTGATTGATTATAAGATTTATTGAGGGCAGCTAAGTAATCAGGTAATTCATTCATTATAGAACATTTAAAAAAGTTAATGATAATAATATTGAAGAGTTCTATTAAACATCAATGTGTTAGGTAAAATGTTTCATGTTTTATTTAGAGCATAACATTTCAATAGACTGATTTGTGTGGCTAAGTGGTAGACAAACTAATTGTCAACAATTTTCTACAATGCTCTTCTAAAATGTTCTTGTTTTGTATAATAAAAATAATACATCAGATACTACCAACAGCGATACGTTTTTGCAGCAAGTGCCCAACATTTGAGCTAGATAGATGGTATAAAACAATAATTACAGCAAGTGCCCAACGAGCGTTGGCTGAAGTGCCCAGTTTCAGCTGTTAATTAATTTAAATCAAGGTGGCCAATGTGTTGAAGTTTTCATAAAATGTATTTTATTATAATGCATAGTAATACGTTTTAAGTAACATTCCATTTTTATTTCTCATAGTTTATAATTTAGGCCTATTAAAAAGTTTACGACAGTACAATGAGGAAAAAATTAATTTGTTCTTTTTTATTATTAGTATTTACAATAAATCCTCAAATCTTTACCTTACCTTAGTCTTGAAACTTGTGAAAAATCTATGTTCCAGGCTATACTCGGTTTAGGCTTTGATAGTCCAATGTTCAGTGCAATGAGCCTCTGAATCGTTACGCTTAGTAATTAATTAATTAACTGTAGTGATCCAGACTAGGCGTCTCTATAGGCATGACTACAGTAATAATCACTTTTTTAAATAATTTGTGTATGATTAAGAAGAGCAATATCAATAAATGAAATATCCTATACTCTTATATGAGTAATGTTATCGTGCTTGCTTGCTTGTATGCTTGCTTGCTTGCTTGCACATTTATCTCAAAAACGGCTCCGAGGATTTCCTTCAAAGTCTGGAAATAAGTAATTTATACTCAAAAACGCCTTTTATGCAGATTACTTGGCCAGAGAAAATCTAATAACGTAATAAATCGAATTTTAAAGTTGTAAAATGTTAACATTGGCCTTATGGGTTGCCGTGATAGCAACGAAAATAAACAAGGAAAGTGTAAACAAATGAAGTAATCATAACAGCTGTTTGGAATCTACAGCCATTAAGGGAAAATACAGCAAGTGGGATGAAGAGTCCATTGAGCAATAAAAAAGGTTTCTATTTATCAATTTTATGACATTGAAATATTTTATAGTAACTGGATGAACTGGCAAACATGAAATAACACCGAGCAAGGCTCGGTCCACCAGGTACTATCTTCATAAAAAAAGGTAGATGTAATTTTATTGTATAAGGCAGTCAACGATAGAACCATCAAGGCCAACTGAGAAGCGGATTTTTACTGTTTTTTCAAACCTTTTTGAAACCCTTCTCTAAAATTGACACCAATGTAAACAAATATTTGATGCGGTTTGCTGACGCATCCTCTTGGTAGAGAAATGCGTCAGTGAGTCATATCGGTGATGTCGAGGGATTCCCGATGAGGTCAACTGCTGTGTTGGAATTTCTCCTTTCATTTATAATATGAGAGAGGGAGTTGTATAAAAAAAATACTGTTCCATCTAATTTTCTGCCGCGACGAAAGGATATTCGTACTATATCTCTTTTATTAGAGATTGTAAAATATCATTTCTGTTTTCGGCTTAACAAATAGTTGGTGGTTCCGGGCTACGATCTATATGATTTATCCTTTATCTACTTTAAACCCTGTTTATGTAAATGTGTTTGGTTGTAAACAAAGTGAACCGACTTTGATCGCTTGACTGTACCTTTGTTGTTCTTTTAAAATACGGAGACGTGTGGGCAAATCTGGCACTTCAGACGTATCCGTCCAGGTCTCGCCGTTATCGAGTTATAGTTCCAGTGGAAAAATACCAGTATCAGTATAAGTACGTTAATAATTAATTATTGAGATTTAAATTTCACAAAATATATTATTGATCTGTTTAAGTTTGAAGTCCGCATTCGTTATCCAAGACGTCAACTTGACACAATATTATTTGAACGCAATAGGGCCTATTCTCCAGTGGCTTTAAGTCATGTCCCCAGAGGGCTGATTTACTAAGTGTAGAATATCCATATAAACAAACAAATTAGCGAGAGACAACGAGGCACAACAACGACTATCATTTTAACGCCGCAATGGCTTGTCGAATTATATACCATTTTATTTACTTAATGGCATACTACAGGGTGATTTTTTAACGCGACCCATTTTTAAGATGGAATAATTCATATATAAATATGAAATAAGTATTGTTTTATGATTATTTTCGTTTTATACAATCTATTATTTAAGTTTGATCACATTTATTTCACCTTATGTGCTCAAAAAATCCGCCAGTGGCATTTGTATGAAGTTATGCTACCTCCATCAAATTCCCAAAAACGTGTTGCTAGGTACCTCTTTGAATTTCTTGCATTACATTTGTTTTCAGGTACTGAATATGCTGTGACTTGTTTTTTTAGGCCTTACTTTGTATGTATCCCCAAAGAACATAATAATATAGTGGGGTAAAATCCATGGATCTTGGGGGGAAATAATCCTTCACCGATAAAATCAAGTTTTGTGTTGCGTTTTTAATGTGTGTGTCTTTAAGCACGATAACTCGTGTAAAAATTGTCTGATCTGAATGAAATTTGCCACAGACATATAAACTAGTAATTATTCTACAAGAACAATTCAAAAGCTATACAGAACCTCAAAACAAACATAACAAATTAAATGCAAAAAATTTAAAGAGGCATCTTGCAACACGTGTTCGGGAATTTGATTAAATGAGCATAACTTTATACAAATACCAATGGCGGACTGTTTGAGCACATAATGTAAACTAAATGTGATCAAACCTAAATAATAGGTTGTATAACATGTAAAGATCAATAAAACAATACTCATTACACATTCATATGTACATTATTCAATCTTAAAAATGGGTTGCGTTTAAAAAAAACACCCTGTATAACGCCGAAAACGATGACAACATAGCAGTCAATAGTCATTTAGTTACATGAAGTTTGTTTCCATTAATGTAACAAATATAATTTACTATCAGATTAATAGAAAATAAATTTACACATCTTAAACAATAATAATCAACAATTTTATAAACTAAACGTACAAAAACTGTGGATCTATGTACTCAACAATTTCTTATATGGAGTAAAAAGCTTTCGTCAAAAGGAAGTGTTACAAGTGCTTTTTAAATAGAGAAAAAGAGTTCAGGATTAATAAATTCTGCAGGTAATTTATTGAGAAGCTGGATTCCCCTATAAAACCGACTCTTCTCGTAAACCGAGGTTCTCTGATGAGGATAGGCAATGTTTCCAAGCCTTCCATGTTGAAGAAAACCCCCTGATATTACAAAATTATCCTCTTTTTAAGCAAGTAAGTTGACTTCTTGTAAATAAGGGCGGAACTGCCAATCTTGTTTTTAAGTTACTTGTGAATTTTTGTGAGGTTCGAATCTTTGTGCAGAACCTATTAGAAATTAAAATAAATAACATTTAATGAAAGATGACATAACACAATTTTTTATTAGAGTATGGGCTTTAATGCCAACAATGCAGACAACTGTGCATTCTGCCAATAACTAATATAATATTTAATTGTAACTTGAAGCTTTTGGCAATCCAATAGTTTCATCGATGTGACTTGTATAATCTCAGCCATAATATCAGTTCTAGTTCTATTTTTTTAAGTGGAAAGTACACGACGTAAAAGTGATTTTTATTTGGGTTAAGACCAAGTTAATTAGTTTATGAAAGTATGGGCAAGATCATTTTTGTATATGTGATGATGAATTAGTTCGTGTCCAACGGTAATGTCTGATGATGCCATAATGGGCGGAACGCGACACATCGTAGAAACTTTTGGACTGCCAAAGCCTGTAATGTCTGATGATGCCATAATGGGCGGAACGCGACACATCGTAGAAACTATTGGACTGCCAAAGCCTGTAATGTCTGATGATGCCATAATGGGCGGAACGCGACACATCGTAGAAACTATTGGACTGCCAAAGCCTGTAATGTCTGATGATGCCATAATGGGCGGAACGCGACACATCGTAGAAACTATTGGATTGCCAAAGCCTGTAATGTCTGATGATGCCATAATGGGCGGAACGCGACACATCGTAGAAACTATTGGATTGCTAAAGCCTGTAATGTCTGATGATGCCATAATGGGCGGAACGCGACACATCGTAGAAACTATTGGATTGCCAAAGCCTGTAATGTCTGATGATGCCATAATGGGCGGAACGCGACACATCGTAGAAACTATTGGATTGCCAAAGCCTGTAAGTTACCATTTACTATATTACTTTAACACCTATCTCGTAACGCAACCAAATATCCTAAGCTGCACTCTGCCAATGTCACTGCCACACGGTGATTTCAGAAGTTCGGACATCCCATATGGAAAAATTTATATTTAAAATATATTTTTAAAAATATATAATAATATATTTTAGAATAAAACGTCATATATTTGAAATATATATTGAAATATATTTAAATATACAAATTATGGGACCCAGAAAGATATAATTATATATTTACTAAATATATAATTATATATATATAATTTATTTCTAAAGTATATTTAAATTATATTATTGTTTTTGTTAATAATATATTATTTTATATTTGTAATATATTTAGGTAAATATATTGTTGTTTGGAATAAAAATATATTATAAATATATTTAATTTATATTTCAAAATATTTTTCAAAATATGACTTTTTTCAATTTAAATGTCAAAACTCTACAAAAAAATTAATAAATTGATATATAAATATATAATATTAGCCTTACATTTGATTTTCATGAACAAAAAAAGGGTCCGCTGGGATTCGATTCCCGGACCTTCGCTCTACCTACCCTAACTAAGCCTACTTCCTATCCTAACCTAACCTATGCCTTAACCCACTCGGCCAATTCGACTCATGGGTGATACTGCATAACTTAGGGTGTAAAGCTGATTGGGGACGCTGTTTCCTTTTGGAGTTGGAGTTTCAATGCTTTTGCGTTGTAGCACTAGTCTATTTTTAATGGACAGCATTCAGTAATTAAATAGTTGCTGTTGTATCTAAAACACGTTGCATACTTAAAGTTTATCATAGGAGTTGGTGAAGACTGTACATGTTCTTTGTATCTTATTTGAAAATTTATTCTAAAGTTTGTCCAAAATAGATGTTACCGTATCGCAGTTCCAACAATTAAGTTTATACACTGCTCCCCTGCTTTCGTCAAGTCATCTTTTTTCTTTTCTGCCGTTGCTTTTGTGATCGCTTGTAAATAAAATGAATTATTATTATTTTTTAGTTCCATAGGCTATTTTTACTTCCGCATTTTTAAAAGTCTCATACAGTACTTTGTTAATCGTACATAATCTGATTTAGCATTGGGCAATACATTATGTGTTGAGTGACAGTATATTGAGATGTATTTCAATAGTGTTTCCTTAAATATAAAATATCCTATATAGTATAGGATTGCATAAAAATTGACTAAGAAATATTAATTATTTCACATATAATTTTTCTTTGTCATTTTTATATGAGTACATTCTGGTCAGTACTTTTAAGTTTTCATCCATATTGGTGTAATTATGTTTACTTCATATTATGTAATTATGTTTACTTCATGTATTATGTGTTTGGTATAATTATGTTAGGGTATCTATAAAAGAACTTCAGGGTTTTGAGGCAAAATATTGTTAGGAAGCAAAAAGCTTATGTAACTGTTTTATACATGATTAAAAGGTTGCATTTTGAATTTTTCTTTAGCAATTTCATAAAGTTTAAAATGGGCTCCCTTGGCGGCACAGAACACATTGTAACGATATTCCACCTCCTTATATGTCCTGGCTGACATTTCTGGGAGGGGGGCGGTTGCCACAGAATTAATTATTCGTTGCCTGAGGTGGTCAACATCACGAATTTTCGAAGGATTCTGTGTACCGTAACGACAGATTTAGTTTATACTAGCCAAATAACGCATTGAGCCTTTTGTTGCGGCGCTGCCTTTAGCGCAGGAATTCAGACAGCACTTGACAGCCGCGCTAAGTTGTTTCAAGGCCAATGTTCCGTAGCGCTGCCACCTCTTGACAAAAACATTCCCAATTGTTATGAGTTAAACCTTATGAGCTACTCGTTTCAAAGAAATTAACTGCATTTCGCTACCTTCTACAGTTATTAAGATATTAATTTTTAAAATCCCGGAGTTCTCTTATAGATACCCTGTATAAGATGTTCCGCATATTTTGATTTTATGCTTGTTAATTTGTTTAATATATTATAAATATATTTTATTTTATATTTGCAATATATTGTTAATAATATATTTCAAGATAAAATTAAAGTTGTATTTGAAATATATTCATAATTATATGTTATAAAATATATAAAGTATTGCAAAATATATTTCAAAAATATATTTCATTAAATATATTTTAAATATATACCAGAATATATTTAAAATATATATCACTAACAGTATTTCGTAATATATCTGTCTTACTTTAGTTTTAATATATTTGTAATGTATTGCAGAATATATTTCAAGAATATATTTCATTAAATATATTTTAAATATATACAAGAATATATTTAAAATATATATCACTAACAGTATTTCATAATATATACGTCTTACTTCAGTTTTAATATATATGTGTAATGTATTGAAAAATATATTTCAAAAATATATTATATTAAATATATTTTAAATATATACAAGAATATATTTCAAATATATTTCACTAACAGTATTTCGTAATATATTTTTCTTACTTCAGTTTTAATATATTTGTAATGTATTGCAAAATATATTTCAAAAATATATTACATTATATATATTTGAAATTTATACAGGAATATATTTTAAATATATTTCACTAACAGTATTTCGTAATATATTTGTCTTACTTCAGTTTTAATATATTTGTAATGTATTGCAAAATATATTTCAACAATATATTTCATTAAATATATTTGAAATATATACAAGAATATATTTCAAATATATTTCACTAACAGTACTTCATATTTTACACATATGACTAATAATTACTCTTACTTGAATTGAAATATATATATATTATATATTTCAAAATATATTCCTAAAATATATTTCATTAAATATATTTGAAATATAACCTGGTATATATTTCAAATATATTTTCAATATAAACTAAAATAATATATATTTGAAAATATATTTTATGTATATTTTGGTCTTTTTAAATATATTTTAAATATATAACTTTTCCATATCAGCTCGATGTATTTGCCATATTTTCTCAAAACTCTATATCAATACTGTAACTGTTACAACATTACAACCTCTATCATGCTCCAGTTTTAAAATAAATACCAGTGTTAAAAAAGAGTCAGTAAAAATATGTATTTGTATTTATTCACAAACCGTACTGGACTATACAGCCTACTTCACCAATGACCTAAATTTTCACTAAAGTTCAGTGTTTGAGGGGGCTTCATTTCCGCGCGACTATATGCTTTGTTTTTTCTCTGTGATGCTCCTCCCATAAAGACTTTGAAATCTGGTGCGCAGCCTCAATCGCACTCTACCAAAAACATTGAATTATAGCTCACTGGAAAAGAAATTCTGGCGATTGCATTTAAATTGGTAATTTGTACCATTGCATAAGGTTGCCTTAAAGGAGAGCAAGTGAAATCGTGATATTTTTATATGACTGGAACAGAAGAAATATAGTATTCAGGTCCAAATACAGAATAAAATTATCTGATGTTTTGAGTTAATAGACCCATTAGGGTTCTGAATCGAAACAAATGGGAAGATTCCACACGCTCCAGTCGTTAAAGCTATGTCATTGATGCATCTTGAAAGTCATCACTTAATCACTGGATAACGCTCAGTCACGAATACGGGCAAACAGTCAATATTTAGAACTTCTTTTATCGTTCTAATTGAACAACCACGTCGACTAACAAGACATCATAACATATTCTTTAACATGAAATCACATGCTCTGTAGAACATTATGAGAAGTACATGCACTATCAAAGCGTTTTCTTGCTAAATTCCAAATATGGTGTTTATTTGAACAGAGAATGCAAAACAACTGATTAGCAGTATCAGAAGTTATAAAACTGTCGGAAATAGCAGAGGTTTAAAACGTCAAAACTTTCTTTTCTGTGATAAAACTTCCAATAAAAGAAAAGATAGGTGATCAAAAAGTTTTTATTTCACTATCCACATTACATAGTGAATTATAATTATGTATTTTTAATTAAGGTAATTAAGAGGGTTCCCTACCTACCCCAAAGTATGCCTAAAACACGCTCCACGCGGTGTCATTTAGCGCCTTTAGTTTTCAAAATAAAATTTAATTTAACATAGCATTTCAAAGACAAAGAGTTGTGGAATGTTCATTGCTAATCCAAAATCGTTCATGTTAACGTATTCTGAAGATACATTCCGTTGAAGTTGACCAACTTTAACGCCATGTATCTTTTTAATGAGTGAGCATAAACGATTTCGGAGAAGCAAAAAACACTCTGCAACTCGTCATCTTTACAATGATATTTCCGAATAAGATTTTAGTTTAAGAATTGGAGACGCTAAATGACACCGCGTTTACCCGTGCACCGGCTTGCGTGGCGAAAAGTGCACAAATTTAACATGGGCTCTTATGGAGCCGTAGTTCCATAAGTCGCCGCTAGTGTTGAAGAAAAACGAAAACTGCAGTTGGAAGGGAACCCTCTTAACACACTATGCGGTTTATAGAAATCCATATTGGCTTCACGCGATAGAAATATTGACCCATATATTGTTTGTAAAAGAATTTCTTTAAAAAAATTTTTATCAAGTGTTTTCGTTCACACGAATGAATAAAAAAATTAGGAAAGAAGGAGGCAATTTTTTAGCGATTTCACCTTATTCTCCAAATAGTTGTGATCCTACTTCTCCATTATTATTGGCGTTATTCAGATGTTGGCACAACACTCCAAAAGAGTGAGTAATAAAAATTACAAATTAAAATTTCCTGAACTAAATCAGGGCTTTTGGCTGTTTCTTTAAATATACAAGAGTTTAATAGTCTAATTTATTTATGTGTAGCTCTGAGCTTAGTAAAAAAACCCTAAATGTAAAATTGTTTGTTCCAGCCGTCAAAGAAAAACTTTCCAGTCACTGGTGATTCTTTCGCACAATAATAAATCGAAAGAATTGAGGGTTTTCTTGCCCAGTTGTATCGTTAAATTCAACATTTAGCGTAAGTCATATACCTTTAACTACATACAGAAAAAATATAACAAAAAACAGGGTGTTTTTAAACGCAACCCATAACTTTATTTTATCAGTGAAGGATTATTTCCCCCCAAGATCCCCGGATTTGACCCCACTATAATATTTTCTTTGGGGATACAAAAAAGTAAGGCCTACAAAAACAATTCACAGCATATTCAGTACCTCAAAACAAACAAAACAAATGTAATGCAAGAAATTGAAAGAGGTACCCAACAACACGTGTTCGGGAATTTGATGGAGAGAGCACATCTTCATACAAATGCCATTGGCGGATTTTTAGAGCACATAAGGTAAACTAAATGTGATCAAACTTAAATAATAGATTGTAGGAAACGTAAAGATCCATAAAACGATACTTATTTCATATTTATATGAGCCATCATTCAATCTTAAAAATGGGTTGCGTTAAAAAAACACCCTGTATATACAAAGTAAGATCCAGCAAACTTGTATACATAGTTATACACTAGGATAAGGTATTTCAGCTCATAGAAAATGCCTTACTGTGTTGCTTTTACAGTAAACTAAATGCTTCATGTAGCATGTTTTGCCACACAGTGTAAACCCGGCTTTAGCTGCACTCGAACACAAAGCCGCTCGCTGCGATGCCGCGGCCGCGGCCGGGCCGAGAGGCGTTCTCTCCGCCGTTTCACGGGCCAGGGCCCCGGAATGCCGTCGTACTCCGTGGTGGACTGTTTTTTGTCGGGCGCAGCCTCTTATCGGATTACTGGGCGGCCGGCAGCGACGAGAGAGGGAAAAAGGAAAGAAACGGGAGAAAGAGAGAGAGGAGGAGCGAGATGGAGCGATGAGTCATCAGTAGAAACAATACAACACTCGCGTACGTTGCTTAGCAACCACCCCTCCCATTGACGTGCGAGTAACCTTGAGTGCGACCTTGGCGATGGAGGGGGCCCCTCCCCCACTTTCCCCTCTCTCTCTCGGCGTCGCCGGTCGCCACCGGTCGCCACAGTTCGTTTACCTTCCCCCCCTCGCCGCCCCGCGGTGCCACGCACGCCGCCCGCCGCCACTACTCCGGCTTCTATACACCTATACACCGCACTTCGGTTGTGGGTTGCACGTTATATTGACTGTGCCTGTATGGTTGAACAGGCTGATGACAAATATGAAAGTTAGAATTTGATGGACAAGACAATTTGTTATGACAACCACCCCCATATAATAGGAAATATTTTGTAGAGGACTGATTTGCAGAACCTATGAGCCTATAAGTCGCGTCAAATAAAATGGCCCAGGCCGTCAGTGAGACCAATGCCAAGTAACATTAGTCTTATGAGCGGAGTGGGCCGATACATTTGATGCGAACTAAATATTCTTCTCGCTTTTCTGTAGTCAAAACAACTTGAAATCCTTATTGCACGGATACTTTTTACGAACTACAAAACGAAAATGTAACAAATTTCCCTCAAACTACTGATATTATGTTTGTGTAACCCTTTCGTTATTGGTTATTGACCGTGAAGACACTGTGAGGAAAACGAACCGTTTGAATGGAAAGTGTATATAATTTTAATTTGATTTTCGGCCGTCTAAAGTAACAGATTTTATATGGTAACTGTGATAAGTGCATAAACAAAAATCCCCATTGCATCAGACCTGCAAACTCATCGAATTTCAAATGCTTGAATAAATTACTGAGACTGAGATCAAATTAAGAAAGATCAACTTAAATCCAAAAGTTAGCATACAATTTTCATTCTAAGAATAAAATTAAACGTGTGTATGCAGGTTAGCTGCCACAGAAATGCAAAATTTAGAGACTTTTATTGACAATCCAGTAGTCCTCAACTGTAACATATTAAGTATACCAAGTACGATAGAGTATCGAGAGTGTCGACACCCTTAATTAAGATGTCGATAAATAATTAGTGGGATGTAAAATTGTAGGCCTATTTATTTCCCATAAGCTTATCATTTTATTGTGATTACGCAGGTTAGTAGCCAAGCCACTACCAAATGTATGAGTTGGTTGATTTTAGACAACTATCCACTAGATCCAAGTTAGCAATCCAACTAGATTGAACCATAACCAATTTTTATCAATATGTTGAATTATTATTACTAGAAGCCTCTGGATCGTTAAACAACATTATTTAATATTTAATCATACCTTACGATCCAATATTTGTATAAAAGGGGAAACCTAGGTTTCAGCACCGCAATGCCATCATCAGTCCCATTTTTGTTATATATATTTTGGCAAGCTACAACTTTTCATCTTCTCGGTGTGAGATTTCGTCATTTTTATTAAAATATATTTCTTCACTTGAACATTTATAACATAAAAGACACATACAACACAAATTTTTCATGATCATGAATTGTTCTCCACTTCCAAACAAACATAACCTCTTCTTGGTCCTGATAGCAGAGGGACAGGTTGACATGTACTGATTGGTTATCCACATATACATAGAGTTATTTTTAAAGGGCAGATTCGTCTTGGTATTATATTTTAGTTTTATTCTTAGTTATTTCCAATAGAGAGTCAAACATGAAGTTAGCTGCAAAATTCTTTTGATCATTTAGTATGAGAGATGGGCTATACAGTGCAACAAAAAATAGCCCATCTCTCATACTGAATGATCAAAAGAATTTTGCAGCTAACATCATGTTTGACTCTCTATTGGAAATAACTAAGAATAAAACTAAAATATAATACCAAGACGAATCTGCCCTTTAAAAATAACTCTATGTATATGTGGATAACCAATCAGTACATGTCAACCTGTCCCTCTGCTATCAGGACCAAGAAGAGGTTATGTTTGTTTGGAAGTGGAGAACAATTCATGATCATGAAAAATTTGTGTTGTATGTGTCTTTTATGTTATAAATGTTCAAGTGAAGAAATATATTTTAATAAAAATGACGAAATCTCACACCGAGAAGATGAAAAATTGTAGCTTGCCAAAATATATATAACAAAAATGGGACTGATGATGGCATTGCGGTGCTGAAACCTAGGTTTCCCCTTTTATACAAATATTGGATCATAAGGTAAGATTAAATATTAAATAATATGTTGAAGTTGCGATATTAGCGAATTTCCCCTAGGGAAGAAGCTATTACCGTAGGTCTCTTGGTAAGACCTAAGCCCAAGACCACTATAACTTTTCGTTTTGGGGCCCCCAGAAGCAAAAAACACCATTCGTTCAAATTTATATACATATATATATATATATATATATATATATATATATATATATATGTGTCTGTAAGCACGATTGCGCTCGCAAAAATGGTCCGTTCGGAATGAAATTTGGCACAGGCGTGTAAAGTAGTAATTATTCGGACGAGTTCGAAAACAAGCCCAATCGGACCACTGGAAGGGGGGGTTAAGGGAGATAAACCCCCCCAAAAATGGGTTTTTTGGGGTTTTCACATAGAAAAATACACTAAATAAAATTTTGGTTAGCACCATTGAATTCAGCTCGAAAAAACAAACAAGTTAGTATTTTGAATCATTTCTCTATGGCCATTAGTTACCGAGATATTGAAAGTGGTAAACACAGTACATTGTCCCTATGTTAACCTTATGGGAAATAAGTAAAATTGTATATCTCGCTTATTTCTCAACATATCTAAATAAAACTTAATTTGTGGCTTCATATAGATGAGATGTAATGTATTTTCATTTTTTGTGGCAGCAAACCTGCATACTCATTCCCCATGTTATTCTTATGGAGATTACACAAACATGACATATCTCGCTTTGTTGGTTGGACTTTTTTTGCATTTGAAATTCGCTGAGTATGCAGGTCTGCTGCAACGGGGGTATTTTTCCATTTCCCATAGGTTGACATAAGGACAACGTACGGTGCTTACAAACTATATCTCGGTATCGATAGACAGGGACATACGCAGCAATGATCCAAGCTACAGTACTTAATTTTTTCTATCTAAATTCAATGGTCTAAACCAGAATTGTTTTGTAAAAAAGTCACAAAACCCAATTTTTGTTCCGATAAAAAAACACATTTACCTATAAAATAATAAACAATAATAAAGAATCTTTTAAGCTTTATTCCTCGGTAACAATGGACATAGAGTAGTGATTCGAAGTACTAAAAGTTTTTTTCGCGCTGATAGTCCAGTTAAAATACGGGTTAATAACAATTTCTGTTAATTTTGCATTCTCTTCAGTTTGCACACTTATCTAAAAGTACCTACGGATGAATATACCAAAAGACCCCGTAAATACGGGGCTATCTCTAGTGGAAATTAGCGGAAACATGGCACTCCTTTTGGGTTTTCGTCAAATTCTCGAGAACTTTTACAACGGGTCGCTGGTAAAAAGTTTCAATATTACAAATAAAGCTTAATAAATTTGCTACGCAAATATAGTAGTTTATATCCGAGTAATAGAGCACTTAAAATAAGAGTATTTTTGGCAATTTTCACCTGAAAAGGAAGAAATCTTTTTTTATTTAGTTTTTAACGTTGAACAATAAAAATAATCAAATGGTGGACGCCATTAAATTCAGCTGAAAAAACTAACAGTTTGGCATATTGAATTATTGCTTTATGTCCATTTGTTACCGGGATATATCGAAAGCAGTAAACACAGTACACATAGTAGGCACCTATGTTATATTACTTATGGGAAATAAAAAAGTTCTATATGTCATGGTGAATGAGTATGCAGTTTGCTGTGATGAAAATGTAAAATTCGGGGATTTTAGACTATTATGTAACTATATCGATTGGATTAAGCCACAAATGAAGGTTTACTAAGATATGTTGTTAAATAATAATCGAGATATAGATTTTTTAGTTGTTTTGTTATTATTATTATTATTATTATTATTATTAATATTCTTCGAGGTTGGGTCATTATTTTGACTGGACTATGAATTAAATTATCTAAACCAGAATTTGAGTTTTTTCTGTTAAAACATCACAAAAATGCAAATCTGTGTACTGTAAGAGTTTATCAAACCCATAAGAAATACCAAAGTTGATGACATCAAAGGGTCGTAAATTATGTATTTAACTATTTATTTGTAAAAACACATGTACCGACATAATCCAATACAAACATAATGAACCTTTATGCTTTATTTAAAAATATATAAGGGAGAGTAGGAAAGAGGGGTATTTTATGCCGATTGACACCAATATTTCTATTGGTGGAATTTTGTATTTAATCATATTACGGCTTTCTATTCACACATAAAACAGATTTTGAAAGATAGGGTTAGTTCTTCAACTTATCATGACTAACCTGTAACTGAACATCAGTTTTTCCTCGAATTCAATTGAGATATATTTCTTGAGATTTAAACAACTTTAATTAACCCACATATAAAAATGTTTAGGCAATACTTATATTTATTAAAATTTAAAAATAAGAGTACAGACAACTTGAGCACAAAATATGCACATATGCATGTGAGCGAAATTTGAAGGCACAGCGCTGCACTGCCGCTCGAAGCGGGGTTCTGCGGTGACATTGCTTCGCTCCCATTCCATTGGACTGAAGTAATCCCATTATGTTATAGTTCTCCCACTCTATAGTTTAATGGTGCTGAGAGAACTTTAGTTCCGGACGACTTACAGTAGCTCAAGAATCTGATGTTATGTTCACAGAAACAAAAAGCAAATAGATATTTTATTTAACAACGACCAACTGTATATGCTTTGTTAAAATTGCATCCTAATAATAAATTTAAATGAAATTAAATTAAATTAAAAATTCTTTATTTTATCAAGCAAAGTTAAGGCCACATGGCCCTTTCTTACACTTATCCTGTAATACATAGTTTGAGAGATATGCTACTATTTAACTATAGGCCTACTAACAAACTTAAAGTAATATAAAGGAAAAAAATTAATTTGAACTACACTCATTCACTCAATCATTCATCTGTCACGCAAGTAGCAAAACAGTAGGGTCAATCCAAATGAAATCAACCAATAAAAAATAATTTGTTGCTGACATACTTTATTTTATTTTTATTTGTTTATTTTCTGTTAATATATGTATCTTAGAGCACAACACATTTTTTATCAAATTTTATCATCAATACTTTGGCTGCTAGCGGCCGTTTTGCGTAACAAGATTGTCTATTTCTCGTGTTTTCAAGGGTTAGCGATAAGACTCATAACTTTTTGTTTATTAAGATATTAACTTGGAACAAAAACCATCTTATCCTAAATTAAAACATCTTTAATTAATGTTATGAGCAAAAATTTTGCATCCTTAAACGAAATTACATAAAATTTGATTGAAAAATTGGATTTCAATTACAATAAATTGCCGACTTCATGCATTTATTTTTTATGGAAGGGATGGAAAAAATTTTCCCCAAAAGTATGTACTGTAATTGGTGTTCACACTCCTAACAAATTTGAGATCTGTCACATTCATCCCTTGAAAACACGAGAAATAGACAATCTTGTTACTAAAAATGGCCGCTAGCAGTCAAAGCGATGAAGATGAAATTTTTTTAATTGTTTTTTGCTCTAAGATACATATATTAAAAAAGTAAGCAAACAAAAATAAAATAAAATATTTCAGCAACATCCATTGGTTGATCTTATTTGGATTAACCCAAATTGTTAAAATATTAAAACAACATTTTTTAATGTTGCCGACAATTTTGTTTAGAACTATTGAGAAAATATTGAAACAATATTTTCTCACTGATTTAAGTTGAGACAGTGTTGTAAAAAGTCTATTGTCACAATATTGAAACAATATTCTTTCAATATTGATTTACATTTTTTTAACTAACAAGTTTTCACACATGATTATTTTGTAAAATGTTTTACTGTCAAAGTTTTGACATTGTTTGACGCTTATTTAATGTTTGCATATGACCACTTTTAGATTCCCCTCAAACATAACAAAATTATATTTGTTGCTAATAAATATTTTTGAGTTTTTTGCCTTTAATTGTTTGCCTATTCTTATATAAACAACTACCATTTATTTTGTAATTTTTAATGCCAAAATTTTTATGTTAATTGACATTTACTTAATGCTATATTGCAGGGCCGCCGACATACATTTTGAGGCCCAGGGCAAAGTTTTGGAGTGAGGCCCCTCAATACAAAAAATCGTAAATAAAAAATACCTTTGTCTGTAAAATAGCTACATTTGTAAATTCTGCTGATTACAAACTTTTTGATCTAAAAATGTTGAATATCTTAATTTGTTCGATACAAAACAACTACATCACAGGTCTGTATTAAACTTTTGATTTATAAATTTTTAAAATTCAGAACATTACAAACTGTAAAAGCTGGTAAAATCCTTTTTGATACGACTACTGAATAACAGTACTTGGGATTAAGAGCACTAGACTAAAAAAGTATGTTTCTAATATGCCTGTACCTGAAGGTAAAAAGGATTTAAGAAACATTTTAAGTTATTATACAAATTATTCACGGGCTACCTAACTACTATAAACTACTTTACTTGTTTTCCTTCTGTTTTCCAACTCCCATAATGCCTGTGGTGCGTGTGACGTCACCAGGACACCATTTTACCGGTTGTATCCTAGCCCTAGCAAAAGGCCCCCTTGGCCCTTTGGTAAAAGCACAGAGTAAGGAGCGGATCTATTCCTTTCTCTGTGGTAAAAGTATAGCTTAAGTCGAAGATGTAGTAATAACTACCCTCTGACTGGCCAAGATACTTTATTATGCCAGCTTGAAGCTTCAGACGAGCGCATTCTTTCGGTCTGCTGAAGGCCTGAGCTGCTTAAATTTTTATATGAGGAAACTTGAATTTCTTTGGACCTTGGTTCATACCACAGATAAACGAACACATTCGTTTATGTATTAGTTTATCTGTGTTCATACGTAGCTGAACTCAAACTCAGAGGAGAAACGAAGCTGAAGTTGGTAATCATTGGAAAACATTAATGTCACGTCTTGAGTCATAAATGTTATTATTATTACTATTAATCTTTTGTAAAATACACACCATTTAGTTAAAGCTAGGAATCCTTTTCCTTGGTCCATCGTAGGCCTGTACAAAAAAAGGTTTTGTGATGAATTTAGGGTGTAAACGATTGGTATTGGGCGATTGCTGAGTGAGCTTGGTACGGATTTAGTTAATGTGAGGTCTGGTGCAGGCCTATTACCTCGGGGGGCCCAGACGTGACGGCCGAAAACCAAATGAAAAAATAAGATAAATGAACAGTTAGGTAATTTTAATTATATACGTTTTTAAGTACTAAGTTTTTTATATATCTTCTAATACATTTAATGTTGGTCTCCTTGTTTTAAAAACTCTAATATTTAATAATCCTCAAAAATATTCTCAGCTCAAAATGTGGCCCCCTTCCTTTTGTGGCCCGGGGCAATCTGCCCCCTTTGCCCCCCCCCTCTCGGCGGCCCTGATATTGTTCTGCATTTAATAATTTTCCTTTTCTGTAAATGTAACTTATTCACTATATTAGGCCAGTTAAAAATTGTAATGTTAGTCTAATGAATCATGTAAAATGTATTGCATTATAACATTTCAGACAACCAATACAACTTGAGTCAGGGGATCAAAATACACAAGCACTTTTGAATCCTTCATCAGATATCAGAACGGCTGCGAGGGTTACGGCGCTGTCCTTCTAAGCCACACGACGCCGGTTCGGGCCCGGCCCAACGATGTAATATGTTGCACGGAGGAATACATTTTCTTAATATTATTTGAAAATATTGTGGCAATGTTGAATAATATTGCAACATTATTGTCAAAAAATGTATTTTGTTCCACAAAAACATTTTATCAGTATTGTTAAAATATTGTTCAGTATTCACCAAATCTTTATAAATGTAGAGAAAATATTGTTGACAATATTGAAACAATGTTGTTTTGCTACTTAGGTCAGCTTTGAAAAAAAAAACAGTTCGTGAAATATAATTAAATACTTAAAAACACAGACGGAAAACGAAGCACTTTAGGACATTTTTTTACAAAAACTTTTTTTTTATTAGCGAATTTCCCCTATAGGGAAGAAGCTATTACCGTAGGTCTCATGAGACCTAAGCCCGAGACCATGATAACTTTTCGTTTTGGGACACCAGAAGCAAAAAAACACAATCCATTTATATATATATATATATATATATATATATATATATGTGTGTGTGTGTGTGTGTGTGTGTGTGTGTGTGTGTGTGTGTGTGTGTGTGACTGTGAGCACGATAGCGTCCGTAAATATGGTCCGATCTTAATGAGATTTGGTACAGACATGTAAAGTGGTAATCAAACGGACGAGTTCGAAAACCAGCCCGATCGGACCAACGGAAGGGGGGGGGTAAAGGGGGATGAACCCCCAAAAATGGGTTTTTTGAGTTTTTTACTAAGAAAAATCAAATTTATCGAATTTTTGTTGGCACCATTGAATTCAGCTAAAAAGAAACAAACAATTTAGTACTTTGAATCATTGCTCTATGTCCATTGGTTACCGAGATATTGAAAGTGGTAAACACAGTACGTTGTCCCAATGTTAACCTTACGGGAAATAAGTAATATTCTATATCTCGGTTATTTCTCAACATATTACCTTGATAAAAATTGGTAAATAGCTTCTTCTAGTTCAGATCTTAAACTGAATTAAAACCACCCAGTTTTAATATACCTGTAGCAGCAAACCTGCATACTCATTCGCCATGTTATTCTTATGGCACTTACCATAACATGTCAAATCTCGTTATGTTGGATTGAAATATATGTTGTTGAGCATTTGAAATTCGCTGAGTATGCAAGTTTGCTGCAACCCAGCAAACCCAGGTAGTATTTTTACCTATACTATCATATCCTAAAATATTTTACCATATAATTTCTGGACACCCTGTATTTATAGTCCAGTGGCTAAAAAAGTGTCACACCTCCGGATTACGTAAATCTTAACTGATTTACATGACATGACAAAATGTTTGGAGTGGAATGGTTCAAGAATTAAAAGCTAATACGTTGTCAATATGTGCATTTCACTAGGAGAGCCCATCCCTTAATCGGTAAGGTATTGAAACAAGTTGAATATAGTCCAGCTGCCAGATAAAAAGTTAATAACTCACCCGGTTTTGTTGCTCAAATATGTTATGGAAACAAAGCAGAATAGCTTTTACTAAATACAAGGTAGTTAAAATACTATATGGTGTTGTTCAGAGCAATTATTCAAATGTCCTTGAGGAAAATATTTTAAGTGTATACAATGTGTTTCAAGTTTAGTATTTCTTTGATATGTGTTAATGTAAACAAATATACTAGCATTTCCCTACTTAATTTAACTTAGGGCCGAAATGTGAAATAGTGATAGAGAAAATTAACTAACAAATTACCATAATACTTACATATTGCAAAGGTTGCACAACATGATTTTTTTTATTAAATGCATCCATTATTATGCTATGTTTGATCAAAATATAATGTCAAAATGTATTTTGAAAAAAACTCTAAGTAACTGTTTTAACTGAAACGAAATCACACCTAATGCATTTAAAACAAAATATATAATTTTTAGGGTACTCGCGACAGTTCTTTCCATCGATATAAATAAATACAAAATTTACATTTACATCGATGGTTCTTTCCCACTGATTTTGCTATTCACATGCTCGTCAAATTACCAGTAATAATTTGAGCTACCAGGGGCCTGTTCCATAAAGCTACTAGACTAGTAAATACAAGTCCAGTGACTAGTATTACCAGTGTAGTTTACAAGTGTGTGTTTCATAAAATTACAAGATTAGGGCATTTGTTACAAGTGTAGGGACTGTTATTTACTATAACAAGTGTACACTAAATTCTGTTTCATGAACCTATAAATAATGGTAAAACATAAAATAGAATTTACTTGACTTGTGTAGCCTGTAGACAAGTAATTACTTGCCTGTACTTCACCTACCAGTGCTGAAAATGTCTGTTTCATCAGCGTTTTTTACAACTGATAAATATCAGAGTCTTGACAAGTAACGCCGTGATCAACGTTGCAAGTCAGCTCTCGCTATTTATGTGAATTATTTCATACCCTCATTTGAGGGATTACTCCCTCGTACAAAGACTTTTCTTTCGATTAAAACCAATTCCAAAACGGTACTATCTCTATAAATTCCTCCGTTTTCTGTATATCTCTATAACAACTTTTTCCCGTAGTTTTGTAACTTGTAACTTTAAGTCCAGTGAGAAATAAGTAAATACTCTTTAATGCAAGCTTAGGTTTTGGTTGAGATAAACTTAATTTTAAAGGGTTGTTAAATCAATGCCACAAATAACATCGAAAACGCTTTAATCATAAAAAGTAACAGCTGTTTGAATATTTTTAATGGCTACCACATACTAAAATAACCTTTTGGAAATAAAAAATCCCTAAAAGCATTTGAGATTAGGTTTGCGGCTTTGAGTTCTACTTGGCCCTACAAAATTATGTACATATCAGTGTATGCTTATATTCAAGAATATTTGCTTATTCCACAACACCCTTAGTAGTAAAAACAACTTTATTCATTGCATTAAATGGTTTTTATACATATTAGTTGATGTGCAAAATAATATTCTTCTAACCAACTTTATTAAAAAATAATAAAAAATGCGTCGCGCTGTCAGATATTTTGCACGTTGTATATAAAATTCCATTATTTATAAGTATCGCTTTGAATAAATTAGTTATTTGAGACTGAAAAAGGATGTTTATCACTTTGTTTTTTTCATAGACAAACTTTTTCCAAACAACATATAATTTAATCTAACCTATGCAGTATTGATAATTCAACTCTAAGGAGTATGAGGCGAATAATTACCCCTCAATACAACATAAATTTAAATTTTTCCAATATAAAGACGGTTTAGTTTTACAGACTTCGGAACCAAAATCCAGGATGCACCCAGGGGGATGTGAGGATATCCCTCCCCAGAGGTGATAATTAAACTTTTTGTGAAACAGAGAACACTATACATAAATTATTCACTTTAAACGGTTAAACTATAATATCTAATATACATTTTAAAGATAACTGATTTGGGGATTGTCGGGACAGGGTATATTTAGGTATCGTGTTGATCGTGGATAACTGGTTAGAAGGCCTACATAACCGTTTAGTAGACAAATTCGCTTATTTATCGCAGGTGAATCAAAGCCGGTAAGAAATTTTGCTGCAGCTAGATCGCCTCAATATACGATCATAAAGTTCATCGGCCAAGATGAAATTCAAAATGCCCGTTCACAAATTGAATCCATTTCTTAAATTATTACCTATTCAAATTACCTTAATCTCACAAATTAGTAAAAACTTTCCTTGTATAATATCAAATTTTCAGATTCAAATCATTGGACAGCCTTTATATAATTTCGGGAGTTACTCGGTTTGTTGTTATACCTTTATATTGTCAAAAAATGGTTGTAATTTGTGGCGGGGGAGGGCCCCCTGCGAGTATCTCCCCGAAAATAAATCCTGACTACTGACTACTCCACTGCCAAAATCATTCATCATCTGGACTGTTATATAAAATATTCAACACAAAATAGGAGATTTATAGTCTACAACACAAAAATGTTTATTGAATTTTGTTTTCTCTATATGATGTTGTTTAAAATTATTATTGTTTGAAAATTAAATCCCACATGCAGTCACTGCTAATACAGACATTAGCAGAATATATATTAGTATTTATAATAAAGTAAAAGAAATGTCTATATAACATTACTAATCCGAGGCTTGAAAATAGTTACTGTATAAAATATTTCTTTTTCTATTTTTCGGTCTGTTTTTCGCTGCTTACATACCCGTATATTATTATATCATTTGACAGATGAATTTTAAAATCGTTTTCAATATGAGTGTTGTAATAAAAAATCTCCGATATGTATGCCGGACACTATACATCTTATTTGTCACAATAACATTAACTGGAATGTATACTATTATATTGCCTATAAGCAAGCAGATAATCACTGTACCAGGTTAAATCAGTCACAAGAAATAAAGGTAAAACTTGGATTTGAGTAGACCTATTAAAAAAAGTTACAAGTTATATAGCTTTCCCTTGCTTGGAATATTCTTAATTTCTGTCATCTTTAAAGCAGTCAACTGCAAGTATGTAACTACATATTATAACTGTTCTCAAATTATAACAACACAGTTTACGGCATCATACAATTACCACAGCGCTACTCGTAACAAAGAGTTGCTTTAGGCAATTACATCTGCGAAGGGTGCTTGACATCTTTTCCTAAACTCTCGTAAGAGCTCTTTAATATTTCACACTAATTATTTCTCGTGTTAGGTAAAAGGACTTTTTTAACGACACCCTTGTCGTTATGACATTCATTAAGCTCAGTTTTAATGTAAAGATAAAGGCCTTTCTTATAACGCAACGCACATGCAAGGTGATAGAACATTCTTTATTTATGTAACGATTTTTGTTGTTTGTATAAACCTTATTATTTTATTAATTTGATAATATGTATTAGAAGCAAAAACATCTATACCAGTCTTTTTTAAACAGACCATTCGAATAAGATTTTGACGTTTGAATTTAAGTCTACGTTAGGTGAGCTGGTACCCCCAAATATTCTGACCTAAATGTGCATATGAATTTGGTCGCTGGGTTGAAAAACCTTTTGAGTATTTGAATTAAAGTTACTTAATCCTAAGAATAACCTCTCTGTGTTGACAAAATCAAAAGCAATAATAGCCGTATCGCTGAAATTTCCTCTATGCACGTGTATATTTACTCAAGCCAAGTGACAAAACGTATTTGATTAATGGTCTCTTGAGTTTTTCGTTCACTCATGCTTAGAGTCGCTTTGCTAACTCTCTAATAGGTTTTTGTATTTGGTTTCCTTGTAAAACGGGCATGAGTCAGTTCTCTCCATGCGGATTGTTTGCCAATGTTCAGGGACTTCGTTAGCTCTGACAGGAAATTTTATTGATTTTTTTCATACAAAACCGGTCATACATGTTGTTGGAATCTTTATCTTTTCCATCACGAACAGAATACAATATTACAATAAAATATGGTTCCAAACTACTAATGTTGTTTGTCATGTCTTAAAACGGTCTGTAGTGATGACGATTTTGTATGTTATGCAACAGGATTTATCAGTAGTCTTTCTAAAAGCTTTTGTATGATAAAAACTTTCCCTTGAAACGGGATTTGGTTATTTGTCGAGATGCTTTTATTTGACTTTCCTTATTTTACGAAAGGGATATATTTTATTTGAGTGCTGTTACGTAATCATGCACCACCGAAAATCTGGACTTGGTTGGTGCATGATGTCATACTGTTTGTTGTTCTAAGATTCCTCGTATTGTTTCAATTATTTCGATCGATGCAATTGAGAATTTTTCCCAGTTTTTAACAGTTTCTCATAGAATTAACATGCTCGTTATTCCATTGCAATTTGTAAACATCCTACCAAGTTTCCTTGAGTAATATTGTTCTCCGATGCGGCAGTATTGTACAGTAATAGCAACTTTCTCCGAATGCTTTTATATACAGTATTGCTTTTACCTTCATGAAAGGACTCGTTTTTCAGATCCAATGATATAATGATCTGATGATGCATTTTGATTGGGTGTCATCGTAAAGCGCTGAGGGTTTACATTTCTGTTTCATATGGGTATATTTACTATAATACGTTTTCTGCGTCTATGGAAATACTGCCAGAGTGAATGAACGTGAAATATTCGCGTCCATAGAAATCTATTTAAGTTCAGCTCTCCTAATTTTATATTTTGCACAACAAATTTAATTCTATGGAATCTCGCCCAAACTAGATGACTTCTGTTTTCCCCCCCGATATGGAGTATTCTAATTACCACCTCCATCACGCCGATGTCACCATATCGCGACGCGGCAGACAGCCTTGTCGGCCGGCTGCGGTAACCTTCGCAAGGTCGGCGGGAATTAGGTTGTGCCGGGCCGGTCCTGGAATGCTGCCGGGGCGGTGTGGCTCCGGGTCCCAGTCCCAAGAGTATCTCTTTCCCTCCCCGCCCTCCGCGCGGCTCCGGCGGGGTTTCCAAGCTGGATTTGGAAATTTAAAGGCTTCCCAGGTTTCATGACCGGTTAACTCCGTTTAAGATCTTGACGCGCCTGAAGAGATGTTGGGTTTTATAGCCTGTTGTGTTAGTTTTTTTAGCACTGCGTTTTTATTATGATTTTATAACATTTTCCAAACGAAAGATGGGGTTCCCTTCCATCAAGGGTTGATAAATTAGATAGCTCCGATAAATTTAGCTTATAATAGTTGCTAAACTATCTTGATGATGTGATTAAAGGTCAAGAGACAAAAGGTATTGAGCAGTCAAGAGGAAATTAGGTGAAAGTTTGATTTTGTGCCTCGAAAACGTCTCTATTTGCCACTAGGCCTGTGGTTCATGATGTCAATTAATAATAGAATAATATAAAATTTATTTTGTTAAAAATATACAAGTTACAAAAAGACGCAAATAAGAGCAAGTCCTAGTTAGACCCGTCATAAACCTGTACCTCAGATTTGTAGATAAAGCTTATTCTTTAAAGATGCTGCAGTACTGTATTTCCTTAGATAATATTAATGTTCAGGAAAAGTTTGCAAAATAATAATGTAAAATTATGTTCTTTTTCCAATCAGCCTTTCCTTGATAAACTCAGATGAACTAACCCTCTATGGTTCTTTCATCAACCTTCTACGTTTACTGCATTTGTCTGTCGAAACTATAGTTTAGGAACAGGCCTTTCGCCTTTCGCAGACCACGAAGTTTTTGTCGACAAAGCTCTTGCCGTACTCCATTCAGTCACGCCAATCCAGAGGGTGGTTTCTCGGTATTAGGCTGGGATGCCTTTACTGAAGAGGCGGCCTTTTCACACCACTTACTACACACTACAAATGGGCTCCCATGTCAGGTTGATAGACTCCCAGGCCCCCTGCCGCGCGACACATGGACTCCAACACCTCGGGCAAAAAACCCACCCTGCCACAGCCGAGGCATTCACGGGGCTGAGGGTGGTCCGGGGAGATGGGACCTGGGAGTCATTAATTGATGATTCATATCTTTGTGAGAAAATTATAAAAAAATTAATCTTGTACTTACCGATGTGTAAATTTTTATACTGGTTGATTCAGACATGGGTAGAATTCAATTCCATATTTGCAACTGGAAATTCTGCGTTAAATACGTGTGGAATGAGCGAAGAGCTTTGAGTAAATAATGTAGCTTTGATGTAAACAATATCCTAATATTGACAGAAATATAGGCCAAATAATAAAATTAATATGTGATGTCTTCAACTGCATGTAGATATCCAACTGACCGTAGTTTATCGATTCTTCTTCATCAAACTGTGATTCAACCTTCTGACTCTGAAGCTTTCTTGGGTTTCACCTAGGATAACTAGAATTTTAAGTTGCACATTGTGCACGTCATCCGCAGAGTCAGCGTTGGGATCTTTGTCCTCCGCGCTCTAGCAAAATTTTTTCATCTGAAGTTTTCGTTTCTTCATGGAATGGTCTTTCCGTTTTTATCATGCGTTGTCTTTTTGGTGAACAGAGAACCAAACCAATTTGCAGACGAAGGCTGTTCGACCGATGTTTGCTCTCAAAAAGGTTACTTAAGATATGATAAATATTACATTGCCTGAACAGGTACCAACATTACATAACAAAAATCTTAAGTCTTTAAAAGAGATTCAAAGCAGTAACATTAATAAATGGCATGATTGAACACGATCTTTTTAGATATTTATCAAGAAACCTGAGGTCTGATAGTTTCAACATTTTGATACATTTGTCCGTTGAGTATGGTAAAATTATTAAATAGCACAATTTGACACGATTTTTAAAATATTTATCAATAAACTTTAAGTGTGATATGACTTTTAGTTTCAATATTTTAGTATCTTTGTCCGATGGTTATGAGAGACCACTTGCCTACATCAGATCTACTTCGGGAAACGATTGGTGTAAACCATCAAAAGTCAATAATTCTGTTTAAATTTGACCGGTTCTTCAAATTAAAATTAAACATTACCAACATAAAAAGAATGTTAACTAAAAAATAGGTTTTAAAGCAATAAAATTATTATATTTAATAATTCAATATAATAATTTAATATAATATAACTATTTAATAAAAATACAACGAGACAGCAAGGGATAAATTCTGATCTAATAAAATGTAATCCATTACGCATCACGCTTTTGCATCTGTAAGCAAAAATAACCTAGCTTAAACTTGTGAGAAAGGCTAGAAGTTTTCTGAGAATACAATTTGAATATACCCTACTGAATACTCTACTGACTTTCTCTAGGTTTTCAACATTCTCTTAAACTCTTGAAGTCTATGAACAACTAAATTAACGTTTTTCACAATTTCTTATTGAATACACAGTGTAGTGAGGAATGGTCCAGCATCGCGTTGTGCAGATGTGCTTGACTTCATTGGACGCCAAAGTGGAGGTGGTGCAGGCGGCAGGAGGAGTCTGTCGAGCTCTCACCATCACTGGCTGAGACCTGGAGCTTTCCCGGGCCCTCAGCCTCGGCCGGTGGCAGGTGACCACGACCACAGTGGCTACACTGTTAAAAATACAAGTAGAAATGGAGTGAAAAATTAACTCTAAATGGGAGTCCCAATAGGTCCAATCCCATTTGGAGTCAAAATAACTCGATTGATCCAGAGTGAAAATATACCCCTTGGTTGGACTCAAGTAAGCCACTCTACGGTTTTCCATTTGGCATGGCGTGTAAGGGATTAAGGAGACCCTTGCTCTCGCACGCGCACTCACCGACGCGGAGCGGCCGGCCTCACCACCCTCTGACCGGCAGGTAGATGACTCATGCACTAGGGTCTTAAGTGAGTAATTGCATTTTTTTAAACATCAGTTTTATCTAATGATCATAACTTATTTGTAATCTTCGTGAAATTACGAGAAAAACGATACCAAATACGTTTACTGTTAAGATAATAATTCATTAAAGTTGCGTGCTGTTACGATTCATGAAACATATAACTATAAATTAATCTATAAGTAAAAGTAGATTTATCCATTTTTCAAGTAAAAGAAAAATTTCGTGAACTTCCCATTTTGATAAAAAAATGACTATTTATTTAATTCTTTCAGTCGCCTGAACAAAAACGCTGGCTTTATTCCAATATAAAAGGTTAAATGATCACCTGGTTAAGTTATTAAGTTCACAATTTCAGGACGGCGAGTATAACTCAGAGTTTTGATCTTAAATTTGCTGTAGGACTTTGCAATATTTATCAAAATTTAAGATCAAAACTCTGAGTTATACTCGCCGACCTGAAATTGCGAGCTTAATAACTTAAACAGATGATCATTTAAACTTTTGTATTGGAATAAAGCCAGCGTTTTTGTTTTGAAGCTCTGCACGCACGGTAACTAGAAAATGCACTGCTGCCATGATGAAAACCGATTTTTCGAGGCTGTTTCTAGTTACCGAGCTTTCAATCTTAAATTATCAGGGAGTTTTTGCCACATATGGTAAACTATTATAAATAAAATCAACAGATTTTCTGCAGTTAGCGTAATTTTAAAAATACTGATTAACGTTTACCGTGTTGCTTTAAAAGGGAGTTTTTGCCAGCCACAGTAAAACAATAAGATAAACGTAAAACAGTATTTTTTGACATTGTGCTAAATGCATAAAATCAGCTGATTTAACCGTTTAACGTTTATCGTGTTGTTTTACCTTAAACTGCAAAACTCCCTATTATATATTTGAAAAACTACCTATTATACGAATAAAAATTCACATAATAAACTAATTTAAGAATGTTTTGAAATTACTTTAAGCTGAATTGGTAACTTAGGGGTATTTATAAACATGAAACAATTTTGTATCCTTTCTAAAAAATTACAAAATGATGATGTACACATTGTAAAAGACTTTTAATGTTTAAACTATTTTGAGGCCGTTGATTTTATTATTATTTGATAGCATTAAATAATATGTTACCACAAGTAGTATTATAAGACAAATTTACATAATATTAATCAAATGCAGAAAATTAACGGTTTGATTTAACACATAATGTAAGCTAAATGTGATCAAACTTAAAATAATAGGTTGTTTAAAATTTAAAGATTAGCAAAACAATACTCATTTCATCTTTATGTGTACAATCTTCTTCTTATTCAATCTTAAATATGGGTTAAAACGCCCTGTATTATTGTCCAAGGTAAAAATCGTATTAATAATAAATAATAACAATAGTAATAATTTTAATTATAATAATTATCGCTTTTTTCAAACATTATCCAAACCAAACAGCTTTGTGGGCGTATTGCCGTAATATATCACCGTAACAGCACGAATTTGGTATCATTTTCTCGTCATTGCACAGAGATTCCAGATATAATATCATAGATGGTCAAAACTGTAGTAAAAAAAGGTGCCATTCAGTACTAGAGGCCCCAGTGCATGAGTCATCTACCTGCCGGGCGAGGCGCGGAGGGACGGACGGGGGGTAGCTGCGTTTGTGTGTCTGTGTGTGTAAGGGTCTCCTAATCCCTTACACGCCATGCCAAATGGAAAAGCCTATAAAATAGAATTAAAATTAACTCTTAAGGGAGTCATTGTCCACTAAAATTGAGTAAAAACTTCCCTGTAACTGAAACTTCCCTGTAACTTGACTCTAACTGGATGAGAGAGAATTATTATTCCTCTATAGAGTAATTTTAACTCCCAACGGAGTGAGATTAGTTACTCCAAAAGAGTAAGTTTATCACTCATCGGGGTGATGGTTTTAATTAAATAACAAAGACAGTTAATTAATTTAAAAACAATTAACATGATGGAAACACTTTTAAAAATCAGCTAATAAAACAACATTAACTATGAGCAACAAAAATAATCCATCTAGTTGGATATTTCTTTTAATTTGCTTTAGTTTTTGTTATAGAAAACACAAATTTAGTAGGGTAGGACAGGATAGAATAAAATAGGTTAGGTAAAGTTAGATTGAGTTTAAATTTTTCCTTTATAACGATCCCCAGCCAACTGCTCCAAAATTCCATGGGGCGGATTATCGGACTTCGTCTCCACTCTGTTAAATTGATTGTTTTTATCGATTCTATCACATGATCAACAACAAAACACCACATTCACTATCTAACCAAAATATAATTAAATCTTAAAGATATTAACCAGTTAATGAAAACTCAATTTTCTGTAAGGTATTGTAGCACAACACCATAAAATGCTATTTCAGGAAGACTTAAGCTATTGACTACTAAATTTAACATCTACAACCCTATTTAGGTTCACTAGGATGGTTTACTTAGATGCTTTGATGAAATCTTTGTAGGTTATTTTATTATTAACACTAATGAAAATTAGTTAACTGTCTCCTCCACTTTTTATTTTAAATATAATTTTTAACTGGTTGACCGTAGTTGACATTTGCTTTAGGTAGTTGGACATTAATAGGTAGTTGCACGTTGTACATTCTATGACAGAAGAAACGTGGACATGTTGTCGCCATCGAAGAGAAGAAGTAAAAGCACTCGTCCGTCTTGCCGGAATTGGGACAGTCAGACGAATCTCGCATGCGTGAACCTAGTTTAGAATCAAGTTTACTATAGGTGGAGTTAATTTTTGCGCAAAAATATATGTTTCACTCCAATATGGTGTCATTTCTGGTATGACTTACTCCAGAATTAGTTGACTCATTGCTAAGTTTACTCTAAAATGGATAAATCAACAGTTTAACTCTGAATTGAGTAAAAAAATAACTCCACAGTGAAAGTCTTGTTTGTAAGATCCTTTTGAAGTATTCGGGTGTGTTTGTCGGCGAAAGCCAAACTTCCGTTCATATGATGATACAGTGAGTCCAAAGTATGACTGTGGCGTCTAGCGAACTACCCCGTTGACATGAGATCTGAGATCAAGACGACTCCTTAAAGAATGAAGGTCGTGGAGCCATGTACAGTAGGGAGGCTCCTCTCTCCAGCCATGTTATTATGGTGCCTCTAATGCTAATTCCAAGTGTCGGTTGTTTTGAAGGACCACAAAAAGTGTTCTCTCAGTGCCTCTAAAGTGCATGTCGGTGAACCCTTTAAAGTACCACATATTTATGATGCAAATAATTTATCTGTTGATTTCTATTCACTGGAAATCATCATATTTAGAATCCTGTTCTTCTGAAACTCAATCGTATGCATGGGTCATATTGCAACAGTTAACTTTTGTATTCAAATGTTATTGTTATTTTGAATCAATTTACTGAATTGTTATTATATTTCGAGCTTGAGATAATTGTATTGATATTTGTTGTTATATTATGGATATCATGTAACCTGGGTTGCCGTTAGTCTCTTGTTAGATTAAATCTCTGCTATTTTCACACTTTGATATTTTTCCTTTATACTAATTAATACTTGAGTTGAAGTCTAGTTTGCCGTCATCAAGTATGAAACTAGACTATATCTCAAATTGAAGTGTAAATAACATATTGGTTGCAACTGTTGGAAATGAAAACCTTCCGGACCACCCGATGTCAGGAGCTCACGGAACTCACCTGCATTGACTCATATTATTGGCCATGATCAGGCTGTTTTGAGAATATACAGTGAAACCGTTATCAAAAATAGTGCTGTTAGCCTGCAAAATTAATATGTTCAATATGGAATAAGTCAATGTGTATCAATATATGGAAGAATGCAAGAGTGGATTGTAATGAGATCGATTTAGGAAACTCTATTGACTTAAATTAACTTAGTTTTGAGTGCTGAATGTGGAAAAACTATATTTTTGCTAGATCTACCGAATACGCATCAATAACACTCACTGTAAGTATATTGTATATGATTGCATGGAAAATGATAATAAAAAATAAATAAGATTAATAAAAGCAATCATAAAGGTTTTTCAAATCCAAGATTAAGTTTAAAAGAAGGTAATGGTAATACAGGTACAAGTACCTGGGTTATTCGGATGTCTTTAGTATACCTAAATTGCATAATCCCTGCTCGTAAGTTAAAATTATGTTTACGCATTCATATTTGTAATCATATGAATGGAATGTTCTTTCCGATTTGAGGTTAAAAAGTAATAATTCCTTTATGAACACCAAAAATGTTCAAAGTCTCCGTTTCCCAAATGAAATGGCATGCGATTTTTGGTTATCCCCTTTAGTGAGAAAAAATTAAAGGTTTAAAGATCACTTTGTGGACACTAAAAAATGCTGTCAAAGACGCGGTTACCAAATGGAATAGTTTGCTGTCACTTACAAACTTATTAATATCGACCGATAAAAAGTAATGGCATGCAGTACTTCATAAAAAATAAATTATTACTTGTGACCTGAAACATAAGTTTAAGAGATTATGTACAATTATTACAAGCCGGCTGTCAAAAGTTAAAACAATTAATTAATTGTTGAGAATCGTGAGAGAAAGATGATTCTTTTGAACTTTTTCTTTTATAGTTTGGTTTTTAAAAATTTTTCTAAAAAAATAACTCTTTGTCGGTATTTTATTTGTTTTAATTTTAATCGATTCGTAAGAGTTGTTGTTTGCAAAAAGAAAAAACTAACGTAAGTATTCTCGGAAGCATGACATCGAGCCATTTAAAAGCTTGAATTAACTCCAGCTCCTTATCAAACGAGAATCCGACGTTTTACATCCCCCATTAGCGATAATTTGGGACTTTTCCGTCAATCATGTATCAGCTGATGACTTTCCTCGACGTGGCTACAAACAGTCCGGGAGACAAAACAGCTTCGCAGCACCGGAGACGAAAACGAGGAGCGAAAACGAGAAACAGGCGCCACATGGCCAGGGTAAAATTAGACCGACAATACTTCTGCCCGCGAACCAAACAATCGGGGGCGTCGAAGACAAGTGACAGCACAAAGTTATACAGCGGAGAGAGAATGAACCCCCACTTCCCCCACTCGCTTTTTATCTCTTCAAAGGATTCTCGCCGTAACGTCGTCGCGCAGCTCTTTGTTAGGTGCGAGAGAGGGGAGGGTGTGAGAGAGAAGAGGGATACCGCCCCTCCGCCCCACCACTACTCCGAGGCTGTAGTACAGTAGTAGTACTACGCTAGCAGCCGGTGTGTCGAGTTGTGCGGTACGCTGCAAGTCTCCGCTGTTGGACCGATTTTGTTCTTTCTCTATTGACAAGGTAGGGGCACCAGTTTATATTTCAACTGGCTTTTTACGTATAATCGGAGGAAGTTCATGAACAACACATTTAAAGCAAAATCGGCGTTTTGGAGACCAATATAACATGGCCTACGTAAAACGCCAGCTATGCGGAACTGTAAAATAATATTTGTAAGGAAATATCGTGACCAACGAGAAATTGTGGCGGGTGATCAGAATACGGCAACAACCCCACTAAATTCTTTACACATAAGAGGTTAGGACTAGGAGGTTACTCAAAAATATAAGCCGGTTGTCGCCAAAGTTCAAAAAGGGTTAAAAACAGGGTATAAAAAGGTTAAATGATTTCATTTTATATAGAATGTACCTACATGTATAAATTCAATAAAGAACATTAAAAAAAATACATGTGGTACATTTAATGTACATACATGTAAAATTTATACCTATATATAAATTCAATAAACGTTCACTCGTAAGGCAAAAGATAAATTTAAGAAGTTAAACTTTTTACCAATAACTATGCTTGTCTTTTGTAACTAATTTTATATTATATTGTATTGAAATGGAGGATACCGTTAGTGAAATAAATAAATAAATATAATTACTGTAGATAAAATTATCTAAGGTAATAAGAATTGAAGCCTCGTTGGTTAAATTATCATCGGGTGTTTAACAATATTTCGTATATACCTTTATTACCGGGTATTTATTTATTTCGCCTAATTATGTAATTACAATATTGGTTACCTCCCGTGAGCGGCGGGTGGGCTGAGCGGCGGGTGGGTTGAGCGGCGACTTTCAGGTAGACGAGGGTCAGAAGTGATTAGCCAGTTTACAACCCTTCCTTTGAGCGGCGGATTCTTTGGTCACCCTCTTTCTCTACCTTCACTTGCACACGTTACCCCCGGCACTAATGTGTATCGGTGGTTTTGTTTCTTCCCATTATCTGGGAAGAAAATTAAAATTGCGTCTTAAAAAGACAAGTAAATTGCGGATACATCGCACCGTATTATGGATTCGGACTCTGCTTAGGTTCCGTAAAATAAAATGAAGAACTGAATAGATTTACTGAAATATTGAAATTATGTGTGTAACTGCGGTTATAAGAATAACACGATAGGTCACCCATAACTTAAAATGTTTAACTATGTTATATTAAATTGCATTTCATCAGGTTTAAGATAGTACTAGTAAACCCGTTATCGAGCAATTGTCATGTGTATTGACTGCTAGATAAAAACAATAATGGTACAGTATTCTAGGACCATTTTTTTAATGATATGGTTAAACTTAAAAGCCACTTTCGGTAATACTGAGATTATTTACCAAAGTTCCTTATAAACAATATTTCTTGTGAATCTCTCAGGAGATTATTTAGTTTAGGTTAAATTGTAGACAGTTCAAGTTTATATGGAACATCCTTACTAAAACCACAGAAAATCACCTAGTAAAAAACAAATATATTACTTTAATAGTACAGATTTTGTACATAATCATAACTAACACATCACAGCTGAATAAAATTCAAATAGTTTTATGAAAACCTCACAATTTGTGACATTTGAACAACTTGATCAAGCGCTTTAATACACACTAAATCTACCAACTCGTAAATGAATGCTTAAAGTATGCTGCAGTATAAATATTCAATGATTTCAATTCCAATAACATATGGCTTTGCTGCAAAACTTTGTTTACTGCATCAGCTGCTTTATTTGAAATTTCTTTTCCCATGTCATATCTTGTGGACAAATACAAAACTTTAAGGGTGTCTAGGGCCTATCCCTTTAGCCTAATCTTCATAAAAACTTCCTGCAAAACTACACGCCAATAAGCACTTTCCCATGACTCCTTAAATGATCAAAATTGGCCCAGGAGTTTATGAGGAGTAACGATCACAAAAAACCTCTAGCGTATTAAATAAGTATTGATGGATTATTAATAAAAGTCTTACGTATGCGTAATTGATACGCGAACTAATTAATGAAGATAATGTACATATACAAATACATTTCGTTGTCCGTTCGTAAGCATAAGTGTGTTCGCTAAGTAGCTAAGGCTTTACTAGATGTTTTCAAATTTCTTACACATATGTGTTAGGTATTTTAAAGTTACTTGTTCAAAAACGGGATTTACAATTGCAGTGAAATCATTTTGTCTATAAGAAACGCATTGGAAGAACAAAAATGAAGACATAAAACCGATTGATGTAGAGCAATAAAACAAAATGCTATATTGTTTAATTCTTTAAGCTGAATTCTTTAAGCTGAATTTAACATATTTCTATTAATTTACATAAAATTAATAGAAATATGTTAAATTTTGAAAACAAATTTTATTTAGTCAAAAAAAACTACCTTAGAGTGTACCGATCTTGCTGGTTTTCGAACTTGGAAGTCATGAATATCGCTATAAATGTTTGTTCCAAATTTCATCAAGATCGGACTTTTTTTACGAGAGTTATCGTGCCTACGGACACACATATATATATGTATATACATATATATGAAAATGAACGAACGGTGTTTCTGGGCTCTAGGGACCTCAAAACGAAAAAATAACATGGTCCTGGGCTTAAGTCTCACCATGCCGCCTACGGTAATAGCTACTTCCCTATAGGGGGAAATTCGCTAAAAAGGATGGAATAACACTTTGTGTTGAGGGTTCGTCACGTGTTAGAGTCCGAATTCATAATACGGTGCGATGTTTAGAAAATGGGAAGAAACAAAACCACCATTAGTGCCAGTAGTAACGTGTGCAAGCGAAAGTTAAGAAAGAGGGTGACAAAAGAATCCGCCGCTCAAGGGAAGGGTTGAAAACCGGCTAATCACTTCTGACCCTCGTTTACCTGAGAGTCGCCGCTCAACCCACCCGCCGCTCAGCCCACCCGCCGCTCACGGGAAGTCACCACAATGTTCTACATATTATTTTTTATACATTTATTATATTAATTATTATGAATGTTGCATGTTTTTTATAAGACATTACATTGAATTGACGTTATTTAGATACTGTTGCAAGTTTATCATTTAGGCTTACACAAAAAGATAGGCTAAAACTATAGATGTTAATAGTAAGCAAAATAATATAATACTCCTTTAAATAACAATGCAAAACTGTAGATTGATAAAAAAAGTATGAAGGGTATGAAGAGTATGTGTTCAGCTTAATGCGAGATATAAAAGTTCATAACGAACTTATGTGTTAATGTGTGTCTCCAGAGATGTTTTTTTCTTTTTAATTAGCGCGGGGTTGTAATTTGTTAAATCGTTGACGGCTGTTATTATTTGTGTTGCTACAATCACTTACAGAAGCAAGTGCAGTGATGCAATGTGGTGCAGCAGCGAGCATGTACAAGTGTGGCGCGACAACCGATCAGACAGCCATGCAATGCCGTATGTGTCGTTTGACATGAAACATGCAACACCGGGTGCAATGTACACACCAATCATTTAGACTTAACGCCAACAAAATATCTCTATCAGGTGCGGTAATGCAGACTGCTGTTTGTACCCAGCTAAAATTTGTTTGCAGGCTTCAACACAAGTGTGCAGTCATTACACTGCAATCATTTTTAGACCTTTCTCAAAGGCCGCTTAGAGAGAGACGCAAATGGTTTTTTGATCGAAATTATACTTTTAAATGCTCCAAGAGGAAAATATATTTACTAAAGGATGATTAAATCGGCAATGGTTTAAAGATAATAATAATTAATACGCAGTATTAATGATAATTAATACGCGTGTTCATGTATTGAACGTGTATGTTATATACACTGCAATGATCCTCCTCCTGATTTTTGGTGTATTATTTGTGACAAAACTGTTTTTAGCAAAAATTTTGATTTGTTCTTAAATAATTTCGTCCTAATTGGGTTTGTTTCATGTATTGATGTATTGAATGTGTATGTTATATACACTGCAATGATACTCCTCCTGATTTTTGATGTATTATTTGAGACAAAACTGTTTTTAGCAAACATTTTGATTTGTTCTTAAATGATTTCTTCCTAATTTGGTTTGTTTTTGGTTTGGTCTATTTGGTTTTTATGAAATTATTTTGTTAAGTCGGTCGTTTCTTGCTGAAGTTTGTATTGAAATAATGTAATTAAATTAAATTTGCCATTTCAGTTTTAAATTCCTTATCACATTTTAAATCAACAAATTAAAACAGCTTATGAGTCTAAAAAGGCCTCCAAAAAGTATGCTTTGAAAGCAAAAGTTATATTTTACAGATTCTCTAAATATTTTCCAGCAATAGGCTGATCAATAGGCCTAATAGTATTCTTAGCGTAGCGGGTTTACTTCTCGCGGGGTTCCTATTAATATTATTACTGATTTGTACTCCTCATAATTCGAAGAGATAGAACATAATAGTAGTTTATGCAACGATTGTATACTGAATGCCTTTAAGCCACGAGTGAGATGTAAGTTAGAACACGAGCGAAGCGAGTGTTCTAAATATCTCACGAGTGGCTTAAAGGCATAATACAATCGTTGCATACACTATTTTATCTACGACCAACAATATACGACTAAATTTCCCCCGAAGTTAAACGAAATTCATGACTTTTACTGATGGAATAGGTCAACTAAAATTTGAGGTAAGGCAAATAAGCAGACTGAACCATGAATCGTTGTGGAACAATCAGCTGATGGGATAAGTAAACTCAAACATGAATCGTAATGCAACAATCAGCTGATGTGCGAATTGCGTAATTGTTATTATGACACTACTTCCGTCAAATGCCGAGTTCTCATTGGTCTAGAACCAGTACTCTAAAGTGACTCCAGTACTCTAAAGTCGTCATTAGAGTACTGCTTGGTTTTTGGTGTTTAATGTATATCTTTATAATGTTTATTGTAATACCATAATTGGTGCTTATTGCAATGGTCGTAGATAAAATATGAAAGTTGTTGTTAAATAGTAGCTTATTGGCATATTAAAGGATTAAATGTACGGTATACAGTGATAATCAGTAATATCACTCTAACGAGTTTCATAATATTATTACTTATGGATTGGTACCATACTATTCATAATTCGAAGAGCTATAACATAAAATATAAAGGGTTGATGTTAAGTAAAAGAAATAGCATACAATTTCGAATACTGACATATTGATTTTATATGTTGATTTTAAATAGGCATTAAAATGGACCATTTATTGGACCATTTAAAAACAAGAGGTTGAATTTTTATTTTGAATTTCTACTTCAAACGTTAGGTGAGCTGGAATCTAAAGATTGTGACCAAAATCTCCCACGATGATACTCAGTATCCAGGGACAAGGGGGAAAAGATTTACTTTAAACCAAGATGATTTATATGTAAAAACCGCTATTGAATGCGATAAAAAATAGCTAAAACGAAAACGAATTAGTCAGATTATATATATATATTAGTAGGTCTGCGTTTGCTGCTGTTTATTAATTAGTATAGGACAACGGTGTACATAAACATAAATTTACGATCAGTAAAACGCATATAGGCCTACAGCTTTCGGCAAAACTGCTTGATCGCAGCTTTTGGTTTATTCAAAAACAGCTTTGACACCTTTTAAATACTTTCCAACGTAGTTTACTCACTTAAACTGCCTGGAGATGTCAAAATATAGCCTCTTTACGCTGTACGCGTTTCGGGTGTCTTACCACCCATCTTCAGCAGCGGAGAACTTATAAAAATCTGCACATAATTGAATTTTTGTCACACGCAATAACAGTTAACAGTACATAGAACGAACAATTTACACGCACGCACATACGAACGAAAAACACAAACATTTTACATCGAACCCCGGATCCGTTCCTGTCAAGTAACGTAGGCCTACTTACTTGACAGGAACGGATGTGTTTTTCGTTCGTATGTGCGTGCGTGTAAATTGTTCGTTCTATGTACTGTTAACTGTTATTGCGTGTGACAAACATTCAATTATGTGCAGATTTTTATAAGTTCTCCGCTACTGAAGATGGGTGGTAAGACACCCGAAACGCGTACAGCGTAAAGAGACTATATTTTGACATCTCCAGGCAGTTTAAGTAAGTAAACTACGTTGGAAAGCTTCTGGTTATTGCTAGGTCGAATATCAGTTTATTTTTGATCGCTTATAATATGAAAAATAATTCGTCTCACAATAATTTAATAATAACTTGCGCAATAACTCTTACTCGCTCATGATAAATGCTAAATTACATTTAGTTAATCCAAAATCCAACCGTATATTTTGGCAAATTTTGGGTTTTCAGTGAGCAAGTGTTTATAATGAACCACATACCATTTCTCGGTGTTAAATTTTGCGGTATAGTTATTTCAAATTGCTTATAGGCTAAATAAATCTGCAGGATAATCCATACATTAACTCGTTAGAAAATATTTGTATTTTTAGGATTCTTAAATATATTATGTAAAACATTTGGACCAAAACTGTTTACAAAATACAATTCATAAACCAAACTGTTACACACATTTAGCTTGATATAAAGGGCGTTTCAAATAACCCCTCTGACAAACTTCAAGATGTGGGTTCTTGGGTTATTGGGAAAATATGTCCAGTAAGCATAGGTCCTTAACTCCTTTTTTGATTTATTAGTGAAAGTAGGTTTTTAGGTTTTATACCTATTGAACATTGTGACGTCTAGATTGAAAATTTGACGAAATATTTTGATAAAAAAACCTTCATAGCCAGATAGAATATTAAATTTCAAAGAGATTTAATAACTAGATATGAAAAATGTGCATAAATGTTGAGTGTGACTAAGGAAAAGTTGTTTAATAATCAAGTTTTTTCCTTAAAATTCAAGAACCAACAAATTCTTTTTATATTGACAGCCCTTCATATTGTAACCGTTTAAGTGTCTGGCTTGCAGTTTTACCAAAGGTTTTGGTATTTAATGGAGAACAAAGATATATCAATCGCGAAGCTTACTTTACATGGGGATTATTTTTGTCAAAATCCAAATTATTAAGGTATTTATAGAGATAAGGAAGAATTAGATATAATATATGTATTACCCATTAGATTAACAATGGGAAATGAGTATGCAAGTTTGCTGTCATAGCAATGTAAATCTGGGGAGGTTTTGGCCATAATTAGGTAGATCTCAACGAGATGAAGCTAAGGAAGTTTTGTTTCAATATGTTGAGGAATAGCTAAATTATCATATTAAATTTCTTCCCCAAAAGGATAAAATTGGAAAATGAAAATGCAAATTAGCTGCCATAAAAATAAAAAGGTGTGAATTTTAGGCCATCAACTATCAACCCTCAGATAGGCATAGCCACATTCCAAGTTTGATTCAAATATTTAAAAAAATAATCAACGTATACATTTTTATTTGTTTCTCCAAATTTAAGTAATTTTGATACCTCACAATGGGTATTGTGGGTAAAACGATCCCCGTAGACAGAATTAATATTTGTTTGTCCCACATTAAATTCTAAAACTTTTGGTAAAGTTGCAAGCCAAACATTTACTCTCTAAAGGCTGTCAACAATTTTTTATGGTTCTTGAATTTAAAGGAAAAACTTGATTTGAGACAACTTTTTCTCAGTCCCTATCAAATTTTTACGCGAAATAGTTATGAAATCTCTTTGAAATTAATATTCTATCTATAGCCATGCATGAAGGTTTTATCATAATATTTTGTCAACTTTGCAATAGACGTCTCAATGTTCAATAGGTACACTGAAAACCGTAAAAACCCTATTTTCACTCATCAATAGAAAACGAAGGGACCTAGGACCTATATTTACTGGACATTTTTTTCTCGTTTTGACCCAAGGAACCATTACTGAAGTTGGTCAGGGTTATTGTGAAACACCCTGTGTATAGACGCTGTTTATTCTTGACGTTATTAATCGAATCTTAATATATTTTATAAAAACAACAACTAACAACAGTCTAATCTAAAAATGAAATTTAATGTATTTTAGTGTTACAAAAATTTATCCTCCTCGAAACTAATGTCCATGGAACTATGCATGAATTTATATCGTGAACTAAATTATAAAAATGGTTGGGAAACCGTACATCCCGCCCTAGGATACATTTTCCCTCTCCATTTCTAAAGAGTTAGCCAATTACACGAAAGCAATTATATATCAAAGCAGTTTTTACCATGTAATGGCTGTTCCACAACTGAAGCAGTCCTGGATCAACATTAGAAGTAACGAAATTGGATAGTTTTTGTTCCAACGTAATGGACACCGCCCTGCTGACCTCGCGGCCCGTGTGGCGCAACGTGTACGCCAACACTTTAATTAACTTGTTCTATGTCAAGTTAGAAGATTTAATATACTTCACTTCGGGTTTTTATGTTATTTCATTTAAGTCTCGATTGTAAATTTTTTGTTTTGAAATAATTATTAAATTAGAGAAATAGGCAATCACGGCAATATTGCTCTGTAGATTGGACTTGCAATCATAGTGTTTAATATTAATAAGTTTATGTCCAAAACTCCGGAGCACAAATTACACAAGTAAGTTTGTTTATGTCCGAAGCAGAAGCAAATAAGTATTGCCTTCCTTTTAAAATAATAAGAAAATCAAAACCGAGCTGTGATTGATTTAAATTTAGCCTTTCCATAATCTTTATTCTTCCCATTTTTGTTATGATAGCTTCAATCAACGTTTTCTCAGAATTCAAGCTAAAATCCACAATAGAGTTTTCGATAATCGAAAGATTTTCCAGGAAATTCAATTAAAGCCGATGAATATCATCACATAATTTATCTCACAGAAACACTTGAATTGTTATCGACTCGGCGTAAAAAACATATTGAGGTTAGGGAGGCATTGATAAGACACTAACCTCAGGTTTTGCTCTGATAAGAGTTGATAAACCGCGATGACCCATACAAAGAAAATTCCACTTGCACAAATCAAACGCGCTTATCGCCAGAAGACGCTTTGTCGACGGCTTTATGGTTATATCTGCAACTTGTTTTCGAAAGTTTTTCTTTGTGTAATAATTATAATTGAAAACATTAATTTTGTGATATTACTAGGTTGTGATATATTCAAACCAGTAACCACACAGAACAGCCTGAACACAGTATATGGTCGTTGGTTCAAGCTAGCTTTAATTTAAAAAAATACCTATACTTTAAAGGGTTATAAAATTGATTGGCGACATAAAACCATCGACCACATATGTGGTCGATGCATAAAACACATATTTTTGTATCGCTAGTTTGTGAAGTGTCCAAACTATCCTAAGTCTAAAATTGTAGGACGGTGTAAAGCTGTATAAAGAAATATTCAGCGTGGCGTAAAATATTCAGCGCGGTGATTATGGAATTTAAAAGGGGTTTTTAGAATCGAAGAATTTCACAGAGAGTCTCAAATAAAAAAAAATTGCTATAGCAATGTTAAAGTTCGTTAAATTTAAATTGAACAGAAAACAAGATAAATTTACAGATAGGAAAGAAAACTCATTGTTTAGACGAGCAGGCCTTACCTCAGTATGTTTTAGAAAATTAATGGGGTGCAGGTTCTGTATCACAGTTATTTTCTTTTAACTTTTTCAACCATAAAACATAAAATAAAACCACCTCAGATTGGCTTGGAACAAGTTTAATTAAAGCATTTACATATTGACAAATGAAACTGCGATGCGAGGTGTGGGTGGGGCATGCCGTTAACAAAAACCTTCCAATTGCACTTTTAATATTTGCAACGTCAAACTAAGAACTATCTACTGCTGTATTTAAAACATTTTCAAAAAATGTATTGCGTGATTAAAAGGAGTTGTAATTTGCATTCCATTGCATTTATGTAGTTGTAATTTTGGCATTCCATATATTTATATATATTGTCGGCCAAAATATATTTCTTCGCGGGGAGAAGTTTTAAAATTGGTATCATAAATATGGATTTTTTATCTAATATAGTTATTCTTCCTGATTTTGCTACAATTCAGGCCTACCAATGTTGAACCCGTATAGTTATTTTATATTTACCACCAATACAATACTGTATTGTGTTCGTTTTTTGATGTTGAGAGGAGATTAGTTTTGACTATTTATTTTATTGTTTATAGAGAAGATAATTTGACTCAACTCCTTTGCGCCAGAAATGATTGTTATTTTAAAACACTAATGAAGATGAAAATTTGAAAATGGGTGTATACAGATGTAAATCATGTAAACATTATCTGACGCATTTAAATGTGGGGAGGTAACACAGTAGCTTGTTTTCACTTTCACAATGTGCAGCAAAAATCTCTTAAACAATACGATGCAAATGAGAGTTTTGAGGAGGTAATTCAGATCGAATATAGATTATCTTTATTAATGTAGATTATTTTTGTCATCCACATTAAATGTGGAGAGGGGCTTGTTTTCGATCTAAAAGCAAAAATGTCCCCAAAAATATTTCCGATGCAATATGTGTTCGGTGCCACCCGGACCCTCGCGGAGGTGGACGGGAGGTGGAGCGTGGCCGGGCGGCATTCCGCGGTGAGTCACCAGCGCTCCTGGCGGCGGCGTGCGCAACGACCACAGGGGCCGGCGAAAGGTGAAAATAATAACAATCCTGAAGAAAGGAGTGAGTCATCGCCCAGACTAGATCCTTGAGGTCATACTGGTGAAGGTCCTTGGCGGGCTTCTTGTTTTGAACTTGGAGTTTAATTTGTTTGCCGTAGTTGTAGCGTTCTTGTTGGAAATATAGGCGAAATTCCTCAGTTTTTTTCTAACTTGACTCTCTCAGCACACCCTCCCACTCACCTGCACAATAAGTAGCCAATAATCGCTAACCTTATGCTTATGTCAACCTTAGATGGATCTGTAAATACCGTAATGCTTCAGTGTTTTACATTTAATAGTGTGCGTCTTTTGTAATTTGTAATAAATAACAATTAGAATATTGAATTTAAGTCATGAGTTTTCACGTAAGATATCAGACTCTCCGATAAGGTGCAACATGGCATGTTTTGTTGCGAAGGCTGTACGAGATGACCTCTCGATTTTCAGCATTCATTTGACAAGCAGATGCTGAACAGATTGGTTGTCAGAGGGCTCAAGGCGACGATGTGCAGACCCGTGTGTGACCTCGTACAATACTTGGCTAACACAATCCTTGTTGTTAGAAGCAGATACTTTCAGTTAAGGAATTTTAATTTTCAAATTTAGAGCACAAAAACATCCCCATCATGAATTTCTTTTGCTGAATTAACACCTTTAGGTTTAGGTTTTATGTTTTGGTTTCAACCTAATTGTTCAATTTAAACGTTTTAAGAATAGAAAGTTGTCAATATCTAGTCAATAAATATTGTATTGTTTAATAAAAAAGGTTAATTATATTTTTTGCACGATCTGCATTTATAGTGTCTCAAAGGTACAGTACCTTAAGCTATGGCAAATATCTTGTTGCGTGTGTAACGGAAACGATTGAATTGCAACTGAAAATTGAGTGAAAGCACCAGCATCCATATCATACACGACGCATGCCCGCAGCACATCTCTCAGCATCATTAGATAACAAATACCATTGTCCCAAGTTTGACAACCCTCGTATGCCCTTTCAATGGAGTTTCAGCCAAGTACCGCACAATCATGGTGTCTCGCCAGTCTCCAGGTCTCCACCGCGGCGAGCATTTACCGGGGGAAGGGAAGGGGATCAAGCCGCGTCCACCATTGAGCCGGCCCGGCCCAAGGCCGCACATTGTCTTTGGTCTTGTCTCGATTCTTGGGGGTTTTTGCCGCAAACCGGTCCCGTCTGTACCGTCGCCGACCTATTTTATGGCCGCCGCTGCGACGACGCGACGCGGCGACTGTGTGGTCCGCCAGCTGGGGCTGTGTCCGGTGACGGGGACGGGTGGTGAACACGGTAGCGGAGTCGAGTCAAGAAGAAGAAAAACATCGGTGGGCCCTGCTATTTTATTAACTTTTCTGTGGTAAAGTTCTAGATTCGGATTTCTGCTGTTTATTTTCTTGTTTTAGGCCATAATAAAGTTTCACTTAAATCGCTTCAGACTAAACAACCCTTGAGAAAAATTGGGAAAGTTATATCTGGGATTCACGTAGTTTGAGAATCGTAGATGCAGTCACAAGATTTATTGATCACCATTCTCTTTTCCTTTCATAATGAGAACTCGTAATGGTTACTTCCATAATGGTTAAGTTCCCTACCACCGTCAAGGTTGATCCCCAACTCATCTTACCTAACAAAGATCATCTTGTCTTAGATGCAGACCACATTTTTCGACCTCTTGCAAAAACCATCTTGAGGATAAAAGGAAAAAGTCCAGTTAGTTTAGCTTGAACTCATGTCAGACTCCATGGCTGTGATATATTGCCATCATTAGATGATTTGATCATCGGATCATTTGGACTATGGAGCAGTTTTTTGGACAACATTTGAAGCAAGTGTTTAGAATCCCAAAGTTTTTCCAGTTGTCATAAAATTTCAGACTCCTCTCATCTTTTTTTTAAATTACCGTTAGTTATAACAAGCTCATGCCGTGCAATGCGTGGATTGTCCATTGTGAGTGCTAGAGACACTCCGGCCTTAGCCAATTCTAGGACGACGAGGTGGCAAGTGCCAGCCACAGGCCGGGACTGGCGAATGGGTCGGGTCTCCCGTTTTTTTCCCATGTGTTGGTCTTTACGCTCTCTTTCTGCCTCGGCACTTGACACTTCTATGCGTCAGACCCTTGTCACTGACCGAGAGTTTGGGATTTGGCGAAACACAAGTGTTCTTCCTCCCAAAAAAGAGAAAGGTTCAGTGACTTGCAATAAGCAAAAATAATAGCGGTAAACTATTCTGCAGACCTAGTTTAACATCATATATTCGATAATATTGTAGGCTTATCTTCAAAGATTAATTAATAGTTTGTGAGGAGAATAATAAAGAAAACAAGTGGGGAATGTTACACTCGGCGACCATAAACTATAGTTCCATTTTTACCGTGAATAGACTAAATAACTAGTGCATGATCGATAAAAAAATCATCAAAATGAAACGATATCTTCAAAAGTGCTGAAACATTGAAAAGTAAAGTTAAAATACTGTTCTTTTTTGGCGACTTTAACGCTTTCGTTAAATAAATAGTTTAAACTACTTCTTGACTATAAATAGTTTAAAATAAACAAGTTTCACAATGTTAGTTTAGGCCTATACATTTTTTATTGTTGCAGTATTTAATTATGAAAACGATTATAAACGTATTCAAAAACACGCACTGACGCTGCTTTACAAAACACCGCTCGTTAATGTTATAGAAAGTATTTTGGCTTAAAATTAATCTAACCAATTAAATAAAATCATCGACATCCTTTTACAGGGGTGGGTGGGTCGTCATAGGTGACTTCGAAATATATGCAATTGTTCGTTAGTCTAACTTATCTTTTGGACTTAAGTTTTGTTCCAGTAGGCTATTACATTTTTTGTGTGAATGACCAACGAATAAATCATTAAGCCATAAAGTAATTCTATTTTAATTAATTTTAGTTAGTGTTATAAGGAGACCTTGCCAATTGAGTGTGATTCGTCTTTTTAATGCTCATGTTATCATATTTGCGAATATATATTGTTCATAGCTTAGATGAGTTTTACGGTAATGACTATCTCTCCTTGGATTTTATTCGTTGGGATTTGATTATTGCTAAAGTTATTTTATATTCTTCTGGTTATACATACAAACATTTTTCAGTTAAGAAATAGAAACTATTATACCCTTTTCTCGTGGTGGATATCACGGTATTCTCAGTTATCAAAATCCAGCTGTTGCCCCCTCCACTCGTCGCAAGTTGGCAAGTCCAGACTTGTCAGAGCCACACCCACTCGCCACTCGCTCTCCTGACGTTCTCTGTCACGATTCACGATCCTCTCAAAGGTCCTTCAACTTGAACCTCAGCTCTCGCCTCACCCACTCATCCTGTGTTTGTTTGCTAGTGAACTTAGAAAAGCGTACGTGCCGTTTTCAATACATGAAGACAAGTCATTGTTATCACGTTTTCTGACGTGTACAAACAGCAGCAAAGACTTATTTTATGATAAGAATTGGCGCCATGTAATCAGTTAGGCCGTTATTTAGGCCTAAATGGTGCAAACCAATGCGACGAATCTTTTGTTATACTAACTGATAACACCGGATTCACCTGTGGAAATCGGAGTCTTTTGTAAAATTTGTTACAGTATTGAATAAATTATTGTAAGTGAAATTGCAACTACAGTGTTATTTCAATAACAATAAATGAATAACAGGGAGCGTAAGAGATATTTTATTGACATTGTAACACAACATGCGTGGATTGAATAACACGGGAAGACCAGTGGAGCAGACTCCTGAGATAGGTAGGATGAAATATATTCCTCTATAAACCAGGTCCTAACTACTACGAATACAATACAATTTGGTGCACTGCTCAGTTAATGGCGAGGCCAAGGGAAATAGGGATTAATTTTTTAATCTATAGATTCACGTAGATGTAAATTTTTAATCAGATATTAATTTTTGGATTTTACTTTTTTATTATGATTGATTATTTTTAGACTAATTTCAATTGCAAAATAAGACTGGTATATCTTGTGATTCAAGCTTTTGTAGTCGTTTAAACTCATTTAGCTGTCAAATAAATAAATATTTATTATTTCTGTAAACTCAATCTTATTAATCAACTAGAGATTTGAGAGTTTTATATCAGTTGATGTAAAATATATATCGTTGTTGTACTTTACCTTGTTGTAAAACTGCCATGTGCCTCGTTATTTCATTTAGGAAACATTGTTTTTTAGCGTTTGTACAGTTGCCTTATCTTGGACTTTTTTGTACATGATTTTAGTTTTGAGATATCAAAATATATATTTGAATAGATCTAGAAATAAGTTTATGAATTTAATTTTAACAATTGATTATGGTAATACCATATCAGTAATTTCGCTTGACAGCACAATTGGGAAATTCGTCAACTCTTGTAATTTTTAACCGAAAACTATATGTTTACTAAACGCCTCACTGATGGGCTGTACAATTCTCCCAGGCTTTAAAACTAAAGTTTGAATTAGTTAACCTTTTTTTATGTTTACAATATACCCTAAATTAACAAAGCACATGTATATCGTTAAAAAATAACAAAATAAAGTATATTTAGTAAATAACAACGATTATTTCATTCGCCATTAAGTTGTCATTGTCCCCACAAATTGTTCCGAGTACAACACAAAAAGTGGAATGTTTTAAGATCCGTAGCCTCTTTGTTCGCTCCGTAGCAATGTCGTTTTATCTCACACGATCTTCGCACGCCCTTCCGACACGCTTGTTCGTGACTTCTTGCGTATCAAAAAAATCATACTTTTGCACGTGAGAGAAGCGCTGGCCCGTGCACGCGCGTGTTTGCTCTCATCTTCATTCGGCGCGCAGACATAATTACAACCTTATCCTTTGTTTTATCTATAACAACACTCTAATGGTGGAAGGCTCAAAGAAAATAAGAGTTCTACAGAAAATTTACAACGTTGTAGAACTTGTACATAGGTTGAGATAAAAATATCCGACACTCTTTACTTTCTTTAATGAAGGGCCTTTAATTAAAACAGAATACTCAAAGACCTCGGGGATTGTTAATAAACACGAGTTTTGAAGCCTTTTTTTGTTAATTAAGAGTTGTGCAGGTCGAGTCGAAGGACGTGACCCCGTGCGCCCAGGACTGATGTTAAATTTATAATAATTAGGCTTGCGGATCGCCCGGACCATGTACTTTGACTCGGGCCAATCCCAACATGGACTCAACATGGACTTTGCGCTTATATTGAGAAGGTAACCAGATATTTTAATCAAAGAGGACGTGTTTCCATAACCAATTGGGTTAACTATATATGAATTTAAAGTAAGTTTTTAAATTATGAAAGAGTAGATGATAATTACCGATATTTTATTTGATTTTGATTACCTTTTTTCCAGTGACCAATCGCTCAAAGAGTTCACATAGTAAAAAAATATACTGTATTTAATAAATTTTTAATAATGCTAAAAAAGAGCGTCAAGATTTGTTGTTTTTAATATAATTAAAACAATTTCACTATATTAAAAACAATAAAAAAATAAAAAACAATCGTTGTTTTTGGAAAAAATTATGTACAAACTACAGTGCTTGGATGGAAACTATAATTTGAGTTTTTTCTATCGTAAGCCTATTCAATTGATATTATGACTTATCGGATTATGTAAAGAATTTAATAATTTTGTCAGTGAATTGTAGATGCTTTTAATTTTGACCGGCATTTGCATCCAAACTGTTTTTCATCGACAGTTCCATCACTCCACAGTTTAATAATCGACTAATAATTTCGTTATTGCGTCTTGAATATTGTTAAATTAATATACTCTATAAGTTGTATGTTTTAAGTATAGGCCTTCACTATGGAAAACGTTCTAAAAGTTGGGGAATTGACTTAAATTCTGTTTAATAAACTAAACGTAGTTTTAAAATAAATGTAATGAACTTTTTTAATATATGATTTCATAAACAGTAATGCACATCGTTTGATTTTTATTATATCCCCAATTTTTGAAAAATAAACAGTTTTGTACATGTAAAATATCATAGAATAGTGCTAACATTTTCACTACAGTAAAAAAACAGTCTAAGAATAGAGAGTGTGCCTTAAAATGATACGAGTACATTATAAACCCTACAATATAACACGTTTTACCTTCATTTCAACCCAGGCCCCTGCAGCGCACTCACCGTTACAATTTGTGATCGTACAGTACTATGATATAAGTACTGAGTCTTCACTTAAATGTTTATCTTTTCAATAAAAATTAAGATTATTTAAAAATAATCCAATCTTTATAATAAAATAATGTATTTCAAAGTTTACTGTATTATTTATTAAAGAAAATCATCTTGGGTTTCTATTCACTAAACAAAATCTCTATAGCCAATGCATCTTAAATGATGGTATTCATTTATCAACTTGACACTAATAGATGAAAAATTCCAAAACAATAATTTCGTTTGCTTTATCGTAAAAAGCCAAAAAGAGTAAACAATCATCATAAATAACCAGAGTACTTGTTGAGGCTTAGATTAAAAGATTTTTTACTTTGAAGAAAGGTTAAACTATTTTAAATCCGTCGTGTGGTTTGGGCGCACCGGAATTGCGCACTAAAATTCAGGTAGTCACCGGAATAGCGCACTTGGTCGAGAGACAGCCCCTGGACACACACCGGTATTGCGCACTTATTCTTCCGAGAAATCCCTCGGTTAATTAAGCGAGGGTGAAAATTAATTACAAGTTCATCAAAAAACATTTATTAAACCTAAATAGTGGGTGAATTTTTATATCCAACAAATTTTGTAAAATTTAGAAGGTCAATTTTATTTTTATTCAGCTAATGAATTTTGTTTATAAGAGAGGTTCTTCTCTCGCACGTTTTCTTTTTGCTCTTAGAGGCATCACAGGTGTTGAGCTGGGCATAAGTGTCTATCTGCATACATTTATGTTTTTTTTAATATGTATATATTTGGATGGGGCGAAGGGCACTCCTTGTTGAATCGAGAGTGAAAACTCTCACACGCATCTGTTGTTCGCCACAATTCCCCGGGTACTGGTCGAAGAGGGTGGGTGGTATGGAAGGTTGCAAAGTACAAATTTTTGAAGCCCCTGGTCATTTCCACTTACAAGAGTGACATGAGTCACACAATCCAGAGCTATTACGGTGGCCACTGAGGACTCAGGTACCTGCAGGGCGAAGTGCGCAATTCCGGCGCATAGATGGAGAGCCCTTTTAGGGATTATAGCTTGGTGCGCAATTCCGGTGCACCGTGTGGTTTGATTAGTAGTTGTGAGCTGGGGCACAATTACTAAAAACGTACCGATAATGAATAAATGGACAGTCTCAACCCCAATAAAACTTTCCCTGTACAATTTTAACATACGGTATTCGCTGAAAACTAACTCGCAAAGGGAGACTTATTTCACAAAAATAGGAACACGAATGCTGGGAAGCGGAGATTTCCCTGTCCTCTATTGTCTTCAGTTCCACAAACTCCGCGGCTCGCAATGCGGGGCGGCTTGACAAGGGGTACCGAAAATTCGAGTCGCTCCTTTAAAAATATTTTACAGCCCCGGCCGGCTTGAACCTCCTACTTTTCGGAACTCCTCAAACACCCTCTGCGGTGTGTTTCTTTGGAATTCGCAGTTTCGGCTTTATTTATTTTTAGATGTGTCACTTTGTGAACACGTTTAAGTTTATATAACTAGAATTGCTCCAAGATAACTGTTGGAAATTGTATGTTAATTCGTTAATTTTGTTAATCTTTGTAAACTTTTGCGTTGGAAATAATGTTTTGTCCACAAATACAAAAAAAATCTGGTAAAAACTGCTTCATAACATAACATTGGTGTTTTCAGAATGTTATATTATAATAAATACAATTAATGTCGTTAACTTTTAAAGACTGGAGGCATTTTAATTTATTTACATTATAAAATCATTAGTGCGATTAGGCTGGAATATATAATAGTGTTTGGAATTAATTATACCCATACATAGGGATAATTTTGCATTCAAAAACGATTAGATAATTTCTACCTAAAAATCATTGCGAATAATCTAAAATAATTATATAATCTTTAATTAAATAAACAACAATGTTGAATATTCAAAAGATTTTGTTGAGTAAATCTTGACCTACATGCTTCCGTGACAAATGAAAGAGAAGGCCCGTACAGTGACGCTGGTAGCTTATTAGCGTGCAGAATAATTAAATTAACTGAGCAAAGTGGTTGGAAAAGTGAGGGACAGAAACATTTTAAGCACTCACTCCGTTCTCCTGGCTTAATATAATTACCATACACACTTTAAGACTGGATGGTTCTCAGTTTTAATTATACCGTGCTGAGCCTTGCGTACCAAGTTTCAACCTTTGGGCAGTAAATTCAGTACTACGTTCGGCGTGTTGAGATATTTGTCGATCGTGAAGGATGACGGCAGATTGATTTGAACTTATACCCTGTTTGATAATTTGATATTTTTGTTAGTTATCGCCAAAAGCCGTTTATGTATAGCTATTGAATATCCAGGTTCAGAATGCATAGCTATTGAATATCTTGGTTCAGAATGCATAGCTATTGAATATCTTGGTTCAGAATACATAATGGTTTAATGAAGAAAGAGATTACATCACGCGTTTTTTAATGGTTTAATGATTAATTTATGAAAATTATTTACAAAATAGATGAAATATTTTAGGGCTATATCAAGCAACTACGAATTATCCATGAATAGTACATATATGCAATAACTAAAATTTTGTATTCGCATTAATATTTCCAACATTTCGTATGACTATTACGTATTAAAATTTCTATTCGTATTTGTAGTTTTTTTATTCATATGTGTAATAAAATAAAATATGCACTTAATACAGCTTCTACATTTTCTAGTTGAAATTATACTTTAAAAAATCCTGATTTAAACCATAGGGAGGCTTGTTCGTGGATGTATCAGTTATTACAGCGAAGTGATTTGACGATTTGCTTTCCCAAATAAGTTTATAGAAACGATGGCAAGTGAATACTCCCAATATGTAATCTCCTGTGGTTGATTCGGCAAATGTATTCGTTGTTCCTTTCAATAATGCTGACCCTAATTTAAAGTTTCCTTTTTTATATAGATCCAGGGCCACTTTAAAAACCCGTTGCCACGAGATCGTTTTGACGTTTCCAAAACAAAATACGATTCCTCGAAACCACTCAGCCCCGGAGTTTGTAACAATACCCCTAAACTGTGATTTCCATTGTGAAAATTGATAGAAAACCCAAATCGATTACGTCCGTCCTACCCGCCCTTTATTATGGTGATTTCAGGAGTCTGAGACTTTGGACCTGAGATTTTCCATAAAGATTACTCGGACATTCTTTCCGGGGATCGGCAGGTAGAAACACTATCAGGTGTTTGGGCCCCTCCCCCTCCCCTGCCGCATTTCTGGCAGTTTTAAGCTCCTGTAGTCAGTCACTCTAGTCAGGTTCAAGACACCGCGTGGAGCGGCATTGCTAGTGGAAGTGGTTTGTGCCGGTGATTTTGGTGTTGTGTATGTGCATTTCTAGTCATGACTTTGTACGATCACGGATTAGCTCTTAAGTTATGGACGTACAGTCAGCTCATCTCGAGGCTTGAGTCTAACAATAATAAGGTATTTATGTTTACAGTATTTATTATTTCGAGGTAATTTTAATACGTTTGAGGTTATGTTTGATCTTCCTGGTTATCTTAGTCAACATAGAAGGATTGGTTATAGTGTGGTCACCGTGGCACGATGCATTTTAATTGTGCTTTGTGCTTTGTTAAACAAAGTTGTGTAGGCCTAATAAAATTGCGAACCATTTCCTCTTATTCTTACTTATCATCTTGGTATCGCGAGATCAAAGGTAAATTCTGTCATGGGCAAAGTGACACATACGCTTGCTACATAAGTAAATTAAGTGCGGCGATGTATTTGAACAAAAGTACATATTGCAGTACCTATGCCAAATATCTTATATTTCCATTGTTTGTCCTCATTGTTTTAATTTGCTAAATATTTAACTGCAGAAGTATGGTGCATCTGTAAAATTATATGTAATATTCTTTTAAAAGCGCGGTCAGTATGTACCCAATAACACGTTGATGCCGCACTGTTACACGACAGTCACTCAGGTGTTGCGATTTTGATCATATGCTATATTAACGGGGGCTTTATTTTAATTAAATTAACATAATAATAAATATTTTGTTTTGCAATCGTAATTGTCTTAAACATTTTTTGCTATGAGCAATTATTGTGTGAGTGGCCTATTGTGTCACGTATTTGCCCGCCCATGTTTCCATGAGCTTGAAGAACCTTGAAGAAAAAACCAATAAAAACAAATAATTTAACATTACCAGATACTGATATTTTATCGTACGCTTATGTATACTATATGCACCCTGTGTTAGTTTATTCTTTCAACGAGTGATTGGAATTTATTAAAAATTATAGAGACTTTTTAGCTATGTACAACGCTAAATAATCAGTTGTTATACATGTGGCTGTAGTATAAATAATTTTAAATTGAAAAGGCACATTCTGCTCGACTGGTTACTAACATTTCCACAGCACAGCCTGAGCCATCCATTATGGGAAAATGCTCTTTACTCAAAATACTATATTCACTGGAATATAGGCTGATAAAAAATTCAAAAATAACATAATGAACCTTTAAAACATTGCATAAAGACGTATTTAGATGGAATTTTACTTTAAAAATGTGGATTTTAATACATCCAACGTTTACCAAAACGGACTACGGGAACCCCACTAAAATCACGTTTACAAATGGCGGTTTTCCCCACCATGCGACAATGAAACAATTCACTTAACTCACTTTTATCTAAATTATTTCGAGATATTGACTTTCGACAGCCACCAATCATTCTTGTAATGATTAGTTCTTAATTTGTGCAAAAGGTTTTGGCCGCAATACAAAAATTGTTTTCTAATGTAAATATGGTGTTGTGACATATAATTATAGACTGGATTTTTACCGTGAACACAATGTTGAAATGTTGATTCGTTAAAAAGATATGCTCAAATAAGAATTTAGCTTAGCCCTACGCGCACATTCCGCACTTAGATTATTTTTTTTTATTACCATATTTCTCTTACATCTCCGGTTCTAAATTAGTTGCCTGATGTTATCTCTAGGTATTTAGTTATTTGACGGCTTTTATGTGAGCTATTGATCATTATAATCGGACGAATGATGGATGAGCAATAAGATTAAAAGCAACGTGAAAATTATTTTTTTTTCGAAATTTGTTTTTGTCAATGATTTATAACGCAAGCTAATTTGATCCGATTTCAACGATCAATAGCTCAAATGATAGCTGATAGTTTAACGGGAGTTTTAAAACCCATCCAATCTGCAGGCCATATTTGGGGCTTGAGATACAAGTCTTTAAATAATTATACAGTTAAAAAAAGTTGGTTAGAGTTTTAATGACAGATTTAAATGATTAAGAGCTTAAATGAAAGCCAAAACCATGACCAGTTCTTCTGTTTTTCTGCAACTAACATTTAGACATAATCATATGTTTCTTCTTTCTGGGTATCTTTCTTCTGCATGTAATCACTTTGGTTCATTTAGTCTCCCCCGACGCGACATTCATGAGCATTCCAGTTTTACTTCCTTGCAGGTAGAGAGCTGTAGACGAGAGAGCATTTTACTTCCAATGCCCAAAGTCACGAGAACCCGCGATTCTCCCCCCAGCGATCCTGTGTTTCAGAGAGCCTGTCAGACCCAGGCAGTAAAGATCGGTGTTTTCGCAGTTTATCCGTTTCCCCGCAGCCCCGGCCGCGCGGTCCGTCTGTCCGCCGTGTGAAGGTTATACAAGGTCATCGTCGCCGTACCCCCCTCCCCCTCCCCCCCCTCCACGAGCGCGTACTACGGCTACGAGCGCTACCGGCGAGCGGCACCACCGACCGCCTACACTCGGGTTCTTTTTACTTCGGGCTCGGCGCAGCTCTGAACTACTACGGTCACATCGAAATATAAAAACAATACTAGCTTAAAGGAGAATCGTTCTGATCATAGCAATGTTAAAATAATGGGGTAAAATTATTGTTTATTTTTTATTGCAGATGAAAATTTTATCAACAGGTTTGTAATTTGAAACTTTAAAAAAATTGTTAGTTTTCTTGGTGTAAGTGTAATTTTTTTAGTTTTTTTTTTAAATTTTGTCATGAAATGTTAGTGTTGACCAAATTTAAACGGAATTATTGTATTCAGCCAAAAGTACAGATACAATAACATGAAATTTCAGCATATCACTATATTTCACAATATCATGGGCATAAGCCTGTGAGTGGCGATAGATTAAAAAGAATGATCTAAACATAGTTTAAAATTAAATCTACGAAAATGTAAAATTATAATTCATCAGTAAGAATAATGAACGCAATAAAGAAAGTGTTTTAAACGCAGAGACTGTCGGTGTAAGCTGCGTATTTGTCTACATTCGACTACCCTATGGATAAATATAAAACATCTGGGTCTAATCAAAACTTTCGAGTATAAGTCTACGGGTTATTTAGATTTTCTAATAGAGAGGCTGCAAACCATCTCAGCTGTTTTCAGGTATCTTACACACCTTATCAGAAGTTACACAACGCCCCAGTCATCTCTGTTTCAATTGCCTTCCGCCCATGATTTTTCAGCAACGAGCCCCATCAAACACCAAGTGTCCAGAACTCCCCTGTAGCCCCGACCCGCGACGGCCGGTGACGTCACCAACGAGTTCTGCGTAGTGATAAATGCGGTTCGCCGAAGTCCGCGGCAGCCCGGCCCGGGGAGCACGTGCGACGTGCCAGCACTACGTGGCCAGCGGCTACGCGATACGCGACAAAGCTGCGCCGCGCCGTACGTGAACCTACTGCTCATAGCGCACGTGCTACGGCCCCACGACTGTTTGAGGTGCACGCGTTGACGGTGTAATGCTTGGAATGAAAATTAAGAATAGATAAATAATTAATAGGGATTTTACTTATAAAAATATAATTAATTTTAAGGCCTACTTAAGATTGATTAAAAATTTTATTCCTTTCAGAAAACGCTTTTGCATGAAGAATGTCTTGAGTAGATTTTTTTCCGTGGAAGATAAATTGGTGATTTTGGCAAAAGAAGATTGCGAGGTTTTAATTTGTACGAATATTGTAATCTTAAACTTCCTAAACTCTAGTAGGTATCCACTATATACTTTTTATTACATAAAATAATAGATCACTGTGCATAAGATTTATTGTTGATTACCGTATAAATGCAATTGAATTTAATTCTAACGGATTCAGTGCTTAATTATCCTCGAGAAATCAAACAGAATATAACAACAACATATAGAACGCAACGTGACGGCCGTTAAGAGTAAATGGTGGGTACCAGTGTAAAGGTTGCATTAGTTGGCTCGGGAGTTGGGTGTTTTTGAAATGCCACGAGCAGTGTGGCCGCGGGAGCGAACGTTTTTGTTGGTACGAAGTTGGCAGCGGCCGCGTCAATGGTCCAGTTGGACGCCAACTTTACAGAGCATTACATAGTTGGCACCCCGGTCCCGACTTTTGGTTTCTGCCCCCCTCCTCCCCGCGTTCGAGTGCCAAACCATTTGTCTCCGTCGAAAACTTCAAAGTTGACCGCTGCACTGTCGGGTTTACTAATCGTCTTTTTATTTTGGCCGGGGGAGGCATAAAGGAATCATAAATAAGGATGTAGTAAGCGGTGAGGTATTTTGATTCTGTATCTCAGTTTCCACGTTGGACGCTCGCCAAAGTATGCAGGTGATTATAGTTTAATATGATATTTTTTATAACCGGCGTGTACTACGATGTTAGATTGATTTCATTACCTAGATAGGACGTTCTAGTTGTCATAACATAAAACATAACATGTTTTAGGACTACAATAAAGATACATTAATTTGTAAATCCTGCATGTTTGTAATCTTTTTAGCTTTATTGTTTTCTATGCAGTCTGAGGTTGGTGTATAAAGTGATTTTTATTTCGTCTATGGTTACAGTAAATCACAGGTGGCTATAACAAAGTAAAACAATCGGATGACCAATTTAATTGATTTGCAACAAATAACTGTTTTTACATATTGAAGTGCAATTATTACAATTTTACATATTCCTTTGGTTGCTTAAAGTAACCTGACCGTTCTATAAGATATAATTACGATGATAAACCGAGTTAATTTTACCTAGTTAATAGTACCTTTTTAAGAACGTGATTAGTACGCAGTTGTCATTTACAACGACGTGCATACGCCCACTGAATATTTTATCCTTGTACAACAACCTACTACCGCTCTCAATCAATCTACTTAGGCTTTAAGATCTACCTTACCCAGCCAAATCGAAACAATTCCTATCTCGCAATCTATATAGGCGACATGTAAGACCACCTGTTCGCACGACCTCGCCACCTAGCAAGTCTGGCCTCCAAACACGTTCGGGCTGTTGAAGGGCTCGACGAAATGTTCGATCGTGAATGGATTCCTTTTCCAAAATAGCCAACGCGCACGCAATGTTGGAGGCTGTAGCTCGTCGCTTCCCCGGCCCTGAGCCAGCCGGTATCTGGTACTCCAGGTGCTGTAGTATACCCTTGACCGCTGCCCTCGCTGCACATGGGGAGAAAGGCCGTCGTCTCCTGTAGCTGTAGCTCCTGTCCTGTAGCTGTGGCTGTAGTTCGTCTCCTGTAGCTGTAGCTCCTGTCCTGTAGCTGTAGGCTGTAGCTCGTCGCGTCCCCGGCCCTGAGCCAGCCGGTATCTGGTACTCCAGGTGCTGTAGTACCCTTGACCGCTGCCCTCGCTGCACATGGGGAGAAAGGCCCTCGTCTCCTGTAGCTGTAGCTCCTGTCCTGTAGCTGTGGCTGTAGTTCGTCTCCTGTAGCTGTAGCTCCTGTCCTGTAGCTGTAGGCTGTAGCTCGTCGCGTCCCCGGCCCTGAGCCAGCCGGTATCTGGTACTCCAGGTGCTGTAGTACCCTTGACCGCTGCCCTCGCTGCACATGGGGAGAAAGGCCCTCGTCTCCTGTAGCTGTAGCTCCTGTCCTGTAGCTGTGGCTGTAGTTCGTCTCCTGTAGCTGTAGCTCCTGTCCTGTAGCTGTAGGCTGTAGCTCGTCGCGTCCCCGGCCCTGAGCCAGCCGGTATCTGGCACTCCAGGTGCTGTAGTACCCTTGACCGCTGCCCTCGCTGCACATGGGGAGAAAGGCCCTCGTCTCCTCCGACCTCTGAATCGATAACTCCGAACATCGATGAATCGACCGGAACGCCGGCCGGCCAGAAATAGCAGTGAAAGCGGCCAATTAGTTTGGCTCGGGCTATTTGTGGAACTTGTTTGAATAAAGCGTCACCCGAGCGGTTATGTAAACGCGAGTCGGTTGCAGTTGTACAGCTTTGTCGAAGGGGGGTTTGCGGGAGAACTTTATTTGGACGGTTCGCTTAACTGTTAAGGAAATGGTGTGAAAACGGAAACGTATTAATTGCTAGAGGTTGCGTGGGAGGTTCTGGGTTTGTTAGTTGATATTATTTAGAGGGTTTGTCTAAGTTAAAATTCATTTTTAACGCTATTACAACATTTTATAAAGTTGGAAGCAATGTCAATTTACAATAATCTTGACTGAGATCCATCATGAAAAAAACTTTAGTAAACTAAAGTTAAAAGTAAGATAACCTACTTTATCCTAGTTTTCGCCTCTATAAGATACATATTGAATTTCCCCCAATTTATTACTGCATTACAATATTTTTCACAATGGTCTATTGATTCACTGACACTGTAAAAGGCATTGCAGTAGCTATCAAAAATTCTTTTAACTTATATTTTAATGGTGTCAAATTCTTCTCATATAAGTTACCTATATTATAAGAGATTGTAAATTATTCAGAAATTTAGCTTCAGATTCAGACGGCAAGTGTTGAAAAAATATTTAGTCTATGTTGCGTTGGACTGATGTTATGATTAAATCAAGTGTTATAATTATGTATATCTCTTCCTTTTGTTGATCTCTACATTTAAAACATGGGAAAATTTCATTTGCTAAAATGTAAACTGAAGAAAGAGTTAATAAATCCATCCTTTTGACTATGTCTCTAGAAGACTGCGGGTTTGTTTCAATTTATATATAATTCTTAAGGCTTTCTTCTGCAGAAAGGATAATCTTATTAATTCATTTTCTGCACTTCTGTCCCATATTATGATTACATACGGAAAGCGAGTAAATATTCGTCCATAATATGTTATCATTACGATTTTTACATCACAGTATTTTGATCAGTTTCTGAGGGTATCTTAATAAAGATACCTTGGAACGAAAATTAATAATGCGATACTTCCAGGTTAGTCCTCTATCAAGATGTACCCCAAGGTATTTTATATTGACAACTTCCTGAATTGTGTGTTATTTCCTATCATTATAGTTGGTCTATGCTGAAATGTTGGACCCATATTAAAATTTAAACACTTAGTTTTTTCTAGAACTTTTAAATTTATGACAGAAAATAACTGAATAATAATATAACAAAAAGTGTAATAAATAAAAGGCAAATGTAAATATGACTCCTCGTAATTGAAGTTAGACGATGGGTTCGCGCATATTCCAGCATGCACATGAGCAATAACTAAACTCACAACGGTGTAGTCTTAACAATCCGAAATTATAATAATTTCGGAACTGGCTCTGGTCCTAATAGTAATGGGACCGGATCCATCCCGGATAGACATTAAACTAATATTTCGGATTACGCGGAAATTGTTGCGAAATTAGATATTATTATTGTGCAAGTCAATATCTTTTATGTTACTGTCATACTTTACCGAAGATCGGTAAATGTTCGCGATTGATCTTTAACGTCCGTTTGCTTACCACGCAAAATACATTCGCAAGAGTTCTCGTCATATATACTTATGCACGGCAGCTAAATATGTGCGAGCGTCTTTCGCAAAGTAAAGCCGTTTCATGTACTTGGCAAAGTTTCACGCGCCTTTAGCCTGCGATCGGATAAAGCCAAATCGCTTTTCGGATTAAGTGCACTTTCGGATTATCGAATTTTGGATCAAAGGTACTCCACCTGTGTTTTTAATGTAGCCTATATCGAAAAAGGCGTCAGGTTTGCTCCGAGATCGATCAGTCTGAAAAGTAAATCCGACGTAAACCTTCCTTTCTACTATGGTTCAGTATAACCAATTTGGGTCTGAAATTAAATAAGAGGTAAAGTTAGTGGCTTTTCATTTCCAATTATATACATATACAGTAGGTCCAAAATCTTTGACGATGTTATGTAGTGCGTTATACTAATTTGTGTTTTATAAAAAAATACGTTGAGTTTTATTGTAAAAACTAGAGGCCAGTATCACCGTAATATTTAAGAGTTTTATTCTTGGAATTTATTTTTGCACAAAGAAAGGGGTCAGTGAGACATTAACCTGGTTTCCAAGAAACATGCCTCTCTTTTTTTGCCAGTTATCGATAGAACGAGTTTTTTTAAGGTTAATTTTTTCTGATGTTTTCATGTTATCCAATAGTTTTATCAGATTACTATGTTTATATGATCGAGTATTAGTAGAATAAACCGCATTAGATTTTGTGTGTCAAACATAAATTTTGTTATCAGTTTTGTTATTCGTTGTTAGCGTATGTTTAGCTACAGCCGCTGATATCAGTTCAGTATTGATGTTTAATTCTGTACCAGTAATTGGTTCCCCAAAAATTAGTGTCGCACTATTTTAAGCTACTTTGAGATTTTGAAGTTCGTGTTTGTGTTTTTATACCATAGGAAGCCTTATTGAGACCAACGATCACATTTGTGACATGGTTTCATTACTTGGCTCAGTTTTAAGGCATTTGGATCCCTTCTTATCGAATAATACTGCTTGTCATATATGACAAGCAGTCTTAGACATTTTTGACCAGTTTCGGAACTCGACAAAGTGATCAATGCTTTTTCAACTCGCGTAAAACGTTTTCCCATACAAAAACTGCAGACGGACCCGGTTTTTGACCCGGGCAGGAAACAATCCTGTCCCGTTTTCGGCAGTTCGTTTACCTGCCAGTTCAGCTGACACGCGTTATGTGACACCTGGACCATCACTGCGCATGCACTTCGCCATTCAACGAAACCTGACACCTGCCTGACCTATCAGCGCTTTCATTGACAATGGCGACATTCTTGCATATCAATAGGGTCGCTGGGTCTGCATTTAGTTAATTGTCTCAGGAAAGTAAAAAGAAAGTAGTGTGTGCAATATTTAAAAACCACCCAGTAGGGGTTCATTTACTTTCTGAAACGTATGGGTTGCTTTAAATGCACATCTCTTATGTAGTTGTTGGAATATGAAAGACGACTCGGACGACTCAGTGAAATTTCTCCGTCAGCCTAAGTTGAATAGCGAATGGTATCGAAAGTGGACAGAAAACATGCGCTGCTAAACAAGAGTCGTGTCGTTGGTTGTCTCAAAGCACGCCAGAACACCAGCTGCGCTGTCTTGTGATTCATGATCTATCACCTCCGTGCAGCGTTGGAACTTTGCTCTCCGACTTCCTAGCGACTGGGACTGGAAATTATCCAGTACCTCAACCCTTTGGTTATGTCCCAACGCACGCCATGCTTTTCCGTGATCCGTTTCTATAATAGTTATACCTTACATTTACAAGCAAAAATAAATAAAAAAGGTGTTTTTTTATTTTTCGATTTGACTTATCGGTCTAAGTCATGTGAAGTATTAAATATACTATTTTAAATTTATAAATACAATACCGCATTATTGTTATTATTGACTAGCGGTTCTACACTGTATAGTCATACAGTATCAGAATTCATGGTCATGCTATAGCTAGCATTTAGGTCTGTTATTTACCGTTTATTGAAGACGAATGATTAAAAAATGTTTTACTCCAACTAATGTCAGCATTTACACTATAAAATAGTTAATAAAACCGTTTATTAAAATAATCAAGTTTGTTTTCACTTTGGCTTCATTCTAATTTAAAGCCCAACAGTTTATGTATTATGTAATTAAAAACCCATATTATGTAATTTAAAGCCCATAGAGCATGTGTATTCTCAATAAAAATCTATTTCAAGACTAAGCCCGCTTTAACGTAATATTTAATGGAACAATAACGTTCTTAAATATACTATTAATATTAATATTTCACATAAAATTTATTCAGTGTAAATTAAAATTAACCACTTTAAATTTGGAAGTTAGTTAAGTTTTATAATGAACAAGTTTGTCGCTAAATATTTTATAAAATATTTGAGAATGTAATGCGGGCTTTAATTTAAATTAATTTCCCACGACTCTTTATACGATTTTTGGGCTAATTTTCTTTCAATCCGGCCATTTAAGTTTAATTCATTGATTTTTTTCATATTTTGCTTAATATTGCACTATCTAAAATAGTCCAAGACACTCGAAACTGCAAACCACCAACTCGTCGTCCCCTCCAATGATTTCCCTGTCGGAGCATCGAATCAATCAATAGTCGGTATTTGCCAAGTCGGGCCACTCAGATTGGCAGACTTGCTTTAAACAGCAGTCCCATCAATGGAGCAGTCTGCCAACATGCGGCGAGATGGGGATGACGTCAGCAGGTTAGGCAACTAAACACCAGCTGATATGTGTCGGCCAGCCGTGACATGTATTGTCATCGCCGCCCCCGCTCGCAGGAAATAACCTCTTCTTGGAAAATAAACTCGAGTCGTTGGCCAGCAGCAAGCACAATGTTGTGTATGCAAGTAAGCTTACTGATTTACTCTGAAGTAATAAGTAGGAAGGATATGGAGTAAGGAATGCTTGCTTATCTTGGTGTTAGGTGTAATTAAATTCTTGGCATTGTTTTCATGAAACTATTTTTGTGAAGCTGTTTGTTGCTATATTAAAATTACATAATCACATCAGTTTGATAGTTCGTGTTTACAAACAGTTTGTTTTCTGCGCTTCAACATTCGCCTGGTTTTCACTTGATCTTATGTCATGCTCTTGAGCATGTTTGTATGTACAGTACTGTATTTATGCTTGCAAAAATCTACTAGAACGGCTCCAAGGATTTCCTTAAAACGTTGGATAACGTTATTCTTAACTCAAAAACGTGTTCAAAGTTAAGTCATCGTAGAATTGTGAATTTAAAATAAAGCTATTAAAGTTTGTCAAGGTGCTTTTTATGGGTTGATACACTGGCATCGAAATGACAACGAAAGAAAACTTAAGAAATTTAAGGAAATTTAAAGAAATTTAAGGAAACTAAATACAGAGCTAGTCGTCTTTTATAATAGAAAAACAGAAAATAACTGACGACGTAGAGTAAAACAGGAAGGAATAATGGAGCTCCCGAGTAAGCTTGGTCTACAACGTACTTCCCCATAAAAGCAATAAAACAGATTCTTTTAACGGTTATAGCGATGTTCTCTTGGATTATCTCCTCGAGTGACAATATAAAAATGAGTTCTTTTATTACCTAACTCCACCACAACTCGACCTTTAGCGAGCGATCGTCCGCGGAATATCAAGCATCCTATCTAATCCTCCTTCCTTGAAACAACCTCACCAAACAGGCTAATTAAGGCAAGTTTAACTTACACGAACGTTTCCGCTTTTCCGTGTACGGCTTTACGGTGCCGCACAAGACCTTGGGGTGCCTAATGTGGCCTAATGCCACCATATCTGGCTGACAAAGACAATTAAAATCCGCGCGGAGTACGGAGGATTGTGGAACTGTGGATTGCTACAGAGGAATGTGAGCATCGACCTTGCGCGCAGGTGGAGACGCTAGTTCAAGGTCGTTGATAACAGCCAGACGGTTACTTTACCCGTTAGTCATGACTTCATGACTTTTATTGTTGCATTAGATGTGGCAGGCATGAACGGTTACTTAGCCTTCTATGGTCATGTCATGATGCGCGTTGCGATCGGTTGCTGCAGTCAGCTACTTGTTTGATTATGGGTAAAATCTATTAGCAGTTTTACTCATTTTATCTTGATCGCTTAAGAACGTCTTAAAATGATTAATTATGTGTTTACAAAATTCCTGTACAAATTTTGAACAGTACGAAACCGTTCGTAGGATTAAAACTCAATCTGCTGCGGCAATATTTTGAAGACTAACAATCATAAAGACATAGGTCTATATTCTTCAAAAGCGTTCCGTTATTTACAACTATGGCATTAATTATAATGCAACCTTTGGTGAAAGTCCGATTCTTGAGCCATTTGCAGATGTCACTGAACTATTGATTCCAATCCCCAGTAAGTGGAAGCAGGAGTTAAGACCACTCTTACACCTACATGCAATACAGGTTTTTCAATTAATATAGATGCAAACAGCACGGATGTGTCCGCCGATGGAAAATTCCCCGTCTAAATATAGCCTTGCCGTCCGTTATCATACTGGGTGCCGAGCTGTTATCAGTCATCATGTGACCTTGAACCCCTCGCCTGACTGTGGTGCACAGCCCTGTATTGTCATCTCTACCACCATAGGTTATTTTTCCCGGTGGTACCCTCCAGCCAACCAGCTGAGTCAAGAATAATACTGTGTAACCAGTTATCGTCTGAAAACGCATCGGTCGGTCCTGCATAATATATGGTAAACTTTCAGACGTTGACTGACATTTAGATGAATGCTAGGGTATATTTTTCTTTGTGTATACGTCAGAAAATTAGTGGCTTGCCCTTAATTTTATTGTATTGTAAGCACTATAAATCTGTACCGAAATCAATATCCTTGTGATTGATCAATGGGATGTTTAATTCTAATTCTACGGGTTTAGAAAGAAAATCTCCTACTGTAATTTGTACTGCGGCCCCTAGTCAGATTTTTGTGAACTCTGAATTTGTTTTGTTCTATCACAAGTTAATAATATATTAACAAATTTATTATTTTGAATATATATTTTTATGTTAGTTATTAAGATTTAAGTGCTTTCCGGACTTATCATTGAAATCTTTTTTCCAGGTAAACTTGGCGGCATATTGCTTCAACGAAAGTAAGTTATTTAATGTTAAGGTTTCGTAATGACCGAACTTACTGCATTGCGTATGACTTCAGGCATGCACTACAATGGGTGCACGTAATATAAATTGTGTTCGTGGCTGCATAATTTCATTATATCGAGCATAACAACCATAACTCTCCTATTGTTTTCTTACAAAACAGCCGTATGTGTGACTCAGAAAGAGTCATTGCTCTTAACATATCCTCACTGAGACACTTTTAATTTTATTGACATGTTTTGTAAAAAGCCTCGAAGTTCAATCAAAAGATTAATATTAGAATTATATTTTAAATGGACTTCCTTCTTTTGTTAGTACAGTATGTTCATATTTTTAACGATTGTGGCCACGATGACGTGGCCTCAATATTCAATTGAGGACTTTTTATAGTCAGATAATCTTTATTTTGTGCTTATCATAATTTAAACACTAATCAAATAGCTAAGACTGTAATTGAATAAAATTAGGTCTATTTCAACCAGATGTGTTACTTTTAAATTGTTCAATCGTACACCGTGACGCATATTCGACCTTCTCGTATAGCTTGTGAATCAGGCCCCAAGTTAAATGAACTCAGTTGTATAGGTCGATCCCCAATACTGAAAAAAACATTAGTTCCATGGGCGGACTGGGCCAAGGTACTTGACTCGCGCTATATCGAGCACGTGATACGCAATTGCGGGTATAGTACGACTAGACAGAGCACGCGCGAGACACGCAAGTGCGGGTATAGTACGACTAGACAGAGCACGCGCGAGACACGCAAGTGCGGGTATAGTACGACTAGACAGAGCACGCGCGAGACACGCAAGTGCGGGTATAGTACGACTAGACAGAGCACGCACGAGACACGCAAGTGCGGGTACAGTACGACTAGACAGAGCACGCACGACACGCGCAAGTGCGGGTATAGTACGACTAGACAGAAATAGTCTCTGTCGCCGCCGTGCTAGACTCGGCCTACAGCCAACATACCTGTGGCGTGCGTTTGTTGACCCTAGAAACTGGGCTGTATAGACGAGGAAATAGTTTTACAATCTAATTTCAAATGCAGTAGCTATTTGATGGAAATGTCCTTCGTGTGAATACTGAGTTTCTTCTCAAAATTATATTTATCAATTTTTTTTAGTAGATGGTAATTAATTACGTTTGAGAATGATTGGTTAATTATGTGAGATGACGGGCAATGACTATGTTGCGAATATGATGTACAAACAGTAACAATGCTTGTTGACTGGGCCGTATGTATGATTAAAATTAATTGTTGGATACTCAAAATGCATATGTTACATTAATTAACAGACATTTTATTAAAATTAAATTGTAAATTGTAAACAAAATTTAACTGCAAACGAGAATAATTTATAGACAATCATGTAACGTAATTTTTTGAGTTTAGATCGAAATATTACTTAATATAAAGGTTTGTTGGATAAGAAATCTTCCTAAATCCGGGTCCAAGGCGGGACCATTAATACTCATCTAAAATTTATTTACAGCGGCGCGATGGCTCAACGTAAGCTGGCCCGCAGGGTGGTTGGATGTGCAATTGTAATGTAACGTTTTTACATAATCTCTGTTTTTTTAGAGTCATTTTAAAAATCGACATTATTCATACAATAATACAATTTTAGTTTACAGTATTGTAAATTGATATTTGTATTATAACCTAATATGGTTGGCATATAAAATGTAATCTCTATCCAACAATCCAATCTAAAGCTATTGAAGCATATTTTCAGTTTGCTGATCTTAAATCATTATTTTTTTTTTTTAATATCGCTACACACAAAACAAAACTATATAATGTGTCGTTTCTTTGAACTCTGAGTATTAAATTACTACTCACATTTCATCCCTGGCGGGTTTTCAATACTGAACACAAGAGCATATCGTAGACTAAGAATTTGTAATACAATACAGCAAGATTTGAGTATGATAAAATTAAACGTTTTCCAAGGGAAATCCAAACGAAACTGTAACTAGGGTATACAAATTTATAGCAATTTATTAGCAATATTTAATCAACCAGGAAAAACTCTTTCTTGCACCTTGACTTGACCTTCATTATCAGCAGTGGACGAAGAGTCGTCCGTGCAGCTTTTACACAGCAGGGGTCGACAGGAGTGGGGGTAGATAGTAGACGTGACCCCTGTACGCGGGGGGGGGGGGAGGGGAGGGTGGTTTGCTCTCCCGGGCGCCAGGGGGAGGGTCGCTAAGCAACCATTCAATACGCCGCCGTGACCTTGACCTTATGGTCGATACACTATTACTTCCGGTTCCTGAATGAGCAGTTGCGGAAACGGAAGCAGTCATGCCACTACCCTCCTGGGGTGCCAGGGGGATGTTTGCATGGGAAGGGTTTTCAGTGCTAATGTAGGGCTAGGGTGTTCTGCAATAGTGGACTATGAAATACCATTAGTGTTCCCTGAGTTTTTCCATTGAGTATACAATAACTCAATACGTTCAATTCAATGGTCACACCATCGATCACGCACAAATAGATGAAGCGTGGCTATCTTAATAGCATTGCAGCGTTTGAGGCCGAGGCCGCCATATTGTCTTGGATAGGAACACAAATCTGCACTCACAACTGCGTTAATGTGATCGATGGATCATAACATCCTCCTAGGTTATACAAATATAACCATTCTCCTTGTCCCTTGTCTAGGTTGTAAATGGTAGGCCTAAAAGCTGACCTATTGACTCTTGGTTTCATATTGATACATATAAAAATTTTTTATTAAAAATTGACGTCCCTTTTTCACTGTAAATTGCTGTAAAACAAAGACTACTATTTACAAAATTTTGTTATTGTTATATACACTATTTTCCTTTAGGTTTTATTACGGACCATCGGCATTATCCTGAAAAGCCGTTTGTTAACTTTTTTACCTCATACATTTGTTAATGCTAGTGCGTGTAGGCCTAATGCTCATAAAATACACATCAAAATAAATTTCCCATAGGCCTATTGAATTCGACTGTATAAGCATAACACTGAAAATATAAAGCAAACTATTCCAAATTAATTAACGATCCTTAATTATTTTATTTTAACTGTTTTAACTATTGACCAGTAGTTGTTGTACCTCCAGTTATTTCAGTACCGTGTCTGTTTAAAATATAATATTAATATTCTGAAGTTATAAACTTGTAAAAACTTTTTAGAAATTTGAATTGAACAGGCCATCTTCTCTTAAAATAATTATGACGCAATGTTTTACTTTTTTTAATTTTTTGTCTCGAACCGTTAAACCCCCTTTACCACCAACAAAATTCTGCCCGTGTCAATTTATTGAAAATTCACCGACCGCTATAAAAGGGTTATAGCAATTCAAGAATCGCATTGGAGATAAAGCCTATACCACCATTGACGACGTCCGCGATGTGTCGCTGGTGATAAGGCTTATCATCGTTATCACGCGTGTCCGTCCTGTGATAACTTGGTGCCCGTACTCTGTTACACCATCACCATTATTCACCATATACCATGGACAAAAGTACACCATGCAAACCGTACACTGCAGCTCTAGGTTTGGAAAGCGTCGGGATAAAACGATTTGTGGTTTTGATTTTTTGTGTGAAGCTTTAGAAAGAGATTTCTTTTTATCTCTTTATTTCTATCAAATTAACGACTAACGTCTAACGTCTGTTTCTTATTTACATAATTATTATTTCTTAATTTTTCGTAACATTTCAGTTTCTATTGATGTTAAATAGGGCAATTAACGGTCATTCCATTAAAAAAGTCGGTTCCCAACTTATAAATTTTGCATCGAAAAAATTTTGTTAATATCAAAACCATCTTATTCCTTGAACATGCAGTGCTACCCTTGTGGCACAGGGCACAAGCAGTGCTACACTAACTTTGCATGCAGTGTTTGTACTAGGTTAATTATGCAGTTATGGCAACGTGCACTGGAGATTTGAAACGGTTCGTTAATTTTTAGCCCCCCCCCAAAAAAAAAGAAATATAAATTTGGGATTCTGGAGATATTCATTGTTTGGCATAAGAAAGTAAAATTTACAATGCTTTGCTTCAATCGAAAATTTGTGCAACTCCGCCTGTCTGCCAAAATACATACATATGCAAGATTATACCACGGTTTATGAGGCAATAAATAATCGTCATATATAACAATCAATCACATAATAAATTAAAACATAAAATTCAAATTTAACAATATAAAGTTTCAATGAGAATACAAAACGAGTCTGCATCGGCCGGGTATCGAACCCGGGCCGCCCGCGTGGCAGGCGAGCATTCTACCACTGAACCACCGATGCGGTAGGTGTGATGACCAGCATTCCAAAACCTGGTCGGACCTTTTCATGATACGTGTAGCAACTGATCAGAACGAAACGAATTTTTATTAAATAAATTATTCAAATTAGAAACTAATGAACTGTTTGTTTGTCCAAGAGTGTAAAAACAGTTATGTAGAGAATAGTAATTCATCCAGGTTTTGAACTATTCTCTATTTATTAGGTATGTAGGCCTACTGTTTGTGCGATGTTTTTATTAATTTAATTTACCCTGGTTACTGAAATCTCCATTTGTCCATGAACTTAGCCTGTTTGGTTATCGTTATCAAAAGTGCTTACATACTGAAATTTAATTTCGTAACAAGACAGTATTTTAAGATTTTCGCATTTCGTAAAATTGAATAAAATTAATATATGAAAGCATTTTTACGAATAAATTAAGACGTTTATAGTGGCGTGAGGTACAAATGATAATACAATTAACTGTACCAAACAAATTAATAATGCGCTTTTTAAACAAAAGGGAAAAAATTAATATAAAAAATTACTGTACTTACTTGGAATAGGTACAGTGTTCTTTAAAAGAGGGTGTAATTTTAATTTTACTTTAGAATCTGTGATAATAGTACGCATTTACGGCCAAATAAACAACAGACTTACCTTCCCCAAACGACAAAAAAAATTATCATCCGATTAAAAGAACTAGCTTATAAATAAAAGTAATTTAAAATTCAACGCGTTTCAAGATATTCAAATTTAACATTAGTGTGTTGTGTGCCTTTTATGGATAGAATGACTCACTTCCCTTACAACGCACAATCGAATAACATGTTTTTGTACTAGATCCGTCTGTTTAATGCGTGCACACTGCTTGGTACATGCTACCAAGCGTGAACCAGTTGGCTACATGCTATGACCCCTCCCTAGTAGACGTCAGTTGACTTCATGCTACACGACCCCTAGATATGTCACGTAGCATGTAGTCAACTGACGACCGCTAGAGAGGGGTCATGTAACATGTAGTCAACTGACAACTGACGTCTACTCCCTAGTTACATGACCCCTCTCTAGCGGTCGTCAATTGACTACATGCTCCGTGACCCCTTCCTAGTAGGCGTTAGTTGACTAGCTACATGACCCCTCCCTAGTAGGCGTCAGTTGGCTACATGCCACATGACCCCTCTCTAGCAGTCGTCAGTTGACTACATGCTACATGACCTCTCCCTAGTAGACACTGTTGACTGCATGCTACATGACATCTCCGTAGTAGACACAGTTGACTACTGCTACATGACCCCTCTCTAGCAGTCGTCACAGTTGACTACATGCTACGTGACCCCTTCCTAGCAGTCGTCAGTTGACTACATGCTACATAACCTCTCCCTAGTAGACACAGTTGACTACTGCTACATGACCAATCTCTAGCAGTCATCAGTTGACTACATGCTACATGACCTCTCCCTAGTAGACACTGTTGACTGCATGCTACATGACATCTCCGTAGTAGACACAGTTGACTACATGCTACGTGACCCCTTCCTAGCAGTCGTCAGTTGACTACATGCTACATAACCTCTCCCTAGTAGACACAGTTGACTACTGCTACATGACCAATCTCTAGCAGTCATCAGTTGACTACATGCTACATGACCTCTCCCTAGTAGACACTGTTGACTGCATGCTACATGACATCTCCGTAGTAGACACAGTTGACTACTGCTACATGACCCCTCTCTAGCAGTCGTCACAGTTGACTACATGCTAGTGACCCCTTCCTAGTAGGCGTTAGTTGACTAGCTACATGACCCCTTCCTAGTAGGCGTCAGTTGACGACATGCTACATGACCCCTCTACAGTCTACAGTAGTCGTCAGTTGACTACTGCTACATGACCCTCTCTAGCAGTCGTCAGTTGGACAGTTTGACCCGGAGATCTCGTAGACAGAGCCACGCCCTCTAGCTAACGACCGCGGCGACGAGGTGCGAACCGACAGTTTACGGTGCTATTTTCGCTCCCAGACATCCGCTTGTTTTATTCATGTTCGCAACATTTCGCGCCGGGTCGTTGTCTCTGATCAGCGGTTGTTGGTTACGTATGACTGTGTGCGATTTCTTCTCGCCTAGTGGTTGGTACGCCACCTCACAAATTCATATATACAGGGTGTCCGGAAAGTATGTTAAAATATTTTAGTATATCATAGTACAGGTAAAAATATGAAAAAGTTCATATAAACATAGGTCCAAAAGTGCTTAGTTTTCCGTCTGTGTGTATGTTTGTGATTTTTACATGTTTAATCATATCTCACGAACCTCTTAACGTATAATCTTCAAACTTGGTATATGGATGACCACTATTAAGACCTATTTCTGTAAGAAGAATAAAATTTCTACCTTTTACCATTTCAAAATGGCGACTGTTTTATTGTTTTCAAAGCTAAATATCTTAAAACCACAAATTTTAGAAAAATTACTCAAGAGACAAAAAAGTTGCGAAATTTAATATTATGAACGCTGATCTTAAGATTATTATGATCGGACTACTAATAACGGAGAAATTTTAAATTTTCCAAATAAAAACTTACAAATTTTTGACAGTATGTCCTAAAGGACCATGTTTTTATTCATAAAAGTTAAAATTTCTCCGTTATTAGTCGTCCGATCATCATAATCTTAAGATCAGCGTTAATAATATTATATTTCACAACTTTTTTGTCTCTAGTGTAATTTTTCTAAAATTTGCGGTTTTTAAGATATTTAGCTCTGAAAGCAAAAAAACAGTCGCCATTTTGAAATAGTACAAAGTAGACATTTGATACTTCTTAGAAAAACAGGTCTTAATAATGGCCAGCCATCTACTAAGTTTGAAGTTTATACGTTTAGAGGTTCGTGAGATATGATTAAATATGTAAAAATCACAAACAGACGTGCACACAGACGGAAAAAGAAGCACTTTTGGACCCATGTTTATTTGAACTTTTTTTCTTATTTTTACCTGTACTATCATATACTAAAATATTTTACCATAATTTCCGGACACCCTAGATTTTTTTAAAATTTTCTTTTATCATTCTGATATGTTGGAAGTGAGATGCAGGCTCAAAGCTGTAATAATAATTTATTAGTCAAGGTAGGTTTTGACATTAAAAATGTCAAAAAAATATTGTATCAATTTCAAACAAAGAAAGGTATAATAAGGATGTATTCATTATATTTAATATTTATTACTAATGGTTACGCCCGAGTATCGTAAGAGCCATAAATCATAAAAAACAGACAGATGACAGGCAGGCATTCTAATTTCAAACAGAACAATCATTATGTCAATATAATTATTTTAGATTATAAAAATAAATTCAAACACAGTTATTTTCGGACTATAGTATTCTAATCAGGTCTCTTTCGGTAGTATTAGACTATCAATACTACCTATAATACTTTTTACCTATTGGACTATCAATATAAAGCTATATACTTTTTGGGTGTTGCTAGCCAAATGAATTGCGTTCAAGAGATTGAGAGGATTAATTCCCAGCATGCCCCCAAAAATTTGATGGTTGAACCACTTTCCTAGCGTTTAAGGAACTCCAGTAAAATGCTACTGGCGAAGACACAAAAAAAATTTACGTTACGTTTAGACTTGTTATCAGGGAGAGGGCAAGCATCTTATCGGTTAACGGAAGCTTTACAGATACTGTGTTTGTTTCCTGTCGAGTGCTTTGACTTTAGAAAAAACCTTATCAATTGCGAGTGATAACAATATAATGCAAGCCTTGGGTCACGTACTCTAATAAAAATTTTAAACGATAAAAAGTCCAGTTTTCTGATTTTTTATCAGGCCTACCTATCGAAATTACAGTTGTTTGTATCTTCAGAAATATTACCTTTCCCTCCTGCACTTGCACCTGCCAAGCAGTTGAGAGTAATCGTTTTCATTTTGAATCACTTCAGGATCACGCGGTTTTCGAGTGCTTGTGGCGTGATCGCATTTTTAATCGATCGCACTCGAGGTGGTCACAACAACTCGAGTTGTTATCAGTTTATGCAACGAGCTGTACACTCTAGGCGTACGCGCTGAAGTGATAACGTCACACCGTCACACTAGAGGGTGACTTGGTGAGTGGTATTCAGTATTGGTTCGCGGGTTTTTATTGGCATATCGGCTGGCAATTTAATTCGACTGCTAGTTTAATTCTTATGATTATGTCATGTTTGATTACTGTTTTACTATAATATAAGCATTTCGTTCGTTTTTATAGCAAATCTCCGTGGTAAATGATTAAATGAACTTTATTCTTGAGGGCTTACCGGGGAAAGTTTTGTTTCGGACTATAATTTGGTGTGAGTATTTTTTGTGGATGTGATCTGTTTACGTTTAAATGTAAGTACGTATCCTATTACGATGTGGTCATGCAGCCCAATGAGTCATAAATCTCTTAACTATTTGAACCGGAAAAAAATCTTAATTGCTATGAAATACCTTTCATTCGATTTAATTTTTTACAAACGAGTTTAATTTAGTGCCAAATTACATCGTAATTTACAATATGCATTATGAGTTAGATGAACAATAAGTAGCTGATGGTGCCCAGCTTCAACTTTTATCAAAAAGATAATATTTTCCTAGGATTTTCTCACAAAGACCTGTCATTCAAGTACAGGGTTGATGTGTGTCAGATTTTCTCTTAAGGTAACGGGTAGTTTGGGCGTTATACAGGGTGTTGATAAAAAACCCTTCAGGATATGGTTACTTACATCAAAACTAAGAAAAAAGTTCCTGTAAACATGAGTCCTAAAATGCTTGATTATCCATCTGTCGGTCTGTATGTGTTTTGACATGATTTTACATAACTTTAAAACTATTAAAGATATCAACTTCAAACTTGGTACGTATATGCTGACTTATAGGATCTATTTTGGTACGGGGTATCTCGTTTCTACTTCGTACCATTTCAACATGACAGCCATTTTTATATTTTAAAACTTAATATCTTAAAAGCAGTCAATTTTACAAAAATTTTACAAGAGGCAAGCAGATTGTACAATTTTATTTCCTACAAAACCATATAAAGATTATTAAGATTGAACAACAATTAATCGAGTTATTGCAATTTTTCAACAGAATACATGCTTGTTTTATGGCAGTTATTGCAAATTTGCTTGACTTCTGTTAGCAAAATTGCAAAAAGTCCGTTAATTGTTTATATGGTTTTGTAGGAAATAAAATTGCTCAACCCTTTGTCTCTTGTACAACTTTCGTAAAATTTACGGGTTTTAAGATATTAAGTTTTAAAATATAAAAATGACTGCTATTTTGAAATGGTACAAAGTAGAATCTTAATACTCCGCACCAAAATAGGTCCTATTAGTCAGCTTATACGTACCAAGTTTGGAGTTGATATCTTTTGTAGTTCCAAAGTTATGCAAAATCATGTTAAAAACACATGCAGACCGACAGACGGATAACCGAGCATTTTAGAACCCATGTTTAAAGGAACTTTTTTCTTAGTTATGATGTAGGCCTAAGTGTAAGTAGCCATGTCATAAAGTCCTGAAGGTTTTTTATCAACACCCTGTATAGTTAACATTGACTAGGGATAAAAATGTCAATCATAATAGGATACCCTCAACTTGGTCCCTTATAACTTGGTCTCTCAATCATAAAAAATGTGTTAGGTAGAACGGGTGAATATGGGATGTAACAGAGAATACCCCTATTGTATTAAGTATATACTTATATAGGCCGACTTTATTTTATTCTGTACTTTATACTTTACTGTATATATTATTCGAACAAATAAATGATGTTTTTTTGCTTCTGGGAGCCCCAAAATGAAAAGTTATGGTGTCAGGCTTACATGAGACCTACGGTAATAGCTTATTCCTTTAAGGAAATTCGCTTTTAGACTAATAATAGCTGAACTGCTGTTAATTGTCCAGTTTGATATGAAACCATTCTGAGTTATTTTACTAGTGTGTGGTTCAATGCGCCAAAAGGGGGCTTTTACTGTCAAATACAGGAGCTACATTATAAAAACATGATCTTTTAACCTGTAACCTAATTGCATCGTGTATATCACTTCGTTCAGCTCCGTAAACTGCAGCTCATTGTGTGTAAATGCGAAAGGGTTGTAAATGATTTCGCATTTACCGGTGGCCGTAGTAAATGGAAAATGACGGCGCAGACACTTCACATTCATCTAGTGACTCAGGCATTTGCATCACCACCATTTGTGTATTGACTCGACAATAACTGCACCGAAGCCTCGAGCCTGGTACTCCAGTCAAGGATTGTGTAGATGGTCTTTGCATATGCAGTTTTTGTGTTGAATGAATTGGCTTTGTTAAGTGCCATTGATAACATTGATACCATTCTCGCTGATACCATTGAGAATGTACATTAATTCGTTCAATTCATTCAACATTCATAGTCGATTCAACCGGTGTGCTTCTATTTCAATGCTTCATTTTACGCTGATGTGAAATTTATTCTGCGAAAATTTTGTATCAGTTCACATTAAATCAAATGATTAAAAATACATAATCATCATTTAAATAATTTAAATGAGATTATTAACATTTAAAATGGAAATTAGTATATTGATTAGTTTCCTTGTGTCTTTAGGAACTTGCCAGCTTTATACCCCTGGCATACGAATTTAGGATATTGCAATAGTGAAAATGTTTCTCTCATGTTCTATTTTATTCTGATAATTTTTTATCGCATCAAAAATTGGGTAAAAACTAGCTAAATAAGTTCGTTAATTGAAAATTCTTGAGGTCGGTCGCTAATGATTAAAGTAATGCATTAAACACACCGGTTGTTTACTACATAAACAGATCAGCAGCCCGTGAAGTCCACCGGCCTCTGCCCACCGTCACACAACAGGGCTCGCCCTTTATCTGTCACATTTTACAGCCTCGCTCATTGTGATACCGTATAAACACGGCCGCTTTTAAATCCCACGTAATTCTGGACGGGAGGCATTAGTTGATTAACGCTATTGTGCGGTGAATAGCCATTGTGGCCGTAGTGGCGGCGTTGGCCGACAGGTCGCGCTGGTGTCGAGGCCGCCGCGCCGCCGCACGCCCACGCGCCGCACGCGCGCACTCGCGCACACGCGTATCGATCGGCGATCTGCGCGCTCGCCCGCACGGCCCATTGATAAATATCAGTTAATTGACAGACCGCTCTACAGTTGAATGCGAACTCGATAATATGTTGTCAGTAGGACGATTGGATCGGTGGAGTTGTTTTGACCATCAGTTTCGTGATAGGAGATAAGTGTTTTTAAAACATTATTTTTCACGGCACTTAGTTGATGCGGTATTAAAATAAGTTTGGAACAACAGAAGTAATTATTTTATTCGTTGGGTAGGCTAGCTGTTTTTCTCTTATAAAAATTGTTGTTATCCCCTTGTAAGGGATCGTAAATAAACGATTTTTGTAAATGGTTCGTTTGAAAGTTTCGTAGAAAGTTTGTCTTGCAGTTTTAATTTTCGTTTATCTACGACCATTGCAATAAGCACCAATTATGGTATTACAATAAACATTATAATGATATACATTAAAACACCAAAAACCAAGCAGTACTCTAATGACGACTTTAGAGTACTGGAGTCACTTTAGAGTACTGGTTCTAGACCAATGAGAGCTCGACATTTGACGGAAGTAGTGTCATAATAACAATTACGCAATTCGCACATCAGCTGATGTTGCATTACGATTCATGTTTGAGTTTACTTATCCCATCAGCTGATTGTTCCACAACGATTCATGGTTCAGTCTGCTTATTTGCCTAACCTCAAATTTTAGTTGACCTATTCCATCATTATTAAAAGTCATGAGTTTTGTTTAACTTCGGGGAAATTTTGTTGTATATTGTTGGTCGTAGATAAAATAGTGTATGCAACGATTGTATTATGCCTTTAAGCCACTCGTGAGATATTTAGAACACTCGCTTCGCTCGTGTTCTAACTTACATCTCACTCGTGGCTTAAAGACATTCATTATACAATCGTTGCATAAACTACTATTGTCTTTCATAAGTTTATTTGAGTACTATTCTTTCTTCACTTCTATTACCGTACCCTGTATTCTCTGATGATATTTAATTTGGTTCTATTGTTGAGTACATTCTAGATGCAGTGTATTAAATATCAAATATACTTATTTAATACGCTAACGTTTTTTTGTGATCACGTCTCCTCCCATATTTCTGAACCGATTAAAAAATAGGTGTCGTTGAGGAGAGCTTGGGGCGATGTTTTGCAGGAAATCAAGTTTGGGAATGTCAGTCTATATAGGGAAGGGCCCTAGATATCCAAAAGATTTAACATCCAAGCAGACATTTTAAGGAACAGCAGATTTAATGAACATTTAATTTATTTATCAGATTTCCATAAACAAAAACTTAAAAACTGCCGATAAGCGCATGTCCACTGACCACCATGGAATAAACAAACACTGTACAAAAACTACATAGACAGATATCTTTCTAAAAAATTGTTGTGGTTTAAAGCTATTGGCTAGGAAACCACGCAATCAGTGCCAAAATACATAAAACCCAAATTAGTTACCAAAAATAATACCAGCGCGTAGGACGGGCCCTCGAGTTGGGCAGTTAATGCAAGTGTGAATGGGTCGCCGGAGGAACCAAGCCAACTGCAGCGATGTTTATTGGGCGATGAAACTGACACCAAGGCGCCCCTAGCCACGCGCTGGGCTTGAGTGCTGACAAAGAACTATACTACAGTTCTTTAGGTGCTGATCCTGCTGCCATGGAGATGATATGATTTTCTGATTCTATGTGTCCATACACAATATGAATTATACTGCCCTTATAGTCATGTAAATTTTGGCGTTTTTTCCATTACTGTAGCATTAATATTATTGAAGTTTTTTCTTATGAAAAGTTTGATTTTTATATTTAACTAACTTCATAGAAATTTGACTTTGGAAGGAGAATATATAGAAAGGCACATATATAGGCCAGTTTAATGTTTTTATCTATTTCCTCCTTTCAAAGACATATCATTATTCATTATAAATGCAAATTTTTAATTCTACAGTCACTTGACCTTGCTCCTTCATGACTCTATATAACCAAGGGACTTCAAGGGTGCATCGGTAGGTAAGCGAACGGTGGGATTGTACGACTGCAGTGACAGTTGGTGTACGCCAACGGTGGGATTGTACGACTGCAGTGACATTCGGTGTACGCCAACGTCGGGATTGTACGACTGCAGTGACAGTCGGTGTACGCGGACGGTGGGATTGTACGACTGCAGTGACAGTCGGTGTACGCCAACGGTGGGATTGTACGACTGCAGTGACATTCGGTGTACGCGAGCGGTGGGATTGTACGACTGCAGTGACAGTCGGTGTACGCGGACGGTGGGATTGTACGACTGCAGTGACAGTTGGTGTACGCCAACGTCGGGATTGTACGACTGCAGTGACAGTCGGTGTACGCGGACGGTGGGATTGTACGACTGCAGTGACAGTCGGTGTACGCGAACGGTGGGATTGTACGACTGCAGTGACAGTCGGTGTACGCCAACGGTGGGATTGTACGACTGCAGTGACATTCGGTGTTCGCGAGCGGTGGGATTGTACGACTGCAGTGACAGTCGGTGTACGCGGACGGTGGGATTGTACGACTGCAGTGACAGTCGGTGTACGCGAGCGGTGGGATTGTACGACTGCAGTGACAGTCGGTGTACGCGAGCGGTGGGATTGTACGACTGCAGTGACAATCGGTGTACGCGGACGGTGGGATTGTACGACTGCAGTGACAGTCGGTGTACGCTAGCGGTGGGATTGTACGACTGCAGTGACAGTCGGTGTACGCGGACGATAGGGTTGTACGACTGCAGTGACAGTCGGTGTACGCGGACGATAGGATTGTACGACTGCAGTGACAATCGGTGTACGCGAGCGGTGGGATTGTACGACTGCAGTGACAGTCGGTGTACGCGGACGGTGGGATTGTACGACTGCAGTGACAGTCGGTGTACGCGGATGATAGGATTGTACGATTGCAGTGACAGTCGGTGTACGCGGATGATAGGATTGTACGATTGCAGTGACAGTCGGTGTACGCGAGCGGTGGGATTGTACGACTGCAGTGACAGTCGGTGTACGCGGACGGTGGGATTATACGACTGCAGTGACAGTCGGTGTACGCGGACGGTGGGATTATACGACTGCAGTGACAGTCGGTGTACGCCAACGGTGGGATTATACGACTGCAGTGACAGTCGGTGTACGCGAGCGGTGGGATTGTACGACTGCAGTGACAGTCGGTGTACGCGGACGGTGGGATTATACGACTGCAGTGACAGTCAGTGTACGCGAGCGGTGGGATTGTACAACTGCAGTGACAGTCGGTGTACGCGAGCGGTGGGATTGTACGACTGCAGTGACAGTCGGTGTACGCGAGCGGTGGGATTGTACGACTGCAGTGACAGTCGATGTACGCGGACGGTGGGATTATACGACTGCAGTGACAGTCGGTGTACGCGAGCGGTGGGATTGTACGACTGCAGTGACAGTCGGTGTACGCGGACGGTGGGATTGTACGACTGCAGTGACAGTCGATGTAAGCGAGCGGTGGGATTGTACGACTGCAGTGACAGTCGGTGTACGCGAGGTGGGATTGTACGACTGCAGTGACAGTCGGTGTACGCGAACGGTGGGGTTGTACGACTGCAGTGACAGTGTTTACGTGAAAGTGAGATTGTACGACTGCAGTGACAGTCGGTGTACGCGAACGGTGGGGTTGTACGACTGCAGTGACAGTCAGTGTACGCGAGCGGTGGGATTGTACAACTGCAGTGACAGTCGGTGTACGCGAGCGGTGGGATTGTACGACTGCAGTGACAGTCGGTGTACGCGAACGGTGGGGTTGTACGACTGCAGTGACAGTGTTTACGTGAACGTGAGATTGTACGACTGCAGTGACAGTCGGTGTACGCGGACGGTGGGGTTGTACGACTGCAGTGACAGTGTTTACGTGAACGTGAGATTGTACGACTGCAGTGACAGTCGGTGTACGCGAACGGTGGGGTTGTACGACTGCAGTGACAGTGTTTACGTGAACGTGAGATTGTACGACTGCAGTGACAGTTGGTGTACGCTAGCGGTGGGATTGTACGACTGCAGTGACAGTTGGTGTACGCGAGCGGTGGGATTGTACGACTGCAGCGACAGTCGGTGTACGCGAACGGTGGGGTTGTACGACTGTAGTGACAGTGTTTAAGTGAACGTGATGAACGTGAGATTGTACGACTGCAGTGACAGTCGGTGTCGGTGCGAGATGAGGCCGGGGTGTCGGTCCCCAGCTGCGAGCGTCGTTGCCACCGAGCGGCCTTGGGCTGGGCCACCTCTCGGGAGACTGCTGAACAGCTGCTGCACTAGCGGTGCTCGCGAACGGTGGGATTGAACGACTGCAGTGACAGTCGGTGTACGCGAGTGCTCGGATGGCAAATAATCAGGTGACAAGCGATGACATTTGTTGAATACATATCATGCCCATGATTTGATTTATTATATGTTTATTAATTGTTAGCAATTATTATCATAATTTATTTGTGTAAGCCATATAGCTCTAATAATTTTATAGGCGATCAGTTAATTTGAAGGCCTTAATTTTTTTTAGTTATTTATCTACGGTGAGGCTATACATACACGTCACATCACGTCACGTCATTTTCGAGGTGAATGAAACCTGTGTACGCAAATGGAACCGGCTATACATACACGTCACGTCACGGCCCGACTCGAATGCTCTGAAGAGCATACGCGGCCGAATCGGTATGTATAGCCTCCACCAACGTCCATTCGGCCATTCGGCTGATAGAAACTAGCAGATGCGAATCGATGCGAATGAGGACGTTGCGTACCGTGCGAATGCGAATATGTATAGCGCGCCACCGTAATCGCCGAATTGGCCGTACGTGGACGTGACGTGAATGTATAGCAGCACGTTTAATATGATAACTCTGATAGATAAGCCAATCATTAACCCAAAACGGGAGTGTTGGATTTTTATGTAAATTGATTAACACAATTTTGAAAGATTCGTTGAAAATGCGCGCAACGATCAATTTTGTTCTGTCTCTACCGCATAATCTAAGTAGGACCTAGGAGGATATGTATCCTCTTAGGCAAGATAGCAATGTTTCCTCAGCCGCATGTGTCGTGTTGCAGGATGGCTCGCCGCCCCCGCCAGCCATGATCTCCACGGGCGTGGTGGTGGAAGGGAGTCACGGGCTGCACTACCCTCCGCCTCCCTCCCACATGTCGTTCGGCTCGATCCCGCCGGTGCCCGAGTTCTTGCGGCCGCTGCCCAAGCCGGCGCCGCTGGTGCCGCGCTACAACGGCGCCCAGAGCCGCCCCGTCTCCCTGGTCCAGCACAAGGACGACTCCGAGGACTCCACCGCCTTCCCCAGCAGCATCTACAACTCCCGGCTGTTCCCCCCGCCGCCGCCGCCGTTCTCCCACTACCCCGGCCTCCAGGGACCGTACGGGAGTCTGTACCCGGCACACTACACTCCGTTCAGAGACCGACCCCTCCAGCCTCCTCCGAACCCTCCCCTATCTCCCCTGGAAGCCTACCCGGGCCCGCAGAGCCCCAGGTACAGTCCCCCCGCTCAAACCCAGACGCAGACGCCGAAACAAGGACAGAACCTCACGAAAGACAAGAAGTTCAAAGTGCCCTCGGGGAAGGAGGGGTCGCTGAAGCACCGGATACTGACGAGGCCGGAAGTGAAGCGGAGGCGGCCGCAGCTGCCGGCGCCCCCGGCGGCCGAGGGAGCGACTCCCGCCACCAACAACAACGTGCCCAGCCCCAGCTTCAACAAGGGCTCCCTCATACAGCTGGCCAACGGCGAGCTCAGGAAGGTAAATAACAGCATATTTACGATGTCTTTAGTTCTCAATTAGACAAGTGGGATTAATCAGCTTTATCTATATATACTGAATACGACATAGTATACTTTGACTAGAGCTTGACTATAAATAAGCATTTTTAGAAGAACGAGAAATACAAAATATCTGTGGAGAATCACTAATCTTGCTGATAGACAGTTAGTAAAGACGTTGTTTAATAAGCGGCTTTATTTGTGCCGCTACCTTATCATCATCTCATTTTATGAAACATTCTATGATGGCTAGACCTATTAGATTACCAAAACTACCTCTATCGATTATGCACGCGGAAAGGTGTTCTTAGACAACTCATTACGTATTCGTACCATATCGGTCGTTTCACGATTTCTTGCTTTGAGTAAACTAGCTCTTCGTATACCTTATCAACTATTTTCCATTTACTTTACTTTGAATTTTTAGACCTAGGCTAATTATCTCTGCAGTGGAGCTCTGTCACCATTTATGACTGTCGACCTCTCCTGTTGAGTCCAGCGCTGAGTCTATACCCGTCTACTGTGGTGCGGATAGACACGAGCCTCGCCAGCAAGGGCTACAACCTGCTGACGCAGCCGTCCACTGTCAGTGATGTACCTGTGTTGTGCAGGTGGAGGATATGAGGACAGAGGACTTCGTCAGCAGCGCTGACAGTCGCCGGCGCTGAGGCTGGACCCGTCCACCGTGGTGCGGATAGACACGAGCCTCGCCAGCAAGGGCTACAACCTGCTGACGCAGCCGTCCACTGTCAGTGATGTACCTGTGTTGTGCAGGTGGAGGATATGAGGACAGAGGACTTCGTCAGCAGCGCTGAGCGGTCGCCGGCGCTGAGGCTGGACCCGTCCACCGTGGTGCGGATAGACACGAGCCACGCTAGCAAGGGCTACAACCTGCTGACGCTCAGCTACGGCGAACACCGAAATCAGGTAATCTTTAGATCTAGGTCTAACCATCCACAAATATTTTTGTGGAGAGGCATGCCAAATACCGGATGACGAAAAAATGAAATATCCCTCTGCGTTTTGTGACGCCGTATCAGTTGATGCAGGTCATTGCAGAAGAATCCAGCAAACGAGTAGAAAATATAAATCAGTCATAGTTTCGCAAATGGACTTTATAAGTGGCTGCATCGCTTTTGCTCCACGGTTAAGGATCATTTTGGAAACATCGCTTTTGCTCCACGGGTCAACAGGTAGATTTCAGAACCGCTCGAAACATCGCTTTTGCTCCACGAGCTCCAGGCGAGGGACCTGCGTTCCCTCTCCCCCACATTCTTTCTTTCGCTCACCTCCAGGTTCTTACTTGATAACTGTTATTTAAACGTAACACTACAACTTTGCTTTTTTGCCTAATCGAAAATATTTATTTTTGAAAGAATGTTAAACTACTTCAATTGTAAGAGTAAGCGCAAGTAAACGATATCGTGTAAAATAAATAACTTACATAATAAAATGTGTTAACTATTTAATACGTATCCACATTTAATTTATTTTTTACAATAATTCACTATTAGAAACAGAGAAGCCTTTTGACAAAAGATGAAGATTTTAGGCTTGAGCATGAAGCAGAAAAACATCGTTTGAGCCGTAAGAGAATATTTTTGGCGGGCATCAAACACTATTTAAATAACCTAATTTCACTAAATTCAATCTTAAGTCTTCCTTCCTTGTATAGTACCCGTCATCCTTCTCGATCTGCTGTTACTCTGTTTTATATTAATATAGTAGTTTTCATCACTAGGAGCGAAAGTGGCTCTTTTTGGTACGAGATCGTAAAGGCGAGGCGCAGCCGAGCTTGGAAATGCGTTCGAGTACCAAGGAGACGGCTGCATCGCTTTTGCTCAAGTTACGTTTCCTTCTCTAAGAGAACCCAATAGTTATTTTATTCTTTTTATTTGATTTGATTTTATTATAAAAATGCAACAGCCAAAGTTTTGTGGGTTTTGCAATAGATTTATAAACCATTTTCCACAAGGGTATTACCAAAGTTTTTAGGGATGAGTCTAATTATTATGAGTCATCCAAGGGTAGGGATGAGTAAAAAGTAGGGAAAGTAGGGATGAGTCTATTATCTAATAAACTTCTGTTTCTTAATACAGAACTCAATTCCTGATCCCTCCAAAGAACTATACGTGGTATCCATCGAAGTTGTACAGTTGTTTGGATTCCTCACTTCAAAGCTGCATGACTCCAACAAGAAAGTTTTCTTCAGACACTCCACGAAAAAACGGCCGTCACCGCGACGTTCTCCGCGGCACGTCGTCTGTGGAATGTTATTTCCCCCTCCACCCACGTAGTAATTTCATGGAGTAAAAACGGGCCCACAAACTACAAACGAGGGCTGCATTCTTCCACGATGAAGATTAGGGGCACCCCGCGGCCGCCACAAAAACGTGACCGGGTACTTTACCGGGGGGGGGGGGGGGGAGTTCCGTGTCGTTGCCTCCGTGGTCGGGCGACCTTGGAAGAGGAATGCTGCGACCCTGCCCCCCCCTCGCCGCGTTACTTACTATAGTACAACTAATACAGGTAGCACAGGTTGACGACCGGTATCCCCCTCCCTTCAGCCCGCTCTCTATTTCTTACTTCGGCTCCCCTGTTTGTTTTCTATTTGTTTATTCATGTTTACTACTGTGTTCAGGAGGTGCAAAAGTACGTGTTGTGATAAGGGGTTTTTTTTAAGAAATTACGCACAGTTGTCTCTTTTGGCTTGTATCTCCTCATCTAATCTAAATTCAAGAGATAACGACGTTTTTAATAACACGATCGTTTTTGGGAGTAGGTTGTCGTTGTTGTCGAGTTGTGGATAAAGTTAGGTTGCTTTGCGTGTTGCGATCGACAATTTTTTACCGACTAAGGGAATTAAATGCTCATTCCGTCCAAAACATTACTGAGAAAGATAAGAATAATTACTACTAATGCTAAAGAAAATATAAAAAATATGATTTAGGTCTTATCAGGTTTATGATGGATAACGCAAATATACGTAGCAAGGTACGTGCAAATATACGTGCGCCAACTTAGGGCCATGCCCAAGCAGGGCGCACTACTGAATTTTGCTTTCCAATACTGAATTGTGCTTTCAAATACTTTATAAGAAGAAATAAATGTTGAACAAAATTGATTGTATTAACCATAAACAAAATTACACATGAAAAGTGAAGTACAAGTTAAATGTTTTTTAGTTTAACTTTTAAATATTTTGGGAATTGTATAATCATTATTATTACTTCACATTGGCTGATATCTTTACATCAATCTAACTGATGGTTGTATCGTCAGATTTAAGAGTTCAGGATTATCAAGTGATTCATTTTTTTGCATTTCAGTCCCCCAAGTATTTTAACTATGAAGTATGGATGAATTATTATAGGCCTAACTGTTAGGAAGCAACCTGTTTTATCGTTTAAATGAACAAAATATTATGTCAGGCGGTACGTTATTCACTAGATTTCAATGAAATCAGAGAGCAATTAAACATTTTATGGGATTTAAATTCCTTGACGATCTTTCATGAATGTTGCTATTGAAGCAGAATGAACGATGGATCATTATCAGTTGAGATTAACGCAAGGTTTTCCGGGTTTATTCTTCTTTCATTCTGAAGAAGCCGTTTCCGCGGCGTGGTTGATTTTCAATTTAAAGAGATTAATCAGTTTTTTAACTGATATTTAGCTAAAAGCATTGACTGTGGGTAAAATAAGTTGAAAAATATGACTTATTATTTAAAGTCCAAAGTCAACGCCAAAAGGTCTTTGAAAACAGATTTCATGAAGAAAAAACTGCAAACAAGCAGAGCTTGCATTGCTTACATAGTAAAAATTGATCGGCTGCCGCTCAGACGGTATGGAACACCAGACTAATTAAAACGGCAGACAGTGCAGACAAATTGGATAAAGTGAGGTTATGTGCGACAGGCGGCGGCGATGAGTGAAGATGGCGTCACCGACAACAATAGAGCGAGGTGATTCACGCGCCACTGCTCCCTGGATTACGTCGACGCTCATGTTCCTCTTCCGATGCCACTGCCCACTTGATTTCGTCGACTTTCGAGTTTTAACCTCGACTGATACTGTAGAATTTTTTTTAACCATTGGGACTGTTATAGAAGATTAATAAACAAATGTGCTAAAATCAGGTGTCAACTTAGGTGTCAACTATATACAACAATCACCGATTATTTACTACGTTTTATGAAATAAGAATTTTGTCATGTCTTGTCATTCTTGGACTTTAGCACAACACTAGCCTTTAGCCCGGGACTTTTTTGCTCAGTTCGGGCAAGGCCTACGGGGAAGCGGCATTATCGGTATTTTAACTCGAGGCCTCCGCATTCAAAATGAGATCAGGGATCAGGTCTCTCAATATCAGTTTTGCCAGTTTAAAAAAATCAGCATTCGATTTTTTCTGTTAAATTAATTGAGAACTTAAATATCCAATTACTAGTCACAGCGTTTTTTAGTTTCAAACTCGTAGCAATCTTTGACAACTTTTCAAAAAAATCAGTACAGTATTAGAATTTTTTTAACTTGAGAACTAAATATCAAAAATAAAAAAAATCAGTAATAGATTTTTTAAATTGAGAACTAAATGTCAAAAAATTATTAGCTAACGCAATTTTAAGTTTTAAACTCGAAGCATAACTTTGACAACATTTTCCAATAATCATAAAGGTTCTAAGTTAATGCTTCCACCTATTTTAATATATTTTATTTCGTGGTTGAAAACACAAATTCTAATGCACCGAACATGTTGCAATATAAAATTATACGAAAGCCTTCAGACTTTTTTAATAATTACATTACATTACTTGACACATCAGTCACAATGTTCCAGAGAACAAAGAATAATTATTTTGTATAATGTGGTTGAATTTTATGAGGCATAAAATAAAAAGTATACCTAATTAATTAACCTTGGGATTAGTGGTCGAACTCAATTAATAGTAATTCTGTTGTCACTGAAACGTGTGACTCGTGGCGTAATGACTGCTGCCTCAAGTTACGTACTACAATTTATATTAAAAAACCTGAAGAACTGTAGTATATAATTTGATTCTGTAACATTTTCGTTGCATTATTATAAATTGTGTGTTAAACCGACATTTGAAATAGAATACGGCCCAGCCCCATTGTTCTATTTACATTTACAACTTGAAAAAACCTTGTATTTTTCCAACGCCTGCAATTCTCTTGTCAGCGGACGGTTTGAAGGGGCTCCCCAGTACGGGAATGAGGGCTGCAATGCGAGGGGTGATTTTATTGAATGGGGCTGGTGAATGACGCCATTGATTGCGCGGTCGGCGCCTGCGCGGACAGCTACTCCACGGCGCCCCGTGTGTCGAGTACGATACCTGCACATCCCACGTCCCTCCGCCGCCGCGCCGCACAGCTCACTGCGGCCAAATAAATCACTTTTACGATCTTCGCAAGAATACCTTTACAGTATAAAAGAACAGTAAATAACTCCGCAGGATTGAAATTGTGTATACAGATATGAAAATAAACTCCAAGAATGCATTTTTATACAATAAATATATTTTGTATACATTTCACAAGTAGATACACTAAATACACCTGTACATTTTTAGTTGAATAGATTACATTACACGCCTTAACTGTCCTGTACACCATAAACAAATTGTTATCTAATTGCCTCGTACGTATAACAATAAACGATGACCACCTTAACTTATGCAAACACGTGGTAGGCATAACAATTAATTGAACACAATATCATCCACTACCGTGTACTGCACTAAACGAGGTATATACGGTGGAGGATATGGATTTTGAATTAAGTGTTTAAGACCTTATAGTTTTATTGACGTAGTAGTAGTATACTTGGATCCACGTTCACCTTTCAGTATGGAATTTCCGTAAGCCTTGTATTTAACCCTTTCTTACCCACGGAGTATTTTTTACTCATGGTTTGTTTGTTATTAAAACGCAAGGTTTATTTTCCCAATGAATAATAAAATACTCATGGTTCAAAGGTAAATTTAATGCTGAATTCGTTGGCAGCAATGGTAGGAGACTTCAGGGGCCCATTTCAGTTTTGTTGTTGTTTTTACTTGTCAAAACATGGTTCCCGGACTCCTGTGGATTTCGTGATTTTTGAGAATTTTTTTCGATATGTTCTTATTCATTTACAGCCATAAGAAAATTCCTTGTCATAAACTGTAAAGTTTTAATGCTTATTAAATACTTTTTAGAGTGATAACACGTCCTGGCTAACGTGTAGGTTAGGTTTTATTGATGAGTAAAATATTACTCACTGGGAAATAGTTTAGGTCAATAAGTAAAATAATACTCATTGGGATGGTAAGTTACTGAAAGGTTCTAAGTAGTATTCAGCTCTTTGGGATGGTGATAGTCTCTACCCTTTTTGACTTATTTTATATAATGTAGCATTTTTCTGGACCAAAATAATACATTTTTATCGTTTGCCTCCTTTTATATATGTTTTAAAATATATTTTGTACGTAATATAAATTTATTACTTTATATTACATATATTATATTATAATATATTATTGTAATATATATTTTGTATGTATTTTGTATTTTTTAAATGTATTTTATAATGTGATAAAACATTTTTGTATCTGCTTTTACACAGTGTTACTTTATATCCCCAATGATAAATATTTTACTCATGGTCATTCCGTAACTTCCCAATGATGAATATTTTACTCATGAAAAAAATTTTTCTATAAAAAGGTATATTTGTGTAACAAAATGTTTTTCATGTTATTTTAAGCCTTTTATTAATAAATAGAGCAAAGAAAAATTTTTTTAATGTTTATTTCATATCTTGGGAAGCAAAGGGTTAAAATAGTAATTTAAGTTGTACAAGTCAAGTTATATAATCCAGAAAAAAAAATTATAATGATCAGCTGATAATTTTATAATAATATGTTATGAATATTAGTAGACAAAATATACCTTACATAAGTAATAGAATTGTTTTGTCCATAAGGTCTGTACTGAAAGGTGAATGTGGAATTGAGTGTAGGTTTTTAAGACCTACATAAATAACTACAATAATTTAATAAATAACCACATGTTAACTATGGGTTCGGTTTCCGTTTTACAATCCGTAAAAAAGAGCCAACAAGCATGTAGGCTACATAATAAGCAGATAAAGTACATGACTGAATACATCATTTTCAAAAACGTGGAAGAGCTTTTGTATTAAAGACTAAAAAAACACAAAAACCTGGTAACATGACATGCTTATTTATTGATTTCCGATGAAGTAGCTCCATGTATAAGATCCTACTGAATTGGTCAATATACCTTTACATTTGGTCTCTCGTTTTAGTTGAAAAAAGTCTATTGTTAGGATAAATGGATCTATTGTTGGTTATTAGTTAGTATATTGTTAGTTAGTATATTGTTTATAGCTATCCCTGAAAGCTATATCTGGTTATAAAACTTCATTTTAATATCATTAGATTTTAATTTAATTTTAATTTTTTTAACTCAAAATTGAGTTCTAACATCAGATCAAATTTATCTTGAGTATATTAATGGATATTCATTGGGGTAAGTAGATTATATCTCAAAATAGCCTAAAATACAGCACATAAAATCACATAGAATTTGTCAGCACATTCCCTCTCTGCACTTACACCCAGCTGTCAGACCGACCTCGGGTTCGTGTCCCCGGATATATAAGGCCAAGAATCGATTCCATTTCCCACCGTCCCTTTGTCGTCCCCCCACTGCGTCTCCCGCCCCCTTTCCCCCTCTGGATTTATTTATTTGTCCCAAACATGTGAAGTCTCTCTTTTGTGCGCTCAGACAGAACTTTTGTTGGAAATCGAAGCCAATCAGGTTTTATGTTCCACGTCTTCCCTGAAAGAAATGCCAAAACTAATTTGAAAATTTTATCTTCATCAAAATAGGATTTTCAGTTTTTTGCCGTCGTCATAAATCGATCATGTCACAAAATATGGATGTATCCTTGATTAGTTTTTGACTATGAAAACAAAACTTGGCGGTGTTGACTAAAGAAGTATGTACACAAGTTGTGGAAATACTGTTTAAACTGGATGAAGTGAATAGCATAACATGATACATTTATCACAGACAGATCATTATCCCGGTTACAACAGGTGCATGTTCAGTCAGTTGAAGTATATGCAGCCTAAAATATGAATACAAATAATAGCATTGATTATCCTCTACAGGAGCATGATCAATGAAACCAGCAACTCCCAGGACATTGAAACACCATGGGATGATATGACAATTGGCAATAATAAAATAGCTTTTTCTGTTACCTCCGATTCAATCTCAGGAAAATAATCAAAAACAGCAATCGAAATATTATTACAATTTCTGAGTGTAAAAAATAATTAAAATACAACTTATGATATCGAGACCAACATAATTAAAAAAACTGCCGAGAAAGAAAGCTATTACCTGAGGTCGTTTCCCTCATTCTTAAGAATTACGGCAATGCAACGTTGTACGGGCAGTCGCGTGCATTTTATCCAAACAATCGAGGGCGTTTTACATTTTAAACAGCATACAGCGTAAATTAAAATGTTTAATTTACGATGCAGACCGTGTAAACAATTGTATTTGCACGGTGACCTCCTGCACCGCGCCTTCAGTGCCGTACCCACAAAACGCAATACTCCCGTGTACCGCGCGATTTGCTTTTAATATAATGAAGGTTTGCCTTGTGGAGATGGTTATCTGTAGCTTAAATGCGTTTATACAGTCAAATTTGAACAATTAGTTTAAAAATATTTGATTACAAAAGTCGTTAGCCGTTTTGCCGACACGATTGGTCAAAATAAAGGTGTGTGTTATGGTTTTAGTATTTAGTGTTCAGGTTAGGACTAGTTTATGCCAACATTTACAGTACGGTACGAAAACATTTGCCTCAAATTGCAAGTTCACTGAAAGTAGAAAATGAGCCATTACTTTTAGTGAAATGATACTAAATCAGTCTGTTCAGGCCGCATAGTTAGTAAATAATCTTGTCAGGACGTACCCAATAAAGAACTTAGACTACTATGTTTTTAGCTTTTTTATTTACCGTATTTTAAGTTTAAATGTTACTTTTAACCATCATAAACTAGAACATTCATTAATATATTATGATTGGAATTTACGTTCAAAGATTTAATTTAAATTAAAATAGGTACGTTTTCATTTCAGAGGGGACACATATATTAATAAGTTCCAGATCACCTCTTAATCGTTCATTTTCATATTTCACCTTTCACTTTGTTTCTGCTAAAAACATAGTGAATACAATATTATCTAAATGGTGGTTGAATACGAGATTCTCAAATCATTTTTTACTAAAAATACTTGGCATCAAGCCAGCTACTCTTCGATGATTGATCCTTGAATTTATACCAAAATAATAATGAATTTACCTCCAGAGTATAGTGTACAAAGTGCTTAGCAAAATCATATTCCACATCTGCGCAACTAATCTAGTAGTGCCCACAATCCTTTGCATGCAAGCCCGGCAGTGCACTGGCGTATTGCGAATTTTGCATCGAAACAATGAAGGGGTCGTAAATTTCACATTGTTACTCACCTGAAACATTGTAATTTCCCGTGACCTTAGTGTAGCAAATGGGGGTTTGTCGGTTAGTTGCGTGGCTCGCCACCAGCCGCGACACCTACACATCGATAAGCGGTCTGATAAGCGAGTTAAGGATGGCTGCAGCCACGCGATCAGCTGAGTTACGCCTTCCGCTTCTTATCAGCCTGATAACCGGTTCTGACTAATATCCTGAAATGTTAAACCGCGTAACATGCTCCCGCATTTAAATTGCGTTCGCTTTTTATCGTCGGCTGCATCTCTTCCCTGCACAGTTATATAATGAGAGTAATGTTTGCCTGGTAAAAAATTATATGTTGTCGTTTTACCCATATATCGTTATTTTACCTTGCTTGAAATGGATTATCATACAAACTGTCTTTTTTGTGTATAACATTCACAAGATAATTGCGTGTCCTCCTACTATACAATAGAGACATAATTACTGGTATCTTCAACTCACGTTCTGTTTACAACATTAAAACGTCTACCGAAATCATATTGTGCGATTTACGGATTATCATTTACATTTTACACAATAGTATATCTGCAACTCTTTAAAAATTGACAAACTTGGAATGTTTTTAGAAATTATTTAATTATATTACTAATAGTTGTGATATAAAATAAATCAGAGATTCCAGATCCCTCATCGATGAGGTGTAGGTAGAAATGCCAGAGTGGGCCCCCCTCCCCCAAGAATTGTACTACTTTAGCACAGTGATTATAACTACAATGTAGTTAGTTGTTTGGCTTCCTCTCGGATATCTTCATCTACGTTGTCTTAAGCAACTCGGTAGTTTCTCCCGGACAGGTGTTGGCAGCGTGATTACGATGACTAGCGGCGTGAACCGCGCTGTGTCACTACTCACTACTCACTACTCACTACCGGCCTCGCTGCAGCCAGCCTCTTTGATCACGCTGCGTGCCGCTCGAAATATCCGACCGTCTAGACGGCTTGTTTATTTTCTACCGGCGGATTATTTTCGTAAAGTATTATTTTGTGGGCGCTGCCGCCGCTCGGCCCTAAATTCGCCCCGGATTTAGGAACCAGCACCGCTTAATCCTCGGTTTTGACGGGCCAGACATTATTGTGGCCGTTAATCATATTTTCAGTCCGGTCTTGTTTTCAGCTCGCCGTAAAGTCCGGGTTGACTTTGTGGATTCTATTTTGGCTAAGTTTACTTAATGTGAAATGTAAATCCTTGGGAGGAGTAAAATTTAGACTGGCAAAATATTCGGCACTTTATTTTTTTTTGTAATGTGTCGCCGAAAACAGATTTCAGTTCTTGATGAAATATCATCAGTTAATTTTGTGTGGTGTTTCTTTAAAACTTGTCAATAACATGCTTATATACGTTTACAAAACGCTTACAAAATTATACTAATTTTCAGGAGATTCTTTTTCTTAAAGATAGCTCTACGAATAAGGTTTATGGAAACACAATATTGCACATAGAAGACATTGTTTTTACAGTTATTTATGTAGTGTTGAGGGGGGAGGGAAGGGACGGAGTCCACGCACGCTCGTGTTCGGAATTTGGCCGCCCTGACGCCCCGCCCGACCCGGCGCCCCGGCCAACACGCCTCGGCCCAGACCCAAGACCGCGCACATGCCGCTCGTCCGTCAACGACCCTCATTAATAACAGAGCAGACCCGTCAATTTAACGTGTATACATTTCTAAACTAACTGTCAAAGAACATGTTATAAATAAATGTTGTTGGAAAATACGTAACACCACTGACGAAAAACTAATAATGGTGACACAAAAATGTAGCCAACTGGATCCATGAACTTTGCCAGACGTCTCGCTACCTTTGCGGTTATCGGTTGGGTTCTGAAGGTTCTGGGTTCGTTTTCCGGAACATCTAAAAAATATATGTTTTAGATCACTTGTATCTAAAATATTTTCTTGTAAATTACAGCCTTTCATTAAAAAATACAGTTGGCATAGACTATATAATGATATTGTTCGGTTTGCAGGTGGAGTTCGAGTCGGCAGTGGGCCACCCGTACTTCGTCTACGGCCAGGGGTGGGCCTCGTGCGACCCCGACAAGACCCTGGCGCTGTACGGCCTCCGCTGCCACCAGCTGCAGGTGGGCGACATCTGCATCTCCCTGTCCCCGCGCGCCACCCCCGGGGGCGGCAAGAAGCGTCGCTGGTCCGCCCCCGACCAGTTCTGCAACTCCAAGAAGACCAAGGAGTGAGGAGCTTGTGCGGCGACCGGGTTAAACATGACTGGGTTATCGGACTGATTATTTAATTTGCGGCCTATTTCGTTCGTGTCCGTTTTCGAAATGTTAACGTTTATCGGATTTGTGTATCTAAGTTTACCCGTTGTTATTTTTAATTGTTTTGGAAATTACTCGAAATGTGGTGTATAAAATTCCTTTTAAGAGATGAACTGAACATTCTAAACGTCCTTTACATTGAGTCCAATTTTCTAAGTAAAGTATTTATAAAATTGAAGTTTTCTGTTCAAATAAAAATTTTCATTTCTGCAGAATGTATGTTGTGAGCTGTTAGAGAATTTTTGATGTTGGAATACTCACCTAAAAATTATTCAGTTCGAGTTTTAATCTATTTGAAAACATATATTCAGTCTGATCATGGATAGGTTCAATTTAAATTGGGACTTTTTTTACTAAGGTAAAGATAAAAACCTTTTTAATATGTTTTATCGAAATATTTCATGTAAAAGCCCATTATAATATCTATTTTAGGTTTACAATTTGATTTTAAAATGGTAACATTCACAACAAAACTAAATAACCCAAGATTTATAAATTTTATTTACAAATTACAAATAATTGAGTCTTAAACATTTTCTTGTTACTAATTCCTATCAAAAACATAAATGAACTATTTATCACATGATTTCGAAATATCTGTCATTAAGTATTAATGTCTTCCAAAAGTGTTTAATCCGGTCTTTAAAGATTTTAAACATTAATTAATACATTTCCGATGTGTGACTTTACTCATAATACCGTGGATATTTATTACTTTATTGTCGTAACGACTGGATCTCACTGTGCGTGTGACGTGTGTCAATGAAGACATGATTTTGTGTGATGATTTTTTTCAAATACCCCTTGTGATCTGGTGTGATCTACTTTTCCTACATTTAAGTGTTTAGACTGAGTTAGACAAATAGTTTATTTTTGCCTCCTTCTCTAAAATGTCAAAATATAATAATTTGAGTGCTCAGTGTTATACTGGTTTTAATTGTGTGCCAAAATAATTTACTGCAGAATTATGTATTGTTTGAAAGGTTATTACACTAATTGCTCTGTGTTTTGCTGAACACTTTTAATTTTTTATCTTCTTGGTTAATGCAGATTAATTTCTTTTGACATAATCTATTCAGGAGGATAATGTAATCAAATCTGTATATAATTTTAGTCGATGTCCAATGTTCTACATTAACAGTCCAAAAGCTTTATTTTTAGAAATCTACTTACAGATATTTATATTCACTCCTAACTAGGCTAAGGATCTCTAGTACTCCAAACCCACTTGTATGGTAAATATAGCTTTCAGCATTTAAACATATTAACAGAATATTTGCACATTTTAAGAGAGGATATAGAACAATATTTATTGATTGTTAAGATATTATTTTTAAATTGTTACTGTTGTGTAAATAAAAGCTCACTAACTTTGAATGTAGATCTTATGTAAAGAAGTATTGCCATTTAAATGCTGTACAAATGTGGATACTGTAATTGTAAATTATGATGTAGATCAGTGTAAAACTGGTGTACTCTGAGATAAGAAACAAGTCTTGGTAAATTATAAAAGTGATTTTATATAAAGACTGACTTGTAAGTATTTTACCTAAAGTGGATCAAATTTAGACACTGGAATTATTTTGTAGCAATCTATTCAATGAGAAAGTGGTTCTCAGAATTACAGTCGTGGGTTATTAACAATTATAAAGTTTTGAGATTGATCCACAAACGTATTATTTTGATCTCATTGTTACATTGCACAAATTGACTGATGTAATTTTATTAAAGTGTATGCATTAAACTTAGGCAGACAGGTTTAGTTTCTTAATTTGATTCGTTTATTTTCATGCTTGTTATATGATTGTTATTTTCTATTATATTTTAATCCCAAAAAGTACTCGGTGTAAAATGCTATATTCTACTTGTACACTAGAAATTGTAGTGCAATAATGCAGTTCTACTGTTTACATTATACTGGGAGGTCAACTATTGTATTTTTTTATTTTACTTTTCTTAATATGTTTTTATTTAACTCATTGTTTTAATCCAAGCTCTCTTTGTTTTGCTTACTCTTAATAATCGTTTTATGATGGTAAATTTTTAATCAGTCGATCCCCATTAACTTTCTCATTGGAAAGGGAATCTGACTTGGAATTTCTTGATAGACCTTATAGAATGAAGTCTCTTCTATAAATAGCTCAAATTGTGGTCCATTTTATTAACCTTACTGCATTACCAAACCTAAAGTGTCAGGACTATAAACGTGTGTAGTGATTGCCACAATAAATTTATTCTTCATATTTGCCACTTCTGAAGTGCCAGCGTATTGTAATCATATTGCACTCCTGATAGAAATATTTGTAAAAAAACCTGCTTGTTCATAGCTTATAATCTAAATTAATTTATGAAATTATTACTGATCCTGTGCTTTTTTTGTGTCTCAAAATACAGAATTAGCTATCATTACTAATTTGTGGTCAAGTTCTGTTAATAGTTTCAGTAAAGAGCACGTACAAAACTGTTCTCATTTGTTATTTTTGCTGTTTTTAAATAAAATTTTAATTATTTTAATAATAAAAAAAAGTTCTTAATACAAACTTTCACTCAATGGAAATTTAAACCCAAACATTCTCAGAGTTCAGCTGCCTTAGAACTAAATTAAAGTCTTAAAAAATTATTTTATCTCTTTAAAATTGAAATTATTTCCTTAAATGAAATGTAAATAATTATGCACATACTATCACACTTTTGCAAATATTACTAAATTGATTTCAAAGTATATTATATTATTGTTACTATTTAAAAAGGCAACATTTTGATGATTGATGGCATGTTTTTTGTTGTCTTTTTGATAGTAAAAGATCTTATCAGGAAAGAACAATCATTATTAGTTTATTTGGAGACATAGGTAAAAATATATTATTTCATTTTGTTCTTTAACTTTACTTTGCATTACTAGTATTTTTATTATACCTTTTTTAGGCAACTCATCTTCTTATTGACAGCATATTTTTTATTTTTGAACAAGCAGATTTTGTCCATAAAATAGTTTGTATTGTTTTGTACATACATGTATGTGACAATTGTACATATATGTAGGGTGATTCGTGGTGCTATACAGGGTTGATTTATTTAACATTGTCCAGTCAGTGATTTCTTTCAGCTATTCTTGCGGACAAAATATTTTTGATTTACCAATTTTAGAAAATGTTATTAAAAATTAAATAGTCTTCTTTGAAATTGTTATCTAAAAACCATTACCTAATGTAAGTTTTTTCTTGAACCCTTTTAAAATACAAAACCTTGAATGTTTTGTGTTCAGGAAGTTTTTTATTGATGAAAAATCACTTTAGTTTCCATCAGTCAGATGTGAACAATTCAGTAAAATCTTTTGTATATTTTTATTTCCTTTTGTTTTTAATAGTTTGCATTCTTAGTTTCATATCAGCGTGTCCCTTTACTGCACTTTTATGTTTTGAATTACAACAGCATTATCCATGATTATACCAAATAGGAACAGTTTCAAGTGCTTTATCCTTGAACTTAAAATTCAAAACTATAATAGTTTGTAAATCAATAAAATGCTCTCTAATTGTCCGCAGATGGCTAAATAGGCCAGTTAGACAATCTTGTACAGAAGTCATCCGAGAAACTGGATGATCACAGAAGCTCAAGTTTCTCTGGGATCAGTTTGTTTTGGTTGGTCAGCCTCGATAGTTTGTGGTTATTCTACCGGTATTGGTCTTGGCCAGGCTAGAATAGGCTGTTAGGTTAAGTTAGTTAAGTTAAAAGTGCCTTGTGCCATTATGCAACATACCTCACCAGTCTTGGATTGAACAAAATATTCAAACAATAAAGACAACAAATTTGTTTCTTCAATACTGATGTTTTTCTTATTCCTATCCTAATAAATCAATCTGCTTACAAACCATCCCTAGATGTGAATCCAGGCTATTTCTTTTTGGTATATGCAGCATAGCAGCAAAACATTCATCTAACGAAATAGAAAGTAAGTTTTACTTAAAAGCCAAAGTCCTGCCAAAAAGGTTTTCACACTATTATTGTCAAATACAAATATTCATTTGTTTCTGTTGCTTTAAATTTGTAGCCTCACAAAGATTTTTACTAATAAAACATCAAAACTTTTAAAAATCCACTGCCTTGAAAAAGCATGAAAAAAAATAATATTTCAAATTTTTAAATTAAATTCACTTAACTTTAAGGGGGCGGTCTACCTCAAGATCCGAGCGCTAAAACAGGGTTTTGTATCTTATTCATTGATAGCTGGATTTTCATATGATTTCCAATATTTTTGTGTCATTTTTAAGAGGATATGTCTTTGTAGGACAAAAGCCGTAGGCAGTAATTTTTTTCGGGGGGGGGGGGGGTTTGACCCTTTTCGACTGTTTCCGGGCCCCTCTACGTTTTGTCAGGGGGTTTTTTGGGGGGGGGGGGGTTTCACCCCTATTCCCTATGTTTTCAATGGTATTTCCACTATTTCGGGGGGGGGGGGGTTCTGACCCCCTAACCCCCCCCCCCCATTGACTACGCCCTTGGTAGGACGCTATAATTTTAGAATTTTTGATTTTATCCCCGTTTATTTACAGGGATTGTGTAAATCTTTCAAAAAAAGGTAGTTTTTGTTAGATTTTAAAGTCTCATAACTAATGACAGAAACGCTTCCTTGAAAAATAAAAATTGTCGAGACCTATCAAATATTCTGAAGAACGTGAACCCACTCTCATTTTTATTAAATCTTAAAAAAAAATGTCTGGAAGCTTAATTCAGCGCGCTTTAGCCCTATCTTTACAATGTTATTTCGCTCTGTGACGCAGATTTTTCTGTCAAGGTAGACCGCCCCCTTAAATCAAGTTGACAGATTAGAAAGAAAGACAAAAAGTAGTTCAATACGTACAATTTGCCTTACTCTAGGCTAATTGAAAATTTGTTTTGCAACCATGCATGGTGGAAGATACATGCATATATGATGTCTGAGTTGCTTTAATCAACATCTGTTATCTTTTCCTCTGTAACATAAAACTTATGTAGTCTGTCATCGGTAGAAATAGCAGGCTTGCTGCAATGGGGAATGGGGACAGTCAAAATGGAAGCTGTAGTAAGCTATGTGCTATATACTACTAAAGGCATCACCAATTTCATTAGTGAATATGTGAAAAGGTGAAGGAAAATGTTGCGGAAAGATTCAGTGAACATTGGTTAATTGACCAAATACTTTTCAATCAAACTTTTTCCTTACCTCAAATACAGCTGTGTATTTCATGCTTGTGCGTTTTAAATTCTCTGAGAACAATATTCTGCATAGTCTACACTTTTGCAGTGTTTCAACTTAGGATTTAGTAAAACAAATCGCCCAGTTACTTGGTGTTCCGTAATAGTATATTTCGCAACTAGGGCCGAAAATGAGGTTTTGCAAGCTCGAGTTTGTGTTTTAAATTCGAATTTCCTCTCGAGAGGAAATCAAGAATTTGAAACGATCGAGAGCTGCAAAACTCTTTCGACCGAGGTGCTATTTTTTACCACACTTCACAATGAAATATAACTTATACCGGGTGTCTCACCTAAAGTGAACCAATAGCTAACTTTTTTATTATAAATCTGACAAAGAACTTCTTATGGGGCACTTCCCTTAATTTTTAACGCTGCTTTTCGGAATCACTTTGAAATTTAAAAATATGGCCGCCATTTTCCAATATGGCGGACAACTTTGTTTTTTCTTATGGAACACCCTATATTTTAGGGCATTTTTGGATTTTACGCTTAATTTTAGGAACTTTTTATTCTTGCTAATTTTTTCCTAAACTTAATGGTTTAGGAGATATGAGCAGTTAAAGTTTGATTTTTCCCCGTTTAAAATGCATTGTGTCCATTTAACTGAGCCATCCCATGTATTAATTATGGAGTAAAATCATATTCAAAATAACACATCCCCACGATTAAATCTCGACTAAAAATTATTTTATGATTAAACCTCAACTAAACTAACATTTTGGGCACTTTTATTCTTTGGTATCTTTTATTAAACCCAACCGTTTTCGATATACAGACTACAAAAAATGCCCCAATGCATTTTAAATGGGAAAAAATCTAACTTTATTTGTTCATACCTCCTTAGCCGTTGGGTTTAGAAAGAAATTATAAAGGATAAAAAGTTCCTAAAATTAAGCAAAAAATCCAAAAACGCCCTAAAATATAGGGTGTTCCATAAGAAAAATCAAAGTTGTCCGCCGAATTGGGAAATGGCGGCCATATTTTTAAATTTTGAAGTGACTCCAAAAAGCAGCGTCAAAAATTAAGGGAAGTGCCCCATAAGAAGTTCTTTGTCAGACTTATAATAAAAAAGTTAGCTATTGGTTCACTTTAGGTGAGACACCCGGTATAACATTGTAAATCTGATTATTTATTTGACACAATTGAAAACAAAATTTGAGGTTATGAGCGACGATACAATTGTTGCGATGTTCTCAAGTTGTTTCAAGCAGATAAAGGATCGGCTGACTTTCGAAGGTTTTAGGCCCTCTGGCGGAAAAGAGCTGGTTTCGGCCACCAAATCATGGTGGAAAATGCACCAAATGACGTTTGTAAAACAGGTGATAACGTCGTAGTGTGGTGAAAACAGTTTATCCTCTAAACAAATGGTTGGATCTGGATTTGACAAATGAAATTTGGTTTACACTTAAAAACTCTACGTACACATGTGCATAAGCCAAGATAAACAGTGGATTTCCCCCACAAGATAAACAGGATTACCCATCTTTTCCACCCGTCCGGATAAAGAAAGAATAACTATTATAATATAGCTGCGCCAGTTGTCACTTGCGAGTCACTCACAGTGAAATTCCTTTCTCTGTGATAGGAGCAGCATAGGAACATTGAATATATCCCCTATATTAGTATTGGGGTATATATTCAATGATAGGAACTATCCAGGGGCGTTGTTCAAGTTTTTCCGTGTTGTATATTTTGAGTACGTGTCTTCGCTAGACTACACGAAAAACAAGCTCCCCGGATGAACAATAATAAAATGATATATACCTAAACCCAAAGAAATTGTCACGATAAATCCTACTTCACCAAAGAAAAATGTCTTTCAAGAGACCAAAGGATTCCTTCTACGCAACGTTCTATTATTTATTTACAATTCATTTCACTCTTACAATTAACCCCTGGACAATTGCGTATCCACGATCTGGCGCGAGATGGTGATTAGAGTGCCAAAATACCACAGCAATGGACCGTACCATTCAACGATGGCCAGTCACAGAGCGGTTTTATACCGCATTCTCCTCCCCCTCTTTGAACAGTGCCTGCTCTATCGTACTATTCTTATTTCTGTCGTCGACCGCTAACACGATCAGTCCTTGTCGACTTGGCTTTGTCCAGTTATTTTCGTAGGTATTCTGTTTCTCGCCCCTTGTTTTATCACGTGTTTTGTCTCTTGCATTGTTCTGATGTTGGCAACGGTGGAGTGATGAGCTCTAACGTATTCCAAATCTGCTAGACCAGAGGTCCTCAACCCTTGGGTGTTCGTGCTCGCGTTCTGCCTATTAGAACTATAAAAAATAACGTAGTGATTATAGTAAAATGACCACCTGCCACTTTTTTATATTTTGGCGTACCACTGCAAGGATCCACCCCCCCCCTCCCAGCACCCACTGATGCGCACCCTATTATACTCATCAACCTTTGACTGATGTGGAAAATTAATATTTTATGATGTTGCCATGGACGGATTTTTGGATGTTCTAGCAGGTTCCCGGCACCCCATGATTTTTGGTGGATGGATTGGTAGAGATAAGTAGACACTTTCTTCAGCATAACTTTGTATGAGCTACATAATAAATTACAAAGGGGTTTTTGTCAAGTAAATTAAAAAGATACTTTTAATTGGCCCTAAACGAACCTTTTATTAGGAATTTGGTGTTCGAATTTGAGCGTACTCACGTTAGCTGAGCTGTCACACCCCATAGATTATAGCACAAATCCGCCCATGAATTTTACAGATCTTTCAAATTCGAAAAGAACGAATTTAGGCATTAAACAAGTGGTTATCATGAAAAGTAAAAGTAATTACTAAGACTTTACCAATGTACTCTTTTATTTATACTATGACAAAAAATCCGACATATCATTAATCATTCATTCTTAATCATTCTTTTGGAGACAGGTACCTCATGGCATGGAGGACGTTATGATTGAAGGATGAGTGTGATGACCGTGATGATAGTGGCGCGATCTTGTAGCCTTGTTACTGACTAAGGTTGGCACGTTCCTTAGACAGGATTGTTAATTAATAGCTCAACAACCAATGGCAGCTGGCTTCAGAAACAACCCTTCAAAAAGCTACTTCTTTTTATCGGGATCGATCCGGCTACCTGCAAGTTTATAGGCGGGCACTATAACCACTACACCAACCAGCCATTCAATAAGACCAATGTGTGGTATAGTGTAGGCCTAATACAATCAATTTCATACAGTTATAGGGATTCATAAAAAACACATTAATGCCCAAATATTTGCTGACCAATAACTGCTTTAGTTTAGCTTAAATTTGGAGACCGAGACCAGTTTCCCGAGAATAGGGCGGTAGATACATTTCCAATAGCAACATAATGCATATTTCAGTATTTACAGTCAATCAATCCCTTAAGCCATCGCTTGATAATAAATTTGACTTTTCTGGAATTTAGTCACTTTACAATAATCATATATTTAATTTCGTAAGGCGATTCTTTGCGTCAAAATTGTGAACGTCTGGTAAGTCGTAGAAAGATGGGAGAGGGCTCAAATTAAAGGTCTCTATTCCGAGATGGCGGGAAAAATACTGAAATTGCTTGAAATTCACCAGAAAACGAGAAATAACGTAAAATATCTGCCATTTAAAAAGCATTGGGATCTAAAAACGTCTGTTTTGTTGACATTCAAACATGTGGTGCTGATGCTTGATTCAAAGCCATATGATAGATGTTGACTATGGGGTTTTTTTCAAAAGGCAGCTAACTATGTTCAATGTAGGCCTACTATAACAAATAAATATTTTAATTTTAAGATTTCAGACTTTATAATTACGCGTTTGAGTATATACTAGTGGCTTGTAGGGGCAAAAGCCCCTATAAATAAAATACAAATGCTTAATAAAATATATATTTAATGCTTCCTTCACACTCACAACTCTGTAACTGTTTGGCGGAATTAAATGTGTAAAGTGAAATGTTAATTATACTTTGACATTTGCTAGTGCGTATCAGAATTTTAAGAAAGGGCGTTAGCCTACTTCAGTAGTAAACGGCTAAATTTTTGAAACAATGGCGCTATGGATGTCGTTCTCAAAACAACTCAGTTCACATCGTTTACAATTATTAAAAATATGGACATGGTTTAAAACTAATCTTAAGGTTAACCACAGACTGTGAAACTTAATTTATTTGCCAAAGAAAGTCGTGACATTTAAGTTAACTCAAAAATGTAAACAAATGTCTATAGCCTCCACCTAGTTCAAAAGAATATTATATTGGACAGTTAAAGGGTACTTGTTATGGAATTCTCCGTTTGAGGCTACATTGTACACACTAAGCAAATAAATAAATAAATAAGGATTAAATCCGAAAATGGCCTCCCGTTAACGACTCCACACTCCACCTCTGGTACCCTACGTTCAACACTTTTTTTATGGTTGCCCGTGAATAAATACTGCTTTGTCTTGGTAGATTCAAGATTGAATATACTTTTGATTGGCCAAATTTAAAGGTGAACCTTTTTGGTGGAATCAAATTTAAAGCTGATGTTACACTCAGCTGATCTACACTGTTAGACGTTTTTAGATTACAATGCTTTAAATGACAGATATTTAACGTAATATCTTATTTCTTGATAAAATTAAAGACATTTTTGTATTTTTCCTCAGTCCCTGGCACCAAGACCTTCTATTTGAGCCCTTTCCCATTATCTTGCAAGTGCAAGGCCTTTAACTTGCCAAATGCCCATAATTTCGGCGCAAAAATTTCGCTTACATAATATATTTATATCGATCATTTGGCATTAAATCAGCATCGTTATAACGTAAAAGAAACACTTAACTCTTTATAATTTTATATTGTAAATCATATATTTAATTTCGTAAGGCGATTCTTTGCGTCAAAATTGTGAACGTCTGGTAAGTCGTAGAAAGATGGGAGAGGGCTCAAATTAAAGGTCTCTATTCCGAGATGGCGGGAAAAATACTGAAATTGCTTGAAATTCACCAGAAAACGAGAAATAACGTAAAATATCTGCCATTTAAAAAGCATTGGGATCTAAAAACGTCTGTTTTGTTGACATTCAAACATGTGGTGCTGATGCTTGATTCAAAGCCATATGATAGATGTTGACTATGGGGTTTTTTTCAAAAGGCAGCTAACTATGTTCAATGTAGGCCTACTATAACAAATAAATATTTTAATTTTAAGATTTCAGACTTTATAATTACGCGTTTGAGTATATATTTACAATATAAAATTATAAAGAGTTAAGTGTTTCTTTTACGTTATAACGATGCTGATTTAATGCCAAATGATCGATATAAATATATTATGTAAGCGAAATTTTTGCGCCGAAATTATGGGCATTTGGCAAGTTAAAGGCCTTGCACTTGCAAGATAATGGGAAAGGGCTCAAATAGAAGGTCTTGGTGCCAGGGACTGAGGAAAAATACAAAAATGTCTTTAATTTTATCAAGAAATAAGATATTACGTTAAATATCTGTCATTTAAAGCATTGTAATCTAAAAACGTCTAACAGTGTAGATCAGCTGAGTGTAACATCAGCTTTAAATTTGATTCCACCAAAAAGGTTCACCTTTAAATTTGGCCAATCAAAAGTATATTCAATCTTGAATCTACCAAGACAAAGCAGTATTTATTCACGGGCAACCATAAAAAAAGTGTTGAACGTAGGGTACCAGAGGTGGAGTGTGGAGTCGTTAACGGGAGGCCATTTTCGGATTTAATCCTTATTTATTTATTTATTTGCTTAGTGTGTACAATGTAGCCTCAAACGGAGAATTCCATAACAAGTACCCTTTAACTGTCCAATATAATATTCTTTTGAACTAGGTGGAGGCTATAGACATTTGTTTACATTTTTGAGTTAACTTAAATGTCACGACTTTCTTTGGCAAATAAATTAAGTTTCACAGTCTGTGGTTAACCTTAAGATTAGTTTTAAACCATGTCCATATTTTTAATAATTGTAAACGATGTGAACTGAGTTGTTTTGAGAACGACATCCATAGCGCCATTGTTTCAAAAATTTAGCCGTTTACTACTGAAGTAGGCTAACGCCCTTTCTTAAAATTCTGATACGCACTAGCAAATGTCAAAGTATAATTAACATTTCACTTTACACATTTAATTCCGCCAAACAGTTACAGAGTTGTGAGTGTGAAGGAAGCATTAAATATATATTTTATTAAGCATTTGTATTTTATTTATAGGGGCTTTTGCCCCTACAAGCCACTAGTTTAGTTTAATGACAAAAAAGTCATCAATTTTTCGATTGGTTGGACTGTATATTGTGTAAGCTAATATCCGCATTATCAAAGTTAGACCCTCCCCAGGTAGCAGTCCCAGATTTTGTGTCGTTATGTACGCATTCTTTAGCAGTGTGGTTTTGGTCGGGTGTCGTTTTAGCCGGTAGGCCTATTCGTTCTCGTAATGTTTGAAGTTTGTTTTAACCTTTCAACAACTACGTTTTAACGTCAGGCAGCGATGTTTGATCCTCCTTCCTCTATAAACATCACACCAGCATTCTTTTTTCTATTAATTTTGATTTTTAGATAAAAAACAATGTTTGTAGATTCTTTTAACTTACAGAACACACTATTGTATTGACCCTATTGTATGTCTCCAAGAAATTTCATTAAAGAATATTGACTATTGACTATTGACTATAGTTTCTTTGGCTTTTTGAACCATTCGAATAAATTAAAGCCTTTGCGTAAAACAGTCTGTTTTAAATAGTTTTACTGAAGAAATTTGGGTAACATAGGCTAGAGACTATAAGGTGCTCAGCAAACTTGCGTAACCACTCTCACAATATAGTAACCCGTATACAATCGCCAAATTTTCGCTAAAAACCATAATTTTCTCAGAAATTTCACTTTAGTTCTTATTCCAACAAAATACTGAAATGTAAACATATACCATCTTTTTACATTATTTTAAAGCATTCAGAGTAATGTTGAAGTGAAAACAGAACTCTCTTATCGCTATTAGTTTATGAGAAGAAAGGGGAGAAGTACGTTACAGCATAGATAAAAACATATCTAATGTATCTATTATAAAGTTAGGATGTTTTTATCTATAGCCTATGGTTACAGTGAGAGGAGGGTTCAGATTTGTCGCCCGAGCCCTACGTTATGTCGAGAGGTCCACTTTCAAAATCGTCCGGCTTCGTCGCCGTCCGACTTGGTCGTTTCTGTGCAGAAATAAACAAATCATTTGGGTCCGGATTTGACCTAAACAGCACCCTACCAATCGAGTAATTCTCAAAACTGTCCGAGTTTGTCGACGCCTAACTTTGTCGCCGTCCGTCTCTGGTATCGTCCCGACAAAACACATAAAACAGAAACATTTTTGTAGTGTTTTTTCACCGTAGATAAATCTTGTGAAAATCTATAACAATAACAATTTCGGCCTAATATCATACTAACCATTCAGTTTTACCATAGTTATGTTTAGGTCTATCTCCAATCTAGTTCTGTAGTTCTGCTTTTCATACATTTTTGGTCAATGCACATATATTACTGTACTAGCATACCAATGAAAGCTCCAAGGTTTGTTGCAAGAACAGACTGCACTGTGTTTGTCTCACAGAAAAGCCGGTTTATTTAGATTTTAGTTCGATCAAACCACAATCCGTGCCACTCGCAGAAGCCACGGTTTTCCGCCAAGCACTTTCAGCGTTGTCCTCGGCAGAGATTCCAGTAATTAGATGTTGATTGCCGCACAGGTGGCACCACTGGTACCGGCGCACCTGCGCGGCAACAATGCGATGTCCCGGAAACGGATACGGCCGATGTGATCAAACCTCGGTGTTGGCACGGCGGCGCGTCGTGAGTCAGACTGATTAATTAACTCGGGAAACAAAAACGCGCCTGCTTCCAACAATACCAGCCGTACACTGTTTTCATGGTCGGTTTACAAAACTACTTGAGTACAGTTCGCGCATTACATCTCCGACTATGACTAGTACGCTATTAACCGTATCATATGATATTTTAAACATATGATTTTGGTAAACACAAACACAGCGTTTGATATACAGCGGGACTGTAGAACTATGTTTTCAGAAAAGTACCCCTTCTCCCCCCCCCCGCGCCTTGCAACCAGTTGACTCTGTCATAGCCGGAGATAAAATGCGCGAACTGTAGATCCCGCTCAAAATGACGAGCTACTTACTTGATCAAAATCTTTTAGGAGGCATAATACAATCAGGACTTACACGTAAGTTTTGAAAATTGATATTTTTTCCCCTAAAGACTTTCGATCAATATTGGTTCATTTATCTTATATCTTAAGAAGGAAAACAATCATAATAAATTCTGGGAATAAGTTGACACTGTCACCGTTCGTTTTTATCAGCGACCATTTGGTCTCTGGTGTTTATGTAAATTCACTTACTTCATGAATAAAGATTGTTTCCTAGTGGAATGTCAAAATTGGAAGGATGGTGACTGAAGTACTGAATAATTTTACACAGTTCTAATGATTCCTATTCTGGTCGAATTCTGAAAAATTACTAGATGAGTTAAGAGGATAAGTACCGAAAATGGGTAGAAAACGATAAATTTTGGACATTTGATTTTTGACCTTGTTTTGTTCTACAGGTCCTAAATACACAAGAAAAAAACCAAACGCATGTTTCAGCATTATTTTCGCAAACAATACATATATAAAAATTATATCACAATGGAATGCAGCGCTCGAGTTCCGTTCAATCACAGTTTTCCGAAAGTTCATTTTTTCATGTTTTTCAACACAAAAATGGATATATCTCAGGAACCGAAAAAAGGTACACAATTCAAATTCTTACAATATGTTCAATACAGGGTGCGGCAAAAGTCAGCGTACCGAAAATGCAGTTAAACTATTGCTGTATTAACAGTATTATTTTAATGTAGGCCTACCTGTTAGAGAAGCTGCTCAAACTGACCACCATCATTGTCTATACACTTGTAGCACCTTTTTCGAAACTGATTTACAGATTTTGTTGCATGTTGTGGTGTGAATAAAACATCAAAATGTTTCGTTATAAATTCTTTTAAATGTTCTAAACTTTGAGATTTCTCGGAAAACACGTGTTCTTTTAACAAACCCCATATACTAAAATCGCAGGGAGTTAAGACTGGCGACCTAGCAGGCCAATCAATAGTTCCTCTTCCTCCTATCCATTCATCGAAGTTATCATTTAAAAAGGCTTGAACATTAAGGACGTGGTGCGAACATTAAAACCATTCATAATAGAAGTTAATAAAACAAGCACTACACTCGCCACCTTAACTTGTCTGTCACAAGTGTTATACTAACAAAACAAACATGCATCGATAAAGAATAAACGAAGACAAAATAAACCATAATTCGATGATAAGATAAGATAAGGAGTGAGACAATGTATTAGCGCGAGAGATAAACAATGGCGCTCACCGGCCTGCAGCGGTACGCTGACTTTTGCCGCACCCGGTAGATGCTTACCATTATATTTAAGTAGATTTATAGTTAAATGTACGATTTCGAAAAAAAATTCAAAAAATTTAATAAAAAAGATTCCTATTTAAAGAAGAAATACTAGAGAAAATTGCATAAATGTAGTAAATATAAAGTTTAGGTAGGTCTTTCCCTTCAAAATAATGTTAAGTATAAGAAAATCCAAACAGTAGTTTTTGTGGAATATCAATTTTTAATATTAACGAAAATAAATTTATATTTTTGTTTTTTTTTTGTTGCACAGTTCTATAATTAAAAGAAATTGGCACATCCATTTCGAATTCATACAAAATCGGTTGCTCGCACACATCTATTTACAGGTAGGTTTTGGCTCCATCCATACAACTACATTATTTTGTTCATTATTATATAATGTTAATATTGTTATTGTTTATTAAATAAACAAAACTTAATCTAAAGAAAAAATTACATTCGAAACAAAATTTGAATGCCTTCTTTCAAACGCATATTTTTTAACAAGGAAATAGCAGAACTTTTTCACTGGAGTTTCCAAATCTTAATTCCAACGTATATTTAAAAGTCAGAATAAAGATATCTGCTTCTGTCCATGCCAACACGCCATGCGCCTCGAGTAGAGTCGTAAATGTGAAGAGTAAAGAGCGTCTTTGGCGGCAAAAACCTCAACGACTACAGCCCGACCTCTGGCGACAACAATTAAAACTACGACTCAACACTTTCCCTTACCGCCACAAGAGTAAGTTGGTTGCTTTTTGCTTTTTTGTTTCGTCAGTTTGTTCATAAGTATTGAAGTATTTGGTTTGTCTTGTTTTTGATAAAAGGTAAAAGGAGAGTAACGCAATAGTTATTTGAGTGTTGAGTGAGTAAAGTACAAAAACTTTACATAATGAAAATTAGTTGTCGCCCTCGCAAGCTCGGGTGCCAACATTTTCAATCGTGAGACAACGTGCTTTACTCTCGAAATGCACACAACACTTTTCCCCCAGCTGCAATAATAAATACCCAATCTTTAAACATCTATTTCATTAACTTACTAATCAACAAACAATATCCATTTTGTTTCGATCTGCAATTAAATTTGAAACCCAAAAACGTATTTTAAGGCTATCTGAACACCTATAAGTGCCTTAATCACAAAAAATTCTTTCATATCTCTACTACCGCACCCTGAAATTTATAGGTTGTTATTATCAAGAAATTTAGTTGTAAGCAAATTCCTGCAAAAATTTGTTTTGAGAAATTGATTCTCAAAGGCAAGGGCCGGCCTAAGCTCGGCAACAAAAGAGGCTGATTTTAATTTTCGTTTAGGCCCACTTTAACCTTCTGACAAGGCCGTTGGGGGCCTAAAGCCTCAAGGGGGCCGCGTCAGCCGTAATTCTGGCACTGCATGGTGCTGCGGCCTCTCTTTCACAGTAATTTTTATCGAACAATCAATTTGATTGGCCATCAGCCACGTAGTTCCACAAGGGCCGGCCTCAGCTCAGCAACAAAAGAGGCTGATTTTAATTTTCGTTTAGGCCCACTTAAAAAAAAAACCACCACAACCGGCCCCTTTCTGACCTAAAGAGGCCGGCCCCTCTGTCATTTGCCCGAATGCCCACATGGCCAGTCCGCCCCTGATTCAGCGGGAGTAAAGTGGTTACTTTGTCTCCCGGCGGGTGTAAGATAAACTGGTGTAAGATAAAATGTAAATATATCTCTGAAAATTAAATACTTGTGGAACAGTCAATACTTGTGGAACAGTCAAAGGTATGTACCCAACAATGTATACAATGGTCAATTTACAAAGGTGTGGACAATCTATTCTATGTCGAAATAAGCTACAATTCATGTTAAAAATAACATAGACATCAGTGGTTATACAAAAGTAATTGTTTTTTTAAGCATATAAATGTTGACTACAAACCGAAAAAAGCTAAAACCTTCACTTTAAGCGAAGACAAACCGTTCTTCGCTCCAAATCAAAATGCTCCAGATAAGCAGTATTTATTTTAAAAAATTTATGATTTTCGGTATTAGTAATGTATAATTATTACAAAACAACCATTTAATTATCAGTTATTTCAATGTGTGTAACATGACATTAAAATAGTTTTTTGTTTTTACTTTGAGAAGTACCTGGTGGACCGAGCCTTGCTCGGTTTTATTTCATGTTTACCAGTTCATCCAGTTACTATAAAATATTTCAATGTCATAAAATTGATAAATAGAAACCTTTTTCATGCTCCATGGACTCTTCATCCCATTTGCTGTATTTTCCCTTAATGGCTGTAGATTCCAAACAGCTGTTATGATTACAGTACTTCATTTGTTTACACTTTCCTTGTTTATTTTCGTTGCTATCACGGCAACCCATAAGGCCAATGTTAAAATTTTACAACTTTTAAATTAACTTTTTTATTTAATAAGATTTTCTCAGACGGAGTAGACTGCATAAAGCACGTTTTTGAGCCAAAAATAACTTATTTTCAAAATTAGAAGGAAATCCTCGGAGCCGTTTTAGAGATAATTGTGCAAGCATACAAGCATACAAGCAAGCAAGCAAGCACGATAACATTACTCATATAAGAGTATAGGATTCATTTATTTTTCCAGGTAAAGTGGTTGTAATAGTCACATAACAACATTGACGACAATCAGCTGATAAATAAACTTGTAAGATTGTTGCAACAATCAGCTGATCGCTGATGCACGAATGGTTGTAGCTACTCACATGCAGACGCTAATTGCAGATCGAAACAAAATGGACATTGTTTGTTAATTACTAAGTTAATGTATAATTTATATTGATCAGGTATTTATTATTGTAGATGGGGGAAAAATGTTGTGTGAATTTCGAGAGTAAAGCACATTGTCCCCCTCGTGAAAATCGTCGTGAGACAATGTTTCACTCATGAGACAATGTTGTACTTTACTCACTCAACACACAAACTATTACTCGCTCATTTCAAGGAGCTAAAAACGTCTAAACGTCTAGACATAACAGGTGGGGGAAATAGTTATTTGTGTGTTGAGTGAGTAAAGTATAAATTGTGTCATGAGGGATACAATGTGCTTCACTTTCGAAATACATACAACATTTTTCCACCAACTGCAGTAATAAATACCCAAACTTTAAACATATATTTCATTAACTTATAAACTTACAATATCCATTTTGTTTCGGTCTGCAATTAGTGCCTGCATCTGAGTAGCTGCAACCATTCATGTACCAGTGATCAGCTCTTGTTGCAACATTCTAACACGCTCAACACGCTTATTCTTATCCCGGGGGAGACAAAATAATCACTTTACTCCCGCTGGAACACAAAGTATTCGGAGTAAAAAACTTCTAAACATAGCAGGTAAAAAACATAGCATGAGGGAAAATAAATATTATTGTAATGTATTTTTGAAGGTAAGGTAAGCTGAAATAGTAAATTAAGTAATCTGAGAAATAAGGTAAACCTGGTAACCATTATAAAATCACAAATATATAGTGGCAAGGGAAAAGTATTTATGCCATATAATCTGTGAGCATTTTTCCAATGACAAAATTTATCAATCTGCTTTTGGGTTTTCAAAATTTTTTTTGAACAAATGACATAATCTTAGTATTGATAAGTTATTAGAATTTAGTATTTTTATCAATTTTTTTTAACAAGGTCAATAAATATCTTTACCTCTTATGACACATTTGAAAAGTTTGTTTGCTTGTTTAAGCCATAATCTATATTATAATAGAATTTCTGTGATTTTGTACAGAGCATGCCAACCTCTAGAAATTTATTTTTCTATGCATATTTGGTTTCAAATTCAAATTAAAGCTATATAACTCTCTAGATAAGCCTTTTGCGGGCTTGGATCTGGTTTTTCCTGTGCTCATGTAAAGCCTTTGTACAGCAGGCTTTGAAATTTCAGCGAAAGAGCCACTATCCGTTGTAAAACCTATGAACTCTTTCAAATTAACACTTATTCATAACAAATCAAATGGTTAAAATTTGAAATGATTACATAGCTATACCACAGAATGCAGGGCTTGCAAAAGTCAGTTAATATTCATCCACATAATGATTTTGATTTCTTAAAATATAGACACTTATATCAGACAACCGAAAATAATCTATTCCTGTAATAAGATACATTAGGTTCATTAGAGACATTACTTGATGACATTAATAACATTTGAAATGGCGACCTACCCAGGTAGATATTTTAAGCCTCGTATGAATGACAGGTGAGTGAAGGATGATTGTGGTGCAATCTTGTAGTCTTGTTACTAAGGCTGACATGTTCCTTAGACAGGACTGTTAATTAATAGCCCAACAGCCAATGGCAACTAAGGACCATGTCACATTGTTCGAGTAGCTCGGCCGAGTCAACTCGGTCGAGTTGCTATAGGATCAGCTGATTCCTATTGTTTAAAATTGTTAACTCGACTTGCCCATTTGAAAAAGTTCGGTTTAAACTAGTCGAGTTAACGGTCGAGTCTAACTCGCCCTCCTACTTGACCAGTGTGACGTGGCCCTAAGGGACCTACATTTTAACTTGGAATGTGAACCGTAATTTCCTCGGTTAACAGTCTTATGAACGCTAAGAATTTAAAAATGCTAATATTAGTTTAAGTTTTATCCAAATGAAATTGAGATTTAAAACACATTATAAATTTAAAACCTGGACTTTGTACTTAAATGAGAAGGATATTTAAGCATTTGCAGTTAGCTTGTCTATTTTTACTTGCTTTTTAAAATTCACCAGTAACAATGCACCTATTTTTTATAAGCATTTCATAGACAGATATGATATTCGCTTAAGTATTTTTTTTTAACGTGTAGTTAAGATAGGAAACAAAAAAACTGAAAATGCAATTTCTTGGTCATTATGACTATGAGTGCTGAATAATTTGTTTTCAAAAATGAGGAATGACTATTTTATAAACGTTACTTAGAGATTAGTTAATGTCAGTCAGAGGTTTTGCACGTCTTCTTACCATTCATTGTGGATAGCTATGAGCAATGTCTTGTGGACGCGGTGTTCCTTAGTGGGGATTAATGTCCGCACTATTGAGTACTCGTTCATGGGACCATCCTCATAATTAGACCAGTTCATAAATTGTTAACCAAGGCGAAATCGTGGTTCGGATCCCACATTAAAATATAGGTCCCTTAGTTGCCATTGGCTGCTGGGCTATTAATTAACAGTCCTGTCTAAGGAATATGTCGGCCTTAGTCAGTAACAAGACTGCAAGATCGCGCCACAATCATCCTTCACTCATCTGTCATTCATACTTGGCTTAAAATACCTACTTGGGTAGGTCGCCATTTCAACTAATGTATCTAATGTTCTAAAAAATGACTGCAAGAGACTGTTGTTAGGGTCGGTGTTGTGTTTAAATAACATACAGATTATTACTTTTGAAAAAAATATATTCCAAAACAGAGGTATGGAGACGCGCTTAGCGTTGAAGATCCATTTGTAAACTAACCCCCAAAATTATGCAAAATGAAAATAGATGTACTATCAAAATTACGAAGTGTATGGCATATACATTGACACTTTTAAAGCATATGAAATGAATTTATTCTGCACATCGAAGTTTCAAGTTGTATGTAATAGGTTACTTTAAAAGTTTGCCTGATGAGTAGTGCAGCCACTGGAAATTTTATTTCAGTATCACAATTTGTATAAAAAATTTAAAAAAAATCACATCAATTAACACACTTTTTCATTGAAAAGCGTTTTATGCTGGGAAACCCCATGAATAATCAACATGAAACCAAATCCTATTTTATTATTTTGTTTTCTTCAAGTCACAAAGTGATGCGGGATGCTAGTAACACTATGGTTATATATTGTTACAATGTTAGAACCACAGTATGTATGCTTTTCTAATTATTATCAACCAATCTAGAATTGTAATATGAATCAGTGACATCCTGCCTACAATCGTATTATTATTTAATGGCATACAGTATGTGCGAAATCAACAACTTTTAAAGAAGGCAATTTATTAATTAACAAGCATTATTGATTTTCTTGGTGGAAATGTTATTAGGGAAATGATATATTATGCAATTGGTATAAAAGTTGTGGAAAACACATAGATATAGGTATATATATTTCTTTGGTAATAATAAATAAAACAGAAGTAAAAATCATTGAGAATCATTTATAAAGCTTGGACCCTAATGGATTCCACTTGAAGGGTTGGGTCACTGCTCCATGTTGGGTACCAATCCTTCTTTGCATCCCAAAATCTGGCGATTCTCTGAAACAAAGAAGAGTGATTCTCTAAAACTAATCAGACTTTAAAAAATAGTCAAATAAAGCAGTAAAAACATTCTTTAAGACTTGATGAATGGTTTTAAATTGTCACAAATTGAGTCAGAGCACTTTGCACATGCAAATTATTGAGAAAGTAGGGTACTCATGTCTAAGGTAAGTAGATAATATCTCTTTTACAACATGTCATTGAAGTTCATCCTCCTGAATTTTCAATACTGGATTATGATTGCTGAAAGTTTAACAAGCCTGAACAATAATATCTTGACCATTTTGTGAAGGTTAGAAATTTGGACTAGTTGCTATTGATTTACGGGGTTATCAATTAGTAATCTTGACGAAGGATCTTTAGAAGAATCTTGAATCTTGAAGAATTAGCAGGTATTATGATAAAAAAGCTAAAAAACAGTCATCTCATTGCAATTTCTGTTCTTTTAGGGAAAAACCATCTTAGCCGTATCAGTGATTTAAAGTGTGATGTACAGTTTGATTTCATTATGCTGTGTTGGTTTTCATTGTCAAAAAAGCAGTTCAATGACCAAAAATTAAAATTTTTATTTCTTATGCGGAAGAAAGTAAATTAAGGAAAAAAAAAAACTTACTTTGACATCAAAATCTTTCCAAGGTTTATTGGGAAACAAGTCGTCTGGGAAGTCCCTATAACCTCCAGCATGGACTCCAAGAGTGATGTAGACCTAAAATTTAATATCAAAATCTGTAACACTTCCTCTATACAATAATTCAGATGCTTGTGATCAAACTAAAAATGCACAATAGCTACACCTCTTGGAAACTTACCTTATTGTAATTTATTATAATGTATGTAAAAAAGGTATTTATGAAAATTCAAGAAACATCAATTACAGGAATAAATCCATTGTTATTTAATCTTTATCTTTGGTCCTCAGTCACGTACCTAGGGGGGTTCAGGGGGCTCAAGGCCCCCCCCAAACATATAAAATTTGCAAAAAAAATAGTAAAACACAATTTTTTTTCTAATTCAGGCCAGAAAAACTCTTTGTTGAGTAGTTGTTCGTTCTTAATCATTTCCTAGCGATATGTCTTTTTGCGGCCTGCAAATTCTTTTATCGCCGTCGGTTGGTCTAGCATTATTTTTTGTGGCAACTTCGTCGTTTCTCCATCATGTTGTGGCCATCAAATCTTTCAGTTTGAGAAGAATCTCATTTTTCTTTGTGTTCGGTCGTAAGTCCTTCGGCCGTAAATCATGTAAAAAATCCTGATCGCATCGCAAGACAAATAGATTTGCGTGTCAAATTCGGTTGCAGATGGAAAAAGCCTCGTTAGAAGAAATTTCAAAAACTTTCTTCTTGCTAATCATGAACGCCCCCACAACACTCGCCTTAGAGGTATTCCTCAGCTTCCAATTCACAGAACTGCTTTGTGTGCAAAATCTCCACTGTACATGGGTAGGAAAATTTTTAATCATCTCCCTACCCAGATCAAGTCTGAGCAAACAGTTTCCAAATTCCAAACAAAGTTAAAGGAATTTTTTATTTCAAAATGCCCATACTCACTTGAAGAGTATTTTTCACATTAACACACTTTTTTTCTCTCTCTTGCAGATTTGCTCTTTAGTGGATTTTAATTGCGATCTTGTGTATGCAAGATATATAAGATCCATGTGTAACACGTTACATTAAGTTCCAAAGTGGATGTGTCACATGTTTATCTGTGAAAAATCACAAAGTTGTAAACTTGTTGTGACGAAAAAAGTATTTAATTTAATTTAATTTCATTCATTTCTCTCGATACCTACTTTGAGGTGTGGCCAATAGTCTCTTGACATCTCGTGGTAGTAAAATCTCCGCGAATCCCTTGGGAAAACTCGGCTGGCAAATATGCTGGTCATATTACGGCCGTCAAAACTTTTTATCTGATTACGGGACTGAATCTCTCGATCGTTTCACATATCTCAATTTTACTGTGGCTGCAAAAATAATCGTTGTATCACAATGCAGCTATAGGATTACATTGTGTTATGTATAATAATATTTTCTGATGGAGTATACTATTTCCTAGAATGTTATGGTATTCTAAAAAAAATTATTTTTTCTCCTGTAACGAAAATAGCTCTGAGCGAATTTACTTAAAGGAATAAGCTATTACAGTAGGTCTCATGGTGAGACCTGAAACAGAGACCATGATTGGTATTCATTTTGGGGACTTCAGAAGCAAAAAAAACACCTCTAGTTTGATATCATACACATTTTTGTCTGTTAACTCGACAGCGGCCATAAATATGGTCCACCTTAATGAAATTTGTTACAGACATGTAAAGTGGTAGTCACTCGGACTAGTTCCTAAATCAGCCCGATCGGACCATGGGAAGGGGGGTAAATAAACCGCCCGAAAATGGAGTTTTTGCATACTATATATAGAAAAATAAAAATAATCCAACTATGATTTACATTATTGAACTTAGCTACAAAAAATTAGTATTTTGAATCATTTCTCTCTGAACATTGGTTATCAAGTTGCTGAAAGTGATTAACGCAGTACGTTGTCCTAATGTTAACGTTACTGGAAATAAGTAAAGTTTTATATCACGCTTATTTTCCCAACATATCTTAATAAAACTTGGTCTGTGACTTCATAGGTGAGGTCTTGTGTACAATGGTCTAAAATCCTTGATATTCACATTTTTGTTGCAGCAAACCTAATTAGTCATTTCCCAGGTCATCCTTATGGGAAATAACAAAAAAATCAAAACCTTTTATCAAACCGTATCAAAATCGTTTATCAAAACAAATAATATATATCTCCCTTATTTCTTGACATATCTTGATAAAACTTGGTAAACAGTTTCTTCTAGTTCAGACCTCCTAAATATTGAATAAAAATCACCCAGTTTTAACACTCCTGTTTCAGCAAACCTGCATACTCATTCCCCATGTTATTCTTGTGGAGCTTACAAAAACATTTCATATCTCGCTATGTTGGATTGAAATGTGTTCTTTTGCATTTGAAATTTGCATACTTATGCAGGTCTGCTGCAACGGGGTATTTTCAGTCATGCTAAAATTGCTAAAATAAAAGGGCTTAGTTTAAAAAAACTTGACTAAAGTTGATAATTACTATCTGATTATCTGATTAGCAGTAATAATAATTAACTATCTAGTTGGTATGATACTTATTTAAGTTTAATTTGGTTTAGTTTAGTTTTGACTTACCTCCTGACTAAAAACTGTGAAGGAATCAGTGGGAAGATCATATATTTGCCGGTTGTCCACAAAAAACTTGACACGATCTGTTGGCAGTGTCAAAAAGTTATTAAAATGGAATTTTAATTCAATATTGTTATGGAAATAATGCAGTAGCTATGCTCTCTCTAATCCCATATGCCATGGTACCGAGACCCAGCCGGATATTTATATGACCGGTTAAAGCGACAAGCCCTAAGGCCACACAATGCGATTTTTGTCTATCTGGCAAAATTTAGGATTTTGGAGAAGTTTTGGTAAAGCAAAAAAATGTATTGTGTCTTTCACATTATGTGAAAACGATTTTTTTGTCAGAGTGACGCTGGTTTGCATTCTTCCGACACGTGGCAACAGAGGAAAATATGATCAAATTGGCGCTTTCACACTGTCCAACTTTGTGACGGATACCTAGTTATTCCGGCATCTGACACTTTGTCGAACCGACAAAAATCGCATACATTTTGAAACTGGCCTGAACTAGTTTAACCAGTACTAGTAGTGGTACCAGTAGAAATAGTACTAGGTGGTGTGGTACTAGTAGTGGTGGTAGTAGTATGGTATGGTCTATTCCATACTGTTCAATAAGATATTACTGATTATTACTGTAAAATAGTAGCCATTAAACTTCTTTTACGACATTTCCTTTTTTATATTTCCGGCAGGAATTGTCAATGTTGTCCTTTTTAAGTCAAACTTGTCTGATCAAACCAAGGCTTTGAAAGAAATTGGCCATTAATAAAGATATTTCCATGGAGTGTAGACTGGGTAAAGGGATAGCTGATTGAAAGGCAGCCGGATAAAAGGGAGTCTATGTAGTTTTACTCTTATTTGTCAGAACGAAAATTAAAATATGTGTAACAGTTATCTTCCCTGGAATGTAAAGTTATCCTTTCTTTAATAATTCTTTGATAATCTTTTGAGTCATAAGCAGGTGTTCGGCTCAGCTGCGGGTATCCAAAACTCAAGGTTCTCCCTTAGATAACGGGTAATGTTTTTATGGTTTCCTGAAATGTTGGGTGGATATATTTGGTTTCAAGTTGCATGTTATTTTTATTGTTTTAAGTGTTTGACAAGAGGATTTCTTCAAAAAATCGTCACTCAATGGACGGAATAATCACCATAAACCTGAATGTGGGTAGAAGCCCTATGGTTAGTAAATAATGCAAAGTTAGTAAAATAACCAAAATATAAAAATAGACTATAATATTGTAACCATCAATAGTTTTTACCTTTTCATAATATCGATTAAGTAATATTCACATCAGCGCTACTAGGGTGAATATTATTATGCTGTGCTGTATTTTTTTTAAGTTAATGTTTACTCGCATATAAATTTTTTAAAGCTAAAATCAGAGATACATTGTAATATTAAATTTTGAAAACTCTATTAAATATTTTGTTGTATTATTATTGTATGTAAAAGTGTTGTAAAATCTTTACGTACCAAATAAAATAATATTAAGAAATAATTTAAAATTTTATTCTTAATATTTTTTTAAATCTGGATTAAGGATCTCACTTTTCCTTTCTCCCCTTCAGCTTTCTTATGCTTGCTCTCCCTTTCCCTTGCTTCACCTTTAAGCTTGTTTTATAAATGCTTTAATATTAAAAAATAAGAAGCAAACCAGTTAACAAATCTATGGATGATTTTCTCAGTTTATGATCGACCTGATGAACTAACCTGGGGTCCACTCCAGCTTGAAAGTGTGGAAGCCTTGGTACCAAGGCGTGGATCCCGTCATGTGCATCAGCGTAAGCCTCTTGTCGCTCTCGCGGATCACACCCGCCGCCACCTGATTGGCTGTTTTGCCTGCGTTCCCTGTGGAGAACCCCAACACTATCTTCTCCTGTACGTCTGGGTTTGTAGGCTCCAGCCATAACTCTGTTACAGAACATATAGATTGAGCTGGAAACCAGTTAGCGGTACAATACTACACTACAGCACTGAACAGATGCTGGAAAACTAACCTTTTGTGACTGTTAAGGAAAGTGAAAGCATCAATATGACCAAATTGAAAGATCTTGAGTTTTAGTAAATGTGTCTATGATAGCTCATGTAAAATTTTGTTCTCATAAAATCCATGAATGTTGAAAAGGAGATCTGAGAAACTGAATATTAAGATAGAAAAAATTATAGTTACAATTTGGTGTCGTATTAATTTGTACCATCATTACTTCGCAAGAAGATGAAAGGGATTGTTTGGCTTTTTATTGTTATAATTTTAAAAAGTCACAAGTACAAAATAGATTTTCAGCTATACCTGGATATTAAGGTTTTATCATTGGTATAGGGCTTTAAGTCATATTAGGATTGTTTAAGAAGGATAGCAGGCTTTTACCTGAATAAAGTATATTTGTGGTGATAGGGCACACAGATAAATAAAACATAAGTGGACATATTCAGTGCCACTGGCACCATTCCCAACCAGTAAGTAACTAAAAAAGTAACCAAATAAAAGTCAAACTAGGAACGTTACTTTCTGGTTAAGAATGGTGCCAGTGGCACCGAAATATTCCACTTACTATTTATCTGTGGCTCGGAATGAATACTTCATTTTGATAAGCCTGCTATCCTTCTTAAACAGTCATAATATTGATATTAAGGTTTGTTTGAAAAATGTGTCTTAAGATAACACACTAATGAGTGAAAACGTTATTTTTTTATGAAAAATAGCCCATCCTCTGGTGAATCTATATTTATAAAATGCAGAGCCCTTTAATAATAAAAAAAATCAACAAAATTCAAAAGATCAAAGAAAGTATAGAGGAAGTACAGGAAGTATAATCAGTCATTATACTGAAAAAACTGAGTGGCTGTCCAGAGTGACTAGCTTCCATAAAACTCATTCCTTACCTCGTTCCTCCTCCCTCCTCGTCTCCCTGGGAATATAAATTCCTGATGGAGCTTTAAAATGTCCAAGTTCTGGAGGACGGATTGGATCACCCTGGCTTGTTCATTTGGGACAATACAAGGGACCCTTACCAGGCAGGCTCCCAGGGTCTGCCAGGCTAGGGGATGAGTCTCTGGTGTCACTTATAACCTGAGCGAGACTCTCTCAGGTTACACTGAGAGAGACTCACTGCGAGGGTCGAGGCTGATTGACGTCATACCTTTCCTATCCCTAAAAAATCCTTCCTTTCAGTAAGCTGCTCAATATCCCAAAGGGCGAAGGAATTGCTGGGGCTTTCAATCGTTCATGACTTAAAAATCTGCTGAAAGGAATAATAATTTCCAAATTTCAGTTAACTATTCTTTTATCTTCCTGAATAACCAAGCCTTCCTTTATAATGAACATTAATTTTAGCGAATTTCCCCCTATAGGGAAGTAGCTATTACCGTAGGCGGCACGGTGAGACTTAAGCGCGGGACCACCGTAACTTTTCATTTTGAGGTCCCTAGACCCCAAAAACACCGTTCGTTCATTTTCATATATATATATATATATATATATATATATATATATATATATATATATACCTGTCCGTAGGCGCGATAACTTTTGTAAAAAAGGTACGATCTTGATGAAATTTGGAACAAACGTGTAAAGCGTCATTCATGACTACGAGTTCGAAAACCAGCAAGATTGGTTTACTCTAAGAAGGTTTTTTTCACAAAATAAAATTTATTTTCAAGATTTAACACCTTTTTATTAATTTTATTTAAATTTAATTGTTAAAATTGAATTCAGCTTAAAAAAACAAACTATTTAGCATTTTGAATTATTATTCTACGTCAATCCGTTGCTTAGAAATTGGATAGTATTGGATGTGCTAAACACAGTACGTTGTCCAATATTATTTTTAATTTTCCCTCCAAAAGTACAGCTTCCCTGATTTAAGAGATTTTAAAAATACAATTCTGAACATATGATTACATTTTCAGGTGATGAATATTCCATTTGTGTTTATTTTGAATAGTTCATTGATCAAGATTTTGCAGAATGTACATACTATATTAAAAATTCAGTTAATTTAAAAGTAAATGAAAAGAATAGGTGTAGATATAATATTATTATATAGTTTAAAACCAGCTACAAAAAATGATAACAAGATTTTGCTTAGAAATACTTTAAATACATTTAAAAAAATATTGGCAATTCACATGAACTTGAACTGTATATATGTAACCTGAGCTTTGGATGTTGCATTTCGCCTTGATACTATGCTTGACTTGCAGTGGCCCAGTCCAAGATTTAAATATAAGGAAAAAATGCCGACTGGCTAACAATTAATATTCTTTTTTATTAAAAATAATATTTTGGTGAAAATGAACCTCAATTACACAATCAACTCTCACCAAATCGGTTCTTGAATTATTTTAAGATCGGTTTAGGTTTATAGAGTAGAAGTATTAGAAGGAAGGCAAGTTAGTACACAACAGTCAATTCTCCCAGAGTAAACAGATAAACAAGTCGAATGGTGCGCGATTTGACTGTTCTCAAAAATTGGGAATCAGCTCGTCCTAACTCAGGAGCGGCCTGGCGTAGAAGTAGAACATGGGACTTCGGCTCCCAAGATCCGTGTTAAAAACCCGCCAATCACCAATGGCAATTTGCTATGTGATAATGCCGTAACCTCGAGGGTGCATAGCTATTTAAGCTGCAGTGCATGTCCATGAAAACTTCGAAGCCTGGCTCTCGTCTAGAAAAAAAATCTTGACAACTCAAATTGACTAGAGAGCTGAGTGGACAAACTGTTCACTGCTCACCTCATAGCCTGAAGGTTGCTGGTTCAAGCGTATGATGTAGTTGGGCTCGAGAAACTAGCGGATCTCGCGGTTTGACTGCAGAACTAAGACCACACAAAATATTTTGATTGAGTTGTATTAACTGGTTTGTTTTGTAATCATCCTAAGCGCTAGTAATCATCCTAAGCGCTAGTAATGAGCGCACCGAATCGCACCGAGCCCTAGTAATCGGCCGAACTAGGTGAGGCTTATACATCCATTTCCCTCAGGTAATAATTTATATCAAATAGGAATCTAAATTACTATGATGAAAACTATTTAATTTAAATTCATTTAATGTAATCCTAAATTATCATCCGATTATACATTATCTCAGAAACTTAACAACCCTAAAATTACCTCTATCACACGAGATCAGTTTATAGGCTAAATCGAATTAAATTTGTATTAGGCCCTACCTTCACATGTCAAAGTTTACCCAATGGACCTCTTCAGTTCGATATCCGAGCGTACAGGTTACAATGTTTCGGTGAATCATTAGGTTTAGGCAAGGCCTCATTAAAAGAACAGACCTTACTGAAGGACACACTACAAATGCAGGCCATGATTTATTATGTCAAACAAGTAGGCGGTCTGAAAGTCTGGCTCAGGACTCACAGCTGTGCTGATCATCAATTCATTTGAAGTCAAAACAAGAAAACGTAAACAAACAAGTAATTTTGACGTTTAGTGATGAAATGTAAACAGAAAAAACGTAAACAAACAAGGGATATTTGACATTTAGCAATAAAATGTAAACATAGGATGTTAGTTCCCTGCCTACTTGTGTAAGGTGGTGCAGCGCGGGGATCGCTGCAGCATGGCCTGTATTTTTAGTGGGGCCTTGGATCGCTGTAGCATAGCCTGTCTTTTCAGTGGGGCCTTGCCTTGCTTCAGAATTCTTTATGTCAAAACAGGAGGCCAGCTGAGAGTCTTGCTCAGAAATCACAGCTGTGCAGCTCATCAGTTTCTCTCAAAACAAAACGTGAAAATTGAAATAAACAAATAGTATTTGACAGTCAGTGATAAAATGTATACAAAGGAAGTACATTAATTAAACAAGGAATATTAATTTAACATTTAGTAATATGAATAAACATAGGTTGTTAGTTCCCAGCGTACGGTACTGATGTGAGATGTCGCAGCGCTGGGACTGCTGTAGCATGGACTGTTTTTTAGTGCAGCCTTGGGCTAGATCACTATTCTTTATCTATAGGCCTAAAGGTTAACTCAAATATTTCAATTAAGTTATCGGTAGACTATCTAGATATAGAACTATGATCTTGAATTTAGCACGAATCACCTCTGTTTGACGAATTAATTCAAGAATGTCCTAAATGACTTGAGCTGTTTTAGTTTTAATCAAACTACATGCAACTCGGAGAAAAATTGTATTCTCCATGATTTTAGCGAATTTCCCCTATAGGGAAGTAGCTATTACCGTAGGCGGCATGGTGAGACTTAAGCCGGAGACCATGTTATTTTTTCATTTTGAGGTCCCTAGACCCCAAAAACACCGTTCGTTCATTTTCATAAATATGTATATATATATATACCTGTCCGTAGGCGCGATAACTTTAGTAAAAAAGGCCCGATCGCGATGAAATTTGGAACAAACGTGTAAAGAGACATTCATGACTTTGAGTTCGAAAACCAGCACGATAGGTTTATTATAAAAAGGTTTTTTTGGCAAAATAAAATTTATTTTCAAGATTTAACATATTTTTAATAATTTTATGTAAATTTAATGGTTAAAATTAAATTCAGCTTAAAAAATAAACAATTTTGCATTTTGAATTATTATTCTACGTCAATCCGTTGCTCGGATATTGGATGTGCTAAACACAGTACGTTGTCCAGTATTATTTATAATTTTACCCTCCAAAACTTAAGATTAACCTGATTTAAGGAGACTTTTTAAACACAACTCTGAACATATGATTAAATTTAAATTGTCAGGTGAATATTCCAGTTGTGTTTATTTTGAATACCCACGAGTTCATTGATCAAGATTTAGTAGGACGTGTATACTATATCAAAAAAATAAGTACATTATTTTAAAATGCAGTAGCAAAAGAATAGGTTAAAATATAATTTACACTTACCAATGTAATCCCTTTGTTAATTATCCTCATCTATAAAGCTCATGAATGATTAAATATACTTTTTTAGTCCATTAATTTTACAACATATTCAAAACAATATTTTTTATTACACATATTAAGTATGCTCACAGATAATACTCTGCTACTCGAGTAGCGACTTTAAACTAAATTAATGTAGCCTAATTTTGATTATTCAAACACATCCATTTAGGCATAGTTGATTGTCCCTGATGCACTAAGAGCCCCGATTACATTCAGAGACAACTATACTAGGCAGGGCTTAATTTCTAAAGAAAAAAGTACCGGAGCTATGGCACACCGGGTGGATTTTTATGGAACCCCCCCCCCCAGCATAGGGTGGTCCAGGGGCCCTCCCGCAGAAAATGTTAAAATTTGTGATTAAATTTGGTGCCTTTTTTATTTAACGTTTATGACCACTGTGTAACATTTAGGCCATGTTCATTTTTGCGTTAGCTAGGTTTCGAACTATGTAAAGGAAAATAGAGTTGTAAAGTTGACTTAGGTAATTCCCAAATTAGAAAGAGTTGTATACCTACTTTAAAAGAAATCATTTTATTTAAGATACCGGAGCACACTGAAGCGCACGCTCAAATATTTCTCAGTTCACCAGACCGGCTTTGGACCTTTTTTTTTCCTTGCCACGTAATTTATTAATACTGTTTATAAAACGATTTCTTTTAAAGTAGGTATACAACTCTTTCTAATAAAACTCCGGTATCTTAAAAAAAGTACTAAAGCTGCGCTCCGGTGTGCTCCGGCTGGAATTAACCCCTGATACTAGGCAACATGATTTGTGATCCTCAAAATTACTTAAACAGCTGATTCCCAATATAAGGTAAATAGTGAATCAGCAGTTTAAATAATTTAGAGGATCGCAATTTCAAGAGGCCTATTATATTATATTCTTTAACAACAGCCTATAGGAAAACTAAATTTTTCCATATCCCTCTTTATATTACAGGCAATTTTTACCATCAACAGTTTGCACAATTTACCTCTCTGGATAATGCTACTATGATTTTTTTTCAACATAATGATAATTAATAGTAAAACACAACATTGTACAAGCAGTGGGGTTATGGAACATTGATTTCAGAAAAGTACCCCTCTTCCCCCTCGCCTTACAAACAGCTAAATCAGCCATAGGTAGCCAGATGTAATGCAAAAACTGTACCTCAAAATTATTTTTAACATTGACTTTAATACTAAAAGGAGACTGCTCATACAGATGTTTTAGAACCAGAAACTGAGCACTCATGAAATTAGTTTGGCACTCGTCACTAGAGATTTCGCCAGTAGTGTGATTTCACGCTAAAGATTTTTATCCCTGAAATGGACCATTTTTTTCCTTTTATCAGGCTAAAATATGGTACAGGGTTACAAAAGGGATTATATTTTTAACTACTTCGCTGCGGTAGAATTATACCCTGATCTTTATTCCAGTGCGTCAAGAGTAACAGATTACATGTGGCAAAGCCAACATTTCCCGTGCGATATATCAGCTGAGGGTGAAGCTCTTGCACTCTAGTTACCATCACAGAAACTAAGACGACCTTGTTATCATTCTGCAGATCAGGATTCGTTTCTGAAGTGACCCAACGAAGAAATAAAAAAAAACTAATAACTATATTTGATTGTACAGGTTATAAAAATTTACAAATTCAATAGTAAATTATACTAGGAATGCTAATAACATATTTATATGACAAAATTATTTATTTCGTGTTATGGAATAATAACAATAAAAAACTAAATTTAATGTTCCATAAATAACTATAGAGCAGCATGAGTAACTGGTTACTCATGTAGAGTTAAGAATAAGATTGTATTCTTTGAAAAATTATGAACTCGGGGATATAAAACTCATAGCGATCGCATTACAACTGGCCAAAATACGCAAAACGCACCCGGGACTGATCGTTGATTACATCCGCTGCACTCTGGGCAATGGCTGGCACGAGTAACCGGTTGTTTGTGACATAGGGAAGGAGTTAAAACATCAAAACTAGGAGTGAAAAAGAGAGAGGCCTAACAAAATTCTACAGCTACCAGAATGTGCTAATTTTTGTAACATGTGATCAAATGTTTTGGATTGAAAATTTAACATTACCTGGACTATCTATTTTTTTATCAATATATTTATTCAATATTTAATTTACAATATGATATAAAAGTGTAGTTCTTGTAGCAGCGGTTAGATGAAAAACATTTTGTTTTCGAAGACAATTTCGTCTCAATTTGTTAAAAAGTTTTAAGTTTTTAAGTTAGAAATAAATACCGTAATCGAATTGAGCAAGGATGCATTTAAATATAAGTACTTGTGAGATTTACATTATTGGTAAACATTTCCTCATTGTGTAGTTATATTTAAATTGTTATAAATAAGCAATGAAGCCTAATTTATTAAAATTTAAAAATCTGATTTTTATCTATCACTTGATTTTAAGAAAAATTCACCAACTAAGTTTGGCCTACTTCTGGTGAATAACATCCATGTAATGTCTGAAAAGTAAAATTTAACTTGATAGGCCTAATTCAATACAATCAAGTCATACTATTGAACAAGTTCAGCCCGACGTGGTGGTAAACGTCAGAATTTTTGAACTGAATAAAAGTACGTTGCAATATAGGCCTACAGTAAGGCGAAACGAACTTAAGTCATAATTTTAATAAAATCTTTAAAATTTCTGTTGATTTTACCTTTTTTAATACTACCTAAAGTAGCTAATTTTAGAGAAACTCATAAATTTTGATAGTATATTACCGGTGGCACACGTTGTCCGTGGGCGTACTGAAATCACCATGGGCCTACGTGCGGTGGTACACGCATGATTCGCTGATTGCGCGGCACATGGTGAAGTGACAAACGATTCACTCAACCGATTGCAACCTCCGTACGAGTAAACCACTTAGTGGGTCTTCTGACGAGCCCTTCCACCATTTTTGTCGTTATTACATCACCTTAATCTTCATCTTAATCACATTTATTTATTTTTTTAAGTTTTTACAAGCGCCATCAGTGGCCAAGGTGTGTCTATACAACCCTAAAATATGAACACACCTAATAGCCTAATATAACCCAGCAAAGCTCCGAAAGCGCTGTGAAAATGCATTGAAGAATCAAATGGGAACAGTGCGTCACCATTGGTACTTGTCGGAGTTTTGGAAAGTTTGTAGTGTGCCACCGGTGGCGCACATCAGGGTCACGGCTTGACTTCTGTCAGACTGAACATGATAAGTTACTATTTTATTAGCCTAAACTTACTGTAAGATATCCTCAAAAAACCTAAATATAAACCATTACTAATAACATATTTGAGTAGGTTTTTATTAAAAAAATATAACAATTTACAAACCTTATTACTTTAGTTTGCTAATGTAACATAAAAAGATTTAAGAGATCTAGAAATCACCCACTTCAATCATAACCTCTATATGATTACATCTCATCTATTCATTTGATTAGGCTACATTTTTCTGGGTATACATATTTTAAATAACATTTACGTTAATCATTTAATTCAATTTTATTAGTCTGCTTAAACAGTTTATCAGCATTGACTCACAAAAACATAACCTACACATACAAACACAAACACAAATTAAATAGAAACTATAGAACAGCTGCTCAGCTGACATCAGACTTGATAAAGAAAAGACAGACATTAAGGGAAATGAAATGTAAATAATTTGTTCATAGCCAAGGAAGTTATACAGTTTGGTGTTCATTTCACCAATGAATGCTGGTATAGCGTCAATTTGTATATTATACTGCAAAGTGTAATAGTTATTAGCTTAAGGATAGCTTAAAAATAGTACAATTAAATATCAAATTGTGTTTGAAATTTTGGAATATGGTGAATGAAAAATGACTTATAATGAATCAAAATCATTCTTTTAATAAGATTTAATGTAAAATTGTAAAATTAATGTTAAAAAGTTAATAAAGTTTTGGCATTATTGCTTAGTTATATCATTAAATTTGTATGAAGAAGAAGTTTGCTTGCTGTGCCTTTTTTGTAAATATTAATCATTTATTGGATGGGAGTTTTATTCTAGTATGTTACCAAGAACAAACTACTTGCATCAACTCTAAGAAATTTTTGTACATATATGACAGATAACCTTTTTACTGGTCCAACCAAGGCCACACTACAGTGGGGCCTTGGTCCAACCAGTAAATCGGTCAAGTAGTATGGTCAGGTTCACTGTCATAAGCTTCAAATTTTGTCCCCATGTTAAATCTCCAGAAGAAAAGTTTATTTTCCATTTTTTACCCAGTTAACATAAATATTTTCAAAATACAAATAAATACTGCACATATAAGACCGATAACCTTTGTTATGGTGCAACCTGCGTTCAAATTGTTCCCTTAGTATGGTCATCAAGCTCTCTGTCATAAGCTTAAAATTTTGTCCTAATGTTAAAAGTCCTTAAGAAAAGTTTTATTTTTATTTAATTAACATAACATTTTCAAAATACAAATAAAACCTGCACATATAGGACAAACAATCTTTATTTTGGTACAACCTGCATGTGATTCAGTCCAGTAGTATGGCCAGGCTCACTGTCATAAACTTTAATAGTCTTCCCCCATGTTAAATCTCCATTAGAAAAAATTTATTTCTATTTATGACCCAATTAAAATAAATACTTCCAAAATACAAATGAAACCTGCACGTAAAGGACCGATAACCTTTGTTTTAGTACAACCTATTTTTAAATCGGTCCATTAGTATGGTCAGCAAGCTCGCTGTCATAAGCTTAAAATTTTGTTCCCTTAAAATCTCCTTAAGAAAAGTTTTTTTTATATTTAATTTACATAAAATTTTCAAAATACATATAAAACGTGCACACCAATAACGCCAAGGACCAATAAATAACCTTTATTATACTGGACCGCTTTAAGTTATAAAGGATCGATAATCTTTATTTTCGTAAAACCTGCATGTGAATCAGTCCATTAGGATGGCCAGGCTCGCTGTCATAAACTTTAATAGTCTTCCCCCATGTTAAATCTCCATAAGAAAAATTTATTTTCCATTTTTTACCCAATTGACATATACTTTCAAAATACACATAAAACCCGCACATATAGGACTAATAACTTTTGTTTTGGTATACAACCTGCGTTTCAATCGGTCCAGTAGTATGGTCAGGCTCGCTGTCACAGACTTAACATTTCTTCCCCAATGTTAAATCTCCATCAGAAAAGTTTATTTTTTTGACCCAATTAGTATATATACTTTCAAAATACAAATAAAGACTGCACATATAAGACCAACAACCTTTGTTTTGGTACAACCCACATGTAAACCGGTCCAGTAACGGTCAGGGTCAGTGTCATTAGTTTTAGAAAAGTTTTTTAATATGTAAGATTTGTAATATTAAACAAAAATATGTAAAATAAAAAAAATAATAATACCACACATAAATTCATCATTAAGATAAATTCCAATAAATAGGGCCTATGTGTCCATATAAAGAATTAAAAAAATATTATATCTTTGGACGAATGGAAATTCGCTGAGTACGCAGGTCTGCTGCGACGGTTGTATTTTAATGACAACGAGTCTTGCTGATGACTGTGTCCAGATTGCTAAAAATTTTATCTTACCATTTGTTTGAAAAAAATGAAGATAATGATTAGAACTGCACTCACTCACCTGGGACTATCCAGTCTCCTTTTGGCAGTTTTGCTCTGATCTCAATAGTTCCGTATCTGAATGATATCATATTTTGAGAGTTGATGCGGGCAGAGTTAACAGGGGGTAGAATTGTATAGCCCTGAGCCTTGCGGTGGCAGAACTTTGAACCGAGATTAGAAAGAGTGCACCTGGCAACATAAGAAACAGAATGGCTGAAGTCGAATACTGCCTATGGATTAAAAATAAAATTGCTGGGAAATTTTACCACAACCTTACCACTAAGTTGTTGGAAAAAAAACATTTTTCTCAGTTGTACTTTTGTATTTTATTCATGATTTCCCTCCTGGATTGATAATTGATTTAAAATTAATTTGGGAACCAACCTTATGTCTTCAATCCAATAATCGCTTTAAGATTATTAGTTTTGGGTCTGATGTCCTACTCTCAAATCCTTGTGTCAATCATGAATTAAATACACCTTCCAAGGACTATTCCAGACTCTGACTTCTAAGTCTGGAACGGTCCTTGGTTGGTCACGTGAGGTTTAATACAATTTTGTTGTGTTTTTTGTCCAAGTGTGCATTTGTAGTATGTGTGAAGACTTTGTTAAATTGACGAAGATGTGTGTGTATAATTAATGTTTGATGGAAGGATTTGAGAATGGCACATCAGTCCCGAAACTAGTAATCCTAAAGTGTGATTGGATTGAAGACGTAAAGTTAGTAACCAATTTATTTTAAGTACTTTTGTATTCTGTTACCACATTGGTGAATTTATCTCTCCCAAAAATGTTACATGATTGAAAATAAAACTAAGAAACGTACTTGGTCAGTTCTTGACTTGAACTTTTTACTTCGTTACTTCAAATGACATGTATGGTTCACTGATTTGGTGTGCATACAATGTTACAATATGTCTCCAACTGACATATTGACAAACTATTAATTACTGTTATTAACTATTATTACCTTTTTTATTAGAGTGTAATGCCATTGGGATATCACAGCATATTAGCTAGGTATTATCTGCATTTTCACTTGGCGTGTAAAGTCTTTAGAAATTAGCTCAATTAATTAAAATAAATGGTTGGCATGTACACCCACTCCGTTGTTACAGTTCTGGACAGCCGTACTGGCGGGTGAGTGAGTGTGTTGTTGTCATAATTAGTGTTTAACATCTGCAATGTTTTAGGTAATAGATCACATGGTTATATGTTTATGTAAAGGTACTTTACACAAGAACATTTTTTGCTGCAACCGCAAGTTCAATGAAAGTTAAATGCATGCAAGGTCACCACAATTCATGAAAACAACGATAAAAGATTGTATAGAGAATTTCAGTATGCCGCTAGTCTAAAGCAAGGAGATTACAATGATATTCAACATTTTTTTGCGATGAACCATGGAATTCACTTTAGTTTGTAAGCCTGAGGATGGTAAGCAAATCAATAGTTTAGTTTGATGTTTTTGTTTGGCTAGTTGGATATAATTCTAATCAAAACTCCTCTATTGTTGGTAATATGTTCTTTAAAACGTAAACAAATGATTGATGATCAAAGGTTGCCAAAACAAAAAGACCAGCCGATGCATTGCACAAATATGTTGCTGGCATTTTAATTTTGTGAGAAAGCTCTCTTTTTTGAGAAATTTTGCAGCGCATAATTTTGTGGTAATAATGAGGCAAAACGTAAACAAAGTTTCGACAGTTCGACCAAAACATGTGTTTTTTTAGCAGACACTTGGGGAGATTACAGTTTTTGCCACCCGCCAGTATGGCTGTCAAGAACTATAACAAAATTCAACTACGTCCTCTTTCAATCTTTCTATACATGGTCAGTAACGTGAATATGAAACTTTTCTTAACACGTTCGCAGCGGCACGGTTTTTTTTAGTACTTCAATGCCATCCTGAAAGTTGAACAGGCATTAAAACCTTACCTTTGTAAGTAATTATGTCACTGATTTTGACTACTTCCATCACGCCTTGAGGTGTGAAAATTGACGCCTACTTCCGTGGGAGTTATCGCACCCACCCGCACCTGGCATTCGGACTGCACTCATGTTAGGTTGAATAACAAGTGCTACTGTTTTTTATGCAAAGCATATATTTATTTATTGACATTTTATACTAAAACACAATAATAATGAATTATTAGGATTTTAACTTTTTTAGAACATACAAGAAAACATTAATTTTTGTGAGTAAGATCGCACCCACACTCACTTGAGACTCTTTATAATGAAACGATCGACTAAAATGAAGTCCGGATCCTCCGGGGCCAATATGTCAGGAGAGAAATAAACACAAAAACCATCAAAACAGTGATAAACAGCGATAATAGCAGTCACGAACGTGCTCCGCCTAGGCACTGACTTATAGTTACTAAAATCGTCACGCCTACCGTGGCAGCAGCACTTTCCATTGGAAACCCGCATGGTCACAGAATACAACATACTGTAGCGCAGTGCTGGGTGAAGTTTCAGTTTTCTAGCTCAGATCCAGGCTTAAAAATAAATCATATTGTAAAGCAATGCAGCTTGGGAGCGATCGCACCCAAGGATGGCATTAGGGTTGCGCGTGGGAGCGATCGCTCCCATGCCGCCGCGAACGTGTTAACAAGAACAAGAAGTTGTATTGACTTATTTGCAAGAGTTAAAATAAACAAGTAAAGTTCAAAAGGCCCGAGTAAAAACATTACTGTCTGTGTGGCAAAGCTTTAAACAAATCTTTAAATGATTGTTTATTAAGCTCCAGTGACCGAGTTGAGGATTTGAGGTTTTATAATATTTTAGTATCTGACTCGTTAAAAAAAATGTAAATTGACATTATCAAGCAAAAAAAACCTCAAGAAAGTATCTGCCAAATTTTGGTTGTAGCCTCTTAATTCATTTTTTAAATATGTTTGCCTTTAAATTTCTATACTAATCAGTAACTTACAGCTTTGAAAAGCAGTAAGAAATTACTTACTATTTAATTTTAAAGGAAAACCCATTTACCCTGGCAGAAACAGCTCTCCTCCCCTCACATAGGAGTCGTTAGCTCTATCCTCCAGCAAAGTGGGTTTGATGTAAAGTTTTCCTTGTTGCACCCAGGCATTTTCGTCATACATCGTAAAACTAGTAAACTCATCCTCCTGAAATAAATTTACATCAGATGTACTATTTCCTGGAAAAAGTTCATAAAATTTCAATGCAATAAAATTACAACTGCACTACCCGAAAGATTTGTGAAGTAGGAATTTTGTCATAAAACACTGAATAAAGACTTTAAATGAGCGGTAAAGACTTTATTGCTAGCCAGCTGATTACTTCATTGCTTGCCAGTTAATGGCATTGTATTGTACCCCAAAATTAAGAAAACAGCCTGAAACTGGTACTTTGTTGAGCTAGCCCAAACGAGAGACCTCATGATAGCACTATGGTACAGGAGAGAGATGACCAGATACCGCACCCTCATAAGCTCTACGATAAGAGAGTGGAAGAAGCCAAGCGTTTGGGGAATGTCCAGTTCGTTGGGTCGGCTCACAACAAATGTAAGACAGCCTGGAAAGTCGTGAACAGTATCAGGAAAGACAAGATCAAGTTCTACTGTAGAGCCAGCCCGGACAAATTCAACGACTTTTTCATCTCCTCTGTGGGGAATATCGTCCAGGGTATCCCAGTGGGGCCTTTTGACCCTGTTGCAGCTCTTAGAGTGAGGGCCACAGACATGCATCAGGAGTTTTTAAGTGGGGTCCAGTTACAGAGAGTAAAGTACTCAAGCTGATTGCTTGTCTAAAAACAGTGCAAGCAGACTGCTACGGATGGTCAATGAGCCTGCTGAAGGAAGTGGCCGCCGTCATTGCTGCCGCCCTCACGAATGTCATCAACAACTGTTTGGCTAGCGGCACATTCCCCAACACCTTGAAATGTACAAGAACGGTCCCCAGCTACATAAAAGGTGGTAGGGCCGAGGACTCCAGCTATCAATACCCCCTGTCTTCGGAAAAGTGCTGGAGTCAATAATGAAAGCTCAGTATGGATTCCGGAGGAACCTCTCCACTACCTCCGCTATGTCCAAAATTGCCTAAGCAGTTGGGGAGGCTTTTGAGGCTTTTTTTTTGTTTAGGTATTTTATATTAGTGAAGTAATTATAGTTTTTGGTTAAGTGTATTATATTTAATTTGTTTAATATCGTTTCATTATATTAAGGTAGGTATGTTTTATTGATCGTGAAAGAATGGAATAATAAACTTGACCTTGATATCGGTTATTGGTGGTTAACAATGTGTTTCTTTTTGATTACTGATGGTTGTCGGAATGGTATATTGAATGAGTCAAGACAACCTAATGCGATAGGTTGATATTGGTATCGGACTACAGAAACATAATATTGTGCAGAGTGGCGGAGTAGGAGTATATTTACACGGAATTGAAAATTAACATTGCCCATGAATCACTAACAAATATACGGAACATAACAGATGATCATTTCAAGGGAATGGAATGACTCTGGAATTTCCCTACAGCCTAAATGTTTTGACTCTGACAATAAATTTCTCAAAACCAATTTTTGCAAAACCTCTCCATGAAACTCCTTAGCTTCCAACTGGACTGCCTGCTGGACTGGAAAACCAAGCTCAACCAAGATCAACCAAGATGATGCAATGACCTGCTACATCTGCAACCAAATTGATAGAGTCAATTTTCTATTGAGGCGTCTGTGCATGTCACCGAGCAGTACCTGGTCATGGTTTACCACGTCATGTTTCATTCACACGTAATCTAGAGCCTGCATCAAGAGACAGCTCTGCGTATACTTACACGATGCGGATTCAGAGAGCACAGCAAAACCTATCTTCGAGAGACTGGGAATCCTTACAGCCTTCAGCCACTACATCTTAGCCTGTCTAACCAAAATTAGGATCAGTGCTCAGTTTGAGGGGTGACTACCATCATTACACCACCCGCAAGCGTCAGCAGATGGACGTTCCTTGGGCGAGGCTCAGCAGAACTTGAAGTCCTTCCCTACTATGGCTATTAAGATATTTAACAAACTACCTGCAGCAATAAGAGACTTGGACGACGAGAAGTTTAAGGTAGAATTAAAAAAGTTGCTGTAAAGAGGCCATATTACCGTGTCAAGGAATTCTTTGGGGGACAACCTAGAGTTTGAGCAATAGTCAAGAGGGTTAATGATGAAGGGAAGGTGATAATAAGGTCATAATTGTTATTCAACACGCTTCAGCCAATCACACTTATTGGCTCCAGCGCTTTCACTTCTGTCTTGACTTGATTGGGGTCAACTTAATCATAATGGTGCATTCAGCTACAATGGACATGAGTAACTTTGATTGTATTTATCATTTGGGAATCCAAATATACAGTTGTTGGAAAAATGTTGTATGTATTTCACGTGTAAAGTGTCTCTCTGGCTTTCACTAAAATTACAGAGCTCCACTACGTGTCACCCGATAAGTGTTTAGCTCAAGCAAGAAAGATCCACTTTACGCTCTTAATACATAAATAACTTTTTCTGGATTTAATTTAAAGTCAAACTTCTCGGAGTCTTCCTTACCGATTGGATTTTACCGTTGACTATGAATTCTAAATTCTAATTCTAATTCTTAGAATTCACAGTCAACGATTTTACCAACCAGTGGAGCGATGCAACAATTTAAAAATAAAAATATTTAAAAATTAAAAAATATTTTTTCTCAAAATGCTAAAATAGGGTAGATTATAATACTAACTGAGGTGGCCATTACTCAGTTTTCAAAGATTACTAAGCAGGTTTCTTTGGCCATGAAAATTGGCACAAATATTCTTGATAGGCTCTAGATCCATAATAAGAAAGGCTTTTAAACTATTCTTTCTCAAAGGCCAAAATACAGTATATTGAGTATATTATAAAATTCAAAATGGCAGCCATTTCAGATTTTGCATACTGCAAAAGTTTTTAGGTGTGTTTTTCAGAGTTTGTGTGAGATTGGCAAAATTTGTGGGCAAATCTATTTATTGTATTTTGAAGCAGTACCGTACTTCTATACAGGGCCTGATTAACCACTAGGCTGACTAGGCTGTAGCCTAGGGAGCCAGCCATCCAGGGGCGCCACAGGATGGAGAATAAATATTGTTTTTATATTTTTAAATGAATTAAAAAATAAAACAAAAGTCCCGCGCCCCCTTTTGCGTAAATGTGGCCTGTTTAGCATGTTTTTTTATCAAACCTATAGGTACATTAAATAGTCTTACTGAGCAATGTTTGCTTGATTGCTTACTTGATCATGCTTGATTGCATAATTATCGAATTATCTCGATTACGGCTCCGCGGGTTTCCTTCAAAGTCTGCAAATAACTAATTTCTGAACTAAGTTCTAAGCAGGTAACTTGGCCAGGAAAAAACTAATAACTCAATAAAATAACTTTTTTAGTGGAAATATATTACATAATGAGTATGAGGGCCTCATCAGTTGCCATGTACAAAAACAATGAAATAATAACGAAAATGTAAAAAATAACGTAATAAAATAAAGATACTCCCAGCCCCATGTGAGGCCGGGATGTGAGTGTCTTTGTTATCCTCCTGTTGGTTCTGGTAAAATATTATAGGAAGCTGATGAGCTACTAAATATGAAATAATATTCTTAAAAGTCTGATGAAGACTGTTACAATGAATCGATATCTGAGTCAGATGTGGGAGAAGTCAAAAGTAGAAAAGAAGAGCGGTGGGGGTGTAAGTTGCGAGTGTCAGTTGAATAGTCACAGGCAGAGGCCCTTTGCCCTCGCCCAAGGGGAAGGGGGCGCCAAATAAACTCAAGCCTAGGGGCGCCATACCTCTTAATCAGGCCCTGCTTCTATAACTTAAGCAATTTTTAGACAGTGCTCAATGATTTTGTATTTTCGTCAATCCAGCACTTCCAAAGACCTGATTTTACTGGATTAGCTTGCATCTACTACAAGAGTCTTGCAGAAAACTTAAATAAAAGGCAAAAATAAATATTTGTGGCAAACTTTTTTTGTTGATGACACAGTCAAACTACAATGTCTTCAAATTCTGCCTCATTCAAATAAAGCTAATTAGCCAAATTTAAATGAAGAGTTAAAAAAGCATTATCACATTATTTTTGCTTTAAGTCATAATTACCCTTCAAAGTCTCTGCTATAAACCTTTAAATTGCAAAACATATTTTTCTGCAAACTCATTTAAACACGCCTTACAGGACACATTTCCAGTGACCTTCAGTTTTTTTGTATGTCTAATAAAATGTACAGTAATCAAAATATTTTAGCTAAGCTCCTTGATCTGTTCTTCGCTTTTCTAACTCGAAATCCTTAGTTTGTGAAATCCTCATTAGAACTAGGGCAGTTAATTACCTCAAAAAAGGATGATGGTTTTTTACAATTATTTAAAAATTTCCTCCATAGTAAATAAAGTTAATATGAAGCAAACTTTCCAAACTTATATACTGGTAGAAATTAAATTTACTGTACTGTAATCCAAAAGTAAAAATATTTGGAATGTTCAACTTCAATCATAAAAATTCAAGTAAATTAGGCTTAAGGAAAAAGAAATAGGTATTGCAGGCATTGAGTGAAAATAATTCGAATACAATTTTGCTACTAGACTTTTATTACGAGATCTCAAAAAATCAGGACTGTTACATTTATTTGTAGTGGTACTGGCCATTTTGTCTGAAGATCAGCAGTCAATTACCATTGCAATAAAATATTGAATGAGATGGCAAACCCCTGAAATCAGAAAATCAAAAATAAACAGCTACTAGTGATTTGATGTTAAAATTTATAATTATATTGAATGACTGATGAAAAGCGAAAAACCAAATTGTTAATTAATTTGTGAATAAATAAATGATTCTGTAATAAAATAAAAATTTTTTGTTACATAATGTTTTGTTCCAATTTTTATTACTAATAGATAACACCTCTTTATTGTCAATGGTAATCGACCACAGATGAACCGTAATACTGGACAATCACTTTTGTTGTTTATAAGTATGTTTTGAAGCAATATGACCTTAAAATTAATGATGTTTTTTGATCCACTGATCAGAGTTTGGCATAACATTACGTTAAAATAGGTACTCTATCATTAAAAACTGCATGAATAAAATAAAACCATTCCAGTTAAAATATTTTACTTGGTCAGCAATTTTAGTTTATTTACCGAGAAGAAAACTAGATTTGATTCTTTTTAGCGAATTTCCCCTATAGGGAAGAAGCTATTACCATAGGTCTCATGGTAAGACCTAAGCCCGAGACTATGATAACTTTTCGTTTTGGGGCCACCAGAAGCAAAAAACAATATTCGTTTGAATTTATATATATATAAATTCAACAAACAACAAATATATATATATATATATATATATATATATATCTTTGTATAACATACAAATATATATATATATGTCGTAGCCACTTGCTGTAATTGGGCACTTCATGAAGTGCCCAACGCAGCCCAGACACTTCATGAAGTGCCCAGCGCGCCTGGGCACATAGTGTAACTCGATTATTTCGATCAAAATTACAGCATCTGCCCAACGAAACTGGACACTTCATGAAGTGCCCAACGCTCATTGGGCACATGCTGCAACTAACGAGGCATCGAGGGCAGTCGATTTAAAACCTTCGTTAAAGTCAATCCTCATGTCTGCATTAAAACCCAATGTCTGTGTTAAAGTAGCCAATGTAACTGTTTGCTATTAAACCTTTTAATATTTTTCAAATAAAAGAAATTAACATTGATTTTAATTACATACGCACAAAACGTTAACAATAACGTAGTTATTTTCACAATAAAATAGTAACCACTTAACCTAGGATAAAACATAAACACTTATAATTGGTTTAAAGTTTAATACAAATATCGTGGTTTTTAAACAGTTACAAAATCAAAAAATCGTACCGTATAAAATTATAGGTAATGCGCTATTTAAAAAATTAATTATGATAGTTAAACATCGATCCACTAGAATTTTCTAGTAACCGCTTACTTTTGAATAACGTCTAACATCCATAGGTTATCCCTTTAGACAAATCCTTCACATGAATTTACAAATATTTGAAATAATAATATAATATAACAGGTTACTCACCAAATGCCGTCAACGATTCATTGCAAAGAGTCGTTGACGGCATTTGGTGAGTAACCTGTTATATGTGGTCAAAAACTATTCTGGAGGCATCATGATGTTTAATGATATAAACTTAGATTTTTAAGCTACCGATGTCAGTAGGAATATAATAAAAGATTTAAAATATATTTTTTTAAAGCTGATAAGTAAACAGGGCACTCCATATACATTTTTTATATTCTATAAACAAATAAAAAACAATTACAATGAAAAGGCTTGATGTAACGATGTTATGTTAATTCATTCAAACTGACATAAAAGAAAAACTTAAACCTAAACTGTCTTCAATGCTAATAAAATTGTAAAGGAACAAACGAAATAGTAAAGTTTTATACAAAATGTTTTCAATTTTGATATCAAAATGCAACTAAAGAATAGTTTTTTTAAGTTTTTTCAAGACTGTTATGGCACTCTCTATGAATTTGTTTTACCTTGCTATATTTTAATTTATTATAAGTTTTGTTACGGGTGACTAAGTGAGAAGTTAATCTATTAATACATGAAAAAATAAGTTAATGTTTATGTGTTATGTTAAATGTAAATGTGTTAGGTAAAATAATTTATGTGTTTTTTTTTATTATTAAAGCATAAAATTTAAATTGACTGAATTGTCTGGTTTATGTTTCCTGCGTTATTTTGGCTACACATCGCTATTAATATTATTATTATTTAACCAATGAAGAATTTAAAAACCGTTTTTTGTTTCAATGATAACAACATTAATGATTACGAGTAGCCAAAATAACTTCGAAAACATATAAGAAACCATGATAAAAATACAGTCAAGAACTGTCTGGTTTAGTAGCAGGCAATCTTATTCTTAATGTTTTACAAAATTCTTTAAAAAGGATCCTATTTTGTATTATTAAAAAAAATACATTGGATACTACCAACAGCAACATATATATCACTTTTACGTGTTTATATCAAGTGTCCATCATCTGAGCTGGTCACATAAAGCAAAAGAAATAATTACAGCATGTGCCCAACGAGCGTTGGGCACTTCATGAAGTGCCCAGTTTTGTTGGTCACATGCTGTAATTTTTATTGAAACCGTTCAATTACACTATGTGCCCAGGCGAGCCGGGCACTTCATGAAGTGCCCGGTTAGCGCTGGACACTTCATGAAGTGCCCAATTACAGCATGTGGCTACGACATATATATATTTGTCTGTTAGCACGATAGCGGCCGTAAAAATGGCCCAATCTTAATGGAAATTGGTACATACGTGTAAAGTGGTAATCACTTGGACAAGTTCGTGAACCAGCTCGATCGGACCACTGGAAGGGGGGGGTTAAGGGGGATAAACCCCCCCAAAAATGGGTTTTTTGAGTTTTTTACATAGAAAAATAAAATTTATTGAATTTTTGTTGGCACCATTGAATTCAGCTTAAAAAAACCAACAATTTAGTATTTTGAATCACTGCTCTATGTTCATTGGTTACTGAGCAGTGGCGACGCGTGACATGTTTGCATGGTCATCGCTGATAGTGTAGGAGTACACGGGACTGCGCCGGCGCCGCGCGGCGGAACGGCTATATTGCTACATAGAAAAGTCGCCACAGTCCTGCGCTTGACCGGCCCGGATATCTGTCCCTCAGCGTCATTCATAGACCCCACGACTCTACTGAAAAGGTGAATGGATTAATACTGATACTTAAAAGCTCTCGGATGAAAGTTTAACATTGAAAAATTCAGCTAGCTATTTTATTAAACAGTTTAGTTTTATAATTTCATTTTTATAATTTTTTAATCAGTTTAGTTTCATTTCTATAATTGTTTCAGTTGAACAATTTGATCACCTTCTTCTTCAGTCACTGTTGTGCTCATCGATTAATAATAAAACATGTTAAACATTTAATTATTAAACCACTGCAACTTCACTAATTGAAACTACACAAACACAAGCGGCGCGCGGCATGAGAATAAGCGAACAATGACAGTTAGCGACGATGAAGTCGAAAATCGCTCGCTACGTGGCGAAGGCTGCCGAGTACAGCCAAAGGGAGCCGGACGCCAACCGATTCTCCAGCGACAGAGATGACTTGGCCGCCTCTACACAACAGCGGTGTGAGTGGTGGGGATGGACGCGGGGAGGTGGGCGCTCCACTAGATTGGATTCTCCATACTCGGCGAATCGGTTCTAGGGACGCAGCGCATCTGTCGCACAAAGCGAAACGCCGTGCATAAAAATAGCCTGATACTCCGAAAATTTATGATTTTCTTTTGAAAATATTATATATTTAGGCTTCTATCATTATGTTATTTGTAGTTTTATTTAAAGTATCAAATTTTAAAATTGAGTTAGTCATCGGCGAATTTGTAGATGACCGCACGCCTCGCCACTGTTACTGAGATATTGAAAGTGGTAAACACAGTACGTTGTCCCAATGTTAACCTTTTGGGAAATAAGTAAAATTCTATATTTCAGTTATTTCTCAACATATCTTGATAAAATTTGGTAAGTAGCTTCTTCTAGTTCAGATCTACTAAATAAAGAATTAAAACCACCCAGTTTTAATATACCTGTAGCAGCAAACCTGCATACTCATTCCCCATGATATTCTTATGGAGCTTACCAAAACATGTCAAATCTCGCTATGTTGGATTGAAATATGTTGTTTTGCATTTGAATTTCGCTGAGTATGCAGGTCTGCTGCAATGGGGGTATTATATTTAGTAAACAAATCAAATACATAGTTATACATAGTCGATAGTTCAACACTCGATAGTTCCACACTCGATACTTCGTCACTCTATATAGTTTGATAAAACTCAACAAACATTCAAAGACTACCAAATATTATGTCCAGTGATGTTTATTGTGATATATATTAGTTAAAAAAAATTAATTAGCGATGTGTTTATAGTAGTTTATGCAACGATTGTATTATGAATGTCTTTAAGCCAAGAGTGAGATGTAAGTTAGAACACAAGCGACGCGAGTGTTCTAAATATCTCACGAGTGGCTTAAAGGCATAATACAATCGTTGCATACACTACTTTATCTACGACCAACAATATATGACAAAATTTTCCTCAAAGTTAAACAAAACTCATGACTTTTACTAATGATGGAATAGGTCAACTCAAATTTGAGGTTAGGCACATATAAGCAGACTTAACCATGAATCGTTGTGGAACAATCAGCTGATGGGATAAGTCAACTCAAACATGAATCGTAATGCAACAATCAGCTGATGTGCGAATTGTGTAATTGTCATTATGGCACTACTTTCATCAAATGCTGCGCTCCCATTGGTCTAGAACCTGCATCATAAAGTGACAACAGTTGCATAATGTTAATTTTATGCAATGGGTTTGTATTTTGGTTTAATAATGGACCTGATTATGACATTAATTGTAACATCGTTATTGGTGATTATTGCAATGGTCGTTGATAAATAAATTTGGGATAGTGGCATTTAATAAGTTTAACAGATATATTATATCTCAGATTATCTGGACCACAATTATCTGAATTGGCCTAACCATGAAATGAAAATAATCAAATCACAGAAAAAATAGGATTTAAGTGAGTTTTATGTGTGAAGAGTGCCTTCTAAAAGTAAGATGCAACTGCAATACATCTTTTTACGCACTTATTACAGCATTACAGCATTTTCTAAAGACGAGTGTTTTGGTTTGCCGCTCTGCGTTTTAGCAGTAATAACGGTTAGTTTGTTACTGTCACTTGTTATGTTTATAGTTTTAAAAGTTTTGTATAAACTGACATAAAGTTGCCAAATGAGTGGGTGTAAAACCAACATGCATGATGTAAAGTCTTGAAACACTGTTTGTTATATCGATATAGGTGGGGCTAGCTTCACGATTGCTTTTTAGGCGATATTTTAACGACCCCAGGTTTACTGGATTTTTTGTTATCCAGATCGCCACATTAACCGGGATAATCCAAGATGTACTGTATACTGTATGTAAAAGCTTTGTTTTTAATGTTTCTATCATTGTAAAATCTCATGTACTCCCTGTATTTTGACATTTTGATACACTTTGACACCCGCAAAGTCCACTAAGTGTCAGACTATTGAAAGTCTACTGTAAATTACGGCACACTACAGAAATTTTTTTTTCAGAAATCGTTTGTTTTATTTCTAAATACTTTTATGTTTATTATAAAGTAAAACAGTTAACTTTTATCGCCGAAAAAGGGCCTAAGTAGTTCTGAGAGTTAGACGAATCGAAGGAGTAGATACCCAATGGCGACGCGTGACATTTTTGAGTGGTCATCGCTGATAGTGTAGAAGTACACGGGACTGCGCTGGCGCCGCGCGGCGGAACGGCTATATTGCTATTTATAGAATAGTCACGACAGACCTGCGCTTGACCGGCCCGGATATCCGTCCCCCAGCGTCATTCATAGACCCCACGACCATAGATAAAAACATCCATGACTCTACTGAAAAGGTGAATGGAATAATACTGATACTTAAAAGCTCTCGGATGAAAGTTTAACATTGAAAAATGCAGCTAGCTATTTTATCAAGCAGTTTATGATTTCATTTTTATAATTTTTTAATCAGTTTAGTTTTATTTTTATAACTGTTTCAGTTGAACATCGATTAATAATAAAAAATGTTAAAAATTTAATTAAACCACTGCAACTTCACTCATTGAAACTACACAAACACAAGCACAGCGCGCAGCGCGAGAACTGTGCGCATGCGCGAGTAGCGGAGCAGGTCTCTCTGCACTGTGAAGTGAACTATTTTAGGTCTCTTTGCGCATGCGCGAGTAGCGAAGCAGGTCTCTCTGCACTGTGAAGTAGCACTGACAGAAGTCGAGAGTTGCTCGTTACGTGGCGAAGGCTGCCGAGTACAGCCGAAGGGAGCCGGACGCCAACCGATTCTCCAGCGACAGAGAATCGCTTGGCCGCCTGTACAACAGCGGTGTGAGTGGTGGGGATGGAGGCGGGGAGGTGGGTGCTCCACTAGATTGGATTCTCCAAACTCGGAGAATCGGTTCGGATTTAGTCAATAGAGAACTACGGACGCGGCGCATCTGGCGCGCAAAGCAAAACGCCCTGCCTAAAAATAGCCTGATACTCCAAAAATTTATGATTTTCTTTTGAAAACAATAGACATTTAGGCTTCTAACATTATGTTATTTGTAGTTTTATCTAAAATGTTTACTTTTAAAATTGAGTTAGTCATCGGCGAATCTGTAGATGACCGCACGCCACGCCACTGTAGATACCATAGCATAACTGACAGTATACCTAACCATGACATAGGTTATGATCTTTTACAAGAGGATTGCAATAATGAAATTGAAAATAACAAATTGGAAGGGTTAGGAAATGACTTCAAATCAATCCCCAAGGCTCCGGTTCACTCTCTCTCTGGATGATCTCCCAGGGCTCGCAGACTGCTGCCCAGGAACTCTGACTGACTGTCAGAGCATTGTTTACCAACCATTGGAGGTACCATTGTTTACCTTTCAGCTCACACACCTCTCTCCTGCAGTCAGGTCCGGAAGATCACTAGTTCCTTTAGGACTCAGAGCTGACCAGGTACTCTGAAGAAAAAACTTAAAGAAAAAACTAACATTCTCTTCACCTTTTATTTCAGAACAAGGAAAAGAGACTCCACTTTTGGGAAATGGTGCTTGTTCTATTTTTGATTTTGCCCTTCCAATTAAATTTGGTAGCAGAGCATGGAATAAATTCTCAGACTGGGCTGAGAACTCGATCAGCACACTTTCAAATTAAATGGTAGCCCTTCAAATTTTTGTTTGCTTAAGAAATTATGCTATTGCGCAATGTAAGAGTTAGCATATTTTTAGCAAACACGACTAATTTGAATAAATCAGACACATGAGCTTAATTGTTGTTTTTTTTTTTAAGACTACAGTTTCTTTTAACAGACAAACACTAACCGGATTTTTTCCTCCAATAGAGATCTGATGGGTCCAGCCGTCCAAAGTGTTAAACTTGTGCTCCAGCAATATCTGCCCTTGACACGGGGGTGTTGTGTCCCCATTCATGTTAACGCTAGTTACAGTCGGGTCGCAGCTCGAAGGTTGAGAAGGGTTTTGGTTCAGAGATGGTTGTGGTGGATATTGGAAGGGGGGTAATGTGGTTGGAGGTGGATATTGGAAGGGGGGTGATGTGGTTGGAGGTGGTTTAGGTTGGGAGGTCGGCGGTGGGGTATAGTAATTACCAGGTGGTTTTGGTGGATACTGGCTGGTAGTTTGTTCTGGAGGATACTGTGGATACTGACTGACAGGGAGTTTAGGAGGATACTGGTTGGCAGGTTGTTGCGAAGGATATTGGTTCGGGGGTTTATACTGGTTGGGATACTGGTTGTAGGGTGGTGGAGTTGAGGGTGGTTGTGGCGGCATCAAGTGAGCAGGAGCAGGTTGTAGCGGAACTGGTCCTCCGATGTGAGGGTCTCCCTCTGTGGAAAGAAAAAAAGAAGGGTTTAAAATCATCCTCTTTCATCAAAAGGCCCTAATAGTAGTAAGTTCAACCTTCTTCCATTTGCATCAGCTTAAAGAAAGATCAGTTTGAGTATCTCATGACCATAAGTGATCTATCTAACAAATTTACAAAAAGGTAAAATGCAGATTGATTTAATTTTAATCTGCTTCTTAAATATGAACCGATATCCTATAAAGGGAAGGGTATTTTATACCCCCTTAGTTTTTCAAATTAAAATGTAAATGAATGCATGGATTGTTGAATGCAAATGCAACATATTCAAGAAGCATCTAATAAATTTAGGAAAACATCAAATTAAAACTGTGGATTCAAACTTAGATTATTATTGCTTTGGTCCTATAAATTATGCTACCATGTTTTCATCATCTGCTTGGGTATGAAGTTTAAACATATATTTATAAGACCAGTATACATTTTGGGTTTTAAAGGAGTTCAACTTTATATTTGACCCGTATTTAAAAGAACTTAAAGTGGAAGTGTCAGAAATATCGATTTACCCTTCTGAATATAAACTATATGTTTGAGACTAAAAGGTTATGGTTTCAAACATTCCACTGGTACCAAAAGCTTGCTTAATGTGTTAATGATAGTCAAGAAATAAGAAACATTTTCTATGGTTTTGATTCTTAGATGGAAATATGAATAGTAAATTTGTAAAGTTATTTAAGTTTCAAGTGCTTTGTGAAAGTGTAAGGACTGATGCCTAAAATCTCGGTTTACATTACAAAAACTATGTTCCATTTTATATTTTATGGCTACTGATGATGCTACAAAAAATTATTTTTGAAATACATCAAAAAAGATTAACTCCATCAGGGAATAATCTTGATACCAGCATCTGCACTCAAGTTAAAAGCAAAGGACTTACGTTTAACCTCCAAAACTCCTTTCACAATGTTGTCAAATGCTTGCTTTCCCAGAGTAACCCGCATCCAGTAGTATACTTTATCTCCCTGATTGAGTTTCAAATTCGGATAGTAATAGTTCCAGCGGCCATCACTCATCCGTGAAATGTTTGCCACAAAATTACCAGGTCCGAGGGTTCTGAACTCTTCATTAAGTTTCACATTGAAAGCTAAAATTTTCACATCCTCATTGTCTCCTGCAAATAACAAATTTCAATAATATTGTCTTTTTGATCACCACAAGAATATTTTTAAATAAGCGAAAGTTACTAAAGCTTTGTTTTGTTATGATGCATGAAATGTTGAGCGTGATATACCGCTCATCTATTAATGTGCCATGTGATCAGTGTGCCAGTTGCTTTCCAAGCTAGCAAAGGGGGTTCGATTGAGCCATAAACGACCTCCAGCCGTTCCTGCCTGATGGCGATAAACTCATGAAACATCAAAGGTACGAGGATCGAGAAAACATGAGGTGATTGCTTATATACTGTTCTCATGGCCTGTCTTACCACTTGCTCAGTTCTCGGTAGACAATGGACATAGAGCAATTTTTCACCATTCAGTACTAAAAATTAATTATTTTTTTGAGTTTAAGTCAATAGGGAAAGCAAGATTTGGATCACTAATAAACAAATAAACAAAACTAACATTTTAGGGTTCCTCCAAACCCCCCTTCTGATGGTCCGATTTTTGGGATTGTCTTAGTAATTAATACTTAATTTATCTGTGCCAAATTAATTCGTCACTATCATTATCACACATTATTGATTATCAACAACCATTTATTGGTCCATACTGACTTCTTCTCACCCACTTCCGTCTGAAGCTCAATGTGCCACACCACACTACGATAGCAGTTAGCTCGAGAAATATTCAGTCGTCTTGTTATCTGTTTACAGAAACAAGGCCAAATTTGACTTGGGAAGCCATGTGTCAGGAGAACAAGGCTTAAGAATATGCCCCGTAACACAGAAGGTAACACATTTTGTAAGCTTTGTAAAAAAGTGTTCTGATTGTGAACAAATTTCAGTAATACTTGTATTTTTCTTTGTAGTATTATAAAATTGTAGTTGTATCCATTGTAAATAACAACTTTGACATTCTAAAATACTGATATTGTAAATCATAAATTTTTTAGGATATTGAAAACCAAAAAAGTTGGTTATCCATCATATAACATTTAGGGCAGGTTTTGGAGTTCGAGGTTATCTCTATTCTCAGACTAAATACCAGTTTGAACCGGTTTTTATTCTCAGACTGTAGAAATCGGGTTTTGGAGCTCAAGTATAGCTAACTCCATGAGTATCTTTAACCCCAGAGTTAACTCGGTAGGCATAACCCGAACACAACAAGAGCTGAATTCAACTGAGAAGAGAAAAAAGAACAGGTAAAATGTGTCTGCACACAAACGCACCACTACCTTGAAACCAAAATTCTCCATAATACCTCGGTAACTCCTAACATAAGTCCAAAGATAAAGTTATCCTCAGACTGAGATAACCCGAGAGTTAAGAAACTTATCCCCAAGCTCCAAAATCCGATTTTTCATGTAAAAATTATCTTAATCCACAGGTTAACTAACTCTAGGATTACGTATCCCTGAGCTCCGAAACCCGCCCTTAAAGTCTTAGTGTTTATAAATAAAACCCGATTTCCTTTATTGTCTTTTTTATGATCCTTAGAGGATGAGACAAAAGCAGTTAAGTTCTTTTACACCTTAACAGATTCAAAAAACATATACTACTTTACCCTTGCCTCCTTAGGCCGGAGACACACAGGGGGATTTTTATCGCCGCGGTAAACCTGCCACTCGCCCATAGTGCATAGATTTAAATGGACGCTTACACACAGAGCGGTAAAAAACCACGCGATAATTTTGACACGGTCCATTTAAAGCTATGCACTACGGGCGAGCGTCATTTTTACCACGGCGTTAAAAATCGCCTCGTGTCCCTCCAACCTTAATTAACTGTAAAAAAGTTGTCAAAGGGAATGCTTTGAGTGCCTCAGTTACCTGATATAGATATGCTTAACCCTGTAGGATTCAGAAACTGGAACTCAATGTCCTTTTCTAATGTGTTTTTGAAAAGTTGTGCTTCATCAAACCACTTGTTAGCAGATTCTTGTGTGAAAGCTGCCTGAAACATAATATTATTTTCATAACGAAAAATAGGGGAAACCAAACTTGGCCCTTACAGTATTTTTAAGTATAGAAATGTACTCTTTTTGGTTACGATTCACCAAAGAAAAAACACATTAAAAAAGGAATAGTACTTTATTTATTTCCCAAAAGGATGGCATGGGACAATGTACTGTGTTTACCACTAACTACGTGGACTATACCTCAGCAAACAATGGACATTGGACAATGATTCAGATTACAAATTTTTTTGGAACCAAATTAAATGGTGCAAAACACTTTATTTTTTATATGTAAAAAGTAAAAAAATTGGGGGGTTTATTGCTCTTATCCCCTTTTGATTGTTCTATTGGGCTGGTTTCCAAACTCATCCTAAAAATTTCTACTTTAATGGTTTGTACCAAAAATTTAATTTTGATCAGAATATTTTATACAATTTATTGTGTAAAGGGTGAGGCAGACCAACCTCGTGTGGTTGGTGGTTGCACCTCGTTTATGGTTTAATGGAAAATGGTTTAACCTATAGAAACGCCAAATAAAATTCTTCCCTAATTATGTCTATGTGAGGAATTCATTAAAAATATTTTCATCGCGATTTACTTACAGGGTGTTCTAGAAATGAAGGTCACGGTGTACCTTATCTACGATATTTTATTTAGTTTTAGTAATTCCGGCAAAAGTTAATTTTGCATAATTTTGTCCAATAATTTGTTCATGAGTCAGCAGATCAGTATCTTAAAATGAGTTGAAACTAGTTAAACTAGAAACAAATAAGATACTTGTAACATGAAAAGTAAGTGGGGGAAGTACGTGGGGGTAAAGGAAGAGGGGTGCCGAGAGGGCATTGAGTCTACAGACGTCGCCGAACTAGACGTCCAGCGCCACAACGCCCCAGGGAGGAGATGCAGGCAGCCAGATTCTAAGAGGTACATGAGTATCTTATTCGTTTTTATTATATTCCATCTTTCTTATTTTACAGCGCATTGTCAAAATTGTTGTTACTTTTTTTAGCAAGCTCTCATGAGTATTTTATTGAAATTAGAAGTTTTTCGAAACTCGTTTGTTCAGTAAAATCAAATTAAAATTAAAGTAAAGTCTTTTTATTGGAAGCATTCAAATGTTTAAGGTAGTAAGTTGGATTTGTGTGAATTTAAAACTACCAGCTTGTTCAGAACTGATTAATTAAAATAGCAAGTCAAATGTAAGTGTACATAAGGAATCAAAGTTGGTGTCGCCTCAGATATTAAAAACCAACAATAATTTAAAGATAGTAAATTAAAGAACAGCGAGAAATGTTGAAATTTGTATATAAAATGATAATAATTAATTTTTGTGAAGCAGGGAATTATTAGAGTTACCGTGAAGGTAAGAATCTTTGAATTTCACAGGGTTGCCGCTTTTCGAGTTTCACAAAATCTTTTGGACACATCTACTCAATTACCTATCTAATTTCCTCTCCTAGCCTAAATAAAACACAGTATGGGGAATTTAAATGTCATTAATTAAATTTAAGTATCAATGCAATGTCAGGGAAAGAACACATGAATTGAATTGTTATTACAAGTATTGTTCTTAAGAAAGTAAAAGTAAAAGTAGGCGAAATAATGTATAACTTATAATTGATAATATACGTGTTTGTAAATGATTTGTTCTTTTCTTACTAGTTAACAGGTTACCCGATTAACTCTGTATTAAGGCACATGTACCTCCATTTAGTTTTAAGTTAAGAAATCTAATGAATTATGAACCGCGCCAAGTCAATAAATTTATTCGTTATTGGATTGTGTTGTAGGCTTGGGGTTTATTGAGTTGGACTAATCATTACTAAGGGAGGAAAAATTAGTAATTAAGTAATGATTTTTCCAGTCGGTTCAATGGGTTCAAATCTCACAATTTTCAAATGTAAGCCTGTATCAAATTGTGTATTTTGTTAAAGGATTTACTGAAAGGATCCTTGAGAAAATCCTTTATCTAGCATTTCTAGTTCTATATTTCACTTTTAGGTTAAAATAGAACTAAATGATCTTGATCCATTTTGAAATAGTGGCCTTTTTTATGAAACTTTTTCATTATTTATGGAAAACCCTGTACACATCTTTTACAAACCACTAAACATTTTTCACTTCTATTAAAGATTCTTAATCCTCATTAACTCAGCTTTACTAAGATATGTCACATGATAAAACTGTCACATTTTTTAAGTTTCCAAAAAACACCTTAATTTTGGAAAAAGTTGGTAGCCTTGAAAATAAAAAAAATTCAAATTGCAACATATGTCAAAAATTATATAATTTAAAAAGGTCTTGAAAAATTCTAAAATTTTGTAATTGACACCTGTGTTCTATCTTCTTTGGTTTTGCAGTTATGGTAAAAAACTCTTTTTACTCTTATTAAACGTATGTTAATTAATTAATTGTGAAGTGGGCCTTTCTGATGAATGAAATGGATGGGCATTATACAAACTGAGACAATTAACATGTGTTTAGTAAGGGGAAAATGAGTTTTTTGACCATAACTAAAAAGCTAAAGAAGTATTCTGGTAACTAAAATATAATGATTAGTAACTAATATTTTGTAACTAAAAGCTACAAAAATATCAGGATTTTTGAAGACCTTTCAAATGATATAATTTTTGTCATTTGTTGCCATTTGACATTTTTGATTTTAAAGGCCAGCAACTTTTTTCAAAATTAAGAAACTTAATTTAAAAAAAACTTAATTTAAAAGAAATTTCTTAATTTAAAAGACATTTTTAACATTAGAAAATGTTAGGATCTTGTCACGTGACATATCCACATGTAAACTATTTCCAAAAGGATGAGATAAGTTCTGTTTTCAGTAATACATTCGATTCAGCAAGACCTTTAACACAATACACAATTTGCTATAGGTTTACATTTGAAAATGGTGAGATTCGAACCTGCGACCCTCATTACGATGAAGAAGTTTTAAAAGAATTCTTCACATGCAAATAAGAGGGGAAGAATTTTATTTGGCATTTCTAGGCTAGCTGTTTTCCTGTTACACGAGGTATGGATGAACCCTTATACATAAATGCATTGCCTCACCTTGTATGTGATGCATTCGAATGACTGGTACTTTTTAAATCTGGGACCCCAAAATAACAATATATAATGGTCTTGGCTTAAACGTTATTATGAGATATAGCTTCTTCCTCGTTTTGGAAATTAGCTAAAAACCAAAAATCAGAGCTGAAAAAAGCAAATCCAAAAAAATTGTGGGGTAATCAGGCCATAAATGGGACGCTTTTTGCTTTTTGAGATATTTATATTAATCACATTAAAATCAGGTAAAACTTTTACTGGTACACTCTATACCAGTAAAACTCACTCACTCACATTGTATGTTGTGTTAATGGTGAACCTGTGTTCCCACCTCACTGCCTGTTGCCCCCGAATATTGCCTCCTAGACCGCCCCCGACCGAGGGGTTGTTGGGGTTGACTACCTGGGTCGGAGGTCGGGAGAATGAGGGCTGCTCCATGTACACTCCGTTTGCTCCTTTATGGGGATCACCCTCTGAAAAATATAGGATTTTAAATTGGAAAAATTGTAGGATGGTTATTGTTTTATTTGTTGGTGAACATCACACACAAAAACATTAATTTGTGATGTATTTACGGTTTTTGGCAGTGCTTTATGTATTCAGAAGAGGGCTGGATTATTTCATCCAAAGGGCGCTATAAGAATTTATCTCAAGAAGATTTGACCGCTTTTAAAAAGAATTGTGAAAGTATTTTTAACATTCCATCTAGAATGAGCAAAGTTGCTTCCTTGCTTGATTTACACCCCCTAAAAAAGTTTAATACTCTAAATATTTATCAAGTATTATCTCCATTGATCTGGTATTCAGTTTTTATTGTAATTGGTGAAATGAATTTCTTTCGTTTAACTTTCTTTACTGTATTTTTTTGCTTTTCAACTTATTTTCTATGCCATCAGATTTTTTGCTGTGAAAATAACAAGAGTTTTAAAAGTGAACATGATTTCTCGCAAAGCTGTGACTATCAATTCTAATGAAATTTTGTGACGAGTGATTTTCGGTGCAGTTAATCATGACTGGCATAAATCATAAATCACATGAAATGGAACCATATGTGGTCTGGTACCGTACCAGATTAGTCAACAGTATAGTGCCACTCATAAACCTCTACTAAGTCACAGAAACATGAATCTAAAACTATTGTTTATTATTTATTCAGATTTGCTGCATACTACAATTTCCAATCAAGCTAACCCTTCAGAGCCTAAATCTTCAGGTGAGGTTATTACTGCAGAGGCTGAACTTCCAAACCTTAAGTCTACTACATTTAGGGAAGAGGCTGAATATCCTGAGGCATTTACCAATGAATCTCCAAATAAGTTTAAACCAATCGTCCTATGGCATGGCATAGGAGACTACTGCTGCAATCCTGACTCAATTGGTAGAGTGAAAAAGTTTCTTGAATACATGTTTCCAGGAGTCTATGTGTTGTCTTTAATGACCGGGGATAGTGAAAGGGAAGACGAGGTCAACAGTGTCTTAATGGGGGCAAATGCTCAAGTCAACTATGCATGCAAGAAGATAAAGTCGGAACCTGATCTAGCCAAGGGCTACAATGCCATAGGTTTCTCCCAGGGTTCACAGTTCCTGCGGGCAGTGGCCGAACGTTGTCCAGACCCTAGGATGTTCAATCTGACAACACTAGGCGGCCAACACCAAGGAGTCTTCGCCCTAACTGACAATAAAGTTGCCAAGTTCTTGGAAAATCACAAATATATACTTTACTGGTCGTTCTTGATGAATCATGTATCGGTAGCTTGGTACTGGCATGACCCATTGAAAGAAAAAAAGTATATGAAAAAGAACAGTTTTCTTGCAGACATAAACAACGAGAGAGAACAGAATGATAAATATAAACAGAACCTACTGAAGCTTGAGAATTTGATTCTATAATTCTGGACAGCCTTACTGGCGGGTGGCGAAAATTGTAAGCTCCTAAATTGTCTGCTAAATAAACATATGTTTTGGTAGAACTGTCAAAACTTTGTTTACGTTTCACCTCATTTACACTACAAAAGAATGCCCTGTAATATTTCACCAAGAGATTTCTTACGCAATTAAAATTTCCGGAAAAATTTGTGCAATGCATCAGCTGGTCTTTTTATTTTGGCAACCTTTCATCTTAAATGATTTGTTTACATATAAGAATGTGTTTCCACACTTTTTTCGTCATACTAATTCATGAATTGTGTTGAGCTTGCAAGCATTTAACATTAGTTCCAATTGCGGTTGCAGCAAAATATTTTCTTGTGTAAATTACCTTTACATAAACAAATGACCATGTGATTTATTACCAAAACATTGCAGATATTAAACACTAATTACGACAGCAGCGCACTCACTCACCCGCCAGTAAGGCTGTCCAGAGCTATAGTGAAATTTAGCAGGGACTCGATTGTGGTCCGGAGGGAATCGTCATGGTTTGGGTATTACACACCGGAACAAGCTGTGAAAATTACTCCTTTGCAGGAATCCCAACTGTGGATAGAGGATAGACTCGGACTGCAAGAGTTGGACAGGACCGGCAGACTTCATCTCCTTGAGATTGACGAAGACCATCTGGAATGCTACGACTAGTGGTGGTGGCGCCAGAACCTTGTGGACTTCTTAAAATAGTGAACTATCGTTTCAGGCTCAAGTCAAAATGATTCTCACATATTTTCCTTTTTATATCACCATATCACATCTGTGTGTTAATATTTGTGTTTTGTCAGAATAGTTGCTCTTTCTATATAGAAAGAGAGATTAACTGTAAGAAAGCACCGTTTGGTCCTAAGCGGTCATCCCTAATGCATGTTTGCAGCGACCCCGGGGCCCAAGGGTGAAGGGGGTATTTTCGGCAGCGTTAAACACAACTACAAGGGAGGGAGGGAGGGAAAGATGTGTTTGGATATCTTGGAATTGTTTCCTGCTTCTAACCCTACCTATCTACCCTATCTATCTCATTGATGTGAAACATACATCAATTGTTTAATAAAAAACATTAATGAAATTTGTTGAAAGCTAATTTTTAATAAATGAGACTAATAACCTTACAAAATGATTCCAATACAATCTAAAGTTAAAAGTAAAGATAGATGAAGAATTTGAATGCATTGAAAATAACACATAATACTAGGTTAATCCAGGAGAAAAATGTGTATTTTACTTCAAAATCAAACATCGTTGGCCGCCGTGTTTTTGAACTCTAAAAACAAATGGGCGATTCAGTAGGGTAAATGAGTAGTACTGCAGCAGTTCCATACAATTTTTTCTTATTATCTTGCAATAGAAATGCTGGATTTGCCATTGCAAATGTATTAAGAGTTTGTATATTAGGTTGAGCATTTGTTAGACATTATGCTGCACATATTATGTGAATAAAGGAGTGAGTAAGTAGTGTGTAAGTAAGTAAGTGTATCAGCACTGGACATCCGACTTTATAGGACAAATGTCCTACCCCCCCCCCCCCCCCAACCTACCCGAACGCAAAGCAAAGGGTTCTCTGAGGAAACATATTTTGCAATTGTTTGCTGTCTGTATCACTAATCAGACATTTATTCCTTAAGATCATTGATAAAATGTTTAGTCTTCTCAATAAGCTTATCATAAAATCGCCAAAGCAACTCTTATCTTTTCCCACCATCTCCTGCATGCTTGCATATCGAGGGAAAAACTCATAATTAATTTTAGAATAATGCTTTGAGCAAAGACAAACATTTTTAGGTTTAACATTATAAGGTTACATTATTTCAAACATATATTCGTAGTTTTTTACAACTATTAAAAAAAAACTTTTTAGTTTTTAAACAATAAATGTCTAACAAGTTCATAAAGAATAATAGCTTAAGAGCCCAGGCAGCTAAACCTCCGTCATTTTGTAAAAGCTAAAAATTTATCTGCATATTATTCCCAACACATGTAAGAATAATTTAATGACAATAAAGCTTGCATTACAATTACTTTTTCTGATATAATCGGATTCATATCATCACAAACTTCAACCTTTCTTAAACAGCTAGCTAGGCACTAGGAGCTAGACAAATAACATGATGACTATTAATAGCTTATAGGACATACACTTTTTAATTTTTCCTTTAATTTTAGCCTAGAGTTAAATGACTGACATTAAAATCTTTGAGGAGCTGTAACTTCTGATTGGATTAAACTTTCGAGGCACAGTTTGCGCTGCTATGATCTACTAATTAAGACCTTTAAAATGAGTCATAACTCCAGGTATGCTTACATTTAAGAATTTCAAGACTTCCAGCGTGGGCCGTCCCCTTATTGTGCAAAAAACTAAGTCAATACACCAAAATGTTTCTATCACAATTGTAAAGTTTCGTTACTTTCTTAAAAATAATGTAAATGTTATTTAATATATTCCAGACTTTTGCCGAACCCTGTATATGTAGTATATATATTTTAAGATGAACTCACGAGATATTGATAGGACTCCTCTCACAATCGTATCAAACCCTTCTCTACCAAGCTTGACTCTCATAGAGTAGAATATCCTGTCGCCTTGACTGGCCTTCAGCTGAGGAACGTTGTAAGTCACCAGACCTCCCCTCTTGAAACTGTTGGGTGCATAGTGACCTCCGTCATTTCCTCCGAATTCCTCATTTACTTTTAATCGAAGGTCCTCAATTCTCATGTTTGTGTTGCCATCTAATAACATAAATGTCAGTATTGTTTAGGTGATATATCTTAAAAAAATATGGAACTTTTTAAAATTAAAACATTACAAATTACAAAAGTAAACTTTGTGCCTGTGTGCACGAATGTTTATTTTATAGCTTATTTATTTAGAAACCAATTTAAAAATCAATCATTAACATCACAGCCAGACACCTATTTATTTTGCACCGTCTGTGGCCTATGCCCATCATAGATACCTACAGTTCTGATGATTGGGAATGGATTTTATATTTTTACTTACAAATACCTGTGGCTTTCCCTGCTGAAAGGATAACAAATGTTTAATTTAATTATACTTTGATTACAATTACCGTAAGGAGTGATTGATTTTAAATATATACTATCTGTGTTCTATAAACTTTTAACTACACCCTTAAAAGCGGTTAATTACTACACACTTAAGGTCATAGGTAGTGAATCCACTCCAGGTTGAAATGAGAAGGTGAAATATTCCATCTACAGATTTTTCTGTCTCCTTCAAGATGGAAAAATGCTTTGAATTGGCTACCATTTGCATTTACCAAACTTTAACTGATTTTATCTCCTTAGCCATTGGTTTTAGAAAAAAATGTCATAGAGTAAAAAGTTCTTAAAATTTAGCATAGAATCAAAAAACGCCATAAAATGTGGGGTGTTATACAAGAAAAATCAAAGTTGTCCACCACATTGGAAAAAGTGGCCATTAACAGGAAAATGTATGTCATAAATTTTATCGTCTTAAAATGTAGGTGAGTCAACCATTTCAAGTTTTCTCTAAATCTAACAGTTTCTAAGATTCAATGCTGGCACAATTAAGTTGGACACCCTGTATATGGATAATAAGGTTTAAAGTGTGGAATAAAGGTTATACTGTATAAGAAATATGACATGTCTTATGGCAAATATTAATTCTCAATTCTGTTTCAATTATACAGGGTGAGTCTCTACTGACTACATTAATTGTAACAGTTGTTTCTACTTATCAAATAGAACACAAAAATTTATATAACCCCTTATCTGACTTTAACCGTATAGGTGTAATGGCGTATTTTGTGATTTTTTAAAATTTCACGACTTTGTACTATTAGTTTGACAGTAAAAACCAAAATAATGTATTTATGAGATATAAATTAATACCATTTGAAAGAGAATTGAATTCCCTTCAAATTAAACATAGTAACAAAGTAATAACTCCTTATAAAACGTTTATGAAATAACATTAAAGTTGAAAATTGTTGTTTTCAGAATTTTTCCTTTAAACTTCAAGGCTCAATTGGAGCAGTTAAATTTGCCGTTTTCTTATGTTCAATTACATAAAAAACTTCCTTATTTATTTATGTTTAAAATTATGTATAAATATTAAGGGGTCATAAGAGGAAAAATTTGAGAATTTCTTAAAAATGTTGTTAAGGTACATTATCAGGATTGTCATCATCACTCGGTACTGGCTCTAAACACCAAATTTATTACTGTTTATTTGTCTCTTATTTCTTTACCAGCTGAATCTGTGGACTAAATCAGCTGACTGGGAATTACAATATTAATAATCAGCTGATTTTTCATTGCTTTATTGTAAAACTGTTTTTTCGTGTTCTTGTCAATTGTGCAGTACAAGTAAAACGTAACTGATGCCATTAATGATAGATATCGTTGTTGTTTCGAGTTGTCATGTCGTTTACCAATGAAGAATTGGTGGACATTATTGTGGTTAACGGGTTCTGTGACTATAATGCAGCGGAATGCCGTCGCAAGTACCGCCGCCGCCGCTATCCAAACAGAAGGTTTCTCAATGAACGCACCTTTGTTAATGTTCATCGCTGTTCCTGGTACATGAATCTTCTAATCATGTAAGGTTTAAATTAAACGTCTGGATCGGACTCTTTGTAAGCTGGCTCAAAGGACCTTACCTCGACCTTCGAACAGCCTTAAATGGCATTTAGTACCTGGACTTACTTGCTGAAACATTACCATTGCTCCTTGAAGACTTGGATTTTCGTCAGTGCATTATCTTCCAAGGAGACGAAGCACTCCCACACTTCAGTGTTGATGTCCGTCAGCACATCAGTGATACATTTGACATGTGGATCGGAAGATGAGGAACAATCGCTTGGTCTCAGTGGTCTCCAGACCTCATACCCCTTGACTACTATGTTTGGGGGCACCTCATTACAAGTTTTTCGCATATCCGTTCGAAATGTAGAAGAGTTAAGGAACAGGATTTTGGCAGCTTGTGAACTTCTACTTGATGAACTGAAGGCGTCTGTGAGGGAATTCAGGAAGATATTTTGCATGTGTATCAGGGTAAACGGTGGATACTTTGAAAATCTCCTAAAATGATACAACCGGTTGACGGATTAGATATAAATAACAGTATATGTAAAATATAAATGATGTGTTTATTTTTCATATAACATTGCTGATCACAATTATTGGAATCCCCAATCTGCTAATTTAGTTGACAGATTCAGCTGTTAAAGAAAGTACAGATTTACAGCTATTTATCTGGTGTTTAGAACCAATGCGATGAATCATAATGATCTACATTAACAACATTCTTATGAAACTCCAACATTTTTTACACCTACGACCCCTGCGTTAATTCAGAAGCCTTATGTTTGGATAGCGGCGAAGGAACTCGCAACGGCATTCGGCTGCATTATAGTCACATAACCAGTAAATCACAATTCTTCATCTTGCTATTCTTCATTTGTAAACGACATAACAACTCGAAACAACAATGATATCTATCATTAACGGCATCAGTTACGTTTTACTTGTAGTGCTTGTAGTGTACAAGTGAAAAGAACATGAATAAACAGTTTTACAATAAAGCAATGAAAAATCAGCTGATTATTAATATTGTAATTCCAAGTCAGCTGATTTAGTCCACAGATTCAGCTGGTAAAGAAATAAGAGACAAATAAACAGTAATAAATTTGGTGTTTAGAGCCAATACCGAGTGATGATGACAATCCTGATAATGTACCTTAACAAAATTTTTAAGAAATTCTCAAATTTTTCCTCTTATGACCCCTTAATATTTATACATAATTTTAAACATAAATAAATAAGGAAGTTTTTTATGTAATTGGACATAAGAAAACGGCAAATTTAACTGCTCCAATTGAGCCTTGAAGTTTAAAGGAAAAATTCTGAAAACAACAATTTTCAACTTTAATGTTATTTCATAAACGTTTTATAAGGAGTTATTACTTTGTTACTATGTTTAATTTGAAGGGAATTTAATTCTCTTTCAAATGGTATTAATTTATATCTCATAAATACATTATTTTGGTTTTTACTGTCGAACTAATAGTATAAAGTCGTGAAATTTTAAAAAATCACAAAATACGCCATTACACCTAAACGGTTAAAGTCAGATAAGGGGTTATATACATTTTTGTGTTCTATTTGATAAGTAGAAACAACTGTTAAAATTAATGTAGTCAGTAGAGACTCACCCTGTATAAGATAATCACATTTAATCACTAAAAATTCTTAATCATAAGAATATAAATATTGAGGAAAATGCTACCTGGAATCAAAATTGTTAAGCCTGTTGGATTTGAAAATTGAAAGTCCATGTTCTGCACAGTGTTTTTTAAAATTCCTGCTTGTTGTAACCAGCTGTTGGCAGAGGCTTGCGTAAAACCACTCTGTGAAAAATCAACATAATCAGGAAATTGAAAGATGATATTAAACTAAACAGGGTTTTTAATTATGCGACTAAAGTAAGCTGAAATTGCTGGAGTTAAACTGTCAACAATTTTTAATTTATAAAAATAAAAATATTACTCCCAAATAAGGGTGTAATATTGTTTACAATATTACAAGGGGGTGTAAGGGGGTGCAAGGGGGTGTAATATTGTTTACAATATTACACCCCCTTGCCAAATGTTTCAATCTCCGACAATTACAATTTGATTGTAAAATTACTCTCATAAAACTTATTTTCAATAACTTTGACTACTGCTAGACTGTACACAGTTAACTGAAATTGTGCCAACACTTTGTCAAGTATAGAGATCACAGTTTATACATTCTCTAAAGAATTGAACTTTTTAATATAAAACTGACATTGCAAGATATATGCAAATTATAACAAAGTTACTCATTTAGTACAATGTGCTTTAACTTAAAAACATAATTTTTATCTAAATATATCAACCAAACAGACAGTCCCTACCATTGTTTATTGTGCTATTAGATCACTGTTTTTAATTGATAAACATGTACGAGTATAATGCTTGAAATAATTGTACTTGTTGATTGATTGGATAATATTTCTAGCACTTAAAGATCTGTCATCGAGTTCAGAATGTTAGATGTTAGATCTGTTGTTTAACTTGAATATAACAACACAATATTGCTGAAACTAAAAAACATAAAACATTATGGCTAAAACTCAGACCTACTCACGCCGTAAGTTGCGTCTATGGTGAACTGATGGTTCCAGATAAACGCTCCTCTCGTGCCGCCCCCGAAGCCGCCCCCAAGGGTCTGGGTGAGCCCGCCCCCACCCCCGTAGTTGGACTGCGGGGGGTTAATGACAGGGGCTGTGGTTGGCCGGAATTGGATTTGATTTGTAGGGCTCCCTACCACGTGGGGGTTTCCTTCTATATAGAGAAAAATACTCATATGTTATACATAAATTTCTTTGGCTTTGAAGATCATGTATGATATGACATTTACTATTAGTTTCAAAGATTGGAATATTTTTTGTAATAAGAACTTGTTGAATCTTAAATGTTACCACCTCCATTACCCTAGCATGTGAAGCTTGACATGATAGCATATAACTTATTTGAACTTTTGTTGTTAGCATAAGACCCATTAAGCTTGCCATACATTTCAGATTTTTTCAAATTATTTGACAAAATCTATTGCACATTGTTGTTTAGTTACCAATAGACATCTATCTCTCTGCCGATATTGAAATTTTACTATAGATTCATTTCATCACCTTAATGCTGTCATCATTGTCTAATCTGGTTGCTGCTGTGCAGTGAGGAGCCGTACAGCCCGCTGCTGCCCCAGTATAGCATGTGGATCACACAAAATTACCTTATTGTACCAAAACTGCCACCAAAAGATGACGTAGCAATCTACTGCTTCATTTGGAAGAACCCGTTCATTTACATTCTAAACTGAACTGAACAACCCCTTGCTGCGTGGCAACCCTAAAGGAATGGAAACCGAGTTTTATAAAAAAAGCCCTAATAAGGCTTATGGCTTGATCAGAAGCCATAAAGAAAAGTCATCATAAGATAATGTTCTGAAGAAAAATTCCAACTAACCAATCAAGACACTTCAAATGTTTAAACTTTTTTGGCATGGGACAGTTGAAGAAATAAAACAAGCTTTTATTAACAATCCAAAATTAAATATTAAACACATAATTCGCATAAAATGTTTAACATATGCACTTGAGTTTCCACTTTCAGGTTTGCATCATTGATATTAGTTGTCCTAGGTGGCAGAAAGTACGTCCTATACACCTATACAGAGGTTTGTAGCATTGACTTGACTCAATGTTTGTAGCGAACTCACTTGTAATCTCGAGCACCCCCTGCACCATGACATCAGTTCCCTCCTTGATGAACTTGACATTCATCCAGTAGTACACCTTGTCCCCCTGCTGGACTCGCAGATCGGGGATGTCGTATGTCCAGAGGCCTCCCCGCTTGTAGCTGGTAGGGGCGTAGTGGCCACCATCATTTCCTCGGAACTCTTCATTCACTTTGAAGCGAAAGTCTACTATTCTTATATTAATGTTGTCAGCTGTAACAGAAAACGGAAGTAACTCAAGAAATGACTTGTGATACTGACAGTACTCTGCAGCTGAGATTAAGAGAGGATATTTGATACGCTTGGCACTTGGCATATCTTTCTACATTACTGTTATGTGGGTCAGAATACCTGTAAGATACCTCAGAAATAGCAACCCACGGCATAAAATGAATAATCTACTTATTTATAAACCATCATGAGTAAATTAAATATGTCATAGCCTAAATTTGTCAAGACATGCAATTCTGCTTGTTGTGTTTCTCGATGTATTCATTTTAATAATGAATCATCTTAATATGTCACTGCCAAGTTTACTTAAAACAATGGGTCATCAATATAGTATTTAGGATGAACTATAAAAAATGGTATACATGGGTGATTCTAAATTAAGGTTAAAAATTAATTACGTCTGTGATTTGCTTACAAGGCAGACCCTGTATTATTCTTACAAGGTAGATTTTAAACTTTTAGATTTTTTGAAAGCCCACATTTTAGAGTATTTTCTATGCGTTACAATTTTATATGTGCACCAGAGTGCACCTTCATGACAGACTTTTGTATCATAGAAAAACTATACACATTATACGTATAGGAATTTGGGCTTCTAACATATGTACATAAGGTATATAAAACTTAGTAAACTATAGCTGCAGTTGATCAATAAAACTGTGCCTTAGATTTAGAATCAACCTGAATTAAGTATTTAAAAAAAATACAATATTTATTAATCTAGGCCTATACCCTAAACTGAATCAAAAATTTTAAAATATAATGGTGTTAGATTATATATTTTTTTATTATAGCTTTATGCGCTGAGCAATCATACATGACTAAACCATTTATCATTTACCTGGCACTGAAATTCTCAACCCTGAAGGATTTAAAAATTGAAATTGAGTCTCCTTTTCCAACATGTTCTTTAAACGTTTCATGTTTTCCTCCCTGACATAAGCAGATTCTTTTGTGTTACTGTATACCTGCAAAAGCATTATCTGAAAATTGACTGGAGTGATAAATCGACAATTAGCAGTCCTTTTAAATGGTATTTCATGTTTTATTCCAAGAAATATCATTAAGCTACAGTTTGAGACTGCTTTTGCGATGTCAACGTATATAATATGTGTCCCAAAATCCCGGTTTAATATCTTTTAAAGGAAGCCAGATATCAAAACAATATTTTGCATACCTTTTAGTACTAAAAAAAAACTACTTTTTGATGTATGTGTTATTTCTGCCCCTGCCCCAAAAATTGGATTTTGGGGGGTAGCCCCAAAATTTTAAATGTAAACCCCCATCGTGCGACTGCTTATTTTAAAGGGCCTGTTAAAAGAAACACAATGCCGCAAACCGGGGGTCGATATCGTGCTCCAGTCCAATATGGCGGCCATTCAAAAATAAAACAATGCCGTCTGTCAATTAAAATTGAATATTTTCTGTGTTCGGCAATTCACATTTAAATCGAATAACAACCACTAGAACACATATTAACTACTTAAAAGATACAAAAATAATAATTTCTTCTTATCATCATCAAGGCTCAATCCTCCAAAATTGTTTTTGGGGAGTAGGGGTTTGTCCAACCAATTTCAATATCAACTCACATCGTATGACCACTAGTTTTAATATGCTGAATGAGTAAAAAAAATAAGCCAAAGCTTGTTTTAATGAATTAAAAAAAAATTAGTTATTTTTGTGGTGAATATTTGGTACTTCATGTATGGGGGTTTTCCTAAAAAATAACAGATGGATGACCCTCCGCAGATACCGACCTTTGCCACTGAGCCCAAGGTCGCATCAAGGTGGATATCTAGTAGTGTGTTAGTTAAATAATTTTGACACCAATAAAATTCATTTATTTATTACAAGTAAGGTAACTTTTTTGAAATTTCATCAAAACAAGCTTTGGCTTATTTTTTTACTCAGCAAATTAAAATGAATGGTCATACGATGTGAGTTGATACTGAAGTTGGTTGGACAAACCCCCACCCCCCCCCCCTCAAAACCATTTTGGAGGGTTAAGCCTTGATGATGACAAGAAGAAATTATTATTTTTGTATCTTTTAAGTAGTTAAAATGTGTTCTGGTGATTATTACTCGATTTAAATGTGAATTGCCAAGCACGGAAAATACTCTATTTTAATTGACGGACGGCATTTTTTAATTTTTGAATGGCCGCCATTTTGGACTGGAGCATGATATCACATCAACCTCCGGTTTGCGGCATTGTGTTTCTTTTAACAAGCCCTTTAAAATATGCAGTCGCACGATGGGGGTTTACATTTAAAATTTTGGGGCTACCCCCCAAAATCCAATTTTGGGGGCAGGGGCAGAAATGACACATACATCAAAAAGTGGTTTTTTTCAGTACTAAAAGGTATGTAAAATATCGTTCTGATATCTGGCTTCCTTTAAAAGATATTAAACCGGTCCGGGACTTTTGGGACACACAGTATATGAATGTATAATATTAATCTTAATCCTAATTCCTAAGTCTGACATCTCCTTGTAATGCTCCACACACCTTCATGCTGGTGGAGTGTCAAAAGTGTTTCGGGCTTTGCCCCAGTTCCATCTCAAATGTACCAGTGTCAGAGGGTTTTTACAAACTTTTAATTTAGTTGGTTAAAAGGAAAATATTTGGATCATGTTTCTAAATAGGTCCATTCAATTCGATAATAGCTAGTTGTCCGCTTGAATGCTCTTTTTGTGCATCCGTTTATTGCATTATGTTTACATTCTATGAGCTATTTAATAACACTTGAGAAAATTTAAGAATATCTTGCTTTTAAGCAATTATGAACATATTTATTTTTTTAATATGATTTTTTTCACTTTTGAATAGTTTGATGCACACTTATTTGAGACCCTCTGCCTCACAACTTTGATAGCGATTTCAAAATACCACAACTGAACATTTTGGACTACCACTCTACTTTAACCCCAATGCTGCATCCTTTTCAAACCTTTGTTTATGTTAGTATACCACGACAACAAGCTCAATTTTTAACCACATTAATTGGAAACTTACTGGTGGAATTGTGAAATAATGGCTCCAGCTGAATCCCCCACCGCCGACAAAGTTGGAATTCTTGCTATAATACACCTGCCTCCGTGTCCTCCTGAGATGACTGTCGGCTGGCTGCCCAGGCCCCGGGACCGGCCAGGTTGTGGGGAGGAATCTGAATGCTTCTGTGTGCCGGCCTTCATCGTGCAAGCTCCAACCTACAGAAAATACCGTTTAAGTAGCTATCTGTGGTAAATGTTTATTCTTACAAGAATGTTTTTTTGTTGTTGTAAACCTAGACCCAGAAATCAAGCCAAGTTGTCGGGGAATAACAAGCGTTTCTTTTTTCGTCTTCTTAAAAAAAGAACACTTGCATTAAAAATTGTGGTTTGCTGGTAAATAAATATGCAATCCATGGGCAAGTTTAGGTCTTAATTTTTGGGAGTGCCAGTTCACCTAATTTATGAAGTACTGTATGCTCAAATTCAAACATCAAACTCCTATTTAACTTAAACCCCTTTTCAAATTGGAACCCTCTTCAGATGGTTCGTTTTAAGGTCTAATCCAAAAAGTTATATAAATTATTTCACAACAACCTTTTTAAAGTCAAAGTTATGATGGAATAAACGTTTCTCCTTCCTTGGTGAACATTTCACAAAATATCAGGAGGTGTATGGTACCCCCAGAAATCCGAAAACCATTTGATCCAGCAGCAAGATAAATATTTATCTTGACCTAGCAGGCCCAAGTTCGATTTGGTGTATCAAATCATCAAAACACGGGGAGCTTCTGTGGTAGGTAGGGGGGACAATTAGTTGATCTTCTTTGGAGTGAGGAGATTTGTAATTTAATTAATAATCTCTCTCCAATAAAAATCTAAGGACATTTTCTTTTTTACTCTTCAAGAAGAACTGAGGTTAGAACTGGAGCTTCCGTTAGGGTTAAAGTTAAAACTGGGGCTTGGATTGTCCGCGATCTCTTCAAGATTTGCATTCGGGAAATCCCAAATGGGGCTCGTTGTTGTAGAAACGGAAATTGTTGAACGGCTCACTCCTTTCGTAGCGGAATCTGCAGGGAAATCCTTCAAGTTATAAAACCTGTCACGTAAAACAATCGCCTTTACACACACACTAAGTCACTGATTATGATTTCGTCCACTGACGCTGTGCTGCCGAGGAGCACTGCCCACGGACGGTGCGTGTCCACTGACGCTGTGCTGCCGAGGAGCACTGCCCACGGACGGTGCGTGTCCACTGACGCTGTGCTGCCGAGGAGCACTGCCCACGGACAGTGCGTGTCCACTGACGCTGTGCTGCCGAGGAGCACTGCCCACGGACGGTGCGTGTCCACTGACGCTGTGCTGCCGGGGAGCACTGCCCACGGACGGTGCGTGTCCACTGACGCTGTGCTGCCGAGGAGCCCTGCCCACTGACGCTGTGCTGCCGAGGAGCACTGCCCACGGACGGTGTGTGTCCACTGACGCTGTGCTGCCAAGGAGCACTGCCCACTGACGGTGCGTGTCCACTGACGCTGTGCTGCCGAGGAGCCCTGCCCGCGGACGGTGCGTGTCCACTGACGCTGTGCTGCCGAGGAGCACTTCCCGCGGACGGTGCGTGTCCACTGACGCTGTGCTGCCGAGGAGCACTGCCCACGGACGGTGCGTGTCCACTGACGCTGTGTGCTGCCGAGGAGCACTGCCCACGGACGGTGCGTGTCCACTGACGCTGTGCTGCCGAGGAGCACTGCCCACGGACGGTGCGTGTCCACTGACGCTGTGCTGCCGAGGAGCACTGCCCACGGACGGTGTGTGTCCACTGACGCTGTGCTGCCAAGGAGCACTGCCCACTGACGGTGCGTGTCCACTGACGCTGTGCTGCCGAGGAGCCCTGCCCGCGCACGGTGCGTGTCCACTGACGCTGTGCTGCGGAGGAGCACTTCCCGCGGACGGTGCGTGTCCACTGACGCTGTGTGCTGCCGAGGAGCCCTGCCCGCGCACGGTGCGTGTCCACTGACGCTGTGCTGCGGAGGAGCACTTACCGCGGACGGTGCGTGTCCACTGACGCTGTGTGCTGCCGAGGAGCACTACCCACGGACGGTGCGTGTCCACTGACGCTGTGCTGCCGAGGAGCACTGCTCACGGACGGTGCGTGTCCACTGACGCTGTGCTGCCGAGGAGCACTGCTCACGGACGGTGCGTGTCCACTGACGCTGTGCTGCCGAGGAGCACTGCCCACGGACGGTGCGGCGCTCTCCGATCCGATGACGCGACTATTCCAAGAGTTCTCACCCAAGCTTTACCTTCTTTTTTTTAAAGAGAGCATTTAAGAGCTGGACTTATGAAATATAGCCTAAGTAAGTAAGTGATAACTATATAAATAAAAACTATCACACACGTCAATAAGTTAATGACAGGTTGTGGTTTTCATGCCTGTAAAATTATTTTCCCACCCTACCCTCTCTGAAATAAATCTTCCGTTATGATTTCTATGATGAAAAACAGGAGGATGAAAAAAAATATTTGATTTATCGAAGGTATTCTATTTGATTTTGGTAACTGAAACATGACATAAATCTTTGATAAATATTAAATCTGAAAACAATGCTGTCAAGTTCGTAACGGAACAGCACGTTTGCGGAAGTCTTCATACGAATACAAATACAAACTAAATATGTAATTATTTTTTAACATGTTCAACAGTTTACTACGTTGAGATTTAGGTCCACAGCAAGTAAAGAGAAATATTAAAAAGAAAATAAACAGTGTTTCACAACAGTTAGTTTGTGGTTTTAGGAAACAGCGAACACGGCGCTGGGTGTCGAAGGCCGCGGACCGCGGACAGTACCGGCCGCCGCACGTGACCCGCTGAGGTCAACCGGTTCCAACAGTCGAGGAGCTCTCAGAGTAGCATGCACTTTGCCTTTGTTGACTTCCGAAACTACCGAAACTAGGCAAAACGATTCTTTAGCCTTCATAAGGAAAACCGAGTGGTCTACTGTGTCAAAGTTGAGATGGCGATTTTTTGAAATGATGCTAGATAGATGGATAAATAAATTATTGAAAATAATTTATCCAAAAACAATACATCGTGTCATTATATGAAAATCACAATAACAATTCGTTTAAAACAAATGAAAATAAATTCACAGAATTATCCAATATTCTAGAGCTTTATATTCACCTGTTGTAAAATTGGGGATAGAAATGTAGGTCGAAAATCGATTGTTTGAGTAAACTTTCTGAACAACATCGCTCAGGTGCACCTCAACGTTATCTCAATTAATATGTTTTAATTATGTATCTCATGTCTATATTTTTGACAGCGCTTTAGGCTTATGATTAGTCAGCAATATAAATGTTGATGAAATAATTTAAGCCACTTCGCATTATATCTTAGGAAGAACGGACAACAAAGAGGCATTTAACCGTGATGACGTTTTATATACTATACTACATCCCCTTACTCCAGACATAATGATTAACAGTGAAGTTCGAGATATCTCAGAACAAACCATCAACCAAATCACCTCAGGACAGCTCACGTTTCGAACCTTGTCAGAAGAGACCTTGAAAGATAGGAACTTGGGTCGTCTACTGTCAGATTTAAGATATGGAAAAATCTCCGATCCAGAATATTCAATACAGGGATATATTATATTCAAAGGAACGCGAATTGTCGTCCCAAAGTCACTCCAACAAGACGTACTTGAAGAATTACATAAAACACATGTGGGCATTGTCAAAATGAAGCAACTGGCTCGACGATACTGCTGGTGGGAAACTGTGGACAAAGACATAGAATTTTTAGTTAAGTCATGTCCTGACTGTGCTCTTGTCAAGAAAACCTCCGCTGAGGCTCCCATTCATCACTGGGACGAGCCAGAAGAGAACTTCCAGAGAGTTCACATTGATTATGCAGGACCAGTAGAAGGTCAATACTTCCTGGTCCTTGTGGATGCCAAATCGAAATGGCCAGAAGTAAGAATTTCAAGATCTGCACCTACTTCAGAGTCTACAATTTCAATCCTCACGGAAATATTTAGTTTCCACGGTATATCTCAAGTAATTGTCTCAGACAATGCTACAATCTTTATAAGTGAGCATTTCAAAGAATTTTGTCAAAGTAATGGCATAACACAAAAATTCATCGCACCTGGACACCCTGCTACCAATGGTCTAGCCGAACGTCATATACAAACTTTGAAATACAAACTAACATCCATGAAATCATCAGGTCAGTCACTGAAGAGCCGATTGCAAGACATACTATCCAGGGACAGGGCGACACCTCAATCAGACAGCCTCTCTCCAGCGGAAAAGTACTTAGGGAGGAGAATTCGTATCAAACTGGACGCTCTGTTTCCCCCAAAACCAGAGAGAGAAAACAAGTCATCGAAATTTACCAAATGGGTACGAAAATTAAGTGTGGGAGATCGAGTGCAAGCAAAGTGGTACTCAGCGCCTAATAAAGAGACTTGGAAATTTGGAGTAGTTGTAAAAAAATTAGGTAGGCTCCATTACATTGTGAGGCTTGACAATGGGTATCAGCTGAAAAGACACATTGACCAGCTAATAAGTTCACAAGTACCCAAAAAGCTCGACTCCAACTCCAAGACCCCACCAAGGAGAGATTGGTTTGGTTCAAGTATAAACGCTCCAGGGAAAAGAGATTGTAGCCTTGAGAGACTGAGTCCGTTAAGGGCAAATGTTCATCAACCACCAGCTCGTAACATTTTGGAAGGACCGGAACAACACCCACTTTTTCTGTCTCCTGTCCAGAGAAGCAATCAACAGCCAGTTGCTGATAGCATTTCGGAAAGACCAGACCAATCCCCACTCCTTTCACCTCCGGGGACAAACTCTCAAAGATCAATGCCAGAGCCAGAGAAGCACCAGATGACCACCAGATCTCATCCAGATGACAGAGAGGCTCAAAACGACAGCCTCGCACCTAATATTGTCCTAAGAAGGTCTAAGCGTGTAACAAGACCTCCAACCTGGCTTCAGGATTACAATTCAGCATGACCGACATCTGGGGAAGCCAACATTATGCGTGGGAGACTATAGTATTCCAACTAAGTCACATATTATAAAATATAATCTAAGTTCATATTGTCACCTGATTGAACGTAAACAGTATTGAATTATTTTGTCAATATTTACTATGTGTCTTTGAAATAAAACTTATGTTCATTTCTAATATTTTATTGATAGTAAGTAGATTTCGACATCACGGAAAGTGAATGAAACAATGATTTTGAGAAGCAATCGGTTTTTTTACTGGTTAAAATTAGTTCATAAACACATCCCAAATATTTGTCAGTGAAATTAACCTAAACATAACTCTCGGAATATCACAAATAAATTTTTGTTACTGATTTATTTTATGAATTCATTTTGCAATCATATTAAGATTTGATTCCTATTGTTTTGCCATATTAGTTCAACAAAATTACAGACAGAAAGATACTTTACCCCTCCCTCTCAGCAGAGCGAGAGAGCAGATGGTGGAATTCAGATCACGTCTTGTGGTTGCAATGGCGGGGAATCCCCTTGAATTTGATTGAGGAAAACGTCAGACGACATCTTCATTCAGTACAGACGTACTACAATTGGAAACTGTGATCTTAAAATATTTTAAAAAGCATTATCCAGAAAATCGTTTTTGAGTTATTTATAAGATTGAAACAAGGTTGAATTTGTCATTAAATGATAGCCACTAATAGCGCACATGTACCTAGCTCAGATGGGAGATGGGTAACAAGGAGACATAAATATGATAATCATGTTCTGACTAGTGTATGTAACAATGGGGTGTATTTAGAACCTGAAAAAATAATTTGGAAAACGTACATTTTCTGCTGAATGACGCTTTGTAACTCATCTCTGAATGGTCGTATTTAGTATTTAAATTATCAATGGTTCAGATTAAAGCCATTAAATCCTTGAAAATTTTAAGACCAAAACGAACGTCATACTATATTTAGAACCGAGGATATAATAAAAACAAAATAAAAAATTGTTTGGTTCAGAACCATCCACAAGGAATGTGCAGTGAATAATTTATAGTTAAGAATATCTATAGAACGAAACAGTATTTTCATATATGGATACTGAATTGTAATTAGTGTGAAAATCTAGCCTGAGATGATGCGTCACAACACCACATTCATATTTAATAACGTTATCTTGTATTCAATATGGCGGATCCAAGTTGGCGGCTAGAAGTTAATACCCGAACAAAATGAAGTACAGTATTTGCCACCCAGCAACTACCGGCGGTGGTTTCAAATGAGTATTTTGGGAAATATTCGTTTGGATACAAAAAAAATTCGTAAAAATACCATTTGTCAATATTTTTTTCTGTATTTTTGGTCCTGTGAACTATGACCTTCAATATTCAAAGTTGCCCAAGGATGCCACTATGACATCCGCCTTATTATTATTCAGTAAGTTACATCAAATGGTACTAGAATCGATCATAAAAATATGAGTCGGATCCTACTATCAGCAGAGCGCTCAGTCACTTGGCTTGGCGACTAAACAACAAACATGTAAATTAACGTAAATACAGCCCCAAATTTTGAAAAAAATAAATTACTTGCTTTTTTTGCAATCCTTCTTAACCCAGTTTAGTAAAAGGGAGTTCTTATTAAATTTTGTATGCTTTAACAATTATTGCTTATCTAAACTCTTTTAAAATAGTGATACTCTATGAAAAGAACATTCTAGATTGCGATTTGATATCTGGGGTCCTTAAAACGAAAACTTAGTTATGGTTTCGGCCGTAAATAATTCAATTTTAAAGCAGTTTTATTGCTTTTGACTGTTTTTATTTGATTGTGCAGATTAGCTTTAAAATATCATTGTACAAATGTATATATGACTTTTACACAATCCCCTTGAAGTTTTAATTTTTACACAAAGCAAGCTTATTTGAAACAATTTTTTTAAATATACAGATACATAGTTTGATATTGATACTGTAAATATAAATTAAAATAAGTTTCTTATGTCAAGAAACGAGAAGTAAGTTTACCTATCCTTACGAGAAATGTGCTGATAAAACACACCTAAAACGATACTTTAAACTAATTGAGTGGTTCATACCAGTTAAGGCACTAATAAAGCGATAAAATCTTTACTAAGGCAAAATAATAATGTACTTTAATGTAGTATGCATACAATGCATAGAGGTCTATGACCAAACACGACTTTTGCCTCTCATGATATTGGTTACAAAAATCCTTTGAATTAATGAAAAATGGAGGGATATAAATACTTGAAAGTAAACTAATAACTTTCTGTTTCGTAATTCGCATTACATTTTGTTATGACTGGTTGTTTGATTTCATATACGATTGAAATTAAAAATTATACAATCATAAAAAAATTAAAAATTATATAATCATAATATAAATATTAGAATTAACATTTATTTCACTATATAAAATATGCAAATAAATGACGTAATCAATTTTTTACAAAACAATTACAGCAAAACAATTTATAACACAACATTTATCTAAAACATTATGTAGTACAGTACTTATAATGAGGTGTGCAGGGGTTTAATTATATTTGAGACTGTTAACAAATTACGTAGTTTTTAACTCACAAAATATCCTTCAACCAACTTTTTTAGTCGTCTTAAGAGAGATGTAGATTATTCTTTGAAGTTCAAGTACTTCGAAGTTCTTATGAGGTGGGGCTTTTATGTTTCATTATTAGTAGAATCGAAACATTAGTAATTGTGCATTTTTAAATCTTGTTGATCGAGACTTATTTATTAAAGTGTGATAATAAGTTATGCACCGAAGAATCGAATGTGTTTTACGACGCCAAAGAGATACTAGCTCAATTAATATAGACGATTCCTAAACAAAACAGAAGTACGTGAATCCGATCTTTTAGTAGTTAGATATAATATTAAGACCAACCTTTGATTGATTTTTATTTTAAATTTACTTCGTATATAATTCCAAAATCTTTGCGAAAGGCGAAAAACGGATGAAAAAAAGAGTTAAATAAGGATCATGAATGCAGGAGCGATTGGCTGAAAAATATTTTATAGGGAGTAAGGGCGTCAAAGCCGCATTGAGCTCTGAAAAAGATTGATTCAGCATGACTGAACCAGGAATCCAGGAATTATTGAGTCACAATACACGTAAAGAAGGATGATTCATCTATTCGCAGATAAACTTACAAACATATCAATGTAGGCTGTGACAAAATTATGGATTAATGAACTGTTTAATTAACAATACACATTGCTTTTAAATTAATTGATTCTATCTTTATATTTCCATTTTAATAACTTGCTTTAATAAGCATAACTTTTCCATTTTAATAACATACGGTAAATTAATTTGATTATTTCTTTTTGGTTTAAAAAGAATTGGATTGGTAGATTAGTATATTTCGCACCTGCGGCCGAAAACCCTTTCGGCCGAGATGATGTGAAAATAAGTATTCACTTATTTTCACATCATCACGCAATGAAATAAACGCGATATTATATTTAAAATCTGAATACTTTCTATGAAACACTTTAAAACGAAATTCTGAGATTATGAGCAATGATACAATATATTTTGTTAGAGTTGCTAAGCAACGACAGCTATCAAAGTCATATAATCCCCACTATCCTGTCGTTGGAACTCATTAAATGCCGTTGCTGAAAAATATTTTCACCACACTACGACGTAATCACCTGTTTTACAATCGTCATTTGGTGTCCGAAACCTGCTCTTTTCAGTCCTAGGGCCGAAAGTCAGCTTATTGTTTATTTGCTTGAAACATCGTGAGAACATCGCATAATTATACGGCATTCATAGGATCAAAGACAGAATTGTTGCGATCAAATGATTTTCATAGCTGTGTTTTTTTAAACCATGTCAAAGAAGTTGTCTCGTCGCTCATAACCTCAAAGTTCTGTTTTAAAGTGTGTCAAATAAATAATCAGATTTGAAATGTTGTACAGGGTATATTTCATTGTGTAGTGTCGTGGGAAATAGCGCTCGTATTCAACTTAGTCTCGAATTTGAAACACGATCTCAAGCATGCAAAACCTCATTTTCGGCCCTGCTTTGCTTAATATACTATTTTGTACCTCCTTTTTGCCACTACTCTGTAATTTAACAGAATCACAAGGTTTCTAAGTGTTTCTAAGTCATCATGTCTCCTCGTTTATACTGAATATTTCTTTTGATGCAGCTGATATAGCAAAATTCATAACCACTTCTTAAATTAGAGGAAGTTCTTCCTAAGTTTCCGTCCATTATGTTGTCATATTATTAAAATTAACTTTATTTTCAATATTAAAGCCATTTGATAAATTATGTCAAGTTTTATAGCCTCCTGTATATTCTCTTTAATATCTACAATTAAAAACATGTAGCAATCACACTTTGCAAATATGTCAGAAAACTTGAATTAGAAGTCCTTAAGACCACTGCATGAATTGTCTGGCAGTTAGTAGTAAGATTTTAATTTGTTTTTGTTTGCTCAATTGTGTTCATTTATTTGTTTTAAGGGGTGCTTTGATAATAAATTATTAACAGAGATTGTCAGAGAAAATCTTTTTTCCCTAAGTTCGCTTAATCAATGTGTTCTATTTTTGTCTGAAATAAAACAAGCGACGAGACTGAATTATTTTTAAAGCTAATAACTAAACACCAAAAGTAGTGTAATATTTTAAAAGAATTCAACAAAGGGAATATATTTATATGATTTGAGAGCTGTTTAAATACTGATGATCAGATGAGCATACTCTTAAATAAAATCAGCAGAATTTTACCTACAAGGGTATTATTATAATAATATTAATGTTTATTTTGAAATTAAATAACATTTAAAAGCATTCTAGAACCAAGGGATATTTTAATATGCTAAATTTGAGGGTGGTTTATGTCAAGAGGCTTCAAGGACCCTATTTCAGTTTTTAGATTACTCCTCTGCTATATGTTGCAAATATTACAACCTTCAATCCTCATATGCATAGATTTTTGAGTTGGTAGCAAAAAATTATATATGTACTAAATTGTGTTACTTTCATATATTTTTAAACGAAGTTGGTTAATAATAACAAACAAAGGAGTAGTTACCATCAATTTACATGGTTATATGTTACTACCATTTTATTTGAAAATTCTACAAAATATATTTAGATATCGGGCCGTAAACTCCCCTCTGCAGCTGGTTAAACCCTCAAAATGGCTCCAGGCGCTGCCCACTAACTACAGAGTAACACGGACTCGACCTTGAATCCAGTATACGAAGTATACAACTAACTCTTACCTGATTTTGAAGACGATAAAGCCACCATAGACGAATTTGGAGAGACACCATTCCTCACAAACTGTACACTTTGACACTTTACACAACACAAAAACGTCAATATGAGAAGAGAACAAGCGGCGGCGCGCTTCATGGCTGCACTGCGAGGATGGGCCGCCCGACCAGTCCGGGGACCTGTTTGCTGTTTTCCTTATCTGTAATCAAAGTGAATATATAATTTGTCGAGGATTCTTACCGAATGGTGGATAATTACACACTACAAATGTACAAATCGTTGTATATAAGCGATAAGTATTCAAGTCTAATTTGAGTATTAGTCTTGCAGTGTAAAATTACATCCTACGATATAAATAATGCGGGGCGCCGACTAAATTGACGGGGAATTTGTTTTAAAGTCTCCATCATTTAAGAAAACATATTTTTACTTATTATGGATATTAAATTTGATTTTATGGTGTGCAAAACGCTAGTTTAATACTAACTGGCAGTACGAGTAGTCAATTATTCCGACGAGGAAAGTTATGCAGTCAGAGCTCGTAAAAATCTTGCATTGTTGCCAACTTTTCTGTACATCCCGCATTCTTAATCAAGACCGACTTCAGATTAAGCTTGTTTCAGGCTGCGGTTCCCAATATTGTTATGTGTTATTGCTGGATGTAATCTTAAAGTTGTTAAACACATTAAGTAAATGTATACCCCTTAAACACCTATTTAACAAGTAAACTTACACCTCGACTAGTAGTTCAGGAGCTTGCACCTACTTATGCATAAATCATCCGTTCTAACTTTGTTGATTTTAAAATATAAATTCATATTCCCTTCAACAAAATAGAAGCTTTTTACATCTACAATAAATCAGTATTGAAGAATTTTTCGTAATACCTTGTACACTCATTTATAGCATAACATAATAAGATAGGTGTAAGATATTTGTCTGTATGTAATAACAGATTCCTGATTGATTAAAAACATTATTATGGTAGCAGTAAAAATAAATCGTGCCATTTATGAAGCCCAATGTACAGTTCGTGCATTATATCTCCGGATATGACTGAGTCAGCTGATTGAAGGTGCGGGGGGGGGGAGGGGGTCTTTTATAAAAACATTTTCTAAAACACCGCTACCTATGTCAAATGCTGTGTTTACCAGTATCATATGTTAAAAATATCAGTTGACACGGTTAGTAGCGCAGAGGTCATAGCCGGAGATATAATGCGCGAACTGTATTAGGTGAACGGTTTTTGTAATAGGTAAATTAATGAATCGAATAAGCAATAAAAAATGAGTATAATTTAGAAAAACCTTGATTAGAACTTGAAGTCTTTATAATGTCGATTTCACATGATTTTTTGTCATAATAGGCCTAATTGGACTTTGCAATGCTTAAAAACTGTTTTTTGGCTGATGATGCAGTGAACTGGTGTTTATGAGGTAATAAAACTAATTTTTGATTTAATTAAACTGAATTAAATTGAATTGTATAAACAGAATTGGAAACTGTGAATAGAGATGCTTCTCGTTCCCTACTGCCTCACAAGATCAGACTTTGAAAAACTGAGACGACGAGTTAAAGGATTATAAGATTATACTAATGACGATGAGATAGTTCTTATTAAACAGATACTTAGAAAAACGCTTCTTGTGGTAACGATGACAATCGAATACGTTTTCAGGTGATCAGATAACTGGATAATTTTTACACGCACTGCCCAGTAACTGCTAAGTAATCAAATAGTTGTAAACCAACTGTTTAGCCATTTCTTTTATATATTTGTACTCTTAAGGAAAACATTATCAAAAAACTCATATTTTTCCTAGAATCTTCTCAACCTTGAGAATGGTCATGGTTATTAAAAACTAAAGTCAATGAACTGATTTCTCAAATCGGGGACTTTAAATTTGTTTTTGATAATGGCTTAGTTGATTTAATACGATTTTTGGATTATAAGTATTATTAAAATTAAATATTTACTATCAAAGAATTAAGGTATATTTGTTTATTACTTTGAGATGAGGTAATTTCTTCAACGAGGACTAAGAATTAAGAAGCTAATGCGATGGAAGCATAATAATTTCAATGAGTAATATTTTTGATATGGAGATTGAAATTAAAAAGTTGTGTTTGTCTTAAGCTTAAAGAATACATCAACACCTTAAAAATTACGCCAGTTTACAAATGACCGGGAGGACACAGCCTTCAACCCGGGCTTTCTATAAACGATTTCCGTCATGAGCTGCGTAAAGATTCCCAATTAAAATTTATGAAAACATTAAAAAACGATTTTGAATTTTTTTCAAACCTTCATTAATTTAGTAATAAAAAAATGCCTTCTGTGCGGAGTTCAGAAGACAGCACAAGAGGAGAAACAGCCTTGTTTATTTAAAATCAGTATAATCCATATATTTTAAATAATCATAGTTTAGGGATTCGACTTTATTTATTATTACATATAAATTAAAATGCCTTTTGAAAGGTTATAACTATTAATAATATCTAAAATGTGCTTAGGGATTTCCCTGAGTGAGCATTCGAATCAGAATGGAAATATTATTACTAAAACATATACACGTAAAATGACAATGTTCCAGTCATACTACTAACTTATTCCTGTTAAGACAGTCGGGGATACTGACCATTACACTACCGAGGAAAAGTGAATTTTCGCACATTATATATGTACGACTTGTAAAAGTGATTATACTGAGTTATCGTGTTATAATGAATGAATTATTATTGTTTGCCAACCTAGTAGACGGTTCATTCGAACCATTACTGTAAATTGTAAGGGTTTCATGTATTGTAATGTTCATTTTTGGAAAACGATTTATCAATTAAAAGTCTTCATGATTTACGAAAACATGTATTTGTTATGGATATAACAAATACATATCCTCATATCCTGTTAAGATCTCATTCTTGTTAAGAGAGTGTCCCAAATTTTGTATTAGTATAATAAGCATTTAATATGCTTAGAAGTTTGCATTAAGTAAATCGTTTCATTAGATCCCATCCGTTAATTAATATTAATGTTTAGGAATGTAATGTACGAAAAAATCACAGAGGAAATACAAATTTGAGCTCGTACAAACAAAATTAATATTAAATTTATACTTATACAATTTTTAAGCTAAGCGAATTTTATCAACAAAAAAATCTATTGCATCTTTAAATAGCCTTTTAACAACAGATTATATAGCTGTATTACAGATAATATCTCTGTTTGAAGAAGAAGGGTTGGTAACGGCTCTTCAGAACTGTTATTTAATAAGTATAAGTGTGGATGTATAGGTGTGGATGTTAATAAGTGTGGATGTGTAGTAATTATTGTAAAATTAATCCTCTCAACCCCTGTGTGAATTTAGATAAAGGCGTCGGAAGTGCGTGTGCGGCCTTCAGTCAACTCACATGAGGGAAACAGCCTTGTTTATAAAACATGCTTCTACCGTTTGAAATTCTTATTTAGTGAGTTAACCTTGGTTTGTAGTCTTTGTGTTGACTGAAAGGCAGACAGGGAAACAAAATAGAATTATTGTAAAGTGAGTTTTAATCAATTAAATGTAGAATTTGTTTTTAATATTTATTATAAATGGCTAATTTCTTTAAAGAAATTAAGTAGTGTAAATGTCTTTAAAAAGCGAAGTAACTTGACATATTTAAATATTTCCACCTTTTCGTGTATTTTTACAGTTATAAATGCAGTGTAAGTAGTAAATAAATTTTTCAGTATTGTAATACGTTGTATCATTGCATACAGTGTGTAAAAAAAGTCCCGGAACGGCCTTATATATTTTGAACCGAATTGGTTTGAGAAATCAAACTTTGCACATTCACTCCTACGTAAAAAAAACTACTTTTTACTGACCCTTGGCCCCTAGTTGGGGACGGCCCACAAGGAGTCGGTACAAAATCTCAAATGTAAGCATGGGTGCATATGCACATCATTCTAAAGGTCTAATCAAATGAATTTCAATGCCGCAAACCGCATTTCAAAAGGATTATTTGTTCAAAAATGGCGGGTGATTTAAGTTTTCAACAAAAATACATAGACTTAGATTTGATACGTAATTTGATTTATTAAAACTGTTATTCCACCCCCCCCTCCCCCAGCAAACCTAAGCCTATAAAGTTTTGTTGATAACTTGAATCAACCGCCATTTTGTAAGAAATGAACCTTTGAAAGTGCGGTTTGCGGCATTGAACTCTACTTGAATAGCACTTAAAAATGATGTACATATCGACCTATGCTTACCTATTCTATTTAAGATTTTGTGCCAACTCCTTGTGGGCCGTCCCCCATCGGGAGCCACGAGTCAGTAAACACCTCAGAAAGTAGGTTTTTTTTTACATAGGAGTGAATGTGCAAAGTTTGATTTCTCAAACCAATACTGTTCAAAAAATATCTAGCGGGCAGGAATTTTTTTACACACTGTATATTCAATCGTTGTGCAATAGTTGAAAGCTAATCTAAGGTGGGACATACATCACGTCTTTAAGGCACGAGAAGTTAATGTTACCTAGTTTTTGTTTGTTTTATATGTGTTATTTTATAAATTGAAAAATAATTATTTGTGTACTCAGGGGAGTAAAGTAAAATGTACTTTCCCCCAAATTACGCACAAGATACTCCCACATGTACTAATATAAGTAAAAACACAAAACAACTGTTCATAAAAAAATAATAAACATATCCATTATGTTTATTTCCGCAACCATTCTTCCACTAACAATCAGCTGACTGTTGCAAAAAATCAGTTCCAATAGAATACAATTTGACAGAACAGATAATACCTCTGTTTGAAAAATACGTGTAATTACCATGTTTTATGGGTTTGCATTTTACTCCCTTGTAACAATATTAGGCATAAAATCCGTTTAATCATAGCATGTGGGGGAAAAAGCAATTTATTCATTTATTTATTAACTTTCTTGTCCACTGTAATTAACACTCGACCATCTAATAAGAGTCAGATAATAATTGGAAAGAAATAACAAAACAAGTAGTCACTGTTTCAATCAAAATTTTTTTCAAATATTTAAATTCCAAAAAAATCTAAATTTAGACGAATTTGAGATGTTGTTTTTTTAAAAAAGTAAGAATTTTACAGTTAAGGGAAGATTTGATACCTTAATACAGATAAAATACTGATAATGGTAGAATCAACCTTAAATTAGAGTTGCGGTGTTTATCTTCTATCTTCTATTTTCACCAACACGCTGGTCCTCTTACTAAAAACCACTAAGCTATGCTCCTTGAGCCAGTCAGTATCGACCTAATCATAAGACTTCTAAATTAGGCCATTACTAATGATTCCAAGACCCACCCATGACTTTGACAAGGTATTTCCCATTGTTACGATACAAACTAAAATAGCGGCTTAAGTATAATAGCGTCACACTCATTTAAAGCGGAGTTTAACTTTCACCGGGCATACCGGAAATGGAAAGGACGAAACCACAGTCCCCGTTTCTTCAAAAGTGTGAAGATGTGTGTGACTGTATGAATGATTATTGAAAGCAAGTGATTAGGCGATCTAGTTTTTTCATCTAGTTTTCAATTCCACTTGTTTTAAGAGTGAATAAATAGTATTTTTTGATTACTTTTTAATAGTATTTTAAATTACTTTTTAAAGCGATTAAAGAGTAAATATGGTGTACAAATAATATACATTGGCTTGTAAAGTTACGGAATTCTTTAGTAATTGATTTTTTGAGTATTTTGTAGTTTTACTAGATTTGTGCTCTCAATCAGGTGTATATCAGGTTATTTGATTAACGGCAAATAATTTTAAACACTCCGGTATATTTCAAATGTTTACTATTCAGAGGTCTAAAATAGAAAGGTAACTGATAAAAGTACTCGTGACTCTTTTATTTTGACAGAAGAATTAATGCACAATTTTAGAGATAAAATTATCAATATACATATGTAAAAAGAAGGGCATGTGTCGGTATCAGACGCTACAGTTCAAACTTCATGTTGTAGACACTGGATCTTGTAAATTAATGCTTGAAATCTCACTATATGCTCAGTGGTAGTTGAGATTTGATATCGGTTATGGTTTTGACACAAACCTTTTTAGTGGACCCATGGTTTTGTTTTACTCTAGGTTTGATTTGTTTACTTCCAACCATATGTTTCCAGTTAGAAATAATTTTTTTTTAATATTTTTGTGTGTTTCTACGCCAATGGATTTTTTTAACGTTTTGATCTAGAACGGTCCAAACCCGGGCCTTGTTACTATAAAACGGCGACCTTTAGTTAGCATCATTAGTTCATAGCCCAATGAAAAATGGCAAATGGACCCAGTTGCGATCCTGTTCGGCAACCTTTGAGTTATTAGCACTTTATTAGTTTGAGTTTGATTAGCACTTCATCTACTCGGAAAACCTATAAACTATCAGTTTTAATGGTAAACAATGATCTGCAGCAACTACTTTCAATGATTCAAGTTCCAATCATTACCAACCGAAACCTTAGAAGAATCATTCATTCTTAATCATTCTTAATAAGACAGGTACCTCATGGAGGACGTTACCCTGAATATGAGTGAAGGATGAGTGTGATGATCGTGATGATAGTGGCGCGATCTTGTAGCCTTGTTACTGACTAAGGTTGGCACGTTCCTTAGAAAGGATTGTTAATTAATAGCCCAACAACCAATGGCAGCTGGTTCCAGAAACAACCCTTCAAAAAGCTACTAACTTTTCTCGGGATCGATCCGACTACCTACAAGTTTGTAAGCGGGCACCATAACTACTACACCACCCAGCCAGTCAACAATATATCAAGAGACTTGAATCTCCCGGGCAGCGCCGAGGTCATCAGTAAAGAAAGATAACACTCCTTTGATTTATGTTTTTAGAAAGGACTTAGATAAAAATATTGTTTGACGTAGAAGGATCAACGGTAACTTAATGATGTATTTTTTATCAAGTCAATAAAGAGGTATTGTGTGAGTTTTTACAATTATCATTTATGGCAATGTGTTAATCATTATCTTACTGGGTCTTATGTGAAACAAGAACCCTCTGGCTTATACATATTTCCTCATAACGTCTCATAGTTTCTTTATTTTATCTTCATACATTATTCATGTACTCCTTATTCCTAGACTATACAAAATAAAAGTAATAACCATCCTTAAAATCGCAGTATTCTCCGTTTTCAGTTTGAAATTAAATTGAGTACACATTTTAGATTATTGTATAAATGCAAATATCTAAGTAGTGTATATGGTATTCTTGATAAGTGTTAAGACCAAAATTGCTCTAGATTCAATATTCAATATTAATACTAAAACTGTCTCAATATGGAATAAAATAAAATATGTCCATATTAGGAAATTGCTGGAATGTCTCAAATTCGGAGATAGTTACTAAATAATCAAAATAGTTTTTCTCATAATTAATCCCTTATTTATACATATTTTCTAAAGCACTTTTGGATAAAAACTTAAGAAAAAATTTATATTAAAACACCAATGAAGCTAAAAATATTGTGGAGTCCTGCAAACCATAAGAATGGTATTTGGGGAAATGAATTAAGATATCAAAATATCGGTAACGATATATTTTTATGATAATAAATAAAACAACTTTGAAAATAAAAAGAAATAAATTCATTTTGCAGTGAAATGATATTCTCGACTTGAAAGATGAACCACGGTCTGTAAAGGGCTCTGGCTCCTCATGTTATCCAACATCTGGAAAATAAAAAAATATTACAATTATAAAATAATACTATTTAAGAAATAATAGATGATAAGCTAAAATGTAAACTCAAGGTGCAAAAATAATAAAAAAGAACTTGTAATTTAATAAAATGAACACATGAAATTCTGTCAATGTTTGAAACTGAAAATTAATTATCATTTCCAAGAGATATATTGACATAAAAAAAATTGAAACATTCTCTTTTCAAAATACACATCGTAAAGAAAGTCCCATTTTTTGATTATGTAGATTTTAGTGATTCATTGATTTTACAACAAAGTAGTCAAATCCCCCAAGTAGAAAGTAAATAATTAATGTACACACTTGTTTAACTGTTTATTGGATTTTTGGCCATTTAGCAATAATCTTTGACAATAACAGGTCCGTTTTCTTAGAAAAGTATAAAATGGGAGAAAAGTCTAAGACTCCATATGAAGTTTGAAGTTTTATTATAAACAAGCTATTTCTATAGCGAACTTACAGTGAATTTGGACTGTTGAGGGCTGGAATTGCCGAAGTAATTTTCTACTCTTGCCTGTTGACACCAAGAGAAAGTTGAATCTATAATGAAATAAGATTTGTTATTCAAAACTATGAAATATTCGCCTATTAAAAAGCTGCAAAATACTTAAAGCTGATTTAAAATAAATCATCCATATACGCCCTAATTAATAGTTAAATAAGATTTTTTGTTGCTATTAAATATCGTTACTAAATCTGCTCACCTATAGCCCATGCTCTATTTTCTTATTCCAGTTTACTTGAGAAAAATGCCTACATTGTCCTTGATTACAATGTCAAGCCTTATTTTCATTAGGAAATTGTTTGACTCTAAGGCTCCTATACCCTCTACGGTAGCATCATATCATTCCTTTGTAACTGTAGAAGTTTCTTTTGAAAATTAATTTGATGCAACATCTTCTTTGTTAGCCTTTTGCCTCTCAGCCTTAGTTGTCTTTCTTCCCTTGCCACGAATAAACACATTTTAACTAGATTTTGGTGTAAGGAACGCTACCTGTTGACTAGAGGCGACACTCTTTCACGAGGGTAATGGAGGGGTGTGTGGTGGAAAAGAGAAGGAAAGAACCTACTCAAAGGAATCCCGGAGGAAGATCTTAGAAGACCCCACGAGAGAATGAAGGAAGTTAATAATCCCAATATTATTTCCAATTACTCGTCACTTAATTATATAGGACTCATTCCCCATTCTCCTCTTAAATTTTTGACCCAGCAGCTACAAATACATTCGAGTTTGTGGTTTGTTATTCTTTTTAGAATAATGAAAAACGTACTACAACAATAAATTAGTAAACTGCAATAGGAAAGCAACCCTAAGGATTCGAACAAAACTCTATCGCTCGTTAAAAACCAACTCACTGGATTCTTTGCTCCGATGGTGATTTGGTGAGTGCCATCCATTTTGTTGAAGCGGTAGTCGATCATCACCTCTTCTTGGCACGGGAGGGATCCCTCTGGTCTCGTACCATCAGCACATAGTCGAGTCGGGACTCCAGAAACAACGGATGAGGGAGGGTTTATAGATAAGGGGAGAGGTTCTATTCTTTGCTGTGGTTGGTTTTGGGAATATGGAGATTGCCTGACTTTGTTTAGAGGCTCGTTGAACGGTAAGGGAGTCTGTGTGGGTAGCTCGGGGTTGTTGGGAGGGACGGGTTGTTGCGTCGCTGTGGCTGGGTCCACAGGTTGCTGTTGGTTGTCTGGCCAAGCGACGGGTGGTTCGGTGGGGCGGGGAGGCGCCTGGGTGTAGATGATGGGTGGTGGAACGTCGGGCACCGGTCCTCCGATGTGAGGATCGCCTTCTGCAATTACACCTGCGGTTAAAAGTTGGCTCATAATGCACATTAAAAAATTCAATGTGAAATCTCATCAGTGTCACATAAATTATTGGTATGTAATCATTTTAACCTAATAATCTGCTTAGTCAGAATTTTCATTTTTTCTCATAGTGTGCAAATTACGCAGAATGAAGTTTAAGGTAATATCATTTATTTCTCAATAAAAGCGTATGATAATATCAGGTGAAAATAAGCCAAATACATGTTTTGCAATTGAAAATAATAATTAATTATTGAAATAAAGTGTTGGAAAACTTATAAAGAAACAAGGCGAGATGTGGTGTTTGCTAATGTGATATTTTTTACAATTTTTTTAGACTGCTCAAAAACTTGGAAAACTCGTGGGTCCTGGAAGCCGAAACCCCTGCATATTTTATACAAGCTATCTTACCTTTTAACTTCAACTCTCCTTTCACAATGTAGTCGTTCAACTCCTTGCCCAGCATGACCCTCATCCAGTAGTAGACTTTGTCTCCCAGCTTCACCTTCAGGTTGGGGTAGTAGTAGTTCAGCCGACCATCCCTCGTCCTGGTCACGTTGGCGATGTAATCACCAGGACCCAAATTCTTGAAGTCGTCGTTCAGCTTTACATTGAAAGCCAACAATCTAAATTCCTCCTGTCCTGGAAATGCAAGCAGTGTCTGAGATTGTTATAATAATTTTTGTATTGGTGGAGTTGTCAGTAAATATGCATTTTAATTTGTCAATAAACTCTTAGTTGTCAAATTTTGTAACATATCCACAGTTGTGTCTAAAAACGAAGATTGCAATGTGGTAATCATGTCTTCGTTTACTGATGTGGCTTTATCTTACACTTTGGCTCCACCGACCAAAGGAAGAGGCGACACTCCAACAAGAGAACGGCTCGGTGGTGTGGCTCGGTTGGCTTGGGTTGTTTGGCTCAGTTTTAACCATAGCAAAGCATAATGAAGTAAGTGTTAAGTATCATAAATTAGTTAAACTAATCGTAATAACGATGGTCTACCTATAGACTGCTTTGAAAGCTCGCATCTTGTCAAAGAATTTTTTTTGTATATATGATTGAAACAAAATTAAACATCATTTTGCAGTATCGTGTATACATAAACACCACTTTGGAATGCTGTGTGGTTTGTGATAACTCACAAAGAACCTTGAAGTAAATTAACAATTGAGTCAAGAAATAATACGCGAAGAGGGAAAAGTAATAACACAACAAGTAAGCATTTCAGCTTATAAATATCGCAGAGTAATTTTCAGTGTGCACGTGAGGAGGAAAACTTGTGAAGTTGTGGAAGGCAGAGTTCACGGGAATCCCTGGGTTACCGGTCCTGGCACCTTGTCAACCGGTTTTCTTCTTTTACAAACACATCTGACCTCAAAATAAAGGTATAAAGCAAATTCTTCCACCAGCTGCGAAGAACAATTGATTATTATACTGTGAAAACAAAATTTTTTCAAGACTTGGGTTGTTTTGACTTTAAATCCGATTTTACCACAACCATTATAAAATGCATGTTTTTATATCTTGCGGTTCATGAAAAATCATGGGCTTTATATACTATAATTTATCAGTAATTTTGAGAATTTCGTAATGGCATGATTTTTTGTAAGGGGCTATTTCAGTAATCTCCAAATTGTCAATGCATTAAAAATACAATTTCTATTTCCATCGCTAAGTCGTTCCATGAACACTAAGCTAGTAATGTGCGATTTGATAATTTATTTTTATTTTTGAGTTAATGTACTTAGAAAAAATCAAGTTATAGCTTCAACAAGCTGATAATGACGTTGAATATGTACCTGAGAATAAAATGCTCAAGCCTGAAGGGTTTAGAAACCTAAATGAAATATCCTTCTTGAACATGTTCTTCAGAAGCTGCTCATCTTCCGAGGAAACTTTGGAAGAGCCATCCTGTTGACATATCATATTACTGGACCACTATCATATTGATCTTGGTATATTCTATCTTAACGAATGCATTTGGTCTTATTGTAATATTAGGTCAATATCAAGTATTAATATTAATTACTATATCCAAAATAATAACCCCTTCATTTCCTCATTTAGCCTCACTGATCTGGTCATAACAGGAAATGAGAAAATTATAGGTGAACTATACATATCTTATTGAAAGCGTATAGCTAAAAATCGTAAGTTATACAAATAAGTTTATACAAATTATTTTTTATTGAGCTCTATGAATTAACTATGAGGCATTTTGACATCAATGGGAACACACTGTTTTTAATGTTTCTGAAACATGTTGCTAGTTTTTTTCTACAGTTTTTTTGGCACGGTAATCAACATTTTTTGATAACTTATTTAATGATTGAAGAAGTTTCCTTCTATCTCCCTCCTGACGCGTGACGTTTCGGTTGTTATGCTCTTTTTTGGATCAAACTTACTAAGGTTGTTTTCTAACTCTTTGAAAGCTAACAGAAAAAACCGGTTTATGGTAACATTTTTACTTCATCAGTTTTCAGCATATATTATTTTATGTAGTATTTAAAGGAGACTTGTATGAATAATGATAACAAAAAGAGGCCAATTGTAAATCTTTTTTCACACTTTAGGTTTTTAATTTCAGTTACCATACCTTTCTTGCACTTTCCTTAAGATCTGAAATATTGGGTCATATTTGTAGAACGAAAATTTCATACGATTTCATACATAAATTTATATCTCGGATAAGGTCGATAAAATGAAAAGTCTCAAAAACGAATTCAACGCAAAACCTTGAAGCCCAATGGCTCCAAACAAGTGGGTTTGATTTGTCACAGATCAAAATGTTGTAAGTCAGCTTAAAATTAATAAATTGTAAGAAATTGAAACATCCCAGGTTTGTTTGGGTAGACATTTCTTCATTGAATTTAAGTTTAATAATCGACAAATGGTCTAATTCAGGTTCAAATGCCCCCGTTTGGTTACAATAAACATAAGAAGACAATTAGCTCAACTGTGCGGCATGAGGTTTCATTTTCCCCGAAGGGATTTCATTTATCCCGTTATATTATTCTAAAGATGAATCCAGTTCTTAAAATGTACCAGGTTCCTCTAACGCAACACAGTTAAAATCCCCCTTTACATACTTATTCCCAAAAGGGTTTTTTATCATTACTTTTAGAACTAAGAAAAATACAGATTTATTTTAATGAGGATATATTTTATATATTCATCCAAGCAATCTAATTACAAAGTTACATACTTACTAACCAACTAGCCACTTACACTGTTGGTCTTGTTAACTGTGTACTTGTGCTCCCATCTGACGGGCTGGCCTCCCACAGCCAGGTCGGGGTCTACGTAGGTCGCTGTCGGTCGCGGGGCGGGAGTCGTCGTGCGGATCGAGTTTGGATTGTTGTGTGGATCACCCCCTGGATAATGAAACTGGATAAGTAGGTAGGCAATAGAATAGGCCTAACTTAGTTTAGATTTGTATAAAGGGTAGACAGATCAGAGATGACTCAAGAAAAGGTAAGTTAAAAATTAATTGTGCAGGTTCTATGGAAAAAACCTCCTGACCTCGGGAAAAGTTAATTGAAAGATATACAAATTTCGAGTTTAAGTACAGAGGGGAATAGAGAAACAAGTTAAGGTGTGAACACATCTTTTATGTTGTAGTCCCCAAAACAAGTTCTACTCCTATTTACATCCAGGTGTTGAACTTAGACAGTATAGTTAGTTGAGGTAAATTAATAAATATATTTCATTTAGAATTAAATGTCTCCTACTTGACAGCAAGATAACCGACCCCATATATTAATAAATTACTTCATCTGATAATTTCATCAATTTCATCAGCTTCATTGTCATTTCATATATTTTTCTCTATATCAGATTTGTTTCAATATATTCAGTTTGCATTCTGTATTTTAATTCTAAGTTAGTCAAAATCTTTTTCATACAAATCCACTTTTTTAATTTATTAAATTTTTAGAAACTTTTTGAACTCTTTCCCATCCAGAGCACCATGTGAGCAAATAATTCTGGATTTGTTAAGTAATTGTATGATTTTAATAGATAAAATACATTTTCCTCCACCTACTATCTATAGTCGTCTTTTAGTCCCTGGAATAGAATACTAAAGTACTAGTTTATACTCCATGGGATTTACTTACTTACTTTTAGTCCCAAGAGACTAAAAGTAATCTCATAAGAAATGCATGGGAAGAAATCCGGCAACGCCGCGGTGGACGGTGAGAAAATATGGCAAAACTGTCGATTTTAATTTGTTTCTCTATGTTGAAGAGAGTGTCACAGCATCCGAGCGTCCGTTTCCGTTGTCTACAGGACAGCGTATTCATTTTGAGTTTGCTGTAGTTTAGGCTATATTCCTGCATATTTGTGAACAAATAAGTTAGGCCTAGAGTATTTTTAAAGAAGAGTGTGAGTAAAATGGTTAATATTAAAGCCTAAATACTTGCATTATTCATTTATATAGGCTATGTGATTGTAATGCAGTTTGTTGAAGCAAAGGATCATCTGAAGGTAAAGTTACAGTGTAAAACCTAGTTATTGTTAATGGTGTAGGTGGAGGATAAATTTTGTGTGCATCTAGGGACTAAAGTGCAACTTTTCTCCCTGAGGGAAACTGTTGTCGCCCGATGGCGGAGCCGAGGGTGACAATTTCCCGAGGGAGAAAAAGTAATTTATAAGTAAAAAAATATAACTATTTCCCCCACCTGCTGTGTAGACGCTTTTTATTCCTTGTAATGCATGAGTAGAATAATAATTTATCTTCCAGCGGGAGAAAAGTGATTACTTTGTCTCCCAGCAGAAGAATATCATTGAAATCGATTCAAAAATTGAAAAAAAATGATTCGACGATTCAATTAATAAAATTAACAAAAATCAGCTAAAAGAACGTGTAAGAATAAAAGCGTAAGAATGTTGCAACAATCAGGTGATCGCTGGTGAATAAATGGTTGCAGCTACTCGGAAGCAGGCACTAACTGCAGATCGAAACAAAATGTTACAAATGTGTTAATTATAAGATAATGAAATAGATGCTAAAAAGATTGGATATTTATCATTGCAAGCGGGGGAAAATGTTGTGTGTATGCCTCGCAAGCTCGGGCGCCAACATTTTCACTCGTGAGACAATGTTGTACTTTACTCAACACACAAATAATTATTAAAATAAATTTTTGCTGCATAAAATAATTTTGTTTAGTTTTAAGAGCTCAACTCACATGAAATTTCCAGCAATCCCTTGACGATGTAGTACCACATGTCTTTTCCAAACGTGACTCTCATCCAATAGTGGACCTTGTCTCCCTGTTTGAGCTTCAAATTTGGGTAGTAATAATTCCAGCGGCCATCATTCCTTCGGGTAATGTTAGCTAAGTAATTACCAGTATCGAAGTTAACGAATTCTTCATTTAATTTGACTTGGAAAGTTAAAATTCTGAAGTTGTCATCATCTCCTAAAAGAAAAAAAAAATGAAAGTAATCTTTGGATTGCTGAAGTGAAAGTGCAAGAAAGTAATTTTGAATGTTGAAAAAGATTCTTTTGAATAATCAGCGTAAAATTAAATATCGTAACTATGGAATAATCTCGGCTACTACATTTTAAGAAAACATTTATGCAATTTATGCTGCACTTGTAGCAAGCGCTGAAGAGGAAGGAATTTAAAAAAATTCATAACTGGAAACTGCGTAGGTCAAAATAAAGTTCCCGGAATAAGGAAAACAATAATGTGTATCCTACAGAAATATAGACTTTTGGTAATGGTATTTCTCTGCTTGCCGTGTTTGCTAGCAATTACTTGAAAACATCTAAGAACTACTATTCATTCATCTGTCCAACTCTACAGCCGTCATTAAAATTTATCAACTTGTTTACTTATTACAATTTACTTTTGTATTTTTCGGAAACGGTTTCAAAAAAGTCTTCTTGGGGTTAAAATTTTTAAGTTAAGATGCGTTGAATGCTTTATAACTTAACGGCATTAATGGTATTACGAAGGTTTATGTGAATGGTAGCTTCCTATTAACCCCATCTTGGTAAGCTTAATATGAAATGGAAAATGCTAGCAATTATTTATTTATTCGTCAATTTTTATTGACTCTGAATTTCAACTTGCTGGTCCCAGTGCATAGTGACAATTAGTCTTTTTTACGTTGAAGCATGTACAGTATTGTCTTCAAATAAAATAAACTAGTGGCTGGTAGGGGCAAAAGCCCCTAAAAATAAAATGCAAATGCTGAATATTTAATTTTTCCTTCACTCTCACAAACCAGTACAAGTTTGGCGGATTTAAACGTTTTTAGTGCAATAAAAGATATTTATACATATGCTAAGAAAGGAATTTAAAAAAGGCCTTACTTCAGTATAGTAAAGGGCCGAATCTTTTGGAACAGTGGCGCTATTCGACGATCTTGAAAAAATCAGTTCCCTTTGTTTTTAAGTAAAAAAATGGGCATAGTTTGAGGAAGTTCTTAAGGTTAACCACAGATTGCAGCACTTAATTTATTTCTCAAGGAAAGTCGACTTTTCAACACAGAAATGTGAAGATATGCCGTGTGAGCAATATATACAACGGAACATGGACAATTAAAGACAAAGGGTACTTATTGTGGAAACCTCCGATTGAGGCTACATTTTTACCTAATAAGCAAATAGGTAAGAATGAAATCAGAAAATAATGGTCTCCCGTTGACGACTCCACGCTCCTCCTAGCATCAGCTACTACTACTTGATATAATGTAAATAAAACATACGTATTTAATTCCCCTTGCTTTTTAAATGGTAAGAAGGCCCCTAAATAATAAAAATGGGAAATTTAAAAATATAAAAAACCGTCATTTGTTATAGTCCGTAAACGTATAACGTAAACAAAACAAACGATCTTAACCCTTTATAATTTTAAATTATGAATATACTCAACCCCATAATAATGCAATCGGAAAATCTTATAGTTATAACATTTATTTCTTATAGTACATTGAACGTGCATGTTGAGCTGCCTTTTGAAAAAAACAAAACAAAAACTATATGTCAAATCTAGCATATGGCTTTGAATCGAGCATCATCACCACATATTTAATGTTAACTAAACAGACGTTTTTCAATCCCAATGCTTTTTAAAGGAAGATATTTTTCGTTATTTTCATTTTCTGATAGATTTGAAAATAATTTGCTATTTTCCCCGACCCTCAGGGACCAAGACCTTTAATTTGAGCCCTGTCCCATTATCTTGCGAGCTGGCAAACTCTCACAATTTTGATTAAAACAAATCGCTTACAGAATTAATAACATAGATAATGTTAGAATTGAAATTTTTATTTGATGTACACTACTTATCAGGGCCGGATTTAAGCATAGGCGCCATAGGCGCGCGCCTAGGGGCCCGCGCCACACAAAAATATATAAAAATTATATTTTTAGAATCCAGGAATTAACGTAGTTGGGTACTCAATAAACTTCGACCAAGAATAAAAACATAATTAAATAATTGTCATCCCGATTTAACGTGAAACATAAACAACGTTACTTCAGCACTTAAATAGCAGACAGCTCAACAGATAAAACATCGTCGACTGCAGGCCAGCTACAGTTGCGCATAGCGCCGGCGCCGCGCCGCTTTGTCGGCTGCAAATTCCTCGAAGTGGGAGTGAGGGGAAGGGGTCTGCAGAGAAAAATAGAGTAGAGAAGAAAATAATAATAGTATCCAGGTTGTATCAGTCGAAAATGAAAACAAATTGTGACTTGGGGACCGGAAACATTTTGCAGCTACGACAAAAATTAACGTTGACTAATCAAAAGTTACTTATGTCCTAGTAGTAGGGAATTTTCTTGGAAGGAAATATTAACCCCATTCAAATTTGAAATTTACGAAAAAAAATTTGTTAGTTACGGTATTTTATTTTTAAATATGTATTCATACCTGATAATATCATGTTTAGACCTGCAGGGTTAAAAAATTGGAATTTGATATCTCTTTCTAAAGTTTTCTTGAAATATTCATCAATTTTCTGCGCCCAAGAAGCAGAATCTTGAGTAAGACCAGCCTGCAGACAAATAATGTAATATCACTTTGCCATACTTGGAAACGTGCAGAAAGTATAATGCACCTTAACACGGAAACCTTTTTTTAGGAAATATTTAATCGAACATGAGAAGAGAGGAACTTGACATTCACCATTCCATGTCAAACCTATTAAAGCCACCATTTCACCAATTAATAAGTCTTTTAAAATCAAAATATGTATTTAAATTTTCAACATTTGCAACATTCTTATAGTTAATACATCATGCATTAATGCATCAAGCATTCTCAATAATAACAGCTAGTTATAACTGCTTGATGAACGGTATCGTAAAAAATAAAATAAACAATAACTCATATGAACACTGCATTAACTCTCTGATATTGCGTCCTACAAAATTAAGTGTAATGCCTAATGTTACCGATTCTCATCGTACTAACTTTCTTACTATACTTCGATGCTATGTTATTAACTTACTTATTATGTTCGATCACAGTGAAGCATTTGTGTTGGATTTATAATCAGCATCAGGTCTTCCTGTGTTGTTTAGAATAGTTAGTGAAATTTTCCGTTTTAAAACACACAGTAAAGAGTTTTTATTACTCCAGATCATCACAAAAATAAAAAAAATAAATAAAAATTCGTATGTGTGCTACATTAGTACTGTACATAATAATTCAAGAAATTTGTGTAACGCACTCACTTCAAAGGTGTTGTTCAGATTGATACTGACGAACTTGTGTTCCCAGTTGAAGGCTTGCGCACCGCTGTTTTCATCGACGTCTCCTCCAAACCTGTCGAATTCTGACGGAACAGCTGGTTGTTGAGCCCCTATCGATGGTTGACCGACCCCTGCTTGGCCACTCCCTACCGGTGGTCGCTGAGCTTCTATCGGTGGTTGAACTATTGGTGGTTGGACTCTGGGGGGTTGGGTGTTGACCACGGGGGGCGACTGAGGGTATTGGTATGGCGCTGACGTCGTGAAGGATGATTCCGTATGAGGATTTCCCTCTGCAAGGGCGTAAAGTGATATAAATGAGCGTCCTTTTTATCTGTACAATGATTTAGCGTTTATTTATTTTAAATTTACTCATGGATATTACTTATACCTTCTATAGGTCGGTTCATTTATTATCAAAGGAGGAACGAATAGGCCCTAATCCTGTTTTGGGCAAGACCCAAAAGAGGATTTATCGTAGTTGTGTTCCCATTGAAGGCTTGCGAACCACTGTTATTATCAAGGTTTCTTCCAAACCTGTCAAATCCTGACAGAGCAGCTGGTTGTTTCGTATTAGGATTCTCCTCTGCAAAGGCGTCGATGATATAAATGAGCGTTCTTTTTATCTGTACAATGCCTCTAGATCTTTATAGTAGTAATTTGCTGAAGAAAATTAATTGATTCAGTAGCAAAATCAACGAGTTCTACAAAGTACACCTTTACTACAATCATAATATGTAATATAAATATTCGTCGTATGTTATGACAAGATGCAGCGAATAGATGATACGATTTTTCTCACTTATTATTGATCATCTAGTTATATCATGAGAACCCCATGGACGTGGATTTATTAACTGCATATCGTCATTTATATAACTGTAAACAGTTGGATATGAATTCGACAAAAAACACTTACGATTGATTTCCAGAACTCCTCTCACAATGGCGTCGAACCCATCCTTGTTGCGTTTGACGCGCATCCAGTAGTACACCCGGTCGCCCCGCTGCACCCGCAGCTGCGGGATGTAGTAGGTCCACATGTTGTCCCTTTTGTACGTGGAAGGTTGGAAGTGGCCAGAGTCATTTTCCTTGAACTCGTCATTCAGTTTGATTCGAAAGTCAGCAATGTTTATGCTATCGTCTGCACAAATCGTGGCAAATTAGCTGGGGTTTAAAATTAATTGACAGTTAGCTTACTGAAAATATGTTGAAGGTCTTAAGCATTATAAAAAGATTAGATTAAGACTGAGTGGATATGAAAATTATGAATCTAGAACTTAAACGAAGCACGATGAAAGGTTAAGGACCAAAACGACGTGTAGAATTATCAGCTATTTAACAGACATTGTAGTTCTATTCTCAGTATTAACGGAGGGACGTTATCGAATGAAGGAATGCACAGTTTTATAAGATTTTTTAAGGCCATGGTAAAAATTCCAAATTTTAGTTCAATATCAGAGTGAAAAATATGTGAGATTTACATTTATTTTTTCCGCTCAATTAAATATTTTATGACGAACAATTCTTTGAAGTTAATGACTATATCAACACTAGACTTACAGATTGAATCGTTCTGTCAAGAAAAGCCTGTTAAACTCTTTCAGTTAAGAAAGAATTTGCCCTGTAAATACATTAATACTGAGAGGTTTTATTCACGTTACGTACTACTACAAAAATGTAATCCTAAAACTAAAATGTTATTAAGAAAAAAATTTAAACCGTGTTTTTAATTCCTGTTTTCGTGAAAATTTTGAATCTCTGAAGCAGTATATCTCCAAAAGTAAAAGGTGGATTTTCATGATTTATAGCCTACTTATTCTATTCTTCACAATATTAAACAAAATATTAAAGGAGAATCAAGGTATCATATGTTAACTAACGTAACAATTTTAATCAAAGTTTAAACAATTCCTTCTTTAATTTTGAGTATGTAATTATTTTTAGTTTATGGTAGACTGAACTTATAGACATAAATCTATCTACATCTTCAGCTACATATGTAAAGAGTACGTAGTAAACTCCTTGATAAAATACTTCAAAATGTTCTTGATATAAAATATGAGTTTTATTTAGAAACTAAACATTATAATACGATCGCAATTCAAGTTCTACGTTTTCCGAACAAAACCTGAACAAAACACCTTTGCTGATTTGTAGTACTGAACGAATAAATATTTCATATGTATTCAAAAGGCTTGGAAATGTATTTACACTGCATTTTTCTTCCAAAAGGGAAGAAATAATTTTATTTATTTTCCTGTTTTCATTGTGACCCTGGATTGGAATATACAACAAATAAATAAAATTACCTTACCGATTCACTAGAATTCGTAAGACGATATATTTCGTTGCTTAGAACATCATCAGGTCATATGAGTATGCAGGCACATTAATAAATGTATGGTTACATTGTGGCAAGTCAATTGATTCACTAAAATGTTGTCAAAGACATAATAGTAAAAGCTGTCATGACGCTAAAATGGCTAAAAACTTGTTGAAACTGGAGTATGCTGGCCAGCACTATTTCTCTATCGCTGACTAAAACAATACTGACTCATTTAAGACCTTCATAAATTGGTTAATGTGACTGCATACTCATGAGACCTGATGATATTATAAGGAGCGAAATATGTCGTCTTTCGAATACTAGTAATTGGATAAGGTAATTTGATTTATTTGATTTATCTTTTGGTTTGGGCCAATTTTAGTACTAAATCTCCCTCCTTAACAATAAAACTCTCAGTCTCGTCATGCCATAAAAATTATATATCAGCAACTTAATGAAGACAGTACCTGGAATTGAAATAATTAACCCAGACGGATTTAAAAACTTGAAGTCTATATGCTTTTGTAAAAATCGTTTGATAAATTCTGCATGTTGTAGCCAAGCGCTGGCAGACTCTTTCGTAAATGCGTTCTGTAACAAAAATAAAAACCAGTGAAAGAAATTTTCATAACAATTAATATAATGAATGTAAGTCGGCCTCGTTTGATAATCAGAAGTTACACGGTGTCTTTTAGTTGGAAAAAGATATAGTTTAATTTATTACATAACTAAGGAACCTGGGTACCGAATCGATTTGTATTGTATTGTATTGTATTGTATTGCATTGTATTGTATTGTATTACATTGCATTGTATTGTATTGTATTGTATTCTGTATTTATTGGTATGTATACTTGAACTAAATCTCTTTTTAAGTCGTAAAAATGCTTTATTACACTTCAGAGTTATTGATTCATTGTTTTAACCGATCAAAAATCAGCAAGTTTGAAGCCACTAATATTTAGCATAATGTTATGGCCTTCAGACCTCCAAACAGAAGAATTCTCTCATTTTTGCATTTTAATTTGTGAAAATATTGACGTCCGATGTATATATGTGACCTGTTTTGCAACTGATCAGACAACTTCTTAAATTGGCCAGTTTAATTTATCAAAAAATACAGTGGCTGTATGTGTATATTTATTTACTACTGCAAATAAATTAATTTATTCATGTAGGTAATGAAAAATAGGCCTCAGATTATTTAGGTTAAGATGCAAAAAATATTTTAAAATTTCTGGCAATTTCAGCAAATCAACCTGATATTTCTCACATTACACGTATAACGATTGATACTGTCGTCATCACGTGCAAATAATTATTATTGTACTGTATTCTTGACTATGCGTCAGCCTCTGTATAAATAAGTTACTAAACATAAAATTACTCATCCATGGTATACAAGGTCTATCAACTAGGGAAATTCACGACTGGGTACTGAAATAACAAACGTTGACTGTTTAGAAATCTCGACCTCGGGTTAGAATGAACTCCAAATACATATCTCTTCTTAGACAGTGTTTAGTTTTCATTCTTTTAGAACAAGTTATGAACAAGTTTGATTTAGAATGTATTTAATAATTATGCTTGATTGTCATTGTATTTATTTACTATCTTTCCCTAAGATATCTTGCACAACCGTGTTTTTACTTTTATTTTATGATACATAATATGTGAGATGTAATCGAAACTCCCAAGTATTCGATGCCTAAAAGTTTAAGTTGAAATAAAAAAGGTATTTGCTTTCAAAAACTGCTATGTGTAAATAATAAAAACCTCACACTATAGGTGGCATTAATAGTGAATTGGTGATTCCAAACGAAGGCCTCTGTCGACCCGCCCCCCAGAGTGGGGGAGAGCCCCGAGTTGAGGCTCTGGGTCTGGGGGGCGAGAACTGGCGCCTGGGGCCGGAACGGGATCGCCTCCATGTGCGGCGACGTAATGTGCGGGTTCCCCCCTGTGGAATGGATAACAGTAAGCTTAAGAAATTAATATGACAATGGACACATGAATAGACTTAATTTACTTGCTAGTTACTTTTAGTGCAAAATGGATACGGTAATAGTAATAGTACTAATACGACAGTATATTTTACATAAATTTGTTTTGATGATATAAAATATACTGTTTATTTAATTTAAAAAATTTAAGTTTTGTTATAAAAGGAAGAAAACTTGACACAAGAGAAGAATATCATATTCTTCTTTTGTATATATTTTTCAAAATACCAAAAAGTTCCAATCAACATACTAATAACATGCAAAAAAATAAACATAATCCTATATGACAAAATATGAAACATAAGAATACATACCAAAGACATTAAGAACTGGAGAGAAAAAAGAAAAAGGATAATGTTTACATCAGCAATTTTTATTTATCCATATTAAAATCAATTTTATTTCTGTATGTTGAGGTTTGAAGTAATTGAATTTACCCTTGACAATAGCCTAGAGGTCGAGACATATGGGGTTATGAAATTAAAATTGTAATTAACTGAGGGTACTGAGTTGAAATGCTTTTTATTATATTTGTAATGGTAGCGCTTTTTTATGAAAGTTCTATATTATCAATATTCAATTTTTAGTTTTAAATCCAAGAAGTTGATTAGTGTTGCTTTAACGCTCCTTTTGGTCTTGAACTTCAAATTACCGGGAGTAGTTTTTGTATTTTTATTTTATTTAAACATTAATAAGCTCATATCACAACTCACTTGTAATTTCCAGTACCCCTTTGACGACGACGTCGAACGCCTCCTTGCTGAGGGCGAGTCGCATCCAGTAGTTGACTCTGTCCCCTCGCCCGAGCCTCAGCTGGGGCACCTCGTACACCCACGCGCCGCTCCGCTTGTAGCTGTTGACGGCGAAGTGACCCGCGTCGTTGCCGCGGAACTCGTCATTCAGTTTGACCCGAAACTCCAGGATCCTCATGTTAACACTGTTCGCTGCACATAAGCAACTGAGACATAACTAATATTATTACAATAATGGGATTCAATACAAATAATAACAAAGTGATCTATAATAATATCGAGTGGTTTTGATTAAATTATTTGGAGCCGTAAAACAACCATGTAGTGTACTGTAGGACTTGTTTGCTGTGAATACAGATATTATAAACTGCAGCCATCTGACAACACCAAACTGATTCAAGGCACAAATACTTTAACGCTATAGGGGTATATTTATGAATTTCATTCCGTTGTGTTTTATTCGTGATGGTTTTATTATTATGGTATTTGTTTAATCAAATACTCATCAAACTGGAAACTGACGATGGGTTTTGAGATCACTTCAAACAGTTTACCTGGAATAGAAATCCTCAAGCCAGTTGGATTTATAAATTGGAAAACGGCATCCTTCTCTAACGTATGTTTTAACCGTTTCGTGTTATCTTGCCAGATATAAGCAGTCTCCTTCGTCAAACTCGTCTGGAACAGAAAAAATGAACTCCAATCATAATAAAATCTGCCCCCAAGTAGAAAGAAAATACTATCCTCTTAACTCTTTCCTCCTAAGCCAACGAATACATAAAAAAAAATTGTAGACACAATTCTTTAAGCTAGATTTTGAATTGACCATCAAAAACATTATCTGAACCACTTTGAATAAATTATTGCGATTTATTTTCTCAACAAAGGATTCTTATGATTTTATTAGAATAACGTTTTTATGTGACAGACCAACTCACTATTATATTAGTTTCATAAAAACTTTCGTCTTCTTTGCTAGCCTGAGGCTTGTGTTTGGTAATTGTGTTGATCGAGGAATATTTGATTATTTTGTAAAAATAACTTGAACCAGACAAACTAACAGATTTTAACCGTCTTCCTTATGCTGTTAGAAAAATTGATTGCCAGCTTCAAGTTAATTTCAGCAATTTCTTAATATCATATGATTTATTCTAGACTTTGTTTATGATTCTGATTTTGAAAACAATAAGTATAATAAAAAACAACTTGTATGTTAATTATGAAAAATAAACATTTTTTAAGCTCTTGTCACTTACAAATCTTATCTCAAGTGAATTTAAAATGATTATTTAATATGAATTTTATTTTTTCAGAAAATTGTAGAAGTATAAACTTGTAGTTTAATAGTTGCTTGGGGTATTTATTTAAGTGCTATGTTTTGCAGTTTGATTTATTTCAGAGGTGGTAACTCACTTACAGGCTGGCTCCCCTCTATGGTGAACCGATGGATCCTACAGATACGGTAAACCACTTACAGGGTGGCTCTCCTCTATGGTGAACCGATGGTTCCTACAGATACGGTAAACCACTTACAGGGTGGCTCTCCTCTATGGTGAACCGATGGATCCTACAGATACGGTAAACCACTTACAGGCTGGCTCCCCTCTATGGTGAACCGATGGATCCTACAGATACGGTAAACCACTTACAGGGTGGCTCTCCTCTATGGTGAACCGATGGATCCTACAGATACGGTAAACCACTTACAGGCTGGCTCCCCTCTATGGTGAACCGATGGATCCTACAGATACGGTAAACCACTTACAGGCTGGCTCCCCTCTATGGTGAACCGATGGATCCTACAGATACGGTAAACCACTTACAGGCTGGCTCCCCTCTATGGTGAACCGATGGATCCTACAGATACGGTAAACCACTTACAGGGTGGCTCTCCTCTATGGTGAACCGATGGTTCCTACAGATACGGTAAACCACTTACAGGCTGGCTCCCCTCTATGGTGAACCGATGGATCCTACAGATACGGTAAACCACTTACAGGGTGGCTCTCCTCTATGGTGAACCGATGGTTCCTACAGAAGTGGTAAACCACTTTCAGGGTGGCTCTCCTCTATGGTGAACCCATGGTTCCTACAGATGCGGTAAACCACTTACAGGGTGGCTCTCCTCTATGGTGGACCGATGGTTCCTACAGAAGCGGTAAACCACTTTCAGGGTGGCTCTCTCCTATGGTGAACCAATGGTTCCTACAGAAGCGGTAAACCATTTACAAGCTGGCTCTCCTCTATGGTGGACCGATGGTTCCTACAGAAGCGTAAACCACTTTCAGGGTGGCTCTCCTCTATGGTGAACCGACGGTTCCTACAGAAGCGGTAAACCACTTACAGGCTGGCTCCCCTCTATGGTGAACCGATGGTTCCTACAGATGCGGTAAACCACTTACAGGGTGGCTCTCCTCTATGGTGAACCGATGGTTCCTACAGAAGCGGTAAACCACTTACAGGGTGGCTCTCCTCTATGGTGAACCGATGGTTCCTACAGATGCGGTAAACCACTTACAGGCTGGCTCTCCTCTATGGTGAACCGATGGTTCCTACAGAAGCGGTAAACCACTTACAGGCTGGCTCTCCTCTATGGTGAACCGACGGTTCCTACAGAAGCGGTAAACCACTTACAGGCTGGCTCTACTCTATGGTGAACCGATGGTTCCTACAGAAGCGGTAAACCACTTACAGGGTGGCTCTCCTCTATGGTGAACCGACGGTTCCTACAGAAGCGGTAAACCACTTACAGGCTGGCTCTCCTCTATGGCGAACCGATGGTTCCTACAGAAGCGGTAAACCACTTACAGGCTGGCTCTCCTGTAAGGTGACCGATGGTTCCTACAGGAGCTGTAAACGACTTACAGGCTGGCTCTCCTCTATGGTGAACCGATGGTTCCTACAGGAACTGTAAACGACTTACAGGCTGGCTCTCCTCTATGGTGAACCGATGGTTCCTACAGGAACTGTAAACGACTTACAGGCTGGCTCTCCTCTATGGTGAACCGATGGTTCCTACAGGAGCTGTAAACGACTTACAGGCTGGCTCTCCTCTATGGTGAACCGTTGGTTCCTACACCAGCGGTAAACGACTTACAGGCTGGCTCTCCTCTATGGTGAACCGATGGTTCCTACAGGAGCTGTAAACCACTTACAGACTGGCTCTCCTCTATGGTGAACCGATGGTTCCTACAGGAGCTGTAAACGACTTACAGGCTGGCTCTCCTCTATGGTGAACCGATGGTTCCTACAGGAGCTGTAAACGACTTACAGGCTGGCTCTCCTCTATGGTGAACCGATGGTTCCTACAGGAGCTGTAAACGACTTACAGGCTGGCTCTCTTCTATGGTGAACCGATGGTTCCTACAGGAGCTGTAAACGACTTACAGGCTGGCTCTCCTCTATGGTGAACCGATGGTTCCTACAGGAGCTGTAAACGACTTACAGGCTGGCTCTCCTCTATGGTGAACCGATGGTTCCTACAGGAGCTGTAAACGACTTACAGGCTGGCTCTCCTCTATGGTGAACCGATGGTTCCTACAGGAACTGTAAACGACTTACAGGCTGGCTCTCCTCTATGGTGAACCGTTGGTTCCTACAGAAGCGGTAAACGACTTACAGGCTGGCTCTCCTCTATGGTGAACCGATGGTTCCAGGCGAAGGGTTCGTCGCCCGCGTTGCCGGCTTTGGCGAGCAAGGCTTGTCGCGTCCTCCTCCTAGAGCGAGTCCGAATGTGGGACGAATCCTGAGGAAACTGGGGCGACCTGTCATCTTTATGTGAACTTTGACCTGCAAAAGATAACAGATATTTTTAAAAATCATGCGCATTTTTTATATCCTTTAAGTGTTTTACATATTTGTTTGCCTGCTTATTGTTTAGTTTAGATATTACAAATATCTTGAGGTTTGTGATTTGTAATGGTTTAAAACGTTGTTTTCCGATTCTGCTTTTTTTTAGGGAAAAAAGGCCATTTGAAGATTTTTTCGTTTTTTGTTAATTCTTTTTTAAACATCTTAAAATTTACAAATAAAACATTTACGAAAATAAATGTTTACTTATCAAAAGGATAGTTCACGAGGGCAATGATTCTAGATTGCATATCATTCCAAAATCATATATATATATTTTTTTTCTAACAGATAGTTAATGTTATTTACACATATGAATATTGCCAATGGACAGCTTCAACTATAAACTGAATTTGAAGGGTGAATTTAACCGGTTTAACGATTTAAACGTGCGACAATACACAATGATGAGAATCATATGAGTTGTCCCCGGGGGAAAGAGAATAAACTGGTATTTCCATATTATTGACCCTTGGTTCAAGAGTATTTTGTCTTAATAGACTAAAAACCAATGATAATTTGATTCATGAAATCGTTTGTTTTCACAAAAACTCTTGTAACAACAATGAGTTGGTTAGTTACAAATTTAGAACGTCCTCGTGATTAAAAATGTTCTGTTGGATACAATACAGTTATACCTTCATTGACCAACAATAAATGAATGTGATAAACATACCTTTACTAGCAACAATAAAAGTCCTTTCATCCAGGATTCGCAGGTAGCATGTACTGCCTTAGGTGTTTACATTTCGAGCTGTTTATTCAATCTTTTAGTTCATTGTAGCATGTTTTCATAGAAGGAAATCATTTTAGCATTCCTGGGATGGCCCTTTATGGTCTTAACATTACAGTCCTTGTTAGTCAAAGAAGCCTATATTTTACTGTAATTTTGCCTTAATCTGGCTTTAAAACTGCACGGCTAAGCTTATGTTTTTCGCACGAAAAAATAATTCTAAAATTATCTTAACATTTTTGATTTTTGTTGGAATTTATTGTCAAGCTTTTGTAAAGATGTCTCAATTGAACTAACATAAGGTACCTCAACTTTCCATCATAGATCCTCCTCTTTCATCACTGATTTGCCATGTAATATTAAAATATATTCCACAAACTAGTTTTTGGGAGTTATGCATATTAAACGCTTAATGGTATAAACAGGAGTTAACAATCCATTCTTAAACCCATTTGAGTGCAGTCAGTCATCATTTTATATTAATGTCAAACAATTTTCTAGAAAAATTAAAAAAATTATGTAAATAAAATATACAATAAGAAACTACGTGCAGCTTACTGTTTTAATATAATTAAAGATGATTATTCATGTTTATGTGTAGCAGTTGAACAGTGTAGCTGTTGAATAAACCATATGCGAACTCCTTGGATTCAGATAGGTCGATATATCATGTCCATATATCATGGTTATTTAACTGCCTAAACAAATAAAAGTAATAACTTCGCTAGAAGGGCATTCACTCTCCCGCCTTATTTGGGCTACAGTATTATTGTTGATAACTAATGACTATTAAGGTTTTTATCTCTTAAACTAACCATTATCAATAATGTAGGGACTTTAATGATAGTCATATCAGTAGGCCTGTTTATGACAGGAGTATATCGAATTCATTAGCTAAGTCTTTAAACGACATTTACGAGATAACTGGGCAAAGCCGATCTCTGTTGACTTCAATGAAAATAATTCTATACATTTCTGAATTAGAAAATAAGATATTTTGGAGAATTTATATTGCTTTCAAAAGAGGTATTTAACTCTTTAATGAATGTAAATAAACAAGAGTTATATAACTGAATATTTGTGGTGCCCATATCTAAAGATTAAATCGTAAAATACGGCAATTCTATGACTTTTAGGAAAATACAAATATCTTATCTTAGCCTTTGTGAAAGTAAACAGAAAAGTTACTTTTGTTTAAGACCATTTGCAATGACCAATGCACATTTAATTCTAATCTAATTTATAGCCTACTGTATGATCAACATTTGTCTCAAGTAGTTACAAGATAGTTCTAAGAAATGTATTTATATGTTGTTGCTTTTATGACCTAAAGTTTATTTACTTGTCGATTTCAAGTTCAAGGTTCATTAAAATAAAGTTCCCTGGCTGCAAAGTAAATCTGACCAATCTATATTTACAACTATGGTCTACAATAAACAGTTTGAGCCTACATTTTATTAAAAAAAACACACTCTGCAAGTAACTCGCCGCTAGACCTGCCCCACCAAGCGGAATCACAGTTCACTCAGACAAAACTACAACGTTAAAACGAGTTGTAATACCTTGGCTCAAAGTCCTTAATCCTTTTGAGTCTATCGAGTCTACTTCTTGGTTCGCTAAATGGTTCCACTGGCACTGCACAAAACAGAAAAACACAAAAAACACAGTGAGAGAAGCGACGTAGCGCCCCATGGTCGAGACTGGCCCTGAGCCGCCGCGGGGACCGGTCCTCGGACCTGTTTGCTGTTTTCCTTATCTGCAATGAAGGTGATTATACGGGAAGATTCTTACTGTATAGCGGCTGATAGTGTCCGTGCGTAACAAGTTACATGTGAACACACGATTGTTTGGAGCAAGAAAAGAATTTAAGTTCCTTGAAGTAGGATACTATTTGGTGATTACCGGTTTTCTCCGCAACTAGTTGGCGTATCACAAATAGTTCGAATACCTCACTGAATTATTTGTTTTGAACAAAATTGGTGAAAAATTAACAACATGGTTGATTTTTTATTATATTTCATTCTTAGTATATTTTCATTGAATATTAAAATTTTTAGTAAATCATAAAATCTTGATTAAACTAATTCAAATATATATTTTTTTGATTTGGGATTGTAGTTTTTTGTGATTTTTTGGCGTTAAATAACTGAACTTGAAAATGAAAAATTTCAATGGTTGAAAAAAAGAAAACTGGGATATTTCGGGGGTTTTACTACATTTACATGCCAAATTTCATCGCAATAAGACTCTTTTTAAATGCACATTATGTGCTACATGCTCTTTTATAAGATCCATATATTCACATTCACCTACATACTGGGACTGGCAGAAATCACGCCCAGTGTCGCGTTTTTGGATTTAGGAATCAATAAAAGAAATATTCCACTAATAAATCAAAATCGATAATCTTAACAAAATAATTGACTCATTAAATACGTAAAAGGGAAATAAAGATAAAACAAAAGACAAACACAAAATTAATAATGAGATTAAAGATTTTTTTGTGGAATTAAAACATAATTAACGTCTTCCAATTTGAACGTGTTCGATGCAGAGGCAGTTTTCATCGCTTCGGCCTTAAAGTGCATAAGTTAATGATTGAAAAAAATTCAGTGGATTTGTTAAAATGACTTTGTTTTGTTATTTATCACAAGTATTGATATAAGAACGCAAAAACCACATATTTTAATGTAAACAGAACTGACTTTTTAAATGTCTTACAAATGATACATTAACTATCATTTTCTGCTAACTTTTATAAGGGAGAATTTTTTTCGAGTTTGGATCAATATTAGTCAAAATATTTCGCTTTCGTAATAACTAATACAGATTGAAGATTTGAATTCCTAATCACCATTTATTATTAATTGTTTCTTGCTTTCTACTTACAATCAACCAGGCCTAACTGGACTCAAAACCTTAAACATAAGTTTGATTTGCGTACAAAATATGTATAAAAATTTTGAAGAAACTGCGAACTTAGGGGAACTCCTTGAAATTTAATTTCTGATTCAAAATACCGTTTATTAGTCATTGGGTACCAAGTGGTAGCTTGTATACATAATTTCTACATCAGCCAAACTCAAGATTTATTATAGACAACTTGAGGCTTGATTTTGTATCTATCAAAGATAAAAAACCTTGATGATGGTCAATCGTAACTGTTCTATAGGCATACTGCAAAGCAGTGCTTAATTGTCCAGTAGCAGAGTCCAATAAGAGTAGTACTGCAAAGAAGTGTGGAGTCCAACCAGGCTCGGTGGTTCAGGCTGTAAAGCGGTGTTGAAGTCGAACAGGCGTAAAGTTAACATACTGCAAAATAATTTATGGAGACCAGCATGGCACGGTTTTGATGTAAACGTAGGGTAGCAGATTGTCTATTTTTGAAGTCACTAGCTGTGACGTCACATGCAGAAGAACTAAACGCGTTAAAACCATGGTGTAACTTGGTCTCTGCCATGCCTGGGCATGTTACATTGTCTGGATCGCGTTTCATTATGACAGTTCACTTGTAAATAATACGAGTTTAATGGTGTTTTTTTGGCTTCTTTTCTCAGTGAGGCCTACGAAAGTATTACAGATCACGATTGGGTAGATTTTCTTTCAAAAAAGAATTATTTAGAAAGTTAATCATACCTATTATTTAGATCAATTGTATATTTTTCATGAATGGCTAATTCTAAAGGCAAAGGTAAGTAAAAAATCAAGTAGAAGATAAATGGAAGATCAGAATTTGGTTTCTTTTATTAACTGAACAATAATAACAGTATTACCTTTAAATTATAGCATGGATAAGAAACAAAAAACATGTTCATACATAAGTTTTATTTATAAAATAGTATACAAATCAAACTAAACCAATCAATTTATATGGCAGTGACTTTAATATACTCAATTTGAAGCTTTGAATCCTCATTCCATGTGGAGTACCAGAGTTCCTTCTTTTCCCAAAAATTGAAGAATCGCTGAAAAAAGAAAACATTGTCTATATTACATACCAAAGTTGATGTGAATTCACGAAAAATCAAGGGGGCCCACGCTGCTTTGCAGAATTAATGTTTGAAATAGTTAAGTATTAATAAAAAACGGGGACGCCTTAGTGATTGTACGCCAAGAAGCCAAGCAAGCTGCTTTGTTTGTTGTGTTGTAAGCTGCAAGTGAGACATATGACTATATAAAATTCGGCCAACTGTAAAAGTAAATAATAATTTATTTATAAATCTACAAAGCCAATGACAATGCCTCTAAATTATAAAAATACAGAGTAAGTAAGCGACATTGAATAAAAGCCCTAAATGTAAAAGATCTTATATCGGGTGTTTTAAAGTTTTGACAATTCGAAAGATAATAAAGAAGTTTTAAGGTAGTTTTTTTTAAGGTAAATAGACTAAAAAAAGATACCACTTATTGGGGGGGTTGCTGGGGTGTTTAAATCACTTGGTATTCAAAAGCGGAATCAATTTCCTGTGAGTCTTACTTGCTGAAATTTAAAAATGTTAACAACAATATTCGTTAAACAGTTTTTTTAACTTTACTTGTACTAAACTCGCCCACCGTATGTTTTGGTTTGAGAGGTAGACGTTTACTAAAGGTAAACACAATAAAGCCCCTTTAAATCGGAATACGTATTAATACATGAAAGTTTTGATAAGTTACATTGTAAATTTAAGTTTTATAATACCTCACTGTCTTGTCAATGTCTAGTATATCCTAGTATCCTATTTTCACCCAGGCGTATTTGCTGAGGGCGAATGCTTATCTCTGTCTTCATTCTCTAGACGTAAATTTTTATTATGGGGGTTTCATTTTTAGGGGTTCATTATACAGTACAGTATGGTCTCTTCCAAGCTCGCATTGTATCAGAAGCTGATGTCGTTTTTGACAATTACATTACAGAAAATATGGCAAAAAATATACTTTAGAGATAATATGTGCATTTTATAAACAAATATAATAATTTGAGCCTATTTAGGAGCAAGTAAAAACAAGTATTTTGCTACAAAATAACTCCAAATGCCTGTAAGCATATTATGTGCGAGTAAGAATAATCTTTTAAAACTGTAAAGGCTTACTCGAAACACCCAATACATTAACGTAAGAACGTAAGCGATGACGTATTAACGTAAGTGTTACAAATAGCCGGATATATGTTATTTAACTATTATACTTACTACAAAAAAACAGTTTTACCTATGCACACAACAACAAAAGTCTTAAGATATATTTAATTTATTTGAAAACGGCTTTTGGAATCAATCGTTTTTGAGTTAAACGTTGCCGCTATCTTTCCTTGTTAAAAAAAAATAGAGAACACTGTTGTTGTTTAAAAACTAGAGATCGCTTACTGGTCAAAATTAAACCAGTAAATACTTGAGTTTAGCTTTTACTCATTGCTCCAATGGTAAAAAATCCAAGGGACTTGATCTCTTGACTTTTTTTGTTATTCCAACACTAACATAGCAACTAAAAACCATGTTAAATCTATTCCTATAAAAGGCAAAGTCCCACTCACTTATCACTAATTCTCCTATTACCCATACACTTAAAAAGCTGAAATATTTTTACACTCATTCTTTAGACATAAAATAGGAAAATTAAATGGTTTTCGTTCTTATCTGACCCTCGGACTCCGCCACAGACCCTCTCAAAGATTCCATATAATCCTTATGGCAGAATATAAATTGTTGAAATGTCTTTATTAAACAGATGCAAGAATTTAGTAGGATGTCAAACCAGCTGTCACGAATAGATAAAAAAAATAAATAACTGACTAGAGATACTTAAAAAACCGTTCTTCCGTGTAAAAGCCGTTATTGAAAGAGCTAATGTAAAAAGATTGTTTTATTTACAGCATTTTCAAAAATTGCTGGGATTGCTATGCCTTTGTTTTTGTTGGAGACCCTAAAAACCTTAGAAGTTTTTTTACACTAAAACAAGGCATGTTGTCCGTTCAACGTACGTATACGTAAGTTCGAAGGTATGCACATACACTTTCATGTAAAAGAAAAATGCTTTAGGATTCGCTAAGTACGCAAGCACTGCCATGTGCACTGTATTTATATTTCAGCCTAAGGGCCACTCCTTACTGTACATGCAAGCAGATTCGAAAATATTGGGCATGAGCATTCCCAGGGCAGTGGCACCCTTGGGGACTTTGTCGGCAGGGCGCTGAATCTGCTCACATGTATAGTATAGGGAAACCAAGTAGAAATACCTCATGTGTGGTGCAGCAAGAAAAATACTGTCGCAGCAGACCTACGGACTTAACTGAATCCAATGAACATCTTTCTGGTTCATGAAAGTTTATCTACCTTATATTTGTCAAATACCACTGACCTATCATCGTACAGCCCAAGCTACTAGAATTAGAACCTTGAAACTTTGCATGAAGTTCCTTAAGGGCGTAAGAATCCAGTATAAGAACGGTTTTGTCAATATTAGAAATTTTAAGGGTTTTTTTACAGATGATTTATAATTTGGTTCCTTTCGTAATAGTATCATGGTTGTTTTATTGATTTTTTAGGTGATATAAACTATATAAAAGTAAAATTTAGTTTAGTTAGTTAAACTAAAGTTATCATTAGTTTTGTACATTATCTGCTTAAACTCAGAATGTAGCACTATCTTCATTTAGGCAGCAGGAGTTATAGTTTTTGTCGTGAACAAAGCCATGGGCAACTACTGGTTCATATAAAGCTGTATAAAGCTTAAATTATCCATAACTTTTGAGAAAACCTTAAGTCCGGCACCCATCAAGCCCATACTTGGATAAAAGTTCTCACTGCGAAGTTTCCAGGAAAAATATTAGCTTCCTGATAAAATTTTACCTGAGGGAATAATTTTAAAGAAAAGGGCTGAACACCTGATACATTTATTTTTTGACCATAATTATTTGTTTACTTACAGCTTCTGAGCAGCGAGTGCCCACCATTTTTTCATGATTTAAAATTCATTTTTCCACAATCCTCACAATAAGAGAGAAGTAAATTATAATTAAATAAATCGAGAGGTAAATTATAATGGAATTATCAAATATAAGAAAGTAATTTTCTAACGGTGTGCTTTGGTTTTTGCTAGGTTGCACACAGGCTGAGAAAAAAGGATCACTAAAAAAAGTTTGTCTACCAATATATAGATATTAATAAGCATGGTAAAACTTACCTTTGGTTCAGAGTTTTTCCAGGGTTTGTCATCGATGAAGTCAGGAAAATCTCTGATTCCAGCCACATGAACGCCAAGAGAAATGTAAACCTTAAAATGTATAATACTTTAATTTAGACGAGCTATTATGGAGAATTTTACAGGTAATGTCTGATGTTGATGTAAAGATTTTGATTTTGAAAATGTTGATGTTGTGAATTCAGCTCTTGAACGAAAGGTGGGACTCACAGCATTCTCTTCTGAACCAAGACAAATGGAAAAGACAGGAGGGGACTGGCTATGTCGGTTCTGAAGTATCCGTGTAAACAGCTGTTACTAAATAGCAATTGATGATTTGACAAGCTTTTAAAAATGCGATAAATACTGTTAAAGAAAATCTTGGTGTAAGCATACATCTAACATGATCCTGTATACCTTTGCAGACTTATAACGCAGCCTTTAATGCAAACCCAAGAAAAACGTTTTCCTCAAGAGTTAAAAACAATAATATCAGGTAAATATTTTATAATTTTCCCAACAATAATGCATTGATCATTGCCATACACAGAACTATTAGTTCTGGTTATAATGTAATTGATTTGTAGCAACAACTCAAACTCAATTCAAAGTAATATTTTAAACTTAATTTTGTCATAAAACCAAAAGAAAAGAGTCAAAGAAAATTATTTGCTCAATCATACTTCTAATATAATCTAGCTTATTAGCAGGATTATATTACGAGTGTAGTAATGAGGAAATTATATTAATTCTGAGGAAATTATAGGAGTATAATAGTGAGGAAATTATATTATAATTACAGAAATTATATCAATTCTGTAGGAAGGAAAATAATATTTGTACATATAAACTTACCTCCCTTCTTAAAATTGAATAGTTTACAGTTGGCACTTGATGTACCTCTTGGTTGTCCACAAAAAATTTAATTATATCTGTAAAAAATAACGTGTTTATTGATTAGTGTGTATACTAGCACATACACGATTTACTTTATACAAATTCATTTTATATACCACCTTCCTGTGACCCATTATGTATATATGTAACGTATTTTTGATATGAGGGGTCATTGCTAAAAAAGCTACAATTATTAGCTAAAAGCTACGAAAAATTAAAACAGAACTATAGTATTTAGTCATTGTAAAATAAGTGGGATTTTTACTGACTTCTTTTAATTAGCGGATTGATAACTTCATTATATTGTATTAGCCCCTTGAGTGTGTAAGACATTTATCAAGTAACTATTGCGTCTTCGCACCTAATGAAGCTCGGGTGACCGATCGGGCATACCGATAAGAATTTATTCTTATGGAAACAATTATTAAGCTAATCAATTGTGTATTTTCGGAATTTAAAATGTAGCATTCAAAATGCAGATAAAAAAGTTCATAACATAGCTGGACATGCAGTGTTTTAATACCACTGTAAAATAAATTAATTTAGGTTTTATTAAAATTACAAAAATAATTAATTGTAATCAGTCTTCTCTTAGTAATTTAAGAATTATTTCTATTTAAATTTTCATTCCGTAATTTTTGGTTTCTAAAGCCTCTTTGTAAAACTTCACTTACTTAAGTGTATCATCACAAGTATTATTGTTACTTCCGGCGCTGTTACCTGGTCTCCACTCGACGGTGAAGGTGTGGAAGTCCTGCGGCCAGGGGCGGTCCTCGGACCTCGCCGTGCCCAGGGAGGACTGCAGCTCCCCCACGAGCCCCGCCTCCAGCGTCTTCCACCCGTACACCGAGTCGTCCACGTTACCCCGGGACATCCCCAGCACCACTCGCTCCGCCAGCGGGTCGTCCGCTGGCTCCAGCCACATTTCTGAGGCGCAGTGGAAACAATCGTTTTCAAGTAATTAGAAGTTATTTCTTAACGGTGACTTCCCGTGAGCGGCGGGTGGGCTGAGCGGCGGGTGGGTTGAGCGGCGACTCTCAGGTAAACGAGGGTCAGAAGTGATTAGCCGGTTTTCAACCCTTCCCTTGAGCGGCGGTTTCTTTTGTCACCCTCTTTCTTAACTTTCGCTTGCACACGTTACTACTGGCACTAATGTGTATCGGTGGTCTTTGCTTCTGTCCTAGAATACTGTACCATTATTGTTTTTATCTAGCAGTCAATACACGTGACAATTGCTCGATAACGGGTTTACTAGTACTATCTTAAACCTGATGAAATACAATTTAATATAACATAGTTAAACATTCTAAGTTATGGGTGATCTATCGTGTTATTCTTATAACCGCAGTTACACACATAATTTCAATATTTCAGCAAATCTATTTAGTTCTTAATTTTATTTTACGGAACCTAAGCAGAGTCCGAATCCATAATACGGTGCGATGTATAGAAAATGGGAAGAAACAAAACCACCAATACACATTAGTGCCGGTGGTAACGTGTGCAAGCGAAGGTAGAGAAAGAGGGTGACCAAAGAATCCGCCGCTCAAAGGAAGGGTTGTAAACTGGCTAATCACTTCTGACCTTCGTGTACCTGAAAGTCGCCGCTCAACCCACCCGCCGCTCAGCCCACCCGCCGCTCACGGGAGGTAACCTTCTTAACTACTGTCTAAACATGTTTATATGCATAGCGAGGTTGATTGGTCGCATCACACCTGTGCGGCTCAGGGAATTCCGTAATTTTGTTTTACAAGCAAATTCTTTATGTCTATTGAAAATTAAGCTTTTCAATATTTATTGAAGCTGAGTGCTGCTTCATCACATAAGACATTACAATGTGAACTGAACTCACGTTTTTGCATGTTTATAATGTTCCTAAGACTTTTCCTGGTCACATAACTGGATACAGTGACCAGTGTATTATTCCAATTGAAATATTGTAAAACCTATATAGTAAACCTATTGTACTGTATTGTTGGAATAAAACATCATTATTCATTATTCATTTATTGTAGATTAGCCTACATAATAAGAAGAATCATTTATGAGGTTTCAACATAACGGAAAGAACACATTGGTTTTCATTTAAAAGTTGAGCATTTCAATTAATAAATAAATTTATAAATTCTTAGTCCAATAATAATAGTAATAATAATTTTTATTCCTTGTAAAATAGTACTTTTGAGAAGTATATCAGCAAATAGATCATCAGTTAACTATACTCAATCAAATAAAAAAATAATAAAATTGAAAAATTAAATTAAATGATATGATTTCTGTTGTAATCACAAATTTCCTTTTTGGGTAACCTTGATGAGGAAATTGGTGATTTTTCCAGGAATCAGGGTACTTCTGAAATAAATAATTTTAGACAATGCACTGCATTTAGCAATTCCAATACATCAGCTAATAGAGCCGATTCAATAGAGTAATTCAAAATTCAAAATTGTTTATTTTGTCCAAGCAGAATCCAATTCTGGAGATTAAACTTTCTGACGCTTGAATTTACATGAAATCAATAAAAATACATTAATATCTTGATGACAAATTTTTTATGACAAAATTGTCATAAAAATTTATGACAATTTTTATTTATGTGGCACGATACACATTAGTGCCACATTAGAGAGTTTTTAGAGTTAACTAAAAACTCTCCGTGAAATATAATGTATGGGAAATTAAGCTCAAACTCTAGGAAAATTATTTCTCTGACTTCAGGACCGGTAGCTAGTATATAAAAAAGTTACTCGATGTTTATTCAAATCGCGAGGCCAAAAACGAACAGTAGTTATCAGGGCCTCAGGCTTTGTTTTTATGAGACTTTCAGTTGAAGCTTTTCATTCACAAAAGAAATTTGTCGGAATTAACCTGGCACAATCCAGTTTCCACGTGGAAGCTTAGCTTTAAGTTCGACAATCCCGTAGCGGAAGCTGAACTGGTCTTTGGTGGTGAGTCGAGCGGCGGCGACGGGCGGCAGGATCAGGTAGCCGAAAGCTTGTCTGAGACATTGCTTCGTAACGAAAGAAGTGCAGCTGAAACCATTGCAAAAATTGTTATACTCGACATATCATACGGGTATACTTTAATTTATGGTTAATAATAAATAGCCGAAGCCGTGACACTTTATATTAAAAAATAGTAAAAAATTACAACTTAAAAGTACCCAGTTTTGAAAATAGTTATAATACAGATGGTGCCCAGTTTTAGGTACATGTTAAATAAAATACTTGGCTAAAGATAGTTCGTTAAAGTACCGAAATCGGTGTTAATCAGGGCCGTAACAACCACCAGGCCCTGGGTCCCCCGAGGATAGAGGGCCCCGAAGCGGCACTCGGCCGAGGGAGCATACACCAAGACCCAACCCCGACATCGTCGCGACTGTACCATTTCCGGAAAAAGTGATTTTTCTTAGGTTTAAATAAGTAAAAGGCGAATAGTTTAAACAGCTTAGACTGGAACTGTTTTAAACAATTAATTGTTTTTATTTGACCATGTTACTGTGGTTTGTAATAACGTAATAACTGTTTTAGAACCAAACTATAATATAAGGGGTGGAAAATCTTTCCTTTCGGCTGCATTGCACTGATTTTTTTTTAATAAATAAATAATAAACTTTATTCACCAAAAAATACATAGTGTACAAATTCAGGTTCTGAAACATTCATATAAAATAAAACACTAATTACTACATAACTAAAACTATACCATACTTAAGGTGAATAAAATTAGGTTCCCCCTAGGCAATGCCCGTTTGGGGTCACCCTCTCAATATTATTAAAAATTAAGAAAAGGACGAAAATGGAAACCGGACTATCAGCAAAATTATAGCATTTTTCAAACAAAAACAAAAGATGTAAAACTTGCTTGAATTAATGAATACTACCATATTTAACGTAAAATATATCTTATCAAACAAAAAATATAAATAAAGGAAAATATGCTTAGTAAACTAAAATCTATTTGACACACAAAAACATTTTAAGTAAACAGCAACAACAACAAAATCAATGCAACTTCTTATAAATAAAGCTCGATATTTCCTTCTCTCAGAAGCCATTTCTTTACATTTTTTATAGTAACTTTTATGTTTTGATTGGTTACAATATTTTTCTGTGCAAGGTTGTAAAAACGAGGTCCGTTATAACGATATGATTGTTTATAGAGGGTCATGTTTGGTCTAGGAAGTGACAAGGCATTTCGCAGGCAATAAGGTTTTTCTATAACTAGGCTGTAATCAGTGCTCCTTTTGAAAAATATTTTGAGAACTTTAAAAAAATATATAAATTTCGCAGTGGAAGTAAATTTAGTTGAAAAAATAATGGTCTTGAGTGTTCAAATCTGCTTGCTTTCATTATCACCCTTACTATGTATTTCTGTAGAGTTATAATTGGCTTAAGGGTAGAAATGTATGCCCCTCCCCAGCATGAAAGTCCGTACATTAATCTTGATCCCACCAAAGCATGATATAAATTTACAAGAATTTTCCTGGGACAAAGATCTCGCAAGAGGAAAAATTTGCGCACTGAAATATTGAGTTCATTTTTTAATTTTGAAATATGATTCTTCCAAGTTAATTTTGAATCTATAATCAGTCCTAGATACTTTGTCTTATCCACTTGATCAATAACAATTTTATTTTGACAGGTAAGGAGAGAGCAAACATTGTGATAGCAAAGTTGGTTATTAAAAGTTATATTTCTTTTTGCATTAAAAATCATAAATTTAGTTTTATCACTTAATGTGAGAAAATTCTTATTGAACCAAAATTCAATGAGTTCTAAATCCTGCTTCATATAACTTTGCAAATTTTCTTTAGAAACACTAGAATAACTAAGAGCAGTGTCATCAGCAAATGAGGTGACGGCCCCATGGAATTTTGCCTCACAAAGATCATTGATATAAATAAAAAAAAGGATCGGTCCTATGACAGACCCCTGGGGCACGCCATATTTAATCAAACCAGGATTGCTAACAACCTCACCAATTTTTACCCTTTGATTTCTATTGCTTAAATAGCTACGAAACCAATCATGGGGTAGACCTCTTACACCAGCTAGCCACATCTTTTCCAACAACACACCATGATCCACCGCATCAAACGCTTTAGTGATATCAAGAAAAATAGCAGCGGTTGCTTCTTTATTATTTAAGCCTTCATATATTTGTTCTAGAAATTTTAAAAGAGCATCCTCCGTTGATAATTTTTCCATAAAGCCACATTGGTTTTTACTAAAAAAGTTATTAGTCATTAAAAATTTTAAAAGGCGTTTTTTAGCAATTTTTTAAAGTATTTTTGCAAATACAGAAAGCAAACTAATTGGTCTAAAATTAGAAAGATTGTCTTGTGATCCTTGTTTATACAACGGGATAACAATTGCACTTTTAAGGCAATCAGGAAATACACCTTTTTGCAAGCTTAAATTAATTAAATGAGTTAGTACTACTATTATATTATTGGAAATGTTTTTTAAAATAAAAGATGTCACATTGTCGATTTTTTTTTAATGAAATCAATAATGTATTTTTATTGATTTTATGTAAATTCAATCGTCAGGAAATTTAATCTCCAGAATTGGATTCTGCTTGGACAAAATAAACAAAAAAAATTCACTCGCTCTTTTCCCTGGCGGCAAATCTCTCGGTGTCATCGGTGCCGTCAAGCCTCTCTCTCTCTTTTCGTGGCCGTCACATATATCGGTCGTATCAAGGTCAGGAAGTTGCTCGCTTGCTTCGCGGCCGGAGAACTTCTCGCTCGTCCCGCGGATGGAAAATGACTCGCTCGTTTCGCGTGCGGAAAATTGTCTGTTTGAAAAGTCAGTTGAAAAAAAGCTCAGGAACATAAAAACAGTAAAAGAATTGGCGGAAATTTTCAGATGTCTTCCAGTAGTCTTGATGCGTGTAAACTAAATTGATTACCGTTGAAACGGCAGAGTGTTCTTTTTCTTTAATTAGTAAAGCTATATGAGAAGCACAATGACACGAAAAAGTCGAATTAAAAGGAACTTAAAATTTATTTTAAGTTTCACGCACGCACATGCTTGAGTGTAATACGGGGGGGGGGGGGCTGCCGCTAGCCAGTCTTGTCCTGGGGCCCCCAAAGTAATCGTTACGGCCCTGGCCTTTAAGTATGAAATATTTTATTGACATACGCTTCACCACTAAATCTGGAAAGTTTTTAATACTTATTCAAATTATTGGTACTTTGGTATTATACGGAGGCCACCCTTATACAACGCGCTGCGGCGGCTATGTTAGGTTAGGTTATCATGAATATGTTTATAGGACTTTCCTCGTTTCGTTACGAATCGAACGATACCAGACGAGTCCATCTTTCACCCGCCAAATCCCCTCCAAGTAGGCCAAGGTCAGGTTGTTGCCCGGAGTGTGAACATCACTTGCCTTCAGGATTTGGTGGGCGAAAGTTTACTCATCCGGTATCGTTTGATTCGTAACGAAACGAGGTAAGTCCTAGTAACATATTCATGATAACCTAACCTAACATAACCGCCACAGCGCGCTGAATAAGGGTGGCGATTGGGTGTGGCCGCTAGCGGCGGTGACGCTTTCAACTCAATCCTCGCCGACATCGCTGCCTCCTGGGAGGCAGACCAAAAAGACACCATAATTATGTTAAATTTGGACAGTAACTCAATTAAGTATGTTCTTTCCAATTACGTAGTTATTTTTTGTATCCAGTCAAAAAACTCTCCAAAAATATTGGCCTCCGTTTAATACCAAAGAACCTATTTATTATATATTGATGATATTATTGCAGGAACATGCCATTTATTTCTAAATTAGCATAGAATATCAGCAGGCACGGATAGTTTTTCTTGTCATTTTTGATTGTCGTCTGTGATAGAATACTCATTGTTTGAAAAAAATCTTTGTAAAGGATTGGCGATATATTCTAAGAGCATTTTATTCAACTTTCAAATTCCGTAGAAGAATACTTACCCTTCCAAATATAACTCTCCATTCTTCACGAATGAATCATTATACTTATCTGCCAGCAGTGTAGGTCTGATCACTAACTTGCCATTGTCCAACCACATGTTTGAAGAATCCTTTGTAAAAACCATAAATTCCTCATCCTTTTGAACAAACTCACTGTCCTGTAAAAAGGGCACATATAAGCCAAATGTCCCATATTATGTGAATCACAACATTCTCTATACTCCTTAAAAAGCATTCCGTGCTTAAGATAAAAATCCGATTTTAGAATATCTACTCAACATTACCAATCATGTGATTTAAGAAAAAAAGGACATAATATATTGTAGTTATTTAAAAGTATTAGTAATTGCAAGGACAATTTTAGTAACACTGGCGCTCAGAAAAGTTACACAACTAGAATATATACATACAGGGTGTCCGGAAATTATGGTAAAATATTTTAGTATATGATAGTACAGATAAAAATAAGAAAAAAAGTTCATATAAACATAGGTCCTAAAGTGCTCCGTTTTCTGTCTGTGTGTCTGTTTGTGATTTTTACATATTTAATCATATCTCACGAACCTCTTAACATATAAACTTTAAACTTGGCATATGGATGACCACTATAAAGGCAAATTTTTTGTATGAAGTATCAAATTTCTACTTTATACCATTTCAAAATGGCGACTGTTTTTTGTTTTCAAAGCTAAATATCTTAAAAACCGTAAATTTTAGAAAAAATATACAAGAAACAAAAAAGCTATGAAATTTAATACAATTAACGCTGGTATTAAGATTATGATGATCGGACTACTAATAACGGAGAAATTTTAACTTTTCCGAATAAAAACATGCAAATTTCTGACAGTATGTTCTAAAGAACCATGTTTTTATTCAGAGAAGTTAAAAGAGAGAGGTTCTTTTGAACATACTGTCAGAAATTTGCATGTTTTTATTCGGAAAAGTTAAAATTTCCCCGTTATTAGTAGTCCGATCATCATAATCTTAATATCAGCGTTAATTGCATTAAAATTAACAACTTTTTTGTCTCTTGAATAAATTTTCTAAAATTGACGGTTTTTAAGATATTTAGCTTTGAAAACAAAAAAACAGTCGCCATTTTGAAATGGTACAAAGTAAAAATTTGATACTTCATACAAAAATTGGTCTTTACAGTGGTCATCCATATGCCAAGTTTAAAGTTTATACGTTAAGAGGTTCGTGAGATATGATTAAATATGTAAAAATCACAAACAGACACACAGACAGAAAAGGAAGCACTTTTGGACCTATGTTTATATGAACGTTTTTTCTTATTTTTGCCTGTACTATCATATACTAAAATATTTTACCATAATTTCCGGACACCCTGTATATCAGTAATCAAATTAGTGGAAAACAAGTTCAGTTTATTACTTTATAAACCATTTTATTTTAGATGACGATATATTTTGAAGCTGAGCTAATTTTCATCTCTTGGAAAGTTGTCTTAAAATGTTTTGGCACTTTATAGCGGTTACGATTTTTGTAATTTTTTTCTTCGTTCATTCTTAATTTTTCTTTTGAATTTTTTTATGGAACACACCTTTCCATGATATCTTGGAAAAGATAGGCAAAACTATCTTTGCACCTTTAACTCTACACGTAGGAAATAAAAATCCCAAATTTGGGCTTATTTGCTCAAAAGCGTCATATAAGGCCCAAAATTAAATTTTAGTGAAATGTTTATTTAAGACAATACAACCACAAAATCATAAGCCCTTTTCAGACTCAAAGTACAAATAAAAAGATTTATCAAGGAAAATATGAATTTGGTTAACGCAATACGTTATAGGAGAGTTTGCATCCTAGCGGCTGTAATTATATCTGATTCCCTTTAAATTTGATAGATATATTATTTTCTACGATGCGATTAGTAATGTGAAAGAAATTGAATTGTAATGCCCCTATCGCCATTTCCGGCTAGCATAAAGGCCAAAACTGGATTAGTAGTACAATATAGACAATATCAGTCCCTAAATTGAAATTCGCCCCCTAATGGCAGCGTAGTGCGTGCGTGCTCGTTTACGATTAACATACCTTATTTTAAATACTGGATGAAACAGATATTTACTACAAGTTACTTTTCTCTCCCTAGAATAATAAAGATATCCATTTTTCTCAACGGATAGTCACTCACCCCATTTTGTCCTCCAATAAAGACCTGAGGTTTCCAGCCGTCCAGTTTATTAAATCTATGCTCCATTAATATTTGCCCTTTGCATATACGTGTTTGCCTGTAAATGTTACTTGTAGTTGAAGAACGAGCACACTCTGGAGGAGGCGGGGGTGGCCTTGTCGGAGGTGATGTGATTTTGGGAGGTTCTGGTGTGGTTGTAGGAGGCGGTGGTGTGGTTGTAGGAGGCGGCGGTGTGGTTGTAGGAGGCGGCGGTGAGGTGATTGGAGAAGTTGGTTGACTCTGATCAATTCTGTCAGGCTCCGGCTGAGAGGGGGCCGGTGGCGCCCCAGCGTGTGGGTCGCCCCCTGTGGAAAGGAAAATAAACTGCGTCAATTTAATGTTGTTGATCATGATCACAGGTTATCTAGTTATATACAGGGTGTTGATAAAAAAACCCTTCAGGACCTCGGGATATGGTTACTTACACCAAAACTAAGAAAAATGTTCCTATAAACATGGGTCCTAAAATGCTCGGTTATCCGTCTGTCTGTATGTGTTTTTAACATGATTTTGCATAACTTTGGAACTACAAAAGATATCAACTTCAAACTTAGTAGTTATATGCTGACTATTAGGACCTATTTTGGTACGGAGTATCAAGTTTCTACTTTATACCATTTCAAAATGGCAGCCATTTTTATAATTTAAAACTTAATATCTTAAAAACCGTACTTTTTTCAAAAATTGGACAAGAGACAAAAAAGTTGCAAGATTTTATTTCCTACAAAACCATATAAAGACTAATAAGATCGAACAATAATTAACGGAGTTATTGTAATTTTTCTAACAGAATACATGCTTGTTTTTTGGAAGCAAATTTACTTGAATTCTGTTAGCAAAATTGCAATAACTCCGTATATTATAGTTCGATCTTGATAATCTTTATATGGTCTTGTAGGAAATAAAATTTGCAACTTTTTTGTCTCTTGTCCAATTTTTGAAAAATTTATAGTTTTTAAAATATTAAGTTTTAAAATATAAAATGGCTGCCATTTTAAAAAGGTACAAAGTAGAAACTTGATACTCCGCACCAAAATAGGTCCTAATAGTCAGCATATAAGTACTAAATTTGAAGTTGATATCTTTTGTAGTTCTAAAGTTATGCAAAATCATGTTAAAAACACATACAGACAGACAGACGGATAACCGAGCATTTTAGGACCCATGTTTACAGGAACTTTTTTCTTAGTTTTGATGTAAGTAACCATATCCCGAAGTCCTGAAGGGTTTTTTACCAACCCAACAATGTTGTCAAATAAATGTGTGTCAAATGCCACTAATTTACCATCGTACAGCCCATACAACTTGTCCTGGAACATTGAAAATTTGCATGGATATTCCTCTTAGGGCTTAGGAATCCGCTAAGAATTCAAAATTTCCTCAAGAATACGTCCTATGATTCCTCAAAGTTTCAATGTCTATCTATTATCTATTATCTATCTATTATCTATTATTATTATCTATTGAAGTATGAAAATGGAACACTAAAGCATGAATCCAAGGAAGTTTTTCTGTTTTTTCTAGGGTGAAACCAGGTTGATCAGCTAGTAAAATATAAAACAAGTCAACCCATCAATCATTGCACCTATAAGTAAAAGCAATGACAATTACATGAAAATCGTGAACTTCGATAGATATAACTTCTTTACCTTTACCCTAAGAGTAAAGGTCTTACGTTTAACATCCAAAACTCCTTTCACAATGGTCTCGCCTACTCCATTTATCCACTCCACTCGCATCCAGTAGTAGAGTTTATCTCCTTGGTTAAGCTTCAGATTTTGATAGTAAAGGTTCCGGCGACCGTCGTTTAAAGTTGTAATTGTTGACCCATAGTTACCAGGAACGAGGGTTTTGAACTCTTCATTGACTTTTACGTGGAAAGCGCGAATAATCAAAGCCTCAGTGTTTGCTGAAAATAAAAAAATGGGAGGCATTAGTTCTCTTCATTGAGATATATTTAAAAATGAAGATCTTGGGAATCCATAACTCGATTGATAATTGATAATGTTCTGTTCAAGTTATAACAGTATTCTAAAAAATTGCTATTTGAATGGAGGTGCTCGTCAGATACCTTATAAATTTTGTTATAGGCCTACTTAAATATATCTGTCTTCGATTTGTATGGCGCATGAGATTAAACAAGTTAGGTCTGTCTTTGTTTAGGAGAACGCACCTTTAGCGTTTTAATAATAACAGCACATTTATTTTAACTTAAAACTATTTAAATAATTTTAGAGTAAACAACAATGGTTGTTATTATTAACGTTTGTCGCAGTCAGAAGGTTAAACTGTGTCAGATAAAGCGGTACTTGAAGCTCATAAAGAGTTATTAAACACAGTAGGCTTAGATACTTTCATAGAATACTGATAAGAAAACACTATTTGCATGTTGGGAGTAAAATGTAACTTTGTTTCCCGAGGAACATTTTCTTGACGCTTAATAGCTATCCAGAATTATAAACAATTTCATTTTTTTTTAATGATGAATTTCGGTTTGATAGGAAACTGTAAGTTAGATAGGAGTCAAATTTGTTGTAATATTGCCTCCTAGGCGAAACTGGTTTCCCCCGAACGTAATCTACTCTATAATTTTTCAGAAAAAGCAATGAAATGCCCCCAAAATACGTTCCCACTTATATTTATAAATATAAACACAATGTGTTAACAACCATTGTACTTAGTAAAACACAGTAAAAAAAATAACCACTTCATTTTGTTCTGCTATCATCTTCAATTCGATTTGTGGCAATGTACTTACATTTTAGTGCATTGAAAATCACCGTTTTAAAATGTCAGCTGATTGTCGTCAAGTGATTCTTATGGCATCAAGCCTAGTGCAACGATTTATTTCTAATTTAAGCAGTTAAGATTTAACTTTTAATGAGCAAAGTTAAGATTAAGTAATTTAACTGCATTTTGAATTGTTAATATGTTGATTTTATAATGATGACGCTAAAATAGCTTATGTTATATCAAGCCATAGCGATGAAGATGTTCAATGATAAATTTGTGAATTGTAAAAAGTTTATATTTGAGCTAAGACATGGTTCAATATATCGGGTGTCCACAAAATCTTGGCCTGTTTTAATAGTTTTGCTGTACGAAAACCTTTAGAGTCACACTTAACTGCTATGCCTTGTTATGAAGGGAATTTAATAAAGTTTTATTTCATTAAGTTGGTAACATCAGGAGCAGGTCTTCCGAATGTCCGCATGAAAAGTCGTCGAACTGCTATGGGAGATTGGGTTTTGTAAACCACAAAACAATCTGTGATTTCTCTTGTAAACTCACGATTTCTGTCTGATTTTGGAATGTATTGAAGCATAACTGTATTGTTTTCAATCTGCTGTGCTTAGTTGTTAATGAAATAACACTTTTTTGGATTCCCTTCAAAACAAGGCATAAAAGTTAAGTGTGATTCTAATGGTTTTCGTACAGTAAAGCTATTAAATCAGGCCAAGATTTTGTGATCACCCGGTATATTGAACCATGTCTAAGCTCAAATATAAACTTTTTACACCTCACAAATTTATCATTGAACATCTTCATCGCTATGGCTTGTTGTAACCTAAGCTATTAGCATCATCATTATAAAATCAACATATTTAAAACGCATGCAACATACGCATGTTAACATATTAACGTATTTCCTCATGTAGAGGCCATTTCACGTATTCTAAATCTACTTTAAAACATTAAAAGCTTATTAAATGTTTGCAATTTTTCTTTACCTGGTATTATAATGCTTAGTCCTCTAGGATCAAAAAACTTGAACTCAGTTTCCTCAGTTAATGAAGTTTTAAACCCCTTCAAAGCACCCAAGAAGCGGGTTTCTTCTTCCGGTGTTAAAGAACCCTGAAAAAAACTCCGATACATAAAAAATAAAAGCAAAGGAATCTCGTTGAAAAGTAATTTTTTGTTCAAAAAAAGCTTAGAAATGTACGTTGTATAAACCCAAACCAAAATAAACATGAAACACAATTTTTACAACAAAACGCATCAAACCCATTGTAATTTCTACGGAAGAAAAATCTCTAAACTGAAAGACAAATATCACACAATCCAACTTATTAACGACATGTTTCTTGACTTCCGTTTTTGTTTGAAATTACTTGGAGCTACTGACCCTACTTGACTAATTTATTTTGTTTTTGCATGCTAGGCTATAGCATATTCGATAAATATTTAAGTTCATTGCAGTCAGAAGGTCAACCGGTATCAGATAAAGCGGTACTTTTCGCTGTCAAAGGGTTAGTAATCACACAGTAGGCCTAGATGGGCCACGCACACTGTAGGTTGTATTCAGTACAGACGCGTATGACCAGCTCGCAGCCTGCTGGCCACTGCTGCCGCCTGCGGGCCGGGGGTTCAGCACCTCAGGCCGAGAGGACGTGGGTCTCTCAAAGTAAGCCTCATTTTCTTCCATATTTTCTTCTGTATGAGGATCGCCATCTGGAATCATCAAGGGTATTACAAAATTGCGAACATCACATAAGGATCATTAAAATATAATTCAAAAGTAATAAAATTAAATTTGTATTAAATCGATCTTCAGCCAAAGCCCGTTTTATTAAGAGAAGATCTGAGTTCATTGCAAATCCCGAGTCCATATAGTTTGAAATAAGTATAAAAAAGTAAATCTTCTCATAAATATCTTATTTTCTTATTTTTTATTATTTAGTTGTAAATAAATTTTGTTTATAACCACGAAATTCGATTACACAAGAAAATCACCCAATACCTTAAGTGAAAACAAATTGCTACTAGTTCTATGCAAACATTTTATTTGTTAAAAATAAGATATTAAAATAGCATTACTTTTATTATTCAGGGAATTTCAATGGTGGAGGTAAATTTTATCTCAGGAGTAATTATGTTGTTACATCAGGGTAAGTACTTGGTATTTATTGTTATAAAGAATTTGCTTGGTTAAATTTCTTTGTTAAATTTACTTACAAACTATACTTAGGACTCCTTTCACTGTAACGTCGAACTTATACTCCGAGCCAAGTGTGACCTTCAGAACGTAGTATATCTTGTCCCCCTGACTGGCCTTCAGCTGGGGGGCGTAGTATATGACCTGTCCCCCTCTCCTGTAACCTCTGACGACGTAGTCACCTTCCTCGTTGCCTCTGAACTCTTCATTCATTTTTAATTGAAAGTCCTTGATTCTCGTGTTTCTACTGCTATCTACACATAACATCAATCTGATGTAAATTTTACAATTTTTTATTTGGCTATTAAAATATGAAAAATGTGAAATAAGCAATGTTCGTGATGAAAAGAGAAAGTAACCTTTGAATATTTTTATCTGTGTTTTTAGTTTCGGCTCTCGAGGAAATTATCAATGTTGCATGTTAACACAGAACATTACACCATCATTTTTATGTTCAACGCGGTTTGAAGATAGTGATTTCTCTGGTAGATTTGCCATGTATCTGCGATTAATCGAGTCCCACCTAGTTGGGATTACACTGTACCATTACCCAAATATTAATTATTGCGTTTTAACTGTTATTTCAATGTCATGTAAAAGAGATTCTTGGTTATTTGTTTTCATTTTGGTCTTCTTAAATATTATTAGATGGATACACGTTGATTTTAATTGTGTAACTAACCTAACAGTGAACGTTTACCTGGAATCGAAAACCTCAACCCTCGAGGATATAAAAATTGAAATACATCATGTTTGCGCCACACGGCCTTAAACCGACTCGATTCCGCCTTGACGTAAGCTGCCTCTGATGGTTTACTCCATATCTGCAACAAATATTAAATTTTAATCTGTGGGGCGATAGCTCAAATTAATACTTAGAGGGCCTTGGCAGCCTATGTATTGGAGGTGATTTAAATTTGTGCCAAATTTCAAATCAATCGTTTCAGAAGTTTTTAAGTTAAATGCCCCTTAGATGAATTTTTAAATTCATCTTTGCTCCTTTAAATATTTTTGTCGCCACTTTGATGAGAGCAATCATATTTTTATACATTATCTCATTTTGATTTTATAAGGTCAGTAAACAGACTCTGTAGTAATTTAGGTTCTCCACTGGGAGCTTTTCTGAATCACACATACAAGTGATTATTCAGGATTGTATGTGGCAGTTAACTTCTGGAACCAATGAAAAGAGATCATGCCTCGGGATGCAATATGAGGAGTAGCCCAATGTCAAACGACTCAATAATAAGAACCATACCATTGGTTTGATGAGAAATAAAAACAAGTTATCAACGATTATACCAAATCAAATTGGTTTGATCGCATGTTCCTTCAATTAAGGAAAATACGTAGACAACTTTTAAGAGATGATTCGAATCTTTGGCTATTCTTCTGAGATTCGAATCATTTAAAATTGTGAAGAATAGTAATTCATTACCAAATTAATACATTAGTCTCCCCCCCATATTGCCAACTTATCAAAATCAAAGAGCCGCTTTGTCATCAATCAATGCATTGCAGCGGTACCTTTAGTAGTAGATTCAAACCTCCTTGTCTGGGACCAGGCATGCCAAGCAACGAGATTGTAATTTTTAGATAGTGGTTCTAAAATGCTTCATCATATCTTATTCTAAAAAGAGTAAAGATAAGCCTGAGAAAAAGCCTGAAACACTGGGCGAGGATTTGTTAATGTATTTTAGAAACAGGAATAAAATATCTGCTGTTTCAACAACAGGCCCCCTACATTTTACTAAAAATTTCAGGTGCAAGTAGAAGAAAACTTTTTGACTTTAAAACCAAATTAATATTCCGCCTTGTTTGTTTTTCTAAGGATATTTATAAATATCTGTTATAGTTATTTAATTTTTTTAACTTTGTGACTTTTAATTACACTTTTCTACGTTCCCAGTATAGATTTTCAGACTATTTCATTTTTAAGCTAAGCATTATAAAATCGTTATAGTTTTAGAGGATAAGTTCAAGCAATTTTTTGAACTGAGCTTCTAGCAAAAATAAATTGGACACTCAAACCTTGATTCTGTAAATGTTAGTTGGAATAGATTCTTTTAATTTATTTATCTTTCTTATATATATATATATATATATATATATATATATATATATATATATATATCTTTCATGTTCATCGTTCTAACCATTAAATAAGATAGTCGTTGTTGCATTTGTTGAACTGGTAATGTAATTCTTACATTTATATTTTAATAATTATTCCTAATTTCTTTGTATCACCAATATACATAATAATATTATTAAGGATTCTCGTTGCAGTTTGCCTTGATGTTGGCGTATTTGTTGCTTTAATTAGCTTTATCTTGATATTATTTCACTTAAATGATAATTTTGTGCATGAAAATGTTATGGTAGCTCACATGTAACTACAAGAAGCTCAATACTAATGCATTATAAGGATTTATTTGTATGGATAGTTTGTAAGGAATTAGGAAACCGTTTAAATAAATATATAAATAGTTTGGTAAAAACTTACTGTATCAAAAGCAAAAGAGTGACCAAAAGATGTCGCCTGCCCACGACGGATTCGATGTCTACTATAAGACACCTGCCTACGAGTCCTAATAAGTTCACTAGGATGGATAGGGGTTCTATAAACTGGTGTTGCAGAAAGCAATTGTACCGCCCGATCTTGGGGCTTCCAATCTGTAACAGACATACTATTAAAGTGTTTGTTTTGCTGTTATCGTCAAATTTAATTAGCTAACATTCAGCACATTTTAGTTATCACAAAATTACCCATCCTAACATTCAAAGCGTTAGCAAACCAGTTTTTTAACTTGAATGATCTATTTCTATTTGTGGGAATAAAAAGAAGACATCATTTTAGAATTAGCCTTTCCCTTGCGGTAAATGTAATATAAAAAATGTAAATATATATAAAAAACAGCTAAATATAATAGAACTATCTATCGTGCTAAATATAATGATTTCAGTGTACAGATTTTTTTATTAATAATTCGGAGTATGACTATATATCCCATAGATATAAGGGTTAAAATAATTGTTAAATTACATTTATGTAACATTGAGTTTACATTATTATTAATGTAAAAATTCAATAATATCAATTATTAACAGTTCGTCAAGAAGAAGTAGTAACATTTTGAACTTATTTCCATCCTGTGTGTTTCATTGTGATGGTTGTACTCAACGGCTTACCCAAACTCAAAACTATAGAGATAAACATGATATCTCGGGTTCTTTTTGAATCCAAGCTTCGCAGGTCTGCTGCAACGGAGGTATCTTTGGTTTGCAGCATTGAGTGTTCTGTGACCAACATTGGAAGGCGTAGTTCTAATTAGTTACATTTTAATGAACAAAATTCAATATGACAATGTTCAATAAAACTTTTAATATAAGACGCAATTGCGGTTTAAAACTGGATAAACCAACATTGAGTCGATTTCTTTATGAGCTGTGAACCGCTTTAGAAATAATATTATACATTTTTATTGTAAAAAGTTATTATTAACACGGATTATAGCATACATATTACAGTACCCGGTTTTGTTTACATTTCAACATATGGTTATGATTTTAAATAGCTATCAAGTCACTCCCCAGAATGCATACAAGTTCAAAAAGCCTTGATGGCCAGTGGGACAGACCCCTGAGTTCGGATCTAAAAATTTTATTTTACACAAACCTTGTCCTAACAATTACGAACATAAAAAAGATCCAATTTGGTGCAAAAAATTATTGAATTTTATAGAAGTAAGTATTGATTTTTATTCATATTGATATTACTGTAATAACAAAGTTGTGTAAGGAACACGGGTTATTAACATTAAAATGTTAGAAAATAAATGACATGCTTTCTATTCATAATGATTTTTATTTCGTAGTTTGCATCAGCAACCCAACAAAATTCTTCAACATTTATCTACATTCTATACTTTTAGCGATCGCCTTAAGCGGGTCAATGCCCCCATACTGGCTCTTGGGGAACCTGGACTATAAACACAGACATGGCCTTGAATGCTGTTTCAACTTTTAGTAAATAAACTAAAACTCACCTAAGTCTGAATCCGTTATACCATTAATATTTGTGTTTGTAGCTACATCATTCCTCACATGTTGACAACGCACATGACACAGAAACGTAAATATCACCAGAGCACAAGAGGCTCGGGTCCTCATGGCTAGAACTGAGGCGAGGAGGTCGGTCGACCAGCTGGCGGACCCGTTTGCTGTTTTCCTGCTCTTATTACCTGTCGTTAAAACTAAATTTATTTATTTCAGGTATAAAATATACAGAATCATCAAATCCAAATTGGAAAACTCCCTTACGGCGTTGTTTTGCCATTTGATTCAATTTCTAATCTAAAAAGAATGCGGGAAGTTTACACTTATTTTAACCTAACTATAAACACATTCATTGATTTTAATTTATATTTTTATCATACAGTAATTATTTTTGAAGCACTTGCCTTTTTTCATTAACAACTGTAAGATGATAAGATGACCTTAAGTTATCAAAACTTAATTATATACAACGATTAACAAAAAAATCTTGTCTTGTTGTCCAGTATAAATGTCAACAAATGAGTGCAAGATTTCCTTATGTGACAGTGGAGGGCAAGGACCTTTGAGACTATGAGTTTTCCTCTCATTATATCTTGTTATGGTTCTCCTTTCGGGACTTAAGAATTCGAAGTGAAAAGAGCACTCTGTAAAAATAGAAAATATTTTTTATGCTTACTTTAGTGGCTAAGTGATTGTAAAAATATCTGACTGAATAGGCGTTAGGTGAAATTAATTGTTCAAAAAGTAAATATTGTTGTTGGACAGTCCCCATACTAGCTGTCAGACTATAGTTGGAATAGCTCTCTTGTTTCACTAATACCTTAAAATGACTTTTTTTGGTGGTTGACGAGCACTGGAATCTTAGCCAATACTGTTGAGGAACATATGCAGTCCTGAACCCTCCACAACTGGTGTGCATCTCACCTTACATCAAGACTTTAAAATTATGAACCTCAACCGCTCTATTGAAGTAGAGGAAGAAAATTTTACTATACCCAATGGGAGTATACAATCATAAAAATAAGGAAAATACTGTGTATGAAATTGAAAATTAAAAAAAGGCTGGAAGGAGAGAAAAGAGAGGCTATATGAGAGAATATTAAAGATATCATTGACATATTTTAAAATGTCCCAAGTTTTAAACAAGAAATGTCTGAATTTTAACTTACCAGAGGTAATCTCTCCTTGAGGCTAAGTGGAGAGAAAAAAAGTGTATCAAGGTCAAAACCATAATACTAGGTCAAAATTTACCTAGTATCATTCGATTTCTGAGGTCTTGTATAATGTTTACTGTGGTAAACCTGTGGGATGTTTCATGCCATTTCGTTCAAATTATTGTAAACAAGGTTTATTTCTATTGTAATTTAAGTGATGAATAGTCAATATTTTAAGTAATAAGTCAATTAAGTCAATGATTCAAATGATAAATTTAGACATTCATAATGGATATGCCAAAATATATACCACTATATCTTAAAATATGCAGATACCTAATAAGGTATCTGCATATTTTAAGATCACCCCCAGAAAATCACCAATCAGTTAGAATAAGATTTGTTAATTTCATTAAATAATAATTAATAATTTATATTGTAACTATAAAGCTTGTTCCTTATCAGTTAATTAATAGTTGAATAATCATTTGCTAAATAAGTTAATAATTTATTACCATCAGGTAATCATGTATTACCATAATAATATATATATATATATATATATATATATATAATGTACGGAAATTACAATCATAAAGAATTAAAATTAAAATTATAAATTCAGCTTCATGATTAATCCAAATTACAGTGAAGTGAACTCAAGAATAATTATATTTCAAGATATGTGAACCCCATATGACCAACAATGTGTTGAGGGAACTTACCAGAGGAGACTCCTGTTCCAGCTTCCAGAAGAGAGGGATGTGTTAATCTCAGTAAAATATTTAGGACACTGATCCTTTCCCAAGTCAGAGTACTAGTTTTGTTTGCTAGTACCTAAGTTCAAAAGTACTATTTTAACGCCAAACCCTTTGTCTATATTTTGCATAAACATTTGAAGTACTTGGCGAAGATTTGTTGTTGCAGATTGGTAAGACCAGCCCAAATTATCTTACCTACTTGAAGAAAACAAGAACATTGTCTAGCCTAATTTGTATCTATTAATTTGAATATCAAGATTTGAACCTATTCTTACATTCTTTCGAACCAAAACTTACGTTAAATTTGAATAAACTGTCATTGACTTACCTAATTCGGCCATCATATGATTATTGGCATTGTTGTGAAACTCAAAATTTATCTTTTCCAAATTAATATTTTATCAACCTATTTTAACTGAGATTGTCATCCAGCACGAACCTAGCCTTAGAAGAGATGTGTTTCTACAACTGAACAGTTGAAGCAGTTATATTTTATGTAATTCAAGTTCACAGAACTAAAATTTGGACATTGGCCTACGAGCCTAGAGCAGAAATCCACAGCTCATATTTGAAATAAATCATTGTGACCCAAAATAAATTATACTTGTAAATTTTAAATAAATCTATGGTAATCGTTATTATAATTTGTTGTATTTATTGACGTATTTTAGACAAAACAGATAATATAAGACTTGCGTACTTAATTCATCAAAGGTGATGTTGCCGGTGGTTTTCTCATCTGTCCATTGTAAACAAAGCGTAAGAAGGTCTTCTCAGTAAATGGATAGGTACATAACTCAAAATAATTCTATCAAATTTGGAAAATCTATTATAAATATCGATCCATTAGCTTCCATCATGAAGCATTTGCTGCAAATGTTGTTAGCATAAGTAAAGAATAGATTTCCAAACACATAAGATGGGCAAATTTTGATGTGTTCTGTTTTGGCTCCAGAAATTCTGGTTAGATGTTACCAGAACTTTTCTTATAAGAACTACATATCGTCAACTCCTACTTCCGCTTCAATTCTGTGGTCTGGTATCATGTTTACTGTGGTAAACCTGTCCGTTGCAAAGCATAAGAAGGTCTTCTCAGTAAATGGATAGCCCACTTCATCAAAAGCTTCTTTTCCATTTTCTGATAGTGACACATTGATAGGCTAGCCCAAAACAGTTACATCGTTACATTGGCATAATGTTTTTGTTTCGGTATAGGAAATGATGGTTTTTACAAAATTTTCACCTCTGGCTGAATTATGTAATCTTGTACTCCTTTTGGATAGATTTATCCATGAGGTATTTATTTCTTACTTGAGTGGCCACCTCTCTAGTTCCTTGAACTAGAGTACCATTTCCCGACTCAAAACTAAATGCAGAATATTCCCATCCATAAAGGGCCCCACGCTGAAACATTTTTCCCTAAATGTGTCAATAAATGAACATTAAAGATCATGTGTATTTCCTCATACAAATTTTCAAACCGTGCTACAAAGTGGTTCAAGAGGGCATTGGCATGATTTACTTCAGCCCTATGAATTTCTTCTTTTAGCAAGAATGAACGTCGCTGTTACGAAGATGCAGAAGTATAGGAGGTATTTGTGAGGCAGAACATTGCTGAGGCAAGGTAAGCTATAAAAAAGCCAATTCCTCCATTAATTTGCCTTTCAGTGGACTTGATCTGAAAATGGGCGTGTCGTCTGGATACATTTGAAGGAGATTTTTTTTAGAATCCTGTTGTCAATTTTAAAAACTTTAGTTTTATTAATATAAAATTCCCTTTGAAGATTTGAGCTGTCTATCCAGAGGCTAGTCAGCATTCTTGTTACTCCTAACAAGCAGGTATGCATATGGTCAATTGGAAATCCCTGAATTAGGTTGAAGACATTTCGATGGTATACAGGAGTCCATTGAAGACATTTAGATGGTATACCTTTTATTCCATTGCTGGTTTTTACTTTCTCCCCCCTATACAATGCATATGGAGAAAGTATTGTTTTCGTCAAAATTTCCAAATTTGAGTTGTTAGTGGATATATTCGTTTTAGTGCTCCCTGAATCCAAAAAAGTGGTTTTTGGCGTGGTGTCTGTCTGTGTGTGTGTGTGTGTGTGTGTGTGTGTGTGTGTGTGTGTGTGTGTGTGTGTGTGTGTGTGTGTGTGTGTGTGTGTGTGTGTGTGTGTGTGTGGATAGTGTGGATGTGTGTGTGTGTGTGTGTGTGTGTGTGTGTGTGTGTGTGTGTGTGTGTGTGTGTGTGTGTGTGTGTGTGTGTGTGTGTGTGTGTGTGTGTGTGTGTGTGTGTGTGTGTGTGTGTGTGTGTGTGTGTGTGTGTGTGTGTGTGGGTGGGTGTATACAAAGCTAGAGACGACACCAGTGGACCGATTTTCATTAAATTTGGCATTTAGGTATAAAGCCCTAGTATCTCCAGGCGTATTTTTCATTTTTTGAATTTTTCATGTTTAAGGGTATTTACCCCATAAAAACCCATAAAAATGACGAAAATCCAAATTTCTCAAAAATGGCTCTAACGATTTTGATAACAATTTCATGGTTTTTAGTGCTTAGAATGACAACCAAAATGACACCACCCGCATGTCTGTAAAAATTCAGGTTCAGAAGTTATGGGGGTTTAAGTGTTAAAAAATTCATATTTTTCAAATTTCACAAAAACTGTAACTTTTAAAGAAAATATACTTGCAACCATTAAATTTGGCTTGAAAAACTAAATAATCTAATATTTTGAATCATTAGTTTACGTCAACTGGTTGCGGAGATAATTGATATTTTAGTTCGGCGGTAAACGCAGTACGTTGTCCAATGTTATTCTTATGGCAAATATTTAAAAACCGATATCTCCGTTATTTACTAACCGATTTTGATAACATTTGGTATATATTTGTGTGATAATTAATTGTTAATTTGTTTTATTTCACTAAATATGTTTTCTGGTTTTAAATGACTTGAAGGGAGAAAGTATGTGTCAGTTTCCTAATACCGTTTATTTGCCACTGTGATGAGCCAGGACCATGTCGCTTCTTATGTTTTCATCAGTTCTTGTTTCAATATTTTCCATATATGTATTTGTACCTGATTTGATTTGTATCAACAACATTTCCAGTGTGTCTACAGGAAGGACATCTAAATGCGCCTTTGAACTGTTTCATGCACTGAACCATAGGTGTTGCGACTGAGTACACAACGCATCCAATCATACCAACTTTACTTAATAATTATTTATGTATTAAGACCGTAAAGTAGGTCTTTCTCGCTTTAGTATACAGGGTGTACAACTTAACTGTGCCACCATTAGTATTTTAGAAACTATTGGATCTAGAGAAAACTTTAAATGGGGGACTTCTCCTACTTTTTAAAGATATTTAAAAATATGAATGCCGTTCCCTTGTAAATGGCCGCCATTTTCCAATATGGCGGACAAATTTCATTTTTCTTATGGAACACCCTGTACTTTATGGCATATTTGGTTTCTACGCTTAATTTTAAGAACTTTTTACTCTTTGGAATTTTTTCCTAAACCCATTGGTTAAGGAGATATAAGCAGTTAAAGTTTGATTTTCCCCATTTGAAATGCATTGTGTCCATTTAAACCGGGCCATCCCATGCAATCCTTATGGAGTCCAAAACTATTCAAAATTATTCATTTTTACGAATGAATCTCGAATGAAAACTATTTTTAGCGAAATGGTTCACAAATATTTTGCGGCGCGTCTCGCATTCATGATGGGACTCGTTCACAAAACTGAGACGAATCTTGGTGCAACGGTCGGAATATACTTAACCAGGCCAAAATTTGTATTAAACATAATGCAATGGTGTATTTTTATAAAATTTATTTTACCTGCAAAAGTTTGCACTGATAAAGGCACTCCACCGCCTTCACAGGCAAATCATGCACAATTCTTTAAAATTTTAGTTGCGGCTTGACAAAATATATAAAAAGATATGACAATAGGTCAATCACTTAGGTTTCAATAAGATCTGTTTTAAACTACGAGGTACACATTTGACATTCCTGATTTAGTGTATAATTAAAAAAAAAATAAAAACTTAAACCGATAGAAGCTAAATACCATTCAGTAAAGAACATCCACCCTGACTTTCGAACATCAAGCCGTGGTTTTGCTGCTTCAAGAAAATCTTATGAGCAACATGTCTATGATGGGTTATACCAAGTTATTTCACGGTATTAGTGTGTGGTTTAGTGTTCTGATTCCAAGGGGACCTACATCAACCCCTATTGATGGACCTAAATCTCTCTAATGTCTCTAGTGGCAAATCACATTGTACAACTCAAGAGGCACGAGGTCTGATAACACCAACATAAGATGATAAATATAAAACAAACGCTAAGACTTGAGTGTTCCCAAGATCAAGCCGATGCGTTCGTCCACTAGCTCCTGTCTTTCCTAGTTGTCACTTTGAGAGGAATAAATGATAACGTCAAAATTGGCTTTGCCATTGTCCTGTTCCTTATTTAGTGCATGGTTCCTATTAAATGTTTACATTTATTTATAATTTGATCCTCTAATAGTATAATTTAACTTTAATTTTATCTTTAAACTTAAATCATTCTAATGACTCATATAATGACTTACAGTGGTAAACCACATTTCACAACCTCAGGAGGCACGAGGTCTGATAATACCGTCATAAGGTAAATATTAGATAACGAACACTAAAATACCCCGTCGCAGCAAACCTGCGCACTCAGCGAATTTCTAAAGAACTTTTTTTATATGTGAGGTTATGTAATATAAAGGGGAATAAAGTTTGAACATTGTTTTAAAATTATACAAAAAGTATACAGGGTGTACAACTTAACTGTGCCACCATTAGTATTTCAGAAACTATTGGATCTAGAGAAAACTTCAAATGGGGGACTTCACCTACTTTTTTAAGATATTTAAAAATATGAATTCCGTTTCCTTGTAAATGGGCGCCATTTCCCGATATGGCGGACAAATTTGATTTTCTTATAGAACACCCTGTATTTTATGGCATATTTGGTTTCTACGCTTAATTTTAAGAACCTTTTACTCTTTGGAATTTTTTCCTAAACCCATTGGTTAAGGAGATATAAGCAGTTAAAGTTTGGTTTTCCCCAATTGAAATGCATTGTGTCCATTTTAACCGGGCCATCCCATGCAATCCTTATGGCGTCCAAAACTATTCAAAATTATTCATTTTTACGAATTAATCTCGAATGAAAACTATTTCTATGATTAAATCTCAACTAAAAATCACATTTTAAAGCACTTTTGTTTGTCATGTCTTTTTTGTTCTTTGGTATTTTTAATTAACCCAACCGTTATCGATATACCGAGTACTGACAATAACGCAATGTATTTGTTATGGGGAAAATCAAATTTTAACGGCTTATATCTCCTTAACCATTGGGTTTAGTAAAAAATGTTAAAGAGTAAAAAGTTCTTAAAATTAATCGTAAAATCCCAATATGCCATAAAATACAAGGTGTTCCATAATAAAAATCAAAGTTGTCCGCCATATTGGAAAATGGCGGCCATTTAGAAGAAAATGGAATTCATATTTTTAAATTTCTTAAAAAAGTAGGTGAAGTTCCTCATTTAAAGTTTTCTGTAAATCCAATAGATTCTGAAATACCAATGGTGGCACAGTTTAGTTGGACACCCTATATTTCATAACAATTCAAGAGCTTTAGCTATAAGGGAATTGATCATGGAAATATATACCAAAATGTACGAACAGTGTTTTTGGGCTCTAGGAACCTGGAAACGAAAAAATAATGACTTCCGCATACAGTAGTTGCTACTTCCCTATATGGGGAAATTCACTAAAAGATTCTAGTGTTCACAAGATCTGGCCGATGCGTTGGTTCACCAGCTCCTCGTTGTTACTTTGACAGGGGTACGTGGTGGGTGACGTCAAAAGTTGGCTTTGCCATTGTGCTGTTCCTTATATTATTTATTAAATGTTTACATTTGTTTATAATTTGAATTAATTTGATTTCTGAAAAGTTTAGTTTAATTTTATGTTAAGCAGTGAAAATTGTTTATAAAAATTGCCCAACACAAAATTATTTAACTTATATTAAATGGAAAAAACAAAATTAAAAAGTAAACTTGAGTGAAAAACATAATAAACCTGAGTACATTAAGCACAAGATACATTAAATATTGGGGTACGTTAAGTATGAGATTAAAAACATTAGCAATTTTTTGACAAGCCACATGCTTGGTAAGTTAACATTATTTTTCATTATTAAAATAGTAAATTGTTTTACTGGAAACGACTAGTTTCTCATATATTGTAATCAATTTGCGATATTAAAATTTGTTGAAAGTAAATTAGTAAAAGTACTCCTAACTTGTAATGTATAAGTGGTTGAAAATAAATTAGTAAAACGTTCTGATATATTGTGAATCGATTGATATTATACAATGATTGCGTTTTATTGATTGAATCAGTAAAAAATGTAGCTTGAAAAAAGGGTTAGGACAGCCCTTTTACATTGAAAAAATATTTTGATCCAGTGTAGTGGATCCAAGATTGTGGCCGAAATTAAGTGCCCTCTCTAAATTAAGTATTAACTACACAATATTTATGGGCGGTGTGAGATTGATATTTGAAAAATTATAGGAAAAGTTAAAGGGGGACTAGAATGGGACATATTTTATATTCATAACTAATTATTGCGGTTTTTTCCAGACTAATTCTGTAAATCAGTCTTGGAATGCTGTTTTATTGACTAAGTCAAATTAATTAGTTTTCAGCTTGAGCAGTCGAAAATCAGGAGGGAGGCCCTTTGCTACACCGGATTTCATCAAGGAGCCCATATACGGGCCCTATAATCCCAAATATTGCACAAAGGTATCCAGGCTTGGTAGAAGTATAAACAACGTATATTTATGTCATTTAATGTGGTAGGTAATTTGTTGTATAACATATAATGTTTTCTAAAATATACTTAGTATGTAGGTGTGTAATGCAGGTGGTAATGACCCTTTGTTGCAGGTTTACAATAAATATTCTATAATTTATGACTAAAATAATATATTTTTATGATGGACTAAGAAAATAAATAATAATGAACATTTAACAAAAAGCAGTATTTATTTTTATAACAATAAATAACGTTTTTTGAATTATAATTAATTTCATACAGCTGTGACTTTGATGTACTCAATTTGAAGCTTTGAATCCTCATTCCAAGTTGAGTACCAGTTTCTCTTGTCATCCCAAAATCTGGCAAATCTCTGAAATGAAAACAAAATCTCGAGACTTTTTACCACCAAGTACTTCAACCAGTAAGTGTTCCTTATTTCACTTGAGTATTTATTTATTAATCACACTTACTAATCGCACTCTAGCAAAGTATTCTAAAAGGCTATTAATATTTATCAAATAACTATACAATTTAATTAGATAGTTACATTTGATACAATAAAATACAAAGAAATAGGAACTCGGAGTATAATAATGAAACAGTACAATAATTGTATAATTATATAAAACATAAAAAAGTTGCAGCAGACCTGCATACTCAGCATATTTCAAATGCAAATATATATTTCAATTCAACATGGAGATATATGACTTTTTTTTTAAAATGCATAAGAATAACATGGAAAATGAGTATGCAGGTATGCTGCAACAGGTATATCAAAACTGGACGGTTTTATATTTATTATATAGTAGATCTGATCTAGAAGAAGCCGTTGACGATGTTTTATCAAGATATGTTGAGAAATGTTGAAGTTATAGAATATTTGTTACTTCCCATAATGGCAATATGGGGAATTATTATGCAGGTTTGCTGCCTCAAGAATGTAAATATCGGGGATTTTAGTACACATTAGACCTCATCTAGACGAAGCCACAAACTAAGTTTTAAAAGGACATGTTAAGAAATGAACGATATATAGAATTTTATTTATTTCCCATAAGGTTAACATAGGGACAATGTACTGTGTTTACCGCTTCCAATATCTCGGGAACCAATGGCAATGCATACTAAAAATAGGAACATCCAATGTTAATTCTTTTAGTTTCACCGCCGAAAAACAGAGGAGAAATTAGCGCTGATGGATGGAATAGTTCAAGCTAGCTCCGTCGTCCGCATTCTCACTGACCAAAATGTCAAAAAATGAGAATGTTTGCAAACAAAACCAGATTAAGATAAGGAACAATATCATACAACTGTGAAAATATTACAACCATCTGCTTGGTTTCGGAAACTCAGCATGATCTGTAAACTGCTATACAAAAAACGAAAAGTGGCATATCTTATTCCACGAAAAGTTCGGCAGCGGGAACTACTTATTCAACATAGAGCATAGAGCAGCAATCCAACATATAATATTGTTTGGTTTGGTGTGCACTTACAGATCTCATACAGTTAAAGCACACATCACGGATAGTCTTTTATGAGACTTATTAGTTTGCATTATAATAAGTAGTTTAAACATAATTTCCACTGCTGACGTTCAAACAACCAGCAGCAGTTAATTATGTAATGTTATTTAATCTTAACAATTTATTTAATCTTATATTTGTAGTCTTTGGAGCGAGGTAATATTTTGGTTTCAGTGTAATAAAAGTAGATGCCACGGTTTAATTCATGTTTCAAATTCAAGCCTCGATAACATTTTTAAAAATGTATCAAAATAAAAGTGAACAGATAGCGGATAATTAAAAATGCTACATCATACCCTTCCAAAATTACAGCCAGACAAAAAATCTTTAGACACTTAGTTCACTGTATCAGTTAGTTCAAAATTTACGTTACCCCTTAAAACCATAAAAGTGGGCTTGACTAGTTTAATGACCTAAGTAGTGATAATGTCCTATTGAGTTAGTGTTTAAGTGGTTTAAGCGCAGGAGGGATTTATTAGGGGTGTCAATAAATTTCAAAAATACTGAGATGGCCTTCATACCGCATAAAAGTAACCGAAATATAGCCTCCTTCTGCACATTATAATATTATAGAAATATAATTTCGCTTTCTAAAAATATGATTTTTTCTTATGAAAAGGAACGGTTTAATTCATTAAACATTGAAGGGTCAAGCTTTGCTTAGTATAATTTTTGATCCACTTTTTAATTAATGACGTTCTATTTATTTATTTTTCATTCTATTTCTTTGCAGGAAGATACTAGTTTTTGTGTTTTTGACAACTCCGTATTAGTACATTACAACCTAAAAAGTTCTAAATTAAAATAATCCCAAATTTCTAATTAATATTTTCAATTGTGCGTTAAACATCATATATAACAACTCTATATAAGTGAGTGAAAACGCAAAATAGTATAAAGGCATACTATGACATAAGGCATAAAACATTTTCATGCCATTTCTAGTGCAGTTTCCGATATAAAAAAAATATACAACGTGATTCCAAACTCTCTTTGGACCTTTTGGGATAGTTTCTTGGGATCAAGACAAACACATTTTGCAATATCATCATGGGTCTCCGGTACCTAGTTTTCTATCTGTTTGTTTGAATATGAATTCACCTACCCTTTGATACTTTTGGTTAACGGAAGGGAGGGCAATCCTACTAAATCTCATTACTCTACCTTAAGCCATTTCAAGGTGACGGTCATTTAAAAACTTCAAATCACATTTCATGTAAATTTTAAAGTGATTAAAATTGCATTGGATGATAAAATGACGAATTTAAAGACAAATCAAGCAACACCTTTATCAGTGGAATTGGACTATATGTATACAGCTTAGCTATTATGAATAATACTAAGTATTTGATCAATTGAAATGTTTAGTCGTAAGTATTATGTTGCTCTGCTACATAAAATAATGATGAAAATGAGCTTTAAAACTAATTACTTGGCTACTTGTAAACCGATTCCATTGATATAGGTGTAGGTTGAATCGTGTTCAAATTCCTATTTTTTAATTTTTAAATATTTTTATTAACAATAAAGATTTTTATAAAATTTATGAAAGATTTTAAACAGCCACTTTCTTGAAATGGTTTAAGGTAGTTTAATGGGATTTGGCAAAATTGTTCTACGTATAAAATACACTTCTGAACCAAATTAGAAATTGTTATATTGAGTTTTTTTAACTTATAGTCTTTTTGTTATAAAAGAAGACAACAGTTATCAAACGACTAGTAAAAACGAAATTCAAACAGACATAAAAACTATAAAGTTACATTCATGCTTCACGAATTCATGCTCTACGTACACATGCATTTTTTGTATTGTTGACTTATGCAACCAATATGAATATTCATCAAAATTTATCAATATGAGTTTTGAAATAATAAAGGGTTTAGTGTTTACCTCAAGTTTGTTGTAAGTCTCAATAATATACAACGGGTAGTTCTCCCAAACTAGATTCTAAAAAATAATTAAGTTTAAGTTCCTGGAAACAGTCCTAATCCAAAAGTTAAAAAAATTTCTAATATACTAATTAAAGTGTCCCTTGTACTTATAATTAAAACTTTGAGGCCAATCGTAAAATAATATATCACTGTGAAAACAACAATATTGATACGTTATAAAGTGCATTCGCCTTTGGCAGGCAATTACTATCGATCGTCGAACTAATCTACAACTGAACTTAACTTCTGAACTTGAATTGTACTAAAAGTAAATACTTTGAAGCTATCAGATATTAAAATAAAACTGCAAACTTCTTTAGGTTTGACAGTACTGTAGTGAGTGATATTTTGTTGCAGATACCAACAAAAGAGGTGAAAAGAAAAGAGATGCATTTTCCAGCTCTAAATTTATATGTATTTTTAATTTTGACGCACAAGTTTCATCAAGAGCCTTTTCCTTTTTTTTGATTTGATGTAAAATATGACGGGAGAGTAAAAAATCAAGGAATGTATCAAAATAGGTCAGAACATTCAATGTTCTTAAGTCTTTTTAGTTTTTATTTATCAAAATAATTTCCTCCAAATGGGTGTATAGAATACTGGTTGTTAACTTATGGATTTCACTCCATTTCGGTTTTGTTATACCACCAGAAATAATTTTAACACAAGGTCCAGTGGGTCCAGACCACCCTGTATTTTTATCAATAACTGTACATCTTGTAATTATTTAAAATTAGTTTTTAGTATTTAAAAACATTTAAAAATCATGAGTTCCTCATATCACGACATGACTGTTCAAGTTTTGTTCATAAAAGTTTTTTTTGCTAAATATGGCTTCATTTATAAAACACAAATATATCATTTAAAAACTATCTCTTATATTCATCATGATAGTTATTGAAATGTGAAGCCAAAATAATGTAGACAACAAACTTCAATAGTTAAGAACATTATTTTTCTAAACTTCAGATCAAGACAGCACTACACTTTGTATTTTCATGCAATTTTATAAAGTTGCTTTGTAAATAACAATTTTGTGACGTGGATGTCAATAAAATGTTATTGCTGCATACTTGCTACTATACGAACTACTATAAAGGTGGTGTGATGGGACTGCGCTTTGCAAGTTAGCCCCTACCCCATTACCACAGTGCAAAAGAACTTTGCATTGTGCAATAACAAATTGCAAAATAATGTAGACCAGTTCGAGTGAAGCAATTTCTACTGGAATGTTTCAATTTAAAATCCATATTATTTGAAATAAAGCTATAAAAACTCACTTTTGGGTCAGAGTTTTTCCAAGGTTTGTTACTGATGTTGTCCGGAAAATCTCTGTTCCCAGCCACATGGATGCCAAGAGAAATGTAAACCTGAAAAAATTATACGTTATATAAAAAATTACAGTTCAAATTTCAAATATTTCTTATGAAGGACATTATCAAAGACCATTATTGTTCACCGAATATGATCTATTTTGTGATTGGTGTTAAAATCTATTTTGAAAACGTGTACTTTGACCACTAAATCTACCCCTTCCCCTCAAGGCGTTTTGTATTTCTCTTATTTCCCTCAAACATGACTAAAATATAAGTTCTATCTGCATTTCCTTTCACCAACATATAAAAGGCTCCTTTCATTAAGCCGCCTTTACTTTTTTGCAGTACCTAAAATGTCACATGCAAGTGTCCATAGCCTCATTCCGCTTTGGACCTAACTGTGGCTAGGAGGACAGTATTCTGCCTGAATCTTATCTAGGCTTCTAAGCCACCACACTGAATTCTTAACTAACATTTGTAGAAGGGTCCAACATAAAATAGGCGTTTTAATTATTTTAAGATACATTTTTAGCGAATTTTCTCCTATAGGGAAGTAGCTATTACGTAGGCGGCATAGTAAGACTTAAGCACGGACCACCATAACTTTTCATTTTGATGCCCCCAGTCCCCGAAAACACCGTTCATTCCTTTTCATATCTATATATACCTGCCCGTCGGCACGATAACATTCGTAAAAAGGGCCCGATCGCAATGGACTTTGGAATATACGTGAAGAGCGACATTTATTACTTAGAGTTCGTAACCAGCACAATTGGTTAAGACTAAGGAGGATTTTTTAACAAAATAAAGTTTATTTTTAGAATTTAATACCTTTTTATTAATTTCATGTAAATTTCATTGTCAAAATTAAATTTTCAGGTGAATTTTTATTTGTCTTTATTTGAATGGTTAGAGTTCATTGATCATGATTTTGCATAAAATATATACTATATTAAAATTATAAATTATTTTCAAATTTTATGAAGAAACTATGTGCATTTGGGGTGGGGGATGTCTTGGTCTAAACTACCTGAAAATGTAGCATCATATTTGGTATGTTTACAATTCTGAGGAATGATAGTATGTTTTTTTTTAATTGGCTGGAGATGCAGATGTGCTGCAACTGATAGGGATGTTTTATTTTTAAAAATAACCATATGATTGAATTTAAGTTTTGTTCATGAGATCATATTATCTGTTTTTACATTGTTTTGAATTTATTGATTATAAGTTTCCTCGCATTTATATACTATAACAAGACAACATTTATTTAAAATTAAAAGGGTAAGAACTATGTAAAATGCAAAAAGCGTATACATTACTAATAAAAACCAATGATCCCCTTGTAAATTTTCCTCATGTTTAAAGCTCATGAATGATTAAACATATGTTTTTAATATATTATTTACAAAACATATTCAAACGATACTTTCTCTTTCATATGTTGAATGCTCACATATAAAAAAATAAATCCTATGGAATTTCGCTGAGTACGCAGGTCTGCTGCGTAGGGGGTATTTTATTCTTAATGCTCAATTTCAGCAGATTACATTACGGGAATCTCAGAGGAATTCTGCTAAACCATTTTCCTTGATATTTGTTATGAAAGTAACGTGACAACATAATTATTAAACTGATCTGTTGGATTCAATAGAATACTTTTCCCAATGTTGTCCAACTCTTGTCCCTGCAGTAGTACAGTATATACACATCATGGACCTCGCACAATAGTGGCCACAGGTTTAAAATCATCAAAGCCGTAGGTTTTGTAAGGCAACTGTCAATCACTTGTAAAGTTTTTGCCTCCACAATTTGTGTACAAATGTAACGAAATTTCCAAAGTCCAGTTAGATTTTTTTTTAACTAGAAGCTGTTAAGACGAGGTGGAATATCTTTGGCAATGCACTTCTTTTGTTTAAGTAAAATCATGTTTCTGTTTATCTTGTAATGCCTTTGTTTACAATCCAAAAAAATAAACAATTGTATGAAATGACTTAGACCTATTGTTTGTTTTGATTAAACCTAACCTCAATATTTGACAGGTAGAAACATGTGATTATATTACAAACAAAAAAGTTCATCACCAAAGATATTCCTCCTCGTCTTGACTGCTTCTAGTTTAAAAAATCTAACTGTACTTTGCTGTGAAAAAATATCCTATATACTCTTATATGAGCAATGTTATCGTCCGGCCGTGCGTGCTTGCTTGTATGCTTGCACATTTATCTCAAAAACGGCTCCGAGGATTTCTTTCAAAGTCTGGAAATAAGTAATTTATGACTCAAAAACGTCTTTTACGCAGATTACTTGGCCAGAGAAAATCTAATAACGTAATAAATCGAATTTTAAAGTTGTAAAATTTTAACATTGGTCTTATGGGTTGCCGTGATAGCAACGAAAATAAACAAGGAAAGTGTAAACAAATGAAGTAATAATAACAGCTGTTTGGAATCTACAGCTATCAAGGGAAAATACAGCAGGTGGGATGAAGAGTCCATGGAGCAATAAAAAAGGTTTATATTGATACATTTTATGACATTGAGATATTTTATAGTAACTGGATGAACTGGTAAACATGAAATAACACCGAGCAAGGCTCGGTCCACCAGGTACTAAATAGTTAAAATACTTACCTCCTTGCTTAGAATTGAATAGTTAACAGCTGAAACTTGATGTATTTCTTGATTGTCCACAAAAAATTTTATTTGGTCTGTAAAAGAAAAAGTTATAAAGTATACATGCAAAAATAAGATTCTATCGAATGGGATCTACTATATTTTTAAAATTTACAGTAGCAATGAATGTCTTATTTATTTAGATTTTTGTTCTATAAAAGTGTAGTAGTTAAACACAAGAAGCAGAAGGATAAGTCAAATCTAGTAAATAATAAATGAATGGGATCTAATATTGTAAATGAGAAATAACAGCGTGCACATCTAAAGCGAGTCACAATTTTTTCTTAAACATTGCCATTGTTTTTAAGCATTTGTTATGAAGACATGACATTTTTGATATTTAATATACAGTAACTAATACTGAATTCTCTCATTATATTCCCGTTGATGCATGTGTTTATGTTACGAGGCCGGGTTTCAAGCCTCAGTTGAAGTTTATTGTTTAACATATGTCGAGAGTTAATTTTGTGAAAACTTTCAAGATGCAGAATCCAAAATGAAGATCGTATTTTTCATTAAGAAACTATGATTTTCAATGAAGAATCTTGCTATCAAAAGAGATTTATGACCTTGTATTTAGTTATAGAAGTACTACTTTTGCAGTTAATTCTTTGTTAACTTGGAATACAGTTTTACTATTTATCCTATTGCAGTTTTAATAGTTTTTAATTTGTTGGCGTTTTTTTTTATTATGAATATATGGTCAGTTTAAATTTAATTTTCACCATAAGATGTGCATGGAAATGATTAATGATGATGTCAATATAAATTGTTGTGGTTTAAAAAAAAATTAAAACACGTTTGAATAATTTTTAATCTTAAAAGAATTTTATATTACCAAACCGTTTTTAAAGTAAAACAGTTGAAATTACCCTCACACGTTTATTCGCAGGATATTGAATATCTCTTATTTCATTTGACTAACCAATTTTCAAAGTATATCAACAATAATAAATTGCTTAAAAATCACAAAACAATTCAAAAACATCTTCAGACATAGGAGTTTTCAAGGCAAACATAGAAGTAACTATGAGAGTCAAAGTAACAGTTTCACTTATTTACTTAACGTGAAATGGTCCCTAATTTTCTTGAATTTATTTCTTTGACTTAATTTTTCATATCTCTTAATAAGTACTATAATCCCGTAAAATTACTGTTTACGTAGAGCAAATTGCAACACGGGTATTTTTTTGCGTAGATTTACTGGACTACGACTCCCACCTCTATATTACCTGGTCTCCATTCGACTTTAAAGGTATGAAAGTCCTGGGACCAAGGGTTGTCCCTTGTCCGTTTCCCCAAGGACGACTGCGACTCTCCGAGGACCCCGGCCTCCAGAGTCTTCCAGCCGTACTCCGAGTCGTCCGGGTTGCCTCGAGACAACCCCAGCACCACTCGCTCTGTCGATGGACCGTCCACTGGCTCCAGCCACAGCTCTAAGGCACGTTCATGTAAATCAGCATACTACTAATAAGCGTTGCGGTATATAAGAAGATATAACTGTAGTACCTCAAAAACCTTGTTTAAGACTCTCTAAGACTTTGCTTCACTAATCACTAATACCTTATTTTAATTAAAAACCTCATTCAAAAGGTTTTAATTATTTTAAATAGTCCTTTGAATTTCATGATTAAATTTAATGGAATGAGCATTTGAAGGGATATGTTTTTGTCTTAATAACCTCATACCTTCATACATCAATTAATATACAATAAAGTATTTGACTTTGTTTTTTGAAACCTCACATTTTATTGATTTTAATTCCTTGAATGAACTCGTGGTCAGACCATGATTTTAGGCATGGAACTTGAAAAATAATAACTACAGTATATGACTGATCGGTATTTAGATTATTACTCCCTTCTAAGTTTGTTCCATGTGGGAACAGTGAATATATGACAAATTATGTTTTTCAATATTCCATCATTATATCCAACTATGGGTTGGTTAGGAACCAGTAGGGGAATCGTTGATAATTTGTAGGGCCAAATCTGCTGAAGTTGATTTTAAAGTTCTATAAGGTAGAAACATAGTAGTCCAAATAAAGCAAAACTGGTTCAAGATTTAATCTAAGGTATTTTCCTTGTTAAAATACTTGAACAATTAATTAGAAGTAGCCCCTACTAGTAAGTACCTAGGTAAACTTTCTAACCTGGCACAATCCAGTTTCCACGTGGAAGCTTAGCTTTAAGCTCTACAATTCCGTAGCGGAAGCTGAACTGGTCTTTGGTGGTGAGACGTGCAGAGACGATGGGCGGTAGGATCAGGTAGAGGTGGGCGCGCCTGACACATTGCTCCGCCACGAAAGAAGTACAGCTACAATAAATAATACCACATTGATTTCTTGAAATTCCATATTAACTATTATATATTGACAGTCTTTTTTTGAGTTTTTGTTATATTAAAAGAGACTAGTATACAATTTCAGACTTTTACCTCCTTTGTTATTGAAAAGCACAGATTACTGTATATTAAATATATTATTTTTCTTACTTAAAAATGATATTGTATGGCTATTGATTGAAAGAAATTAAATATATATAAATGAAGTAAGCCAGAAGTTTAGAGGAAAAATAAGACTTCCCCAAGTCACTCACTGGTTTACTAATTACCACTTAATTACCAGTAGTCTAATTAAAGGATTCAAATAACATTTGTATTAAAATCTTTTTAATTTTATATTTTGACTGATGAATACTTACCCTTCCAAAAGCAATTCTCCATTCCTCACGAATGAATCATTGTACTTATCTTCCAGCAATGTTGGTTTGATAACTAATTTTCCATTGTCTAGCCAACTGTTAGAAGAATCCTTGGAAAATACCATAAACTCGTCATCCTGTTGAAAAAATTCAAACATTATTAACCATAAAAATAAAACCATAAATGATACAGTCCTAACTTACTCTAAACTAGATTTCTATTAATAATGTTAAAACTCGCATTTTTCTTGTTTCATACCAATCAGGTATGAAACAAGAAAAGTCATGTACAAGTATGCAAGTCCTTTCTTTTTATTTAAATCTTAAGTTCTACAGATGGAAGTGGAGTCAGGTTACTAATTTATCGCCCAAAATAAGTATTGTTTTAAAGTTGGCATTGTTGGCGTTGTTATAATTTAACTAGCAAACAAGTTTATAAATATATATATGTATTTTTAATATTGCTCTCTAGCATTTCATGGCTATGATTATAATTTTCAACAGCTCGCATACCTAATAATCCAGCGGAAAGAGGTCAGACCTTTTTGTGTCCCACCTACAAATAGGGGACCAAAACAGAGGGAGGGGGCGGTTAAGGGGGTTTTAAGGGTCTAGAGCTTTTGTGAGTGTGATTTATACTTTAATGATTTACAAGAGGTTTGTAAGACTATGTGATGGCTTTCAAAATCTACCCCTCTACAACAATCTAGTTTAAATATATAAATGGTAAAAATTGGGAGCTTTCTAAAGATTTTCTCAAAAACTCTTATATCCATTTAATGTCCTGGCTTATACATCCTGTAAATATACATTCTCAATTTTCAACACACATTCTCAGGATAACCGCTCTCAGGTTCGCTAGCTAAAGTTTTTACTTAAGCATTACATATAAGATTAACTTGTGTATAACATAGTATATATAAACATAATTTTCTGATTGAATCTATACATGCTATATATTATGAGACCATACGAAGCGTTGAGTAGATTTAGGTAGGAACAGGGAACCCTCACAAGGGGAACACAGGGGCGACTTAGGAGGGTACAGAATTAAGAACACAGATATTGTTGGAAATAATTTAATGATTACTCTTTTGGGGGTCCAGAAGCGTTTATTGTTCATCTAGTGGTTACCATCTTGCACTTTGATTTGAGAGTTCATAGGTTAACTACCAGCATATAATCTTGATTGAAAAGCCAAGTTCCTGCTGAGTCTTTAGAGTCCTCCCTACCCAGCCAAAAATGTTCAAAAACAGCTCTCACGGGGACCCATATAATCGCCCCATGAGGTAAGGGAAAATTCTAAATTCAATATAGTTGTAGCGGGAAATGTCCAAACTACTAAAATTTCTTTTTGGAATTTCGATAACTTAAATAGTTTTTTATATAATCAATTTAAAGTAGTCAACTTTGTTATTAATATAACGTGTTTTATGACTTTTCAAAAAATAAAAAAGCAATTCCTGTAGTTTAGAGTATTATTTATTTAAATAATATCGCATAGTCTGGATATGCTATGGGAAATATGGGTGCTAAATGGGTCCGCGCGAAAACTTACATCGCCAAATATGCACTGATTTAGCATGGGCTCTTATGGAGCCCAAAAGTCTTATGAAGTTCCAAAAGTCGCCGCTAGTGTCGCAGAAAAACGAAAACTGCCGTGGGTAGGGAGGACTCTTGAAACCTCAGTAAATATATGTGTTTGTGTAAAAATCTATGAAATTTGAGGAATTTTGATTATTTGTTTAAGCGTTTGTATTGCTACCTTGGCGTCGACACTTCCGGGATAAATTAAAATGGTCATTAATCGAGCTCACAGGGTGGTCGCCTCCGATGGTGACCTGGTGTCGCCAGCCGCTCAAGTCGCTGAAGCGCTTGTCCAGCACCAGGTCGCCCGGACACAGGGCTGCCACCACGCCGCCGCTCGTCGCCGCCGTCCGGACGGCGCAGGAGGTTGGCGACCCTGGGGGGCGCGCGGCCCCGGTGGAGCCGTGCGGGTTGGCTTCTGCACAACATCACCGATGGGCTCAAGACGATTTGTTGACTCATATCCCGTAATGTTATGCACCCATTATGACTTCTTAAAGAATTCTTAATTTTTAAAACATCATGTTATGATCTGAAGGTTGATAAGATTATAAGAAATCAACAAAAGTAAAAAAAATGGCAATTAAAGAAGTTTTTCCCGTCCAAACTAAATTATAATATACCCTTCCTTAACTGTTTCTAGTTAAAAATGATCAACTTTCTTAAATAATATATTCTGAGTTGGGCATACTCATCATATAAATAAAAATTCTCTTAACAATCTTATTTGATGTAAAAAAATTTGAATTAATTGGATCCTCCTTTGGATGCCTTATGTGCTCTTTTATTAATATTAATGTTATTTTGTGTTAGCTTATCAAGTTGATTATACGTTTTTTTCAAAATTATATTTTATTCTAATATACACATTTATGTGATCAAACCTAAGAGTTGGACCTGCGCCTTTAAGTGAAGATGAATCAGGCATTACCACAAAATTGATTCGATTATAAGTAAATAGTTGTAAGCAGTTGCAGCTTTGGATTCAACAAAGTAAAATAAAGTTATGTGTTGGACAAACTTTGTCTGTATCCATATACTTGAACAGAAAATAAGTTATTCTACCATAAACATATTATAGGCCTTCTAGTTCAGTGTAAAAATATAAAGAAAATCTAAATAATAAATTTCTTATTTACCTATAAAATCTAGGTGTTTCACTTCTGTCCTGGGACCAAATTTAATTATTCATAAGTATTTTGATGCAATATCGCACTTACGGTTTTATGAGGGTTTGAAACGATTTAGCTTACTTTCATCGTGTAACAATATAATGTGATCAGCATCGACCAATGAAATGTCCTTTCAGTAAACCAGTTGCAACCAAATTAAATCTTCTTAATTTAATTTATGTTCCCAATGAATTGTAAATCAAACCAGTTCAAGAATATGAGACAACTCACGTGTAACTCTGTATTCGCGGTCGAGCCCATTGTAGGCGAGTTTGTCGACGATGACGTGTATCCAGTAGTATATCACATCCCCCTGCTTCACCCTGAGGTCGGGGATGGTGTAGGTCCACCTCCCGTTCTTTTTCTTGGTGATATCTGCGCCGAAGTGGCCGTGCTGGAGCCCTTCAAACTCCTCGTTCACGTTGATGTGGTAAGCCACGAGTTTGATCTCCGGGTCGTCATCTGCAATAGATTTTCAATGTACATAACTATTGTCCTCTAAATATGGACATTATATCGTGTGTAGTCTTTTTTATGAATAAAAATTGTTTCAAAAGCCAACGAGCTAAACATAATAAACAGTTCAATCAATTGAACCAACATTTTACGATTCTTTGACAGATGATAATCAGAGAATCCTTAGTCGACTTAGGTTAAGCTTGTCCACATGTTGTACAGGTTACTTACTGCCTTTGACTTGCAAATCATATAAAGCATAACATGCCCAGCAAAGGTTGTGAAAAAAGAACCAAACTGCAATGAACTAGAGGTGATATGAGTATGTTCAAATTACTTAAATACTTCAAACGTATTTTAATCAAAATTTTGTCAAAGTAAACGTGGATGGAAAAGTACTCCTTCAACAAAGGAATCCCAAAGCTGCAATGCAATAATGCAATGTATCTGCATTACAAAAATTGCAGGCGTGAATCGTCTCTGTATAAGTTAGCATAGGCATATAATATACATATATTCAATAAAACAAGGATTGAGCAGCTCAAAGGTCAACTCAGTCAGCTCAGTTCTGATTTAAAAAATTTAGACATCTCTTAAAAAATTGTTATTTACTCAATTAATTTTTTCACCTTTTATGTCAAAGAGGTAGTTAGACAAATCAGAAATCCTTTTTTCCACACCAATTGTCAAGACTACATCAACAATTAATTGTTCAAGAATCATTGTATATTGATCCACATTCAAAATACATTCATATCGTGATTAAAAAATTATTTTCCTTGCATTGTGAACACGTCTTACTTTCGCTTGTTCATTATTTATAAATAAATACGATATTTGCTATTAATAGCGTAAAGTAATCATAAAAGTGTGTATGTTTGTAGATAACAATTTTATGGCTCCAAAAATAAGATATCAAAACGTATTTAGTTACCTGGGATCGATATCTTCAATCCTCTGGGACTCAGGAACTCTAAAGTTGCTTCAGGCACAATGTATCTTTGGCTGTCTACGCAGGAGAGAAAGGCTATGAGCGGAACACAAGCAACAATACACCATCCCATGTTTGGCAGACGGCGAACTTGAATGAGGCACGGCTGAAATCAGCTGATTTGACCGCGGACCAATGATAAGTACAACAAAATGGCCTCGAGACCGAGCTAAGCTGATACAACCGGTTTGTACTTTCCGCGTCGATCTGGGAATTCCCAAACTGTTTTGCAAGTGCCGGTGCATCAAGTAGGTCTAATCGGAATATTTTGGTACATTAATTTTCTTTTCCTCAAACCATTCCTCTCCAGGCAGCACTGAAATTTTAATGTATTTTTGGTTATTTGCACAAGTTATATAGCACCTAGGTTTCCCAAAATCGAATTAAACATTTATATGTAATTTTAGTCGCACTAGCATTTTAAAATTGTTTGCTTTTTGTTATAATAGTAGGGATTTGCAAAAAATAAAACAATTAACTGCACAGTAGTGATATAAAAAAAGATTTTGATTGCAATAAAAACAAAAAAATTTGATTATGTTGTGCTTTATACATTAACCTCGAGATATCTGCCTATTGTTCTTTTAAAAAAGCAGCATACATGATAAAATCATATTATATTCGATCGTGATATTGAAATTCATAATATTATTACTTGAAACTCAATAACTTAATAATCACGTTTTATTAGAAATAGTAGATAATGTCTCACTGTCTCACTGTTACTATCTCTTGAATCTTTTGATTCGACTGAATTATTTTTCTTAGAAAAGATTTACTGTGGAAAATTCAGATTAGAATTCAAGATCGCCGTTTTATACAATTTGAACATATTAGAATACATAAAGGTTTTTTTCCTAGACGAGGGCCAGGCTTAGACGTTTCCATGGACATGCACTGCATCTTATTTAGACTAGGAGTACGCTGCTATGTCGCGTATAGCGAACGAAGTGCGGTAAATTAAATGAAGGCTATTAACTAAAAAAATAAACATTTAAACGTATAGTTAAATTCTCATTTATTTATAGATTAAACCAATCTTAGGGGTATAAATATGATTTAGTTAAAATTTCACGAATTTTCATCAAATAATAAAAGAGGAGTTAGTTCACAAAAAGTGATTTTCAAGTCAAGTATAACTCACTCGTTTCACTTCGTTCGAATTATTGTGCGACTTTGAGGTTACAAAGGTTTCATTTAACTGTGCTTAACGTATTTAACCGACTAAAACTATAACTCAGTCGAATTTTATGAGCTGGATTTTCCCAACCGCTTTAAATTGCATCAAAAACTGCTTTCAAAGCACACTTTGAATAGATTGTTTTATAAGTGTTTTGGGAATGAGCCTTCGTGAACATGAATTGAAATTATAAATTTATCTATTGTGTAAGGAGTGCGGTGGGGTTATGATGTGGTAGGTGCGAGTATCAAAGTTAAATGCTCCCCTTCCCAGAGAGTATTCTTTAATGTACAAGCTCAAGGATGAATTACCAAACATCTTGATTAGACCTACCAATTGACCTATCAATCAGCAGTCCTAATCAAAAGCAGTTTTGTTCAATTGTTTCTCAATACAGCACTAGCCTCGAATTGATTGTCTAAGTAAAAATCAAATAAATCATTCGACATTCAAATTGTATGCACTATAGAAACTTTCTTGTATATTTTGTACCAATTATTTTTGAAATAAAGCTGCTTTGATTTGATATGATTTGATTTCTCGTATCAACGATAGGTTTTTCTAAAAGTACGAAGGTCAAGAAATTACATTAACTAGAAATAAATGGGAGTGGTTAGGCTGTTAAATTTTCTTATTCAAAATACGTACTGGTATTTTGGGAAAGAATTAACCAAACTTACTTTTCTAGGTTAATATAAGCGTTTACTAATAAAGGCTAAATTATCCATTTGCTAGGATCAAAAGCCCTGTGATCAATGACATAAAAGATAGATGTCAAGAAACAAAATCGAACCATCGTTTGTCTAAAAGGTGTGCGATGGCGTATATAATATACTATTAACTTTTCAATAAATAAATACAAACTCAAAATTCCAAAGTATCTCAAAGTATCCTAGGGACAAGAATGAAATGTTACGTAGCATCTAACCATAATATCTCTAATAATTTATATAATTCACATAATATCTCAAATCCCCTTAGAAATAGTGGTTGTCATGTGGTCGCTTTGAGATCACTTATTGACCCTCCCCAGGGTTTCGATCCACTTGGAAAAAACACATGAAACTTATATTATTTATAAGTGAACATAAAAACCATATTTAAAAAAAAGCACGAGGCTCTGATAAAACACATTTGGTATCGCTGGGACTCTGATCGCTGGGAATGCTTCACTAACGATAACGAAATCACTGGGTTGCAACCACCTCCTGATCACCACGCCAATTGCCCAAACTTCGTCAATTAGATTTTAAAATAATAAATAAATCATTTCTAAGTTATTAGCAAATAAGTATTGTTATTATGCTGATACGTTTTGCACAGTTTCAAAAGAAGTTGATTTACCAAAGTTTGACCCTCCTCTGGAATGCAGTACCGTATCCCTTATCGCTCCAGGCAAGTCGATATCAAAAGACTGTGTGCCCAGTCAGCAAATAAGTGGAGTTTACTTTGTATCTTGCCGTCTCATTGTTGTTTATTGCAAATAATTATTTACAAAACGTAGATTAAATGCCTCTGGAGGTCAATGTCATAGTTTCCGCGCCAAAATGAGGAAAACTGGTTGCATTAAGTTGCATTTTGCCTTGAATAAGATCTCCCTTCCACTATGTCATCACGGCCGAAGAATGGCGTTGATTATGGATAGATAAGGATAAGGAAAAGAGGGGGAAAGTCACCACCGCGCTGGCCACAACAAGAACTAATAGTTCCTGTTTCCAATGCCACTAAAGCATCTTCTTCCTATGCGCTATGGTCAGTTCGGTCAATTTTGTTGTTTGCCTCTTGTTTGTGTTTGGGTGTAACGTCCAGTCACAACAACATTTTGTTCCCGAAGCGACGCTGGAATTTTTGAATCCTACTGGGTTAAAGATTTCTCTGCCAGGTGAATATTTTGCTTGTTATTTTTGTTAATTGTCAATTTCAATATATGTTTTTCTTGGTTTAGTAATTTTAAATATGGTAAACTACGTTCTATTTACAAATAGGTTTTTTTATTGGCCCTAAAGTAACAGTTTCACTGTATTTTTCATAATTAGCGATTTTCTCTTGGATCCTAAGAACAAATCAATTATTTGTTGTTTCAGAAGCTATTTCCATTGAATGTGAATTTATAAACATTTTAATTAGTAGTTATTTTGGTGTAATGCCTTCAAGATTTTGTCTTTTCTGTGATAAAGAAATGTGAAATACATTAAAGGGATAAAAACAACCATAAGCTGGAGAATTGTTTACAAAACTCAGTAGCTTAACTGCTCTGTTAAGTTCAGATCCATGTTTAGGTTTCTTAAGAATTAAACTTATTAATACTGTTGAGGCCAAATCATGTCTCATAAAATACTACAGTATAACCATTGACTCCTGATTTAATGTCAATGGTATAACACTTTTGGATAGGAAGTTAGGATAGTCATTTTTGTAGGGTAAATGGAAAAATTACAATATTTTTTAATATTATAATTAGTAGTATAGAAAGATAGCATAATTTTCAATTAATACCAGGGGAAAGTGAACACAACTTCTAAATTTCCAAAACCACGTCAATTTCTTACTTTTTTATGAAATTCGCAGATTTATACAAACCGATTTATATATAAAAGCTATAAAAATTAGGACAAGCAAGCAATCCGAAATTTTGTTTATGACCTAACTGTTCCTAAGTTAGTTTGTAAGTCGTGTATCTTGTCACATGACTGTTGCAGGCTGATTTCAACTTACTTAGTTCTTGCTCACTAGAAAATTCAGTCCTATTCTCTCTAGTCTTTTAGCAGAGCTACGACAAAAGGTCGGATACCGCATAGTAGACCTAAAGATAATCCCTTCACTCCATTCTTTGTCCATGTACATTTTATCATAGTCTTATCTCATTAAACTTTACAAACATTCTACACAATTTAATACGGTTTTGATTTTCTTTGGTTACAATCATGGGACAAAAATAAATTGGGTGGGAAATAGCATAGAAATACAGGACTGAATCACTAAAATTCAGTTTTAAGTTAAGGTTTCTCTTTTATACTTTACCATCATATCAAATCTTAAACTAACTAATAATTCTAAATGGTTGCCAGATTTCAATCCAGCAGTAAAACTCGTGGCTTTTCACGTCAATGTAAATGAGGAGTTCTACGGGGTAGAACATGGTCAGTATGCTGCAGATGTTACCAAAAAGAGGAAAGATGGCCGATGGACTTGGACTTTCCCACAAGTAAGGGTTAAGCAGGGAGACACCATCTACTATTGGATAAATGTCATTGAAGAAACTCAAAGTTACAATGCGCTTGACAGAGAATACAAAGTGACAACAAGTGAGTTTATTAATTTTTGGTTTAAATAAATCTGCTGAAAACTGGCAAAGTAATTCTTAGCTTAAGAAACCTCGTGTTAGTTGTTGTTCAGTATTAGCTCATGAAGGGTAGATGTTTTACCTCATTTTATGTCTTAAGCTTTTTTGAAACTGAAAATAACCTCGATTCTCATCTAGAACCTAAAAAACAGCTATTTATTTGTTTAAAATGCAGGGTTTTTCAAAAAGAAGTATTCACTTTTATAGATCGACTAAACTGATTAATTTTTACCCGTCATTGGCATTAATGGGTAGCTATAGAACTTAGGTTTTTACTGCCCTATTACCATTGTGCTTCTAAGAATAAAGACAACGCATAACTGGCTGTAAAGAGTGTTCATGTAAATACCTTTTTAAAAGCATGGCCAGAATTTTACTGTAAAACCTATGCCTGTTGTATGTCCTGTGGGGCACATAAAGAACATTATTTAGCTTGTTAAGAAAAACTAATTTGAAATGTCCTCTTTCTAATGGTATTATTTATTTTTATATTGATTAAACCTGGTTTACTGTATTTGTTAAAAAGTGTATATTTCTTTTTGAATAACCGTGTACTTTAACAGACACAAAATAGCGGTGAACCGTTGGTCGAGTCAAAAGCATAAAATGTTTGACAAATGCATCCCCCGCTACCAGCACATAAGTTTTGAGATATATTGTACAGTACCAACCTACTACAGTGGAGAGAAAGACTGATCTTCAACAACTAAAACTTAAGAATAAAAAATGATTCATGTATGTAATTTTTAGAGATAAAAACAAGATTAAATTCAATCCGACTAATAACGGTAACAAAAAGTCAAATGCTGTATGAAACATAAATAGTTTATTTCCCTGACCTTGTGAAATAAATATTTACTCAACTTAGGCATTCTTTATGACAAAAAAAGAATAAAAACAATAGTAAGACTGATAATAGAAATACTAGGAAAATCTATAAAAAATCCAAGAGCACATATTATCTAGTGAACCTAAAATGGAGTGCGATAACCGATTATTTTATCTCATTCCTTATAGTTTATCAGAGTTCTCCGGCATCACTTTTCAAGACTGGGTTCTGTCAGCGTCCCTCTATTTCCCCCTTAGTAACCTTATAGAGCAAAATTAATTTCGTAAACAAATCTTTACTGTGACGCAACAATTGTGTGTAGACAATCCCCATGGTGGTGGCGGGCAGCCTCCTACCACCACAACCACGACCACGTCCCCAACCACGTGCGCTCCTTCGCAGAGCTCTCTCAATGGCAGGATGTCTGGGGTTTGTCGTGGCGATGTACTTCTGGACGAGCGCTTCACCACCAAAGAAGGATGGAACCACCAAGTCACCATTGGAGGGGATAATATCGTGAGTGAGCAACATTTAAAAGGTTATTTATTAAATATATATATATACATATACTAGCAGTTACCCGTGGCTTTGCTCACGATAAAAACTGTAACTCCCGCTGCCTAAATGAAGATAGGGCCACATACTGAGTTTATGATTAAACAGATGAGGTACAAAAACGAATGACGACTTTAAGTTAACTAACTAAACTAAATTTAACTTTTATATATTTAACATAGTACATATCACCTAAAAAATCAACAAAACAACTATAAAACCATTATGAAAGTAACCAAATTATAAATCAGCTGTAAAATCGTATCCATATGTGAAGCTGAACCACCTGCTTGTTAAATGAACACTGAAAATTAAACGAAAGATCATCCATTCCACTTGCGTAGGAAAATTTATAAACTTCAACCCCGCCAAAACCCTTAAAACTTTGAATTAAAAACCCCGTTCTTAGGGGATGCTTACGCCCTTAAGATCGTCCATGCAAAGGTTCAAGGTTCTAAGTCTTGTAGTTTGGGCTGAGCAATGATAGGTAAGGTGTATTGGACAAATATGAAGAAGATGGACTTTCATTAACCAGAAATATATTTTCAGGAATCCTCAAAGTCCGCAGGTCTGCTGCGACTGGAGTTATTCTATTGCTGCCCCCCGCATAGGAGGTATTTCTATTTGGCCTTCCTGTACTACACATATGAGCAGATTCAGCGCCCCACCGATAAAGGTCTCAAGGGTGCAACTGCCCTGGGAAGGCTTATGCCCAATATCGTTGAATCTGCTCGCATGCATGGTATACTGTATAGTGGCCCTTAAGCAGGAATATAAAATCTCCGTCGCAGCAGACCTTGCGTACTTAGAGATTCCTAAAGCAGTTTTCTGTTTCATGAAAGTTTATTTACGTAAAACGTAGAAATTGCCTTGATTTAATGTCAAAAAAATTCTAAGGTTTTTAGGGTCTATCTCGAACATAAAAATACCCCCGTTGCAGCAGACCTCCAGACTACGTGCATGACCTTATTTCATTTCTTCCATAAGAATAAAATGGGGAATGAGTATGCAGGTCTATTGCAACAGTCATTAAAAAATTTGGTAGTTTTAAAACAATATCAGGTGAATCTGAACCAAAAAAAACACATACCAAGTTTTATCAAGATATGTTGAGTAATAACCGAGATATAGAATTTTTCTATAGGGACAATGTACTGTGTTTTCAGCTTTAAATATAGTTTGAATAGTGTTTTTTGCTTCTGGGAGCTCCAAAATGAAAAGTTATCATAGTCTCGCGCTTAGGTCTTGCAGTGAGACCTATGGTAATAATTCAATCAATGAAATTCTCTAAAAGACAAAGGCAAAGTATTTTTTTCTAATGATGTAGATAAAACAAATGGTTTAAATTAGCTCTTTCATTTACAGCTGTTACGGGGAAGAAAGGTCTTATAAGTATCTCTAGTCAGTGATTTATTTTATGTTCTACTCCTGACAGCTGGTTTGACATTCCACTAAATTTCTTGAATTTTACATCTGTTTGAATATAAACATTTCACCAATTTGTATTCTGCCATAAGGATAATATGGGATCTTTGAGAGGGTCCATGGCGGAGTCCGAGGGTCAGATCAGGATGAAAACCATTTAGTTTTTCTATTTAATGCCTAAAGAAACAGTGAACCAAATTTCAGCCTTCTGGATTATTGGGAAGTTGGAGAATTAGTGATGAGTGAGTGAGTGAATGAGTGAGTGAGTGAGGGCTTTGCCTTTTATAGGTATAGAGGATTAATTTTAAAAAAGATCTTATTAAAACTTTTTATAAAAATATTTAGGTTATTTAATTTAAATACCTGTCATATATTTTTCATGACATAAACTCGTAGGATTATATAAAATTAAACGAAATTCCTTTGCAAATGTTTAGGTGGTGTGAATAAGATGTGAAATGAAATCGAAAGATAATATTTGCTGGATATAAACATGCTCTATACAGGTAAGAACTTATCATTTGGTTATGACCCCAATATACCCAATAGTAGCTGTGGTAAAACTCACAATTATATTGTTTTTTATTACACTCTTTGGGGTGTTTTGTCTTAGGACGATGAATTTGTGGTGTTCATGAAAGAGTCTTTTGCCAGTTGGGTTGAAAAAGGGAAACTTTTCATCAGACCCTCTCTATTGGAGGATAAGTACAACGAAACGTTCGTCAAGGATGGGGATTTACTCCTCGAAGGGTAAGAACACACTCACATAATTATGATTATTTTGTTAGAGTTTACTGTCACCTTACCTAAAAAAATAAAGCCAAAAGCCACAAGTTAATAGAAACAATCTTTTCGCATTAGAAAACTTACCAGATATGAATAAATTAATCCTTTCTCATCACTGCTTGTAAAATCTGTACTGAGTAATAATGTTGTAATGAGGTATGAATAACATTTAGAGACCTCGGATAAATTCTTGAACAAATTAATTTTGAATAAAGTATTATTTTGGAGCATTTGAATTAGTATTTCTTATGAATAAGTAATCAGAAGAGTCAACCTCACTAGGAAAACTAATCTCACTGATTCTATACATTCTTATTAAAAGCTACGGTTCGGTGCTTGGGAACAGACCGACTTCGATAACAAGAATTTCATTCGCTTTAACATCTGTAATTCAAACCCTCGACATTTCAAACTTATTATAATTTGAAATAAATTGGCTAACTTATTATAACTTCGTATTCGAAATTCAGTGGACAGCCAATGTATAAAAAAAAATACAATAGAACCTCACTTATTAGTGAGGTTGTAGTGAGGTACATATTTTGGATTTTTTACTTCTTACTAAGACTAGAAATATATAATAGGCTCTAAACACAGAAAAGAAAAAAAAGTGCAATATATTTAGTATATAATTAAAACCGATTTGTATTGTTTTACAATGTGTTTTATTTTCCAAGCTGAGTGCGGCTGGTCAGCTTCACTGTTGTTTCCGCCGGCGAAACAATCCCATGGTTCTCACTAGAAAGAGAGGAAACTTCTCTTTCCCTCCCTTTTTTGCCGGCAATATCTGCTAACTCTTATTTATCGAGTGTTAAGATTGTTTTGGAGCGTATCAAATTGGCTGGTTACCCTCCATAAAAGTTTCTTTCTTAGAGGTTCTTCAGACGTCTACTCGGTCTAGATTAAGTCTGATGGAGAACTCTGTTTACAGGTGCACATCATTCGTCCCTGAACAATGCAGCAAACGTGCATTCAGTTATTTGATCCTTCCACCCATCATTTCTGCACGGCTGAATACCAAAGACAAGTTCAGCTTTCGCTACGGAACTGTTGAAATCAGAGCAAAGCTGCCACAAGGGAAATGGATTGTGCCAGGTTATTTACAATTATGTATAAGTGTAATTTTTAAAATTAAGGTTAAGTTAATATTCTTAAATAATTTAATGAAGTTAAAAGGTAGTATTTTTTCTGAAATTCGTTCATCTGTTAATGTTGAGCTCAAGTTAATCTGTGTTTCAAATTCTCAACCTATTTTATTTTAGGGCAGCTTCACAACCCAAGAATCATAGAAGCACCTAACTAACCTACCGGAGAATAAATGGATATAATTCAGGAAATACAGTATAATATATGGCCAAAAACTATTTTGAGATGGATCAATTATATCTTGTACACATTTTATAAGAACAGAGAGCTTAATTGATACAGTGAAATAAAATAATACGGCGAATGTAAACTTTAAAACTATTCTTTCGCAATCAAACATCTATCTGCTAAGGAATCAGGTGGTTAGTTTACAAATAAAATTGCAACTGAGCGAACAGGTATTTGATTCCTTTACCCACCAACTCCGTTTGGTTGATACCAAACACTAAATCATATGCAACAAGTTTAATTCAGAACTTTTAAATATAATGTAATTAATCTTTATTGGATACACTTAAACATGCATTTTGTCGCCTTAGAGCTGTGGCTGGAGCCAGTGGACGGTCCATCGACGGAGCGAGTGGTGCTGGGGTTGTCTCGGGGCAACCCGGACGACTCGGAGTACGGCTGGAAGACTCTGGAGGCCGGGGTCGTCGGAGAGTCGCAGTCGTCCTTGGGGAAACGGACAAGGGACAACCCTTGGTCCCAGGACTTCCATGACTTCAAACTCCGGTGGACACCAGGTAGGCAGAGAACACAATTCGGACTGTAAGTTCTTCCAACAAAACATCAGCAGCCTATGATTAACCTTTTGCTGAATGGTTACAGTGCAATCACTGTTGATTTAATATTTCAAACAAATAGCCGAGGAAAATAGTGTCTGACATGATCCTAACACGAACAATTCGTTTTAAAAATTAATATCCAAGATGTAGTTATGTATATAAGTTCTGAGCAACAGGGCACGAGAAATGATAAAAACTCTTATCTAAAATTTGGTGTTCCAGTGGATTCTATAAGCACCTTTTACTCAAGTAAGAGCTATGTTTTCAGTCTGTAAATATCAATGAAACATAACCTGTTGGTATCCAACAACGTATTTCACTTAAGTACTTACGGAGGCCAAAACTGTTACTTTCATTCCTTTTTAAACTTGAATCCATTTAAGTGTTCTGAGGTCCATCGCAGCACCAGTTGAGGTGATCCGTGGACCGGCTACATTTGTTTAGCAGCTGAGGAGGTTAGTTCTCCTTAAACAAAATTCAATATCCACAATATAAAAATTAGGTATCTTGAATTATATAATATCATGCCAATCTACAGGGTGTCCAGAAATTATGGTAAAATATTTCAGTATATGATAGTAAAGAAAAAATTAAGAAAAAGGTTAAAAAAACATAGTTCCTAAAGTGCTTCGTTTTCCGTCTGTGAGTCTGTTTGTGTTTTTCTACATATTTAATTATATCTCACGAATCTCTTAACGTCCCTTACTTTGGCACATATTTAACCACTATTAAGAACTATTTTTGTAAAAAGTATCAAGTTTCTACTTTGTACCTATTCAAAATGGCGACTGATTTTTTTTCAAAACTAAGTATCTTAAAAACCTTAAATTTTCAGAACAGTTATAGAGGTGACAAAAAGTTGCGATATTTTATCCAATTAATGCTGGTAGTAAGATTATAATGATCAGATGAATAATAATGGAGAAATTTTAATTTTTCTAATTAAAACCGCAAATTTCAGACAGTACGTACTAAAGAACCATGTTTTTATTCATAAAAGTAATACTTTCTCCAATATTAGTAGTCCGATCACCATAGCCTTTATATTAGCGTTAAATTGAATTGAATTTTGCAACTTTTTTGTCAGTCGTATAATATTTCTAAAATTTGTGGTTTTTAAGATATTGAGCTTCGAAATCAAAAAAGGCGCCATTTTGAAATGGTACAAAGTAGAAATTTGATACTTCTCACAAAAATGTTTCTTAATGGTGGTTATCTATGTACCAATTTTTAAGTTTATACGTTCGTGTGATATAGTTAAATTTGTAAAAAACACAAACAGACACGCGGTCAGAAAACGAAGCACTTTAGAACCTATGTTTACATAAACTATTTTTTCTTATTCTTACTTCTACTATCATATACTAAACTATTTTACCATAATTTCCTGACATCCTGTATTTCGATGAAGTATATAAAGTCAGAAATTGTGAACAATTAAATTATATCATGTGTATGGTACCAGTTACTATATTTGTAACTGCCACATATTGTTATCAGATTCAGAAAGAAATAATTTACTGTTTGCATATTTTAAGTCCAAATTTGACACTTAGGTTTTAAAGGGCTGCAATCAAACCAAAGTTTTTAGGTTTGTCAGTTTATGAAAAACGTAGAATCATTTATCAACATGCCTTCTTAAAACACATGTACTAACTAATCTTTCTTAATGTATGATTTTTATTTTAAATGATTTTTACCTCAACAGGTCAAATGCAGTTTTTTGTAGATAACGAGGAAATACATCGGGTATCCTCTGATGGCTATCCAGTTATAAATAAAGAGGTAGGTTTACTCTACAATTGAAAGGGATTTATTTAAGTCTTAAATACTACTGCGCTGGGGTGGTCAACCACTTAGAAGATTTTACTGTAGTATAATGAGTGAAGTGAGTAAACCAGTTGTACCAAGACGCTTTTACCTGCAGCATTCCTTAAACTATTTTGAACATATTTATTCCTTGCTTTCAATAAGTACTTCTTCACTTAAATATTCCTCGTTTAAAAGTTTAAAACATTACTCGGTTGAGTGGAACTCTGGTCAAGCTATTCAAGTGCGTAAAGCCTAGTTTACACTAGCATCTAAAAGTGTCGTCACTTGGACACTCTAATTGCATTGTTGTTATACCAATACAGGACAACACCTCCGTTGTGTCAACACTTCAAGTGTTAACGCTTCATTGATGACACTGGTTAGGTGCAATCCTGAGTGGCGACACAAATATTTGTAAAAACAAATATTTGTGTCGTCACTCAAGACTGCATCCCTCCAATGATAAATAAGGTGTTGTAACAATTAATTGAAGCGTTGAAGCAGCTGTTTTTGGTAAACCTGTGTCGACATAACAACAATGTTTATTAGTGTGTCCAAGTGACGACGACACTTTTAGATGCCAGTATAAACTAGGCTTAAGGATATGATGGACAATTCAACAATCTACACATGGCACTAATGAAACTCTTCTACTGAGCCCCTTCTTTGTTTAGTATATTTCACTTTTACAGGAGGCAGATGTTAAACATCAACTTGACTTTAGCAGCTCATTAACTTCATACAAATTCGTATAAGAATGTAATATGTTAATTATTTCAATCTGTAAGATAATACGTTTCTAAAACTGAAGATACATCACAATTTTGTAATGCGTAATCAATATTCTAATGTTTTTTATGAGTAAGGTATTCTTAAGCTGATATGAATCCATTTTGTTCTATTTCCTCAGGTCTACATAACGCTCGGTGTCCACGTGGCCGGTAGCAGAGACTTTCCCGACACCATCAGCGGAAAACCATGGAAAAACTCAGATCCAAGGGTAAGCTTGTTTAAATTGTAAAATAAATGTGGTTTTGAGTTTGGTCATTTGACATTGAGTGTTTTTAAAAGCCTCAGCTTTAGGTTGAACATTAATCAATTCTTATGAAATACAATTCCGAGGCAAAAATATTGATAATTGTTTGATGCATGATATGTGTTTTCAAAAAATGCATTTCGAGGTTAAAGATGAGGTGAGAGAAAGTTTGTTTGGTTTTGGTTTTGGTTTGGTAAATTAGTTTGATTTAGATCATAAGACATGTATTAGTTTTGTTTACCCTGAACAGTACTTGTTGCATACCAAAGTGGATTTTGTAAGCTCTTTCCTCCTTTATCTTTGATGTAATCTTGATTAAACATACTGTGATAATTTCTGTATAAATTAGCTTCTTCTATTTTTTTATGGAAATTGCCTAGTAATAAAAAAATAGATAATAATTTATACAATTTTAACTGTATTTTCATTTTTAAAATATAAAAATCTAAGTTTTGGATTCAAGTATAACATCTTAAACTAACGTGAACAAATTTAAATTTTACACTTTAAAACTAAAAAAAGACGACAAGAACGTGTTACTATAAAACAAAACTATTTCGAGAATTTCACCTCTGTTTTATAACTCCAAAAGTTCAAACTGTAGTATCAGTAAATCTGCTGAACAGATCTATTGGAAAACGTACTGTAAAAAGATCTGCTCTTGATTTCAGGCAGTTTTTTTATCAATAACCTATTCTTCTGGGTGAAATATGCGATAAATAAAGTTACTTCTATATTTTTAAATGTTTTATATTTTTATTATAATTTATGTATTTTGATGCTAACCAATTTTAAAATTTCATTTTTATTCACTATGTTATCGTACCACATTTAAAAGATCTCTTTTAAATTTTAGGACCAAGGGACGTTTTTTCATGATTTATTGTAATATTTTCTAGCCTTATGTATGGAAGATCTACAGCTCTTACATTATTGAAAGTTACGACAAAATGGAGGTAAAAAACCATGATATTCTGCACAGACTGGTCTACTTTAAGTGACTATGTATATGAAACTCTTTATATCAAGCTAACATGCATGGTTATACACATACGCTGTTACATGCATGTATAAATTTATCTATGAGCATGTTACACCTACAACTTGTGCTTACTTTTCAGGACAAAAACCTGGATTCTTTATGGCAACCAAGGGGAATAGGTAGTCAAATATATTATTCTTATTTTTGTATGCACGGTCTTTTGTCAAACGATTCAAAGTTATTGTAGTTTTTATTTAAGAATTTGTCAAGAAAGAGAACAAAAATTACAAGTTGGCTAAGTATTGCTTTAACCACCATTAATTACACTTAGCATGAATGTTGGTCTTGGTTGTTATGATTTTTTTTGTTATGAATTGTTGGGATATTAAAAACTCTTTAGTAGTCTTTAGTCTAAAATACCCCCGTTGCAGCAGACCTGCATACTCAGCGAATTTCAAATGCAAAACAACATATTTCGATCCAACGTAGCGAGTTTTGACATGTTTTGTAAGCCCCATAAGAATAACATGGGGAATGAGTATGCAGGTTTGCTGCTACGGGTATATATTAAAACTGGGTGGTTTTAATTCAATATTTAGTAGATCTGACCTAGAAGAAGCCATTTACCAAGTTTTACCAAGATATGTTGAGAAATAAGTGAGATATAGAATTTTTCTTATTTTCCCATAAGGTTAACATTGGGACAACGTACTGTGTTTACCACTTTCAATATCTCGGTAACCAATGGACATAGAGTAGTGATTCAAAATACTAAATTGTTTGTTTTTTTGAGCTGAATTCAATGGTGCTAACAAAAATTTGATAATTTTTATTTTTATATGTAAACAACTCAAAAAACCCATTTTTGGGGGGGTTTACCCCCCTTTACCCCCCCTTCCGGTAGTCCGATCGGGCTGGTTTACGAACTCGTCCGAATAATTACTACTTTACATGTCCATGCCAAATTTCATTAAGATCGGACCATTTTTACGTGAGCTTAAAGACACACATATATATATTTATGAAAATGGACGAATAGTGTTTTTGGCATCTGGGGACCTCAAAAAGAAAAGTTATGATGGTCTCGGGCTTAGGTCTTACCATGAGACCTACGGTAACAGCTTCTTCCCTATAGGGGAAATTCGCTAAAAGACTAAGTAACCTAATTGTTTCCTTGCCATATCTTTTAATTTAACATAACTATCATATGGTAGGTAAAATTACTTTTAAAGTTTGAGTATTCGGAAAAATCAGATTTTTGTCATATTGAAAACGATTACAAAGATGCAGCAAAATCCTTTTCCAGCCACATATTTAACTTCACTTCTCATTCAGTCACAAAAGTTGTTATTACTCTAAAAATGTCCTCCTTAGTCTTTTATATACATTGCATAAAAAACTATTATATTTAAATCCTTTTCATATAAAGGTAGGGTTTTCTCAATATTAGTTTAACCAATTGCTTTAGAGAAAGACTGTTTTGTCTGAATTGATTTTGTAGTGTTTTGTAACTGATCAGGCCTTAATGTTGACAGTGGACAAAATCCTGAAATAAATAAGTTGAGTGGCAAAAACTCCAACAGTACAAAATTCCTTACCCAAATATACTATTCTGGTAACAGAAAATTATACAATTCATAATAAGGACAGAAAGTGCGATTTTAAATGTTCGATACCATAACATGTTTAAAATGTGAGATTTATCAACTACTTCAAATGTTTGACAACATTAAAACACTTTTACTCGTGCTTTTAAACGGTACTTTTTACTACACCTCATTTAAATCACTTGTTTACGTTTATTTGTTTACAACCGAAAATTTATAAACTAGGTAGTAAACGTTACTTTCAGAAATAAACATGAATACCGATGGTAAAGAATGTTAAGATAAAGTTTCACTGTTGATAAACACGTAACGAAAAGCGCTATTTCATAGTACATTAGTGAATTCCAAAATTGACAGATTTCAGTCTACAAAGGACTTGTTAAATGCTATGCTACTTGTGTAAAAGTAAAAGTACCTGTAGATCGAACCTTGCTCGGTGTTATCTCATGTTTATCCAGTTAATATAAAATAATATATCAATACCAAAGTACCGTCATAAAATTGATAAACAGAAATCTTTTTGTCATCATACTGTCCCGAAAACAGCCGTTTTTAGGTCTCTAAATCATACGCAAAATGATCGTTTTTGGATCACGTCGAATAGGAGTACTGAAAAAACATATGGTAAATCTCGCCGTACTCTAAGGTCAAAAATTTTTTATGTTACGTTTGATAGGTTGAACGATTTCTTAACTTGTGTTTGTAAACAACTAACAGATGTGTAAATGACGATGATTATTTTGGATAACCTCAAAATTATGCAGTCTAATTTTTTAACGATAAATGGTTATTTATACATAATGATGAAAATTGTTGTTCATCACACGGAGCAAAAGTGTCTTCTTGGTACGAGATCGTAATTTACAGGCGAGGCGCAGCCGAACTTGGATATACGATCTCGTACCAAAAAGAGCCACTTTCGCTCCTAGTGATGAAAACTACATTATTGCTCCATGAACTCTTCATCACACTCACTGTATTTCTCCTTGATGGCTGTAGATTGCAAGCAGCTGTTATGATTACTTCATTTGTTTATACTTTCCTTGTTTATTTTCGTTGCTATCATGGAAACTCATAAGACCACTGTTAAAATTTTAGAACTTTGAAATTCGTTTTGTTACGTTATTATATTTTCTCTGGCCAAGTAATCTGCATAAAATACGTTTTTGAGTCATAAATTACTTATTTACAGACTTTGAATGAATCCTCGAAGGCGTTTTTGAGATAATTTTGCAAACATACAACCAACCAACCAAGCAAGCAAGCACGCAAGATAACATTGCTCGTATAAGAGTATAGGATTATACTCTGATTTAACATTTTCGATTTTGTTGGTCAGCTGTAAACATAATAAAGTTATATGAATTAAAAAAATAATTTTCTGAATATTGGCATGATGAATACTAAGGAAACCTGAGTTTTCAAAGATTAAAAATATTCGAACAGAACAGATAAATGTTTTGTGGATTTCAAGATACAGAGTATTCCGTAATATTAATATTTTTCCTCGAAAGTGGTCGCTATTTTGAATTTAATAAAGATAAATCAATTCTTATACCACCAAACAGTTGTCTCTTAGAGCTTTAGAATCCATACATAACATGACATATGTCTACATTTAAAAATTCTGAGATTTGAACCAGAGGGCTCCAGTTTTCTGTATACCATGTATTTTAAATGGTTAAAAATTAGTTTCATCCTTTTTAAATAAACCCAGGGACACAACAGAAGCCAGTTTGTTTCGTCTACAGTCAGTTGTGGGCAGCTTAGAAGTCTCACCCTGAAAAGAATTAATTATATCCTTCAGCTTTGTATCTATAATATATATACAACCGCTGGTGTAACTCAGGTATACGAACTGTTTTCCACTTCCCGATGACCTACAGACTTGAAATTTTGCACGCACTTCCCTTATTGCCTGAACATATGAGGAAAATTATCAGAACTCGCAATTTTTAATTTTAACCCTCTCAAAAAAATTATTAAAAAATCGCTAAAAAAGCTTTTTGAAATAAAGTTATTTGGAGCTCTAGTGGCCGAACGGATGGTCCTATCAAAAAACAGACTTCACCATGTGCCACGGATTTTTCACGATTTACAACTTTGGTCCTATGACTTTTTGCCCTATCTCGTCCCCTTCACCCTTAGATAGCTCTAGAATTTGAAATATTTGAAGATTTCCCTTCGTTTTTCCAGCTCTAGTTGGCTTCATATTAAATGTAGAGGCCTGAAATGTCCTACACATAATCTCTACAGCATATATGTTACAAATCACCAATAAAATAACTTGTTCTTAGCATGAAAATGCATGTAAAGTTGAAAATCTTCGAAATTTTCCTATGTCTCCAATTTTGATTCTTTAATCCAGCCATATAGGTTCTCGCTAATCTTCCTTACCATCATACTGTATCTTATAGTAGAATCTATAAGTTCTGAATCTTCGAACTAAGTCGGTAATGCAGTATTAACAGTTTAGCAATACTTTTTAAATACTTTATTATTATACTTTTTGAATTATCCTGCTATATTTTTATTAAATATATAACCGAAATAATCTAGAACCACAATTCTTTTCATTCTTGCCTTAAAGTGTAGTTTATTCTTATAGAGCTTACTAAAACATGTCAAATCTCGCTATGTTGGATTGAATATGTTGTTTTTCACTTGAAATTCGCCGAGTATGCAGGTCTGCTGCAACGGGGGCGTTTCGAAATCGAAATGCTCAATGTCTTTACTACCTGATTTAAAAATGTAGGCTTGTATAAACCCTGAAAAAACAGGCAAGACGTTCAGCGGTACTCGCAGCGTAATCCTGACGCCTCCCTTGAGAGGGTTAAGATTTTTCGTTTGAAAAACCCGAAACTCTCTGAAGTTAAGCACTTGCCAAATTCGCTTCGCTACCTTCGTGTCCTACTTATGTTTGTTCCTTGTCGTGGTTATCTCGATCTTCTGTCACTTGGTGGACCCAACTGTCCGCACATTCCAGGAACTCACACGGAAACTCGGTTTGGTCGAAGACGAAGATAAGTACGACTACGCGTTGCAAGATGCTGCGCAATTAATGACAGGCCCGAGACTCCGCTCTTTCTTTGTTCTCCTTTGTAACATGGGGGCTCCTGGAGCATCTAGTGGTACAAGTTCAGAGACCTCGTTTGCAAGGATCACATTGAAAGGAATCCCCATGATCCAGAGCTGGCCTACCATCTTGCCCTCGTCGAAATTGATCGTAGTTTACGCCGTCAGGGTTCCTGTTTATCCAATCAGGTCTCCCTGATATGGAAGAAGATACTACTCAGTTGGGTAGGGAACTGCTCATCTATGGTGAAAATCAACAAAGAGCGTTGGTTGAGGAGTAGGTAGTCAAACTGTCTGATGATCAGAGGCAGGTTTTTGATTACATTCGTTCACTTCTTAGTAGCCGCGAGGTTTGTGGGTCATACAAAATGATCTTTCTGGATGGGCCAGTTCCTACTGATGTTGGCCTATTGTATGACTGGTTACAAGAGCCAAGGTCAGACGATAGAATCAGTCGGTGTTGATCTACGCACGGATTGCTTCATGCATGGTCAGCTCTACATTTTGCTGAGGAGAGTTAGGCACCGAAATTGCGCCGCAAACCAATCTGATAAGAGAGGTTCACTAATCCCTAACCGATATTGCGTCGTGAGGGTGGCAGGTACCTGTAGACTGCAACACAACGCAATGATTTAGGAATGTTACCCTCGCCCCCCCCCCGCCTAGCCAGTTGACGAACCACAAAATATTTGTACTCCACAAATGATTTGTCAGTTTTGCATAAGACACCTAAGCGACAGGTAGCTCCATTCACGAGCAAGTGATCCATTATAGTTATTTAGAATTAGTTGTTTATTGTTTGCGATCTTCATTACAAAAATTATAAATCAATGATATCAATACAAAAATAGCCCTTCAGAAAAAATGTTATGACTTGCTATATTCCAGCACCATATAAAATAAATCGAACGATATAGTTAATAAATTAATTAGTTACCGGAAATAGAAATCAAACAGTACGGTGGTTAATCTAGTGAAATCAAGTGTTAATACGTTGGGTTAACGTAAAAATCTTGCACTTTTTGACACAGTTTATATCCACTTGGCAGGTGTAAAGAAGATACCAGTAGAAGTATTTTTGTCCGAAGGACCAATCTTGAATTCTTGTATAACACCTCCATATCAGCCATTAAAGTAAACCATCTGTATGAATTTTCAAATTTAGCCTGACTCCGTTCCTCACTCGCCACTTCCCTCCAAGGGGCGATAACGAAGGGTTTTTAAGGAATTTCTGTGTTCCGACTTCGAAGGCGAGGCGAGGAGTCAGCGCTTGCCTCCCTCATGTGATTCTAGGAAGGGCTGCGGCGCAATATCGGTCTACCCCTGGGACAAGATTTAGAGTCACGGCGCAATTTCGGTCTATCCCTGGGACAAGATTTAGAGTCACGGCGCAATTTCGGTGTCTACCTGGATTTTGCGGCGCAATGTCGGTGCGCCCATGTGAAGAACATAGTCTTTAACGACCTCCTTCTTTAATACTGATAAATACGTCCGCAGTAGGCAAGGGGATCTGCGAGATGATGAAAACTCCTCGTTGTAATTAGACTATTCACGCAGCACGATAGGGGGTCTGCTTAAAAAAGTCCCCGGTGTTGTACATAGTTGTTTAAAACTATGTAAATGTTTGTTTTAATTGTTTACGGCAGAGGCAAGGGAGCCTGCTTCGTCAAACTCCCCATTAATTTGTTTTTTCGTTGGTGTAAATAGATCTGATTTTTAACCTTTTCACAGGCAGAGGCAAGGGGGCCTGCCTTAAAACAAACTTCCCATTTATTTGATATCTATTTTGTTTTTATAGTGTTGTAAATACATGGTTTCTACGTTTCATGACCTCCCCGTTTGGCGGAACTGGATACGCCTACTATGAACTATTGCTAGGTAAACTGCCAAGGAAATAAAATTGCATGAATTCTTCCTTAATACAAAAGTTATTCGTTATTGAAATCCAACTTTCTTTAATCATTTCATATAAACAATATATTTCAAAAATAATTTCAAAAACCCATCTGCATTCCTCAAATTCATCCCAATAAAAACATAATCAAAATCTTTAATCACCGACAGCACTAAGTAAAACACATACATAGGCTCTCTTCTCACATCCAACTTAACAAATTCTCAATAATAACATTCGAATATAAATATACCTTCATACACATAATTTTCACTAACCCTTACAATATCCGTTGAAAATTCATATCTTTAAAAGTTCTTCATCAGTTTTCTTTGAAGTACGTACACAAAATCTCCAGCTTAAAATTATCTCAACACTGGCAATTAACGCCCTATTGGGATCCTTCAATATTGGGTATTGGTCAACTACAGGGAACACAAACGGGGGCCTGGGGGCGGAGCCCCCAGCGAGCGAAGCGAGTTCTTAATATACAATGAGTTAATCATCACAATTTTGTCAGTGTGTTTCTGATGTCAACAATATTTGTCAGAAGAGTGAAGATAGCATTAATATGAGAATAAATAATTTATGTGCGACGAATATGAGTCGTTCGATCTTATCTGATGTAATACATTTGTTTCAGCGATTCCTCAAGTTCTGGGATGCCAAGAACAGCTGGTACCCTTCTTGGAATCAGGACTCTGTTCTTCAAGTTGAACACATCAAAATTACTGCATACTAATAAAGATTTTAAAATAGTGATTTCATTATAAAAATTGTTTTTTAAGATAAAATAACGAGTATTTGTTAAGCCAGTTACAAAGTGCACATAATAAAGAGTCAGGACGTGTGTTGGGGGGTGGGGTCACATAGGATCTGAGAGACATACTATTGAGTCTAATGAGCATAAGTTTGATGAGGGGTCCAAGCTCCTCATTTTGAATTCTACAACATATAAAATTACACTCCATTGTTAAGCTTTTGGTCAATTTATCACAAGCTTTATGTTGGGCTTGAGTCCCCTATCCGTTGTTGGTATGCCATTGGGTAATTATGTGTTCAAGTTTGGTAAAATATTTACGCACTCAACCTCTAATGATTAAAATTGTAGTTACTTGAGAATAGGTCTGCAAAGTAGTACAGTAGTAATACTTATAATTACTTACTAAACAATCTTTAATTCCGTGTTTTAAAGCCAATGTTAGGATATCTAGTGAATAATAAACACTATGTTTGAAATTTTAAATATAGATATATCTTAAATCTTAGATCTTAATATCTAGAGTTTTTATGTATGTCCACCACTGACATTCTGATCTAAATGCTATAAAATTGTATTCAGTTCTACAGTTGTTGTTGTCTGATCCACCAGAAGAAAAAAAAACAAGAACCATGTGAAGCGTGTGTGAGCGTGCTTGTTCTTTTGCTATGGGCTGCATGCATGTGTGAGTATGGGATAGTATGTACGTGTGAGAGCTTGTTTGTGGTTAGAAGTACATGCATGTGTGAGTGAAAGTGATGTGTGAGTATATGTGATAATATGTGAGTATGTGATGTGCAAGTGTGAGTATATGTGATAGGGTATGTCTGTATTTGAGCTTGCTCAATCATGCATGTGTGAGTGATTGTATATGAATGTTAAAGTCCTCCTAAATTGAAAATATACATATTCAGTAATTATATTTCATCCCTTTTTCCATACAATTAAATTATTTTTTGGATTTAATGTAAAGAAAAAATTTTTATAATTGTCTTTTATTTAATTTTGCACTTAAACTTCGCCAACATTCCTCTACAAATAATTTTTTTGAGTTAGTTTGAGAGACTTTTAAGGTTTCGGCCCCCACGCACAGGCTTTGCCTATGTGGGGACCTTCTCCATATGAATTATTTTTATAAAAATTAATATTATTGTGATAATAAACTATTGAGAATTGAATTGAAGATAGTTGAAACAATTGTGACATTTTCATATGTTGTTTCATTATTGTTTGCCCTTAGGCATTATAGGTAAAAATGTTTACAATATTAGAAAATAATAATACAAGTTGAACAGAACTAAAACCCAAACAGACGTATTTTTTAAAATTATTATTTGAACAACAGGATATCCTTCATTTTATTCTCTGCAGTAATTGTTGTGGTATGCATTCTGGTGGTCACGGCTAGGTTTAATATCAAATCTTCTTTATCGACGCAACACCAACACTGCATGGTAGCGCTCAGTGGGGGTTATTCAAACTAAAATAGAATCCTTACTGTACAGAATAAGAGAACACAGAACAGGAGTTTTTGGTTTTAACCCAAAATTAGGATACAAGATTCTGGTAAAAATATGCAAATTCTAAACAAAGTATTTGAAGTATTATCGTACATACTTACTTGATATAACGGTTATATAAAAAATATAAGGTCATTAAAGTCGCCAGAAACTAAATTCCCATGTAAAATAAAGCTAAAATACCCCCGTTGCAGCAGACCTGCATCCTCAGCGAATTTAAAATGCAAAAAACATATTTCAATCCAACATAGCGAGATATGACATGTTTTTGTGATCTCCATAAGAATAACTTGGGGAATGAGTATGCAGGATTGCTGCATCTGGTGTGTTAAAACTGGGTGGTTTAAATTCAATATTTAGTAGATCTTAACGAGAATAACCTATATAACAAGTTTTATCGAGATATGTTAAGAAATAAGGAAGATTAGAATTTTTTTTATTTCCCATAAGAGTAACATGGGGAATGAGTATGCAAGTTTGCTGCCACGAAAATGGATATATCGGGGATTTTAGACTAATAAACATTAGATCACATCTAGATGAAGGCATAAACAAAGTTTTATTGAAATATGTTGAGAAATAAGCGAAATATAGAATTTTACTTATTTCCCATAAGGTTAACATTGGGACAACGTACCGTGATTACCACTTTCAATATCTCAGTAATCAATGGACATATTGGACATAGAGCAATGATTCCAATTCTAAATTGTTTTTTGAGCTTAATTCAATGGTGGTAACAAAACTGGATTATTTTTATTTTTCTATGTGAAAACCCCTAAAAAAGTAATTTTTTCGGGGGTTTATCCCCCTTTACCCCCTATCCAGAGGTCCGATCGGGCTGGTTTACAAAATCATCCGAGTGATTACCACTAAAAATATATGTACCGATAAAAACGAATAGTGTTTTTTGCTTCTGGGAATCCCAAAACGAAAAGTTATCATAGTCTTGGGCTTAGGTCTTACCATGAGACATACGGTAATAGCTCCTTCCCTATAGGGAGCATACGCTAACATAAGAAATATTACCCATTATCATTTTGTATTTATAAGATAATGTATAGTTGAGCGCTCTAGTTCCACGCGGCTACTTGCCTCCCCCATGAACAATGTAAACTTTCAATCCAAAATGGGCAAAACCATCTATCCAAAACATTGATTTAATGCTCATTTGAAAAGATAAATATTACCTTGCGATTTCAATGAGCAGAACTTTGAAATCACTTTTAGTTTAATTGCAAAACATTAAAAATTTGTCATTTGGATTGTTTCAAATGTAAATGATCGTAATATCCAAATTCTGCTCAATATAATTGTTAGATTTTTTTGCTCTTTCAAATGAGCTATAAATGAATGATCTCAGATCAACGGTTGGTTTTATGAGGCTGAATTGAATTTGAAAGTTATCTGGTCTTATGGGGAAGTGGTTTCTAGCTTTCATATTTTCCTGAGGTTACAAAAATTAGCTATAGTTCTGGACAGCCTTACTGGCGGGTGGCGAAAATTGCAATCTCCCAAAATGTCTGCTAAATAAACACATGTTTTGGTAGAACTGTCAAAACTTTGTTTACGTTTCACCTCATTTACACTAACAAAAGAATGTCCTGTAATATTTCACCGAGAATTTCTTATGCAATTAAAATTTCTGGAAATATTTGCGCAATACATCAGCTGGTCTTTTTGTTTTGGCAACCTTTTATCTTAAATGATTTGTTTCCATTTAAGAATGTGTTTCCACACTTTTGTCGTCGTACTTCATGAATTGTGTTGAGCTTGCAAGCATTTAACATTAGTTGCACTTGCGGTTGCAGCAAAATATTTTCTTGTGTAAAGTACCTTTACATAAACAAATGACCATGTGATTTATTACCAAAACATTGCAGATATTAAACACTAATTACGACAACAGCGCACTCACTCACCCGCCAGTAAGGCTGTCCAGAGCTATAATAAAACAAAATCAAGGTGATTTTATCTACAGTATATCACAAGTATTTTGTCATATCACTATGTTATTTGGATTTAAATGTATTTTTTGAAAGAAAACATTTTATTTTGTGTATTTCAACGCTAGTGGCATTTTTAACGTTTTGATCGGGAACGGTCCAACCCGGGTCTTGTTACTACCTAACAGGGACCTTTTGTTAGATAGCATCATTAATTAATTCATAGCCCAATGATAAACGGCAACTGGACCCAGTTTCTACAGTTTCTATCCCGACAGGAATCGAACCGGCGACCCTCAGGTTATGAAGTGAGCGCTTTATCCACTCGGCTATCCAGTCAATTTTACATAAAACATGAACATTAAACATATATTTTATTTGGAAAACAAAACTAAAGCAAATCTCAAAGACTCAATTATGAGCAAACATTAAAGTATAACAGAGGAAAAAGTAAGGTAAAATAAGTAATCTATGTTGTATTATTTAATACTTTCACTGAATTTTATATCACAATTCCATTGAGAATGATATCAGTTGTTCGACTTAAAGTCTGTGTACAACAGCAGGAAACATTAACAATGATCAACCCATCATTGAAGATTTTATCACGGACTTACCAGAGGTGCTCTAGATACGTCGAAGGGGCGTTGAGTCAAGGGGCACTCCGACCAAAATTACCCGTATGAGGGAGACCCCTGAGGATATGTGGGCGAAACATCTGGCCAGTAAGAGCTTTGAGATTGGAATAAATCTTTGATATTAAACCCGCCAAATAAAATAATAAACTTCAGAAACTAAGAACTGGCTAGTATAATGTTTTGTCGTATAGGCAACGCCAACGGGAATCTTACTCGAGTGATTTTTTACGAGTTCTTTTTAGAGAACAGGAGAGGGGATTTTGCAACTACGATTACAAATTTCACAGTTTCGTATTACACACAAATATGAATTAATATTGACAAATCATTCCTACAGCTTTGAACAGTTGAAGGCCAAACATGCTAAATCAAAACTATGAATTTGATATTAAACTTTCAAAAATATAAGAGGCCTAAGGTTTTAAAGAATATTGCATTATTTGGATTTAACTGTCACACAAACACGGAGTTTTAGAAGGTAAATGTTTAGGAAATTTTGCAAATCATTTCCGAATGGCAAAAAAACCATGACAAAGGGTCAGTATACTTTTAAAAAACAATATCCACCGCCGCCAAGCCATTATAGGCATCAATGTGCTTACTATTCCGTCTGTGTTCATTTTTGAATCGCCCTTTCTCCTCATGAAAAGAAATAACCTATGATTCTTGGTAATATAATTTAAATCGATATAACTCAAGAAATACGATGTTTTGCTGAACAGCTTAGACTCTGTGTTTAAAAAAGCCAAATTACACTTCCACGTTCAATGAAAAACATAAAACTTCAGCAGTTTCAAGAATAGGCTTTTGAACAAAAAATGTTTCTATAAGATAAAAGATTTCTTTGGGCAGCCTTAAGCTACCTTACCTAGACCATCACATTAAACTCAATAAATATTTCTCTCTGTCTCTCTCTTTTCTTGCAGCCTGCCACATTTTGTCTTACCCTAATTCCTAAGGACTTTTATTCTTTAATATTATGAAAATTGAACCTTTCCTGCAACTTAACCTAGCTTTAGCACTTTGACAGTCCATCGCCCATTAAGGAGAAACCTAAATAATGCTAATAAGTGAAGTGATACTGTCTTTACTTTATGACTTATTAGGTTGTTGATTATTAGCTCAGTAATTTCGTTATTTCTTTAAAAAATACAAACAATTTTGAAAGATTCAGTTTTTTGTCTTATTTTTTTAAATGGAATGCATTGATCTGGTCCTTCCTGGGTTTTTCTAAATCCCAACACAGTTAATTACATGTCTTTATTAATGAATACTGAAACAGCTTTAGATCAAGAGCTAACCATGACTTTTAAATCCACATTAAAAGTAGTCAATTTTGAAAGTAAATAACACTCAGTATGTTATTTCCCAGTTTTTACCCCATTTTTTTTTTAAGTCGACGTAATCCAAATTAATTTGAACCTTTAATCATTATTCTTTCAGATGTATCTGTAACATGACCCTCGCTCATCTAAACTTTTGCTAGACACATAATTATTCTCCCATTCATATACAGTGTTTTAGGCTAATTCCAGATATCTTGTATTTTGGTGGGTTCCAATCCATACAGTGATGAGACCGTAACGTCGCCCCTCAGCCAGCAGTGAGGTGGTGGAGCAGGGGGCGCCGCTTCGCTCGAGAGGTGCGAACGGCTGTCGTCTACAACTTGTATCCTGCAGCGACGCTCATCCCATTACCGCTATTGTCCCTGCTCTCTCGCCGCTAAAACCTTTACTCTTCAAAATAATCGGCGTGTTTGTAGCGTCAAGCTCGATTGGCGGCTTTGAAAACCCCCATCATTCTTGTAGTCTTGAAAATTTTTAGATTGGACTATTTGTGCTATTTGGGTTTTAATGTTTTTTTTAATAAGAATCACGTGAGAATCCTTGTGAAACAAATTTTATTATATAACCCTCTTCTAGCAAGCAAGTTTTAGTTTTAGTTTTAAATTTTCGATTATTTTAAAAGTTTTTCCTGGACTTGTTACAACTCATTTAAAGCGCGAAAAGACAGCGATTCCAATAGATAAAGTTTTTGGATCATATAAAATTAGTTCATTAACAACTTCCAAGTTGGTCTTTTTAAGTTTGATTAAACTGTTTAGAAACCAATTATTTTTTGTTATACATTAATGTGTTGCAAACATAACTGAAAAACAGTAACATCTTTTAAATCTCTTGAAACTTCTTTCGCAAAATATTATAGTTTCTGACATAATAAGCTTTGAATTCAAAATTGGCCGTTATTTTGAAGTAATGCAAAGTGATCTCTGCAGAGATATTTTTGTATTTGGTTTTTATGTATCTTCCAGCTTTGAAGTTATTACCTTAAATGGCTTTCAAGCTATATTAAATCATATAAAACACGTAAAAATGGATACACAGAAAATGTAAAGGTTTTAGGACTAACTAGATAAGTACCCGTTCTTTGTACGGTTGGATGGATAACAAAACATAAAACCAGAGTACATTTCGGTGTTCCTGAGGACACTGAAATTTTTCTTAACACCCTAATGTTAAAGTGAAATAAGCGAGAAAAAATTGTATCAGAACTATCTTACAAAAAGGCGTCAGTTAAAATTAAGACCCGGGAAATAAGTGGTAACACACTAGGGCTAAAGCGTCACGCACTTGTGTCGGTTTCTTCAGTTAACAAAATCTTTCTTCAATCGGCAATCTTTCAAAAATACATTCCATTTGGCCAGTGATTTTTATAAACTTTCTATACTATTGAACTTTTTAGGGGGAATTATTATGATATTGAACTTTATAAGATTGCCTGCAGCTTGTGTCCACTTCTTCCATTATCCTCATTAAAGTTTCTTTATTAGAGTGGTTACAAAATATGAAAAACAGGAAAAGAAAGAGTAGTAGTAGCCTAAATGCAACGCAAATTTGTTTCAAACTTTCGTCAAACCCACGAAAGTGATTCTACTTAGGAAGTATAATTTGGTTTTAGTTCACCTCTGAAATTCTCTTAAATAAAGCTCAAGTCTAATCTTGTACAAATGAGGTCGCATTAAAGGAAGTGTTTTCAATTTAGCTAGATCCGGGTGAAGTGCCCAAGACTCGGTGGGGTCTCACCCGACGTATTATTACATCTACAAATATAATAAGGCACCATAAGATGTTTCTAGGACTTTATGGTGTTGATTAAATATCGTAAGCCAAAAAATACAAGAAATTGGTAATCACAGGAATTTATATTCAAATTGTTTTTAGACTTGCATTTAGCACTAACATGACCTAAAACCTGAATTCGAAAGAGACCGACGACGCGATGTGGGACATTATGTACAACTAAAAGATTCATTATGTTTGAAAAAAATTTGCTAAAACAAAGACAGGATGACGCAGTAACCAATGTAAATGGCATTAGATCAATAGTCTTTTGCCAATAAAAATTACTATCCGACACTTATAAGGGTGAAGAAATTATATGTTAATATTTATCCTGGCTATTTTTTGGGACTTCCAATATTCTTTACAGCTAAACAATTTTTCCTTATAATGAACAAAATTGAAAAAAATCGTTTCTATTTACATCTGAGTAAATAAAGGTGAATCCAATAATCTTCCTAAAATATTTCTGTTAACACTAGTTTTGGACCTGCGTGATGGCCTCGTCTAAGAGACTAGAGCCAATAGTCCTAGTGAGATCTATAGAATCAGTTTATTTTTATATTCTTGAAAACCTACATGGAGCAGAAGGGAAAACAGAATGAAAATAGAAAAGGTATACTGGCAGCTAAGAAACTTAAGACCTCAAACACATAATTTTAGGATTGCGTTGTTGTTTTTGTTGTCGGTAGGGTGGTGGTGGTGTGTTGTTGCTGTTGTTTTTGTTGTCGGTAGGGTAATGGTTGTATGTTGATGCTGTTGTTTTTGTCTGTGTTGACCTTTGATTATTCTAATAGGAGGGGAATTTAATCCGCAAATTTATTTGCATTGAATAGCAGCTGAAATCTTCGTTATGTGCATTTTCACATTTTAATATAATTAATGATGGATGCTGTTTATTATTTTAACTTGACAGTGATTTTCGCTGACGGTCGAAGGGATTATAGTCCTAGTTCCTCATTTGCTCATCTACTTTGGTGATTGAGACTGAATCTCCGTCTCTTCTAAGTGGATTGATTTGCGTTGCACAAACTGTCCTCTCTTCCCTTGTATTTATTCAGATCCGTTTATCAATTAATATCTGATGTAGCCTACCACTTTCATTAACCTAGACCCTTGTGCACCATTTTTAAGGTAATATTTGGAATTTTCCATTTTGGTGACTCGTCAGTTTCTCTAAGAAATGCTTCTTACATAGAAGTGAAAATAGCTGAATAGAAAGAATGTTCTATTTAACTAATTTCAGACATGCTTAGGTGAAATACAATAAAAATGAAGGAGGTATGCTTCAAGGTCATAGGAATCTTACAAATATTACTTTGTTGTATTGACTATCCGTATTCATCTCAGAATTTAGTTTCTCACACATAGTCTCAGACTACAGAAAATAAATTACCTACTTTTAAGAAAATGGTCCTATAGTGGCTAAACATACTGGGTGTTCAGAAAGTCTGGAAACCCCTTAATATTTAATTTATCAATAAATAAAGAACCATGAAATTAAAGGATTGTATTCTTACTACTTACTTTTTCATTTGGCTATTTTAACTATTTTTTCACTTTGGGAGGGCGCCCTGTGAAGGAAGTCGGCAAAATCTGTGAGTATAGGTCAAATGATATGCCTCATTTTAATGGTCTTTGTTAGTCGAGCACATTACCGCAATCTCGACTGAAAAATTATCTGTTCTTTGTAAAACGTAGCCTTTCAAAGTTTGTTTCAATTTAATGATTCAATGTCAAATAACGTTCTTTGTCAAAACTAATTACTTGCTACTTCAGATTACTGATAGCCATCAGGACATAGATTTGTTTGATATTAAAATACCATATTATTTAGCTTTTGCAAGTCTCCTAAAATTTATTGAAACTTCACGCCATTGCGATGGCATTAAAGTCAAGCAACATTGAGAGGCTTCATATCCTAAACCAAAGCTTCTTTTCCAATTGGGATTGCGCAAATGTATTCCTCTAAGAAATGCGTTCAAAATGAAAATATAATCAGACCTATGCTTACATTAAGGATTTTTTAGACTTCCTCCACAGGACGTCCGCCCAAAGCGAAAAAGCAGTTAAAAAAGGCTAAAATTCTGAATTTCACTAACATGTTCATAAATAAAATAAATATTAAGGGATTTACATGCAGACTTGTTGAACACCCAGTATATAACTCCACCTTTACATTTCTCCTTTAAAGTATTTGTTAGATTTCATACGTTATGAATAAGTGATCTATTCACTTTGTCAGGAACCTCATCGAACCATTTAGTACTTTTTAGCAAGTACTTTGGTACTTTTAGTTTCTTCACATTTGACCGGTTGTCTGGATTATTCTTGTAAATACGTAACTTCCTTGGTAGCATTAACGATCAAATTTCGGTGATTGCTCCTTCGAAAAATATAATGTTACCTTTAAATATAAAATACTCTATTTACACTTTACATCACTCATATCTAAGATAAAATAGTTTTCTAAACTGTCTAATCAATAGTTTTTTATTTCATAATAACTTGTGATTGTTTTATATCTTATTTTCAGTGTCAATAATTTAATTATTATAAAATTATATTATATTAATACAAAATAAATTATTAAATTATTATAATTTAATTATTATAAAGTTTTGTTGAAATGAGTTGGAGACCACAATAGGATTCGTTTCTTTGTTGTGTGAAGTTTTTTAGAGGCTCCGTAAAACCAACTACTGAACTTCCAAAATCCTAAGACGGGAGTCGCCTTAGTTTTGGCAAGCACGTTGAGTGCATATCGTGTAATTGTTGGTTGAAAAGGTTGCTGGATTGTATCATGGTGAGTTTTTTATGGCGTTAAAATTGTTCTCTCTTTGAGTACTTTTGAGCTCATATTTGGATAGCAATCCAAAACGTTTGAACCATAAATAACCTGTTTTAGTAGGATAATTTTATACACAATGACATTTTACCAACCGATCCTATTATCAATATCCATTTTCGATCGTGGACCTGATTTTAATTGTTCTACGAGGCAAAACTAACTCACCAAAACAAACCTTACCACGTAATTGTGTGAACCGGAAAATTACAACTGTATGTATTGAATTACGCCGTAATTTTCCCCTATTGGGAAAACATTACCCAAGTATAGTGTTTTTTTAACTATACTGAACTGTATCATATGAAAGAAAGTTTTCTCCAACATAACTCTCTCCATAACTCTTCTTTGCTCCCCGTTTTCAAATAGTTTTCTTACATGGAAAACAAAACGCAGAGCTAGTAAACACAGCCTTTTAGTGAGGTATTTATCCAACCGTTCTCATTAACTTCTAAAATTGTTGATATGCTTGGGCCTGTGTGTTTGGTGTTTTAATTTGTTTTATTAAATAAATAAATACAATTAAGACATTTTTCCTGCGAAATTTGATATTATTTTTTGTTTGTTTATTAACTCTCACTCTTTCCTAACCTAGTTGAGTTACGAGGAGTTTAAATTTTCATTTTATATAGTTTTCTAAGTAAAAGAGATGAGGACGTTAGAGTTCATCTACAGGTACCTTTCCTTCGCATGTGTTCAGCTATTGAGAAGCTGAAATTCCATCAATAAATAAAGCGTTATGTTATTCCTGGCTAAACATTTTTAATCTTTTACAAGACTAGCTGGAAAGACTATAGTTTAGTACAGTAATTACGATATTAAATCTATATATCTGCGTTTCCCAATTATTAATATTTTTAGTTAGTAAATGATTTCCACATTTTTTAGGTTTTAAAAAATATAAATAAATAAAATGTTAAAAATTATATCATAGTTTGAATTTCGAAAATTTGTAAAAAAAGACTATCATTAAAATCTATATGTTTATGTGTTTCGAGCAGACCTAAAGTAAAATAGTACAAAGGCAATTTTTTTAATTTCATAAAATATAACACATAAAAAATGTCAAACTATTACTAATTGGATTTTTGGGGAAATAAAACAAATTTATTTCATAGAAATTATTTTACACAGGCTTTCGATTCCTCATTCTGTACATAGGAAATAAATTTGTAGGACTTAATACAAACATATTTCGATAAACACAAATTCGGTGGTTTAAAAAAGAATTTTAACTATACAATATACATTATATTTTATATTCTATACACACTAAGAATTCACAATTTAACAACAATTCTTTGTTCATTCAATGTGGTCATTTGGGAAACTAAGGATTAATGAAAAAACTAGGGCTTAGACGACTTTCAAGATTGACTTGACTGCAATAGCATGAACTAATAGTGATATTATTTTTTACATAAAATAAAGATTTTATTCGTTGTATTTACCTGCAGGTAAGTTTGGAAAAACTGTACAAAATAAATAACTGATATGATACAGTCTTATTTTGTTTCAAAACAATTCAATTAAAACACATCTAAAAATACCAAAGCTAAAGATTCTTTTAAGGATATTCCTTTCTAAACTTACAAATAAGATGTAGAATGAAGAAAAATCAGTACAGGTGTGATTTTAATAAACTGTTTGAAATAAATAAAAATGTCTGCATTGTTAGCATTGAACTTGGTTGAGACTTAAACTTGCATCTGAAACTTTGCAAAAGTTTTGGAAACATTTCTGAACTTTTTAGATGATGAGGGTAACATTTCTAAAATATTAATACAAACACCAAAATAATGGACAGGCCTTTTGCGAAAAAGAGAGGAAACAACAATTTAGCTACTTCTTACGAAGCCAATATCGTTTTATCATGAATTTTCAAAGCCACGTCTCAAAATCAGTTTGTTAACAAGTCTTGACCAAGTTTTACAATCAAATCCTTGTATCACTGGGAGTCTAAAACATATGAGTAAATGGAACATTTTGAAATTAATGAACTAACATGTCAAATACCACATTGTGTAGAACGGCTTTGGAATCTTTTATACACTGTACTTAACATTATTGCTATAAACAGGTCAGAGTTGAGCAATAAATAAAAATAACAACTACAATAAAGCCACAACAGATAATGCAATGTACAAGACAATGACTTGACTATAGCGCCTGTTTTGTACTTGCCTTGTCGTTACATAACAAATGCAGCCTTGTTATTTGCAAATTTTACACGAATTAAGGTAAATGAAACCAGTCGTTACCGTGTGAAGGGGTTTATTTTAACGTACGATGATATTATTATATTTTCTGAATATTTGCTAATTGGTATTTTATTGTGGACTACATACATTAGAATTTTCTTCAGCCTTTAGCTAATAAACGTTATTACAGCCCGGTTTATTTATTTATTTTACCAACACGAAATTAAACCTTACAACCTGAGTACTTAAAAATTAAATTTCCAAAATAATACAATATAAAAATAGCAGGAAGTTTGAATGAATTTAAAATTTGGAAAAAACAAGGCTGTTTGAAGGGAAAACAAATAAAGCACAGAGAAGAAGACGTTATATAACTAAACGAGTATCTACTCAAGAAAATGCAGACTCCGGTCCTGCGTACACTGCCTCTAAGGTACATATGTACAGGTCTATGTACATGGTAGACAGTTACTTAGGCCTAATTATCGTCTAAAACTATCACATCTGTTAATATAACATTACCTACAACGGATTCGACCTTATAAAATAACAAAACATTCTCGGTATAAAATTCGGCTTCCAAAAATTCAAATGAAAGTTATCGGGAATCATAATTTTGACAACTTCTAGAAAAAAGTTGCATTTAATTGTCGCAAAATTGTACATCGGTTACACCATTTTTAGAGATATTTTTCTAAAAATTCCTCGGATTGCTTATAAATACAGACCAAAAATGTAACAACGGATGTCGAGAACACTTCAAAACACTGATATAATTCCGATACAAAAACGTATCCATTAAGTACAACATAAGTACTTTGGAAGCCGATGAAAATCCCTCGCGACTCCGGGCGTCCAAAACAGCGTCACCGGAGCGCGTCCAAGTCCCGCGTCCAACCGCGGGTCCAACCAACGCGGGTCCGAACGTCGTGCGTCCGAACTGCGTCCCCAGTCTATCAGGTAGTGGCGAGCTGGCGCCAGAAGTTGTGTCACATCGAGTTCATGTAGGGCCAGCTGAAGCTGCTGCCGCTGAGCAGCATGTCGCGGATCAGCGTCTCGATGGGCGTCTTGCCCACGAGTCGCACGAAGAACAGCTGCTCGATGACCTGGCTGCTGACGGTCCGCAGCGACGGGAGGCGCAGCAGAAGCTTGCCGAACCTGATGGGCTGGTTGGGGTACTGCGTCCGGCAGTACTCCTCCAGCGCGCACTGCGACTTCTCCTGCAGACTCTCTATGTGCGACACGTCCGACAGCCCGCACGCGTCTGCAACAAACACCAGGGGTTCAGTGAGGATGAATGTACCTTGGCAACAAAAGGTGATTCGTTCAACATTCAAGTTCAAAAGTAAATAACACTAGGTTGGTTTGGCTCATCTAGCGTTTAAAGACCAAGGGAATTTGCTTGGAAATATAAATTCGCAGCAATAGCATAGGGATTGCAGTAGTTACCGTTAAAGCAGACTTTACAAATTAATTAATAAAGAGAAATTGTTTACTCAAAATTTATAGGAAAACTTAAGGTAATTTTGATATTTAATCGGTAGTTAATCTTCACTCTGTCGCTTTTTAACATAATGTATTTCACTTAGTTTGTATTTCCTTTTTTATCAGGAGATATATTTAGATATTTTATATAACTCGTCTGGTTTCAGATAACAAACAAAAGAATATCATGAAAAGATTAATATTTTAAGGGAAATTAAATAAATAAATATCAAATAGAACTTATTTAAAGAAATGAATTAGGAAAACGGCAATAATATTTTTTTAATCGAAATAGGGCAAATATTCTCTTAATATATTCTCTCCTTCCAAGTGGGTCAGCGCCGTGGTTGGCCGGCGATAACTCCACCCAGGTAGTCCGGAGTAACATTTTGAAATTCGTTTTGCCACAGGACAAATCTTTTAAATTACGAGCGAAACACAAAACAGCGCGGCAAGCTTGACGAACGAAGCCCATCTACATTGTATAAGGTTATTGGGCGGAAACACAGGTGTCTGGCGAGGAGGAGCGTCGGAGGCAGCAAATTCAAATAGAAAGTCGCGGCTTCGTGCCGCGAGGCTTTCCAATCGGTGAGATATGAATATTCCGACGATATACCTTCCAATCGATAATTACGCCGTCAGCTTTCACAACCGAGGCCCGATGTTACTCTTCGAGTCGCCGAAGGAAAAGGCAAGGTACAAAGTCATATCGTAAACCACTTCGGTTTGAAAAACGCTCCTCACTTAACATCATGTGGATTCCGGTGGTCGATCGGATTTATCGAGGTCGGTTACGAGTAGTCCTTAACGTTGGTCTGTTAAGTTTGATGTGCTGAACCATGATACTCGTGTTCAATATTGTTGAATAACAGAGGGTTTTTAGAGCAATTAAGACTGAAAAATACACACTTTATCATTGGTTAACAAACGACATTGCTTGTATTATAACGTCGATAAACGATATAATATCAAAGTTAAACATAGACACTACTTCCTCTCTTAACTGATTTTGACATTGGATTCAATGACTCTTATCATGAAACGTTACTAACAGAAGTGATCCTGTTAAATCCTGAGCACAGTTATGCTAGAAACCGTGATCACCTCCAAAGAACTAGTCGACAGCCAGTATCACCCAAACGAAGACACGAGGAAACATCCTATAAAAGAGGACCGGAGCGAACCCGCAACCTTGCGGCATTCCTCGCGATCGTCCATTGCACAGGAATCCGATTGGGAATCGAATCTTTAGCGTTTTTAACAGATTCTGTTCGGTCCGTGACAATAGTTCATGCTCGGCCGAGCCGTACTCCGATATTACGCCTGGAATGCTGTAAAAACAGAATGTGCATTCTAGCGGTGACCTCCACTCGCTCTCAAGGCCGAGGACGTCCGTGGTGCAGGCGTCACGTCAGGGACGTCGCGGCGGCGCGGCGTCGCGGCGTCGCGTCGTCGTCGTCGTCGTAGGCGTCACTGCGACAATGGACTGGAGTGCGTGTAACGCAGTGATTGTGCATGCGTAAATCAGCTCTGCAACACCTCGGGCTGCAGGGGACATATGTTGCTGAGCTATTGTCTTTGAGAAGATTTAGATTTGTTAAGGTTTGAGACGTAAAAATAGATTCACGCTGCCGAGTTGGGTCGTTGGGTTATCACGAATAAAATAGTACCTTACGAGAAGGCAATACAAAAGTTGCTTTTATATAGTTTACTAGAATGAATAAAACGGAATTCATATGATAATAATGTAGACGATACTTTGGCGTATTTTAAAGAGAAAAAAAGATGAATAATGACTGTGATATTGGAATTAATTGATGAGCTGTTTACTTTAATGATTCAGTACTAAGATCAATTATTCGTATTAAGGCAAATCTAGCGGCTGGTTGCAGCTTCTAACCTCGAAAAAGGTTTTTATGGATATCTGTATGGATTGCCATTGATACTAAGTTGACATTGTTAAGATTATGTAGGAAAATCTTTCAATAATAACGCTTTTTAATATCATATTCTGTACTAAATATTCATTGACATTTTGTTAGCAAGTGACTTTTTTATTGCTTAAAAAAGGTACAGTATCATAGCAATAACCAAAATTATGGGTATTATTCATACACTATCAAACATTAGCTTACACAATACAAATACAATAGTACCTTACGCTATATACATTGAAGTTCGATATTTTACTGAGATTAATACTAAAGTGCTCAACTTTCCGGGTGGAAAAAAATAGAAAGCAAATCCATCAAAAAAGTTTTGATCCATACTGATTCAACGGTTAAAATTAATTTCCGCTGAATTACAAAATTACAAAGACTTGGAAATCAACAAACCAAATCACTCTAACAATAAAGTTCTTGCCTAACTCTCGCTCCCGACTTATTATTTTAGAAGGAACCCTTTCTAAAATTCGCGATGTTTTTGTGGATTAATTTGTCTCAGGTAAAGTTTGCCGTTTGATGAATTAAACATAAACTCGCTTCTTTAATCAGCTGCTTATATAATTTATTTGGCATTGTTGTTTGAAAAAACCCTGAAGAGTGAAAAGTTTTGTCATCAGTAAACAAGCAATGGAGAGATCTCCAGCTCATCTCGAAGTTTGATTAAACTTTTGTTGCCCTCTTGTAGGTGATTACAGCCTATTATTTTTATGTGTATCTCATAGTTTGTTTGCAAATGGAATGTTTATAGTGAGTTTTGTTGAATATTGTGGTCAAAAGCCAAAAAGTATTGAAGAAATCGACCAATTCTGTAAACTCCCTACGTTCTACAGTGTTCTCAGATTTTATTTTAATTCAATGTTGAAAATTAATGAGAAATGAGACTATGATAGCAATATACACAATCGAACGCTTTATTTGGAAGAAGAAATATACAAACGAAGTTGTTAAATGGCAGTCACCAAGCTATTGTGCAACTAAATTTGTACATAAATTTCTAGCCGTCATTAAGTTATGCAAGTTTCACAACCATAATGATGATACAGGCTGAATGAAAAGGTCCGTTTGACAGAACCTCGCTTCTCAAATGATAACAGAGGTCAACCGATAACTTAGATAACACTCATTAGAACGTATGGTGTACAAAACAAATTACATCATGTTTCCGTCTCAAAAAATGCTTTATAACGAACTCAACACTGATATATCTTGGACTTGTCCAACGTGGTTTTTGTTGATTATAATTTTTTGCATTATTATTATTAGTTTCAGCAATGTGTATGCCTGATCCACAAAATACCTGTATTTTACTTATTGATTTAATTATGATGCAATTGAATTAAGTTATCGTTAAAAATAGTTGTTCATTCAAAGTAGGATTCCTAGTATATTACGTGATTTGTTATACTGTATAATTTCACGAAAGAAATGGCATCAAAATCAAACCAAGTTGCTGCAAAGAAGCAGACATATATTGGCAACCAGACCCCTGGGTTCCGTACAAGCCCAAAACTAGCATTTCCCTCATCCTAATTATCGTGGCGTTTCTCCCCTCCATAATTAATTTCCGCTCTCCCCCGCCTCTCCCCATAAAGGTCACATGCCCAACAAAAGACATGTCCCCGTTATAAATCAACGCAAGCTGTGGTTTTTAATAATAAAGAGCGCAAAGCACACTTTGTGCGATGAGGTGGGGGAGGGCGTCAAATTGTTGCAAAACTGGGCTATATTAGCCCCGGAGCCCAATTACCCACGGCGATTGCTTTTTTTGCCATCTACATATTAACGCATTGGCAATTTTTCACCTCGTATTTTAACGGACTTTCGATGAAGTTCATTTCTGTGTCAAAGTGAAAAACACAAACATTTGGGACAATATTGTTTCATGTAGTTTGCGATTGGGAAATAATGAAAGGATTCAAGGTTCTATTCTTGACTGAATTAAATGTATTATCAAATAAAATATTTTTTTTCTTTTGGCAAACATTCAAATGAATGAGGTTTTACCTTTGACAAAAAAGTACTTTGGTGTCAATATTTTGGACGACTGTTAATGTGAAAGACCAGAAAGAAGAATACCGTTTCTGGTGATGAAGAATAAGTCCAGAAATGATCAGGAGTCAAGGCTTCTGATAACATGAAAAATATACCACTGACGAAGAGATAAACAAAAACAACAAATATCAATTAATATTTCAAGCTTGGGATTTCCAGTTTAGTATACTGCAGATTATGCAAATGCTTGTTATGGTACAGATTCGTTTTTTTTTGTTGAATCATTCACATTTTAAGATTGTTTTAAAATACTGCTTAAAAGTAGAGTAAAATTTAAGAAAATTGCCTTTATAGAAATTTTAGAATAAAAATGCGCTACACAGGTTGACCCAGCGGGCCACGGCTTCGGCGAAGATCGGCCAAGATGGCGGGCGGGTCGCGAATGCGACGATTCGTCGCTTATCGGCGTCGCGAATCGCAAATGTGATGCAGATTGGCCCAATGGCAGCGCGACGACGGGAAAATTACTTTCCCGCGCAATCATATTTCCCAGAGATCACGTGACCCGGGGCGAACTTTCGGCGGGATTGTCGCGGCTCCCAGGGGGTGTAATGCGACCGTGTCAACGCTCAGCGCGCTCCCGGAGGACCGGGTGGCGATGACCCGGAGCGGCGGCGGCTCGGTCCGAGAGGAAGATATGAACACGGGTCTTAGAACAAGAGTCTTCTGAATAGGGGACAGAACGAATTTTTATGGTTTTATCACATACTATATTTGTTGTAAATATATTTTTTGTGATTCAAACAATAGTAACTCGATTCTAAATACAAAGCAACTTCATTATCAACTAATTATAAAAACACTCTTTAACACTAAATAAACCATAATTGAATAGCAAGCGATTCGCCATTATAAGTTTTAAAACAATAATATACCATGAACAATATTGCGCTTTTCTTGTATGCTATAAAAAGATCACAATTGGCGGTAACTTCACTAAGTGCATTGATGTGTTATGTTGAACGAACGACCTTTTTACAAGGCGTTTCCAACTTAGCTTAGAAGTACAGTGAAAGTACGAATTTAAATAAACTTAAAAAGGTGAAAATAAGAGATAAGATATTTGTTTATTGATTGAGAAAATGTTGATTGAGAAATTTTAGATAAAAATGACAAATGCATGGATTTTAAACTTCACATAAGGGTGCTGACACTCAAACAGCCAATACTCTCATCAGCAAGGGCCAATAACAACTCTGGTTCAAGAAAAAAATACCTTTGAACGTGGAAGGACTCACAATTGAAATTGTTTAACTAACAAATCTGTAAACTGTCACCTTTGAAAGAAGGAGCTCGCGGGGTGAAAATAAAAAGAAGAGCTTGTTAAATCTGTTTATTGTCACCGAGCGGCGGGAAGACCACAAATCGTGAGGAGATAAAACATCAGGAAATGAATCGCGTCTGGGGAGGGAGGGAGGGCTGTTTTTTGGGGATGCCGCAAATTGTATTAGCCGTGCCACTGGGTAGGGTCGTCCGCATTATGAATAAGCTGCATATTGTGTCTCAGTACAACTCGACTGGAGAGGCAGATATGTCGCCGCGTGTGTCGAAGTTTAATGTAATATTTTAGTTTAAAACTGTTTTGGCAAGAATTTGTATATTCTAAAATGTATTAGGTACTTTGGAGCAACGAAATAATTTTTTAAAATCCTCCAATGCCAAATACATTTTTTGTCAAAAGTACCGTAGTTTATGCAGCAGACCTACATGAAAAAGCTACATATCATTCCGTGATTTTGACTGAGTATTTGCTTGTAATAGACGTATGATACAACACACCAAAGAGATTTTTTGTATGTTAAGGCTTATTCTGCAACAGTCAAACAGTCCGTCTCAGAAGAAAGAGTATTTCGATTTATTGTGTTCATAATGTGTTCCTCCATAAATATGCTGCCTTCATCCAACCTTATGGTTATGTTGAAATAGAAGCCTCAATCAATTCCAAGAATTCTTCAGCCAATTTTCTTAGAACTGTCTATAGAATAAATCCTGTTTATTAATTACAGGATCAAATCACCACTTGTTTTCTCACAGATCGAACACCAAAAAAATATCTTCTCTGGCCCACACTTTATAGTATCTTAGATCAACGTTCCTACCTTAATACATTTACAAAACATTGAACTAATAATGCCAATGCGCATTACAGTGAAGTCAACGGTAAGGAAAGTTTGGATCCACGAAGACGTCAATCTGTACAAGTGCCGGGGCGGAAGCGGATCTAGGAAGCCCCTATGAAGGTAATACAGCAATCTTATCTCAGGGCTCATTGACTCTTGCAGGGGCTTCCTACAGGGGACCGGGAGACCCGCGACTTGCTTTCGGGTCAGCGAATAACAGGGTTTAAATTAGACAAGACTAGTTTACGAGCTCATTGGTTATCTGGAGATAACACGCCATTTTTTGCAGGAATTGTCTTGCATGAGGAAAATAAAAATCGTTCTTTTTTATTTCCAATTATTAACCTCTGAAACGAAACTTAAAGATATAAATATTTCTCAATGAATCCGGGGTTATGCAGATCACAAGATCGGGAGGACGAAAGAATTATCTTTTGAATTTTTTAATGGTATTAGTGTAAAGTTATTAAAAAATGTATAAAATCTGAGATGATATAAAGTGTAGGCATGTTATTATTGATTATTATGTTACAGGTTTGATAAATCAAAGGACTTTTATAGGCTGCAATATATGTTCCTCGTATTAAACTTCATATAAATATGCAGCGGGCAACGAAAGTACACATGGTAGATCTGAAGCGGAACAAGAGTTCGTCTATAAATCAGTCTGAGTGCATTAAACCGAAAACCTTCCGCCGTTGTAATATTAATCCAACGAGACAGCCAAATAGCGAAAACGGCTTTGGTAATTGATAGCCACTTTTGCAGGTTGTTTTAGGAGAGATAAAGTCCCGTGTTTTGGTACTTTCCCCAACAAGGGACGGCTCTTTGGATCCCCAAATCTCTCGACGTTGGTTGGTGAAACCTCCTGAAATCTGTCATAAGCTGGGATGAACATACGATGGAAATTACAGCTGAAAGTAATGTAAACATATTAATCATATGTCATGTATAAGAGAAAACACTCTTGTATTGACAACTTAATGTCGATTTTTACAGTGTAACGTGATTTTCGTAACACTTTATTCATGAAAAATATTTAATGTATGGCTTAAGAAAAATGATCCATGACATACTTATGCACACTTTTATACCTTCTGGGGGATAACTCAATTTCATAATGCTAAGTTACCTCATATAATTAAAATTACTGTTAAATGTCTAATGAAGATTGACTAGGATGTCTGTTGCGGTTTCGCTTACGACAACGTTAACTTTAATCTTTCTCTAACTCCTATATCAATAAAACGAGATACAACCAATACATTCCTTGAGTGTAACATGCTCTTACAACTATTACTACCCTTTAATTCTTGAGTTAATAAAATTAATTCACTTAAATTAGTTAGTTCACTTTATCATGATCATTGTAACAATGAGTTGAACGTAACGAGAAACTATTGAAACTTCTGCGCATAAGTGGTTTTAACATCTAAATGATTTAACTAGATCAGAAGCTCAAGAGTAGTTATGCTTGTAAAAATTGCGCATTAAAAGGGCTTTTGCAATTATTATAATGTCCCACATAAAGTCTCTTTGACGCTCCTCGTCTCATCCGCCTGCCCTCTTGTCTGTTAGAGCTCCTCAAGCGGATATTGTGCACTCTCCGTCGCCCTCTGACTCTTTGACTCACTTTAAACATCGATTCTTTAACCCTTCCTATTCTTTTCTAAAAGCCTTTTTGAGACTGCGTCTAAGTAGATTAGCGTTCTCGTACAAAGCCTTCTGGTTGGCATTTAAATTTTAAAATACGTTCCATAAACATATTTCTATTTTCCAGTTTAATATTTTGTGAAACAATTTTAAACTCAAAAAATATCCTAGCGAGCTTATAATAATTTATAAATTCATTTATTTTATAGGTCTATAATGGATTTTATCTCGTTATTTATGAGACATTTATTTTTGGATATTTATCGACCATATATTCTGTTTGTGGTGTACTGCTAGTCAGAGCTCCCCAGCGCTCGTTTCGGCCACATGTGTTCGGGAATAATTACATCAGCAGCATATGACATCCCCTTCTTAGTGATGGGTAGGGTGGGCGTAAGATACATCCAAGACTGATGAAACTATTGAATTTTACAATACACTATTTTACTTGGGTCTACGCTCTTTCTGAACGTCCAATTAATGATTGATATAAGTTTGAAGAATTAAGTGTTTGAAGCAGTTTGGGTTGTCCCAGGCGATAGAGAAACCTATTAAGGAAAATGTCTACGTCATCCCACCCTGCTATCATACTGTAAAGCGGCGTCACCTAGTAATTGAAATTACCGATATGGTAATTCAAGGATAGGTTATTGCAGTTAATTTTTGCTTTGTTTGGCGTCGTGGCAAGCTCAATTCGAATTGAAACCATAGAAAGAATATCATCACAGAAAGCTGTCGAAGGAAACATTTCTACAGATGCGAACATGCAGAAGGAGAGTCGAATCTTTTGAATGATAAGAATAAAATTGGATTGTGGGAAGCGTGACACCCCAGTGATGATTGTGGTGCACGTGTGTGTGTGTGTGTGTGTGTGTGTGTGTGTGTGTGTGTGTGTGTGTGTGTGTGTGTGTGTTGTGCGTGAGGGAGTCAGGGGTAGCACCCTATTTTGACACATCGTCACTTTTCGGCCTCTCTCTCTTCCTCCCCTCAAAACGTCACCCTGTCGCATTATTTTACCCGGAAACTTGAGACTACCAAAGTAGCCATTTGAGTTTTCATGTAATATATATTCAATTCTGTTCTTAAAGAACTGTTTCTTTTTCATTTAGTAATTTTTATAGTGAAAATATCGATTAAAGACTTAATAGAAATGTTCATAATGAAAATTATATTTTACAACAAATCGTTTAACTATTCAGTTCAGTTAGGGTGTATTGAATTCTAAATTAGAGGGTTTGGTAGAAAATTCGAATTTTTAAAATCGTGCGTATTAATTGTTTACCACATTGTATGGCACATGGCATCCACAGATCTTTAAACTTACCTATTTTCTAGGCTTTAACATTTTTTGCGAAGCAAGGAAAAAACTTCAAAAAACAATACAACAATTTCGTTTTATTTCAGGTCTAGACGTTAATATAATGAAAATACCCAATTATGTACCCTATTTACAGTTGTAGCGGGTACCCTTGCGGAGTCTGCCGTGGACATACTTGGCCTGTTTTAGCACTTGTATCTAACACTCGGAGATTACATAAAACATTTTTAAGGAAATAATGAACAAATGCAGTATAATGAAATGAGCAAAATATTTAATACCAAACATCCTTTACGTTGCATGTTTCACATTACATGAGAGATAAATAATACAGTTAAGCAAGAAAAAGTAATAAGTTCAATCATTCGATGCATTGTGCGAAGATTTAGCAGACTACTTAGAGTTTACAGTTTTTGCCGCCCGCCTAATTTCGTGCTCCCGGATATAATACCTTTTGTACATAAGTCTTTCCAAGGCCATGGTACACAAGTTACTGTTTCGAGTGTACCGCGCAGCGGCGCCAACAGGAATGGAAATGACGGGTTGGATAAGCAAACAAGACGCTGGCTAATTTACATCCCTCATTAAACATGTGATTCGGCGATCAGCTGAGTACTATTGTTGTCTTCCTGATTGTCTTCGGGTTATGACTTATTCATCGAATCTTTCCTGTCGCCATGGAATTAATCGCGGCGGTAATTCCGACCACTTGTGGCTTTGTGTCAGGCGATACTTAGAGTTATTCTTGTTAATGTAACTGATGGTTGGAATGATAAAAGAATGACTGGAAATGAATTTCATCCATGTTTTTACAATCACTCTGTATTTAAATTGTTATTGCCTTGTAGAACTTGCCATAATTTCTCCTAATCAAATTTTTTCCTATCAAGGGCCATAGAACATGTAAATGGATGATGTTATTGGTAAATTGTCGTGCAAGAATTAATGTTAATGATTATATATAGTATTATGCGCCTTATATTTGGCTTTTGAAATTAAAATGAACATCTCAAACATGGTTTCGCAACAATGGTTTGCTACTTTTGAAACGATTACAAATCAGCAACACGTAGAAAACAACAGATGTTATCAAAAACCACAAGCTTTATTAAGGTTGTGTTCGAGCTGCGCCAATCAGGATCGCTGATCGCCAGTTCTATCAGCTGTTCGGTAACCTCGTCAGCTGATTAGGTTGAGGTTTAGTCAGCTGATAAGGCGGTCTCCCGCCGCGAACAGATGTAAATAAAGGCGAGAAGAATGAGCGAATGGCATTTAGTGGGCCAATCAGGACTTTCCCCGGGCGATAGGTTGATTTGTGCCGGGGTTGCCGAGCCCAAACCGAGCATAAACCACGCGGACAGCTCGTCCCAGGCGATAGAGAAACCTAGTTGGGAGCATGTCTACGTCATCCCATCCTGCAACCATTCTGTAAAGCGGCGTCACCTCGTAATAATTGAGATTGATAACTTTTAATTATTATGATTTTATCGTGAAGTGTTTATTGTTATGAATTTTTTGGGAGGAACCACTAACATTAATAAAATGTTTGATGTATAGCTACAGTTAAATTAGGAAACCCAATATGAAGTAAGCTTTAACATTATGAATGTAACAAACAAATTTATCAACTTCAACGATTTTTTATGCAAATTTATACGATGAAGAATGTTCTGCAATAGTTAAATAACGCAATAAATAAAATCTATATAGCTTTTGAGTTTTAGATTACAAACACCAGTTATTCGATAAGAAAGAGCGCGTTATAGAATTAAAGTAGACTGACATAAAGTAATAAAAGATGGGCTACACTATCCCTAAACCCACTTTAGAGAAAGAAATAAGTAGGAATAAATAAAGTGGGCGGTTCAAAACAGCGGTCAGGGATTGCATCGATAGTTTGGTAACGCAGTGAGAAAGAAAAATTCTGATCTAAATTCTTAAAATGAGGCTTAAAACTTATTTTAATAAACATACTATACAATATTTGCACATTACAAACATTCATTATTTTGATGAACTTCAGCGACTAACCTTAGCGACAAAAACCAAACGTTCAACGAATTTTCGCGACCGCTGTTTGATTCGCCCACTTTATAACTACTATAATCTACTGACTAAATTGCTTAACCTCTGCAATCCCTGCATTCAGAAACTGTTAAACCACGAGTAAAAAATGTTGAGATCCTCCGCACGGGCTTGGCAATGTCGGCAAGGAGTCAGTATATCTCCAGTCCTGTAACGTTAACGGATGTGCCGATACTACACGGTGCCACACTAGCGCGGGGGGCATTCGTCTTCATTCGCCCACTTCACATTTATATATTAACTGCATTAGTGTTGCTGCCGACTGCTTTCCCCGGTAAAAGTTGTCCAGCCTTCGCCGTGCGCTGGACCATCTGTCAGGTTGCGGCCAAAGTAGTCTTTTAAATAGGACATTAGAAAATATTAACCTAGAAAGGTTTAATTTAAGAAAAAAACGTTCATAGCAGTTTGTTTAACCTCGAAGCAAAGTATTTTTTCCTAATACAAAGTAATATTTGTTGTATAAACAGAGTAAACGTTTTCATTTGCCATATGTTTATGACTTGTTTAAGTTGCTACATACAAGAGTAAAAAAGCGATTAATTATCAAAAAAACAAGGAGTTTTACTACTCCTCCCACAATTCCATAACCGATTTTACCAATTTTGGACTTTGTGAAAAGAGTTTGGCGTCAAGTTTTGCAAGACAGACTTTAATCGAACTAAAGGAATGAGCTCTAGATGCCCTAAAAGTTTGAAGATTTAACCCTGAAATATGATTTTCAAGTAAACCATATGAATGGAGTAAACACAATATTTGGGAAAAGCTACAGTCCGAAACAAATAACTTGGTTCAGTCCGCACTGCAGTTGACTAATTTTAATTTAATAATTGGGCCTACGGATGGCCTTGGTCATGTCATTTGGCGGGTGCTATGTTTGCCATCATCGCAACTGAAACCATTGAATGTATACAAAAATAAGGTGAAGCAGATGTTTAATTTCAATTTAAAAGAGAATATTCTGTAATTAGAGGGGTTTGGCCCAAATAGGCCAGTAGTACTAATAAACTAGTTAACTATAAAGCAATACATAACACCTGTAGTGATATACAAACATTGTGATTGTGAAGTGTCATATTAATTAGCTAATAACTTATTACATCTTGCATAAATTGATCTGATCGGTAACTTCATGCAGGCATCCTTATTCAAAAGTTGTCTAAATATTTTACATGTATTTAAAAATGATTCATAATTCCTTACTGCAAAAGTATCTGATTTCATAAGTATTTTACTACATTATAATTTGGAAAGAGTAGCTTGCACATACTCCTTTACAAGGTTTGTCAAGCAAATGGAAGGAAAAAGTGACAATGTCTTGAGAAAATAGTAGGTGTGTTATAAAATTATTGTACTGTAGAGATAGGCGCCTACATTAAAGGCGATGCACATGGCAGATAGGCGTGTTTGGCGGGTTGCCGACGAGAAACACTGAAGGGGCTGACCCGACGTCCCGCCACACCGACCGGACGGACGCTGGGGACACTACGTCTTGGACCGCGACCACGACCACAACGGGCTTGGTTTTTAGAATACAACTTAATACTTACAACTTAATATTAATACTTAATATTAAATTCAATTTATGAGAAGATAATTATATTCAGTAACGAAAGAAAACAAAAACTTTATATGATTTATTTATTTTTGAATTTTATTTTGACAAATAAAGTAGCAAATATGCATTTTAATTTACTTGATTAAAAACATATAAAAATGATAAGTATGATAAAGTAAGAAGCACTGGATGAAAAGGGTTATAGAAATAAAATAAATTACTATACGAAAAACCGTTTCATATATTAAGTATTTTACTAAACGGACAAAATTTGACTGATTCAACCTGTTTCAGAAATTGTGGTAATGAAAAAATAGCAAAGAAGAAAATTACGAATCCAATCCACTCAATATATAAAACAATCCACCCTAAAACTTGCAAAACACGCGAGGCACTCCAAACATTAAACCCCACAAAAAGGCTAATAAATAAACATTCGAGAGCAACAGGGCAAAAGGGAAAGGGGGTGAGAAAATGGGCCATAAACACCATTCTTGATAAAAAAAGAAAGGGGAGAAAAATGAAATCAGTTTAGAGGGCGTAAACAAGCAAGGTAGCGGCGGGACGGAGCGTGCCGTGGGGCGCCCGGGGACGTTACGGCGTATTGATTGTGGCTCCGGTGGCTAATTAAAATGCCCACACGGCTCCTTGATTAAAGTAATCCTGAGCCAGGTGGTCATCTGCGGGCGACTTTGAGGGATTTGCATTTAGCCCGCGCCCCAGTTGTCTTTGGTCAGCACGACATGAAGCATGTGTCTCTTTGGATTAATTTCAACGAAATTTAAATTTTACGGCGGGCGAGGTGTTTGATGCGGGGGGTCCTTTTATAAATGGTTCCACTGTTAAACAAAATCCAGATAAGGCGGTAAGAATGTAATCGTTCATGTTTAGAATCGATGTGTAGGAAAGGATCAGTTTGTGACGAAACAAGGGCCATCATATTTAAAAATTAGATATCATAAAAAATCCCAATTTGGGATTATATGAAAAGAAATTAGTTTAAAAAATCTATTTTAAACAAGCCTTTCTTGAGCTGTTGTTCGAGAAACGAGTGGAAAACTCCTCTCGTATTGTATGAACCTTCGCCAAGTAACCATTCATGCACCGTAGCCTCTTATTATAACATGTATAAAAAATAGCTTCACTTAAAAAAAATATCAATATGTTTTTTTTTGTTAAACACAACAGTAAATACATCGAAGGGGTCGAGAAATCAGAAGGCAAAAGGTTGAAATACCACAACCAAAACAAAAAACTCTTTTGTTTATCGTTCCGGTATAAAAACGTGAATTTTACTCTACAAATTTCTTCAGTAAAACCTAAAAACTGCAACACAAAAAGGAATGTTCCCCATAAGCCACTCGACCATCGCAAGGCGGCGTCACTGGACGGCTTCTGGTGAAAGTGCTTTCCATCCTTTCAAAGGCAAAGTCATCGATCGACGATTCTGTTTACTTCCTGCACATCGACGCGCCGAAATCCTGATAGCGTTTTAAAAATATTCGCCACAAAGGGAGATAACACAATAAATTAGGGAAACCGGTGGGCCGTGGGATTAAAAATTCAACACAATTTGGGCGCAAACTGTTAAGCGCCGTTTGGTTGGATGAGTGTTTTCGGTTTATTTTTTGTTGCCACCGCCAATAACACTGTTAAAATGTAAATTGCCAAAAATAATGTCTCTGTTCTGGTTTAAGAGAAGAACATTTTAGAAATATAAATTAGGCATTTTTAATCATATACAGCCGGTGAGCGATTATTTTATCTCAGGGATAATTTACAAATCCAAGACCAAAACCAATGATTTGTCAATCATTTAGTCTTATTTACACTACAATAGTACAATACACAATAGTAAGACTACAATAGTAATCAATACAGAAGAGTTAATAACCTGGCACTATAACAAGATTTATTATATTAAAATCGCATAAATTAGCGAATTAAAAAAATGCAGTTATTAATCAATTATTATTAAAAAAGATATATAAATACAGTGAAATATTTATTCATAAAATAATATTTCATTGTTCGTTTTGCATACTCTCTGTCACAAGCAGTGGAAAATAAGTTTTATAAATAACGATTTTTTTTCAACAAATAGGCTAGATTGTTTTTTATTATTATAATCCCTTAACAAGTTAAAAAGCCTAAATTTTACTAAACTGTCTTTCGATAAACTCATTTAATTCTCCGCGGGATTCGTTGCAACTCAGAAGAAAGTGAAAAAGAAATTGTTAGACAACATTTTGCTGCCCTGATTCTAAAATATATGACCAAAAAGAAATGCAAAATGGAAATATATTGGAGACCAGTGGACTTGTAGCAATGACGGAAACTACTAAATTGTTTGGTTTTTCTAGCAAAATCCAATGGTGAAAACAATAATTTAATAACTTTAATTTTTCGATTTGTTCCAGAGGAAATTTACTAAAAGAGCCCTTAATAAAACTTAGTACTAGCATGATGTTAAGAAAGTATCACGCGTTCTCCCAGTTCATAGTTTTCATGACGAGAGAGTTATAAGAATCCCAAAAATTAATTAATTAATTTAAAATTCTACTTTAAAAACCTTTTTTTATTGTTGATAAATGTTCTATAAAAAAAAACTGGGTGATAATGCGTAAAAATGAATGACGCATGTATTTCAAAGTACAGTAGTAAAATCGCCAACCTCAACCTCTCAGGTTGGTAGAGACCACCAATCTCGTAGAAAAACGATTGAATAGTCTTTGGTAAATATAATAGCGATTTTAACATAATACAGTTAGGAGAGGTCTGAAATATTAATGAGACGATTAAATTAAATTAATTTTAACTATGTCACAAAATAATATAAATATATGTCCACCTGGATACTCTAGAGCTCGTAAACAGAGTATGATTCAGAATAAGTATATTTTGAATCGATACATATATTTTTTATATATTTAGTATTAAAACCATAATAAACCGTAATGAAGTACTTGGAGGCTCGAGAGAGTGGAGTATTTAGCCGTCGGGTGAGGGGTCAGCGGCCGCGGGGTCACGGCGGTCACCTGGCGGGTCCGCCGCCGCCGCCGCCGCCGCCGCCGAGCCGCACAAAGCTAATTTTGATCCCCACAGCCGCTGACAGCAGATAGGATCAAATCTGCGATAATCTCTCTCCGGACGAAACGTCGAGAGTGCAGTCGGTAAAGGTGCTGGCGAAAAAATAAAACTGCTGCACACGTACCATCAGTGTTATGCTTGTAAAGCTTGTATTTTGATGTGTATGTGTTTGACAATCTGCTTGGTGAATACCGATGTGGTGTGGGCAATGCGAGAGAATAAGATCAAACTCTTAAATATTATGGTTGTAACTGGACGGGTTTATGAAGTTACGGGAAAATACTTTATTCTCCCGTAAAGGAGAAATTACGATGCAATTTCTGCAATTACGATGGAGAATTTCCCTTTAGGATGAATTATGATGCCTACCTAGGTCACCTTGGTTAAAACAAATTATGCTGAAAAGCTACTAAAATCGCTAAGGATTAAATCAAATACACGCTGAATAGTTTAGGCGAAAAGTGAGGAACTCATGGGATGTTAACAGACATACATAATAGTTGTATTTTCATGAACCGCGACGTTGAGAGTTGAGATAGAACTCAAGTTTACGTCATGAATTTTGTGGACTTTTAACAACATACTTTTAACAAGAAATAATCACTATGTGTTTAATTTTCTATTAATAAACGTCTTTTTGCTCCGTTGTAGTTGCTTGACTACTTTCTTCACACTCATTTTGCAACTGGGTAATTACAAGCTGGTTCCAGCATCCAAGAGAAGCAGAGAAACTTAAAGTTACAACTCCTATGCGCACAGCACATGCGTATTCCCAGGTGGCGGGGCCCATAAGTCAGCATGCGGCGTCCAGCGGCACACTTTCCGTTTCTCACGACCGGACGCCTCCCCACGCGCTAAACTGCTATCTACGACCGGTCGGAATATATTGAACACTTTACTTCTATTTGCAATTCAACTCACTATTTGGTAGCTAAGTGAGCCACCTGTGCGAAACGCTTGTTTCCCGAATATATGAATGTAAAATGCAATTTAAAGTGCAATGTACGGTGTTAACAATCTGCCTTGTTAACCGAGAGTTGTCGAATATAATCGTAGGGTTTATCTCTGTAAGTTATACTGACTATACAACTTTGCACAAAAAGCTTTTTGAAAATAGTTTAGTCCTGTGTAAGTATAAATATCAACAAAATTCTAGTGTTGGAAGAAGCGTGCGCGAGAATGTGGGGCACGGGATGGCGAGGGTTGCCAGTTAGCAGGTGAGTTGGCCCAAAGTCAGAGTCGGGGTGAAATGTGAAATGTCAGCCAAAATGTCAGGATCCCCTCCCCCAACTGCCTTTACAATTAGACCCTTACGTCGATGATCCGGCTTCAAATGATTCATTGGATAAGAGCTTTAGACTCAAGAGGAACACTTTACATACAACGGTATATGTAAACTGCATGTTTTTCATGGATTTTTTTATTTTATTAGTTGGATGTCATAAAATATAAGTGAACTTTTGACTAAACTAAAAATTTCGTCTTGAGTGAAACAAGTAGTTCACTTTCGTTGCAGATATTATTTGTAGTTGAGTCCCCCAACAAACTACTCTAAAATGTTAAAAGCAAAACATTTTCATCAAAAAGCGATTGTACTTTGTCAGTTTATTATTTTTTTAATTCTGGTTGTAGCTTTTAAGATAATTAATAATAAAATGTGATAAAATGGATGTTACAGCTCATCATTGACATAGAAAGTTTAGTCCTACTGACCATTGAGCCAATAACATTGCTTTGAATAACAGTGCAATAACAGTGCAATCATTGTCTTTGAATCTGAAGTCATTGACTTTAATAATTTTTAGTCAAAGGTACAATATAGTAATCACATATTTTTTATAAAAATTATCTAAAGATACATATTGGCCAACTATTTATCAAGTATCGGTGCTTCGGCTGAAAAGGAAGTGCGAATTAATGCATTAAGAATTACTAATCTCGGGACTACATCTAGGTATAAAATAGTAGTTTGATTTTACACTGTTACGAAATTAGGTTCTCATAAGGTCTTACACTACACGCCTCTTCCGTATAAGAAAATTACATGACAAATTACAGCACGTGAAATTAAGCTAATTTCAATATTTACTAGTAAATCATCGTAGAAATCAGAAATTACCCCTGCTAGAAAGCCAGTTTATCCGCAGCTAATTCACGGAAAAGCCGGACAGCGGTAAAACCTACTGACACCTCAGCGTGCGGCATGGGAACGATGTAAGTGCCGTCAGCGAGCAAGAATGTGGTTCTCACACACACCCACGCGAGCGCGAACACACACACACGCACACTCACGCTCCATCGCACGCCCACGCGCCCGTAATTGCTATCATCGCAGCGCCGCGGCGTTCGGTAAAGTTCGGCTTTCTTCGGCCACCTCCGACAACATTGTAGCACCTTGTGCCACTTGTAAACCGGTTTTGGGATGGTTTAATGCCAAAACAATCGAAGAAGTTTAAATGCCAGCATCATAGACGATTCGTTCAAGGATCCTAGTGGATAATAGTTATAATTGAATTTAATAATTTAGATAGGCGTAATAGGGTAACATTCCGGAACTGCAACTTCATCTTTGTAAAAAGTTATCATAGAACCATACTTCAATGTTTATATTTAAATATTTATAAATAAATAGAACTAGTGGCTTGAAGGGGCGAACAGCCCCTAATCATAATAGGGTAAAATGTAATTGGTACTAAATACCTTCATGGTAAACTGGCTTTTAAGATTCACCATATGATAATATCTATGCTCATGGTTTTCAATCACGTTTCACCATCACATGTTTTATGTAAACAAGGCATACGTTTTTAGATCCCAATGCATTTTAAATGGCAGATTTGTTACGTTGATTCTCGTTTTCTGGCGGATTCCAAGCAATTCTAGTATTTTTCCCGTCATCACGGAATAGAGACCTTTGATTTGAGCCCTTTCCCATATTTCTACGACTTGCCAAAGCCCACAATTTTGACGCAAAGAATCGCCTTACGAAAATAAATATATGATGATGATGATATTCTTAGTTACTAAATCAATATTAACTAGTGGCTTGAACGGGCTAAAAGCCCCTAATTAGGGAAAATTTCAAACAATCCTTATTTATTATAGTACAAAATACCTTCATAGCAAACTGAATCTACCTTGATATCTAGCCTACCACATGGTTTTCAATTAAGTATCAGCATCACATGTTTTATGTCAACAAAGCAGACATTTTAGATCCAAATGCTTTTTAAATGGCAGATATTTTACGTTATTTCTCGTTTTCTGGTGAATTTCAAGCAATTTCATTATTTTTCCCGCCATCACGGAATAGAGACCTTTAATTTGAGCCCTCTCCCATCTTTCTACGACTTGCCAGGCGCCCACAATTTTGACGCAAAGAATCGCCTTACGAAATTAAGTATATGATTAACAGTGTATAATACTCAGAAAACTACAAATGATCATACAAGACTGAATTACATCCAATGATTTTCTGAAGATATAACCAATAAAAATTTTTATGTTATCTTGAAATAGAAGTGTAACATTACGTATCAACGTAACCAATTTCAAAGAAATAAAAATAAAAAACAAAATAAAATAAGCAAAGAAAAGTTGTTTATGTAATTTAGCAGTACGGAACTAAAAAATGTTGGCTGAATGTAAAGTGTTTTTGAGAAGAACCAAAACCCTTTTTAACCAACATCCGTTGCATGCGCTATTAACGATGGCACACCGACAAGTTGTTTGTGGGGTAATAATTTTTCAGTCCCGGCATGAATGAACGGTCGGACTCAGCGGGAAACGTCACCAATTAATGCACGCCTGTTATTCAGATAGGTACACGCCGCAAGTGAGCGTGTGTGCGCGTGCGCGAGTGTAGGCGTGTGTATATGTGCATGTGTGCGTAATTAATACGGCACGACGGTGCTATCGCGACCTACATCTGGGAAACAAAATTCTACAATCGGTTGTGCGTAGTTGTTTGGATGTTAAAAATATGCATAAGTTAGATACTCTTTCTAGGTGGCGCTTTCTCCATTAATATTTTTAATAAGCGGCGTGTTGTTGTCTCTACATCATATAGGCAAGAAAGGAAAGTATCTTGCCATATTACAAGAATCACTATAAGTTTATAAACGTGCAATAAATGACGGTGTCTAAGTAAAATTTAGAAATTTTAGACAGAATTATGATCAGTAGGTAAGTATTAAAGAATAATATATCTTATTTTCTCTTAGATTTAAAAACATTTACTTATTATTTTACGATGGAAGAGTTTATGTAGCAAAATAAAATTAAGTATACGCATCATTTTATAAACAGATTCCGTTTATCTTGATACAGTAAATGTAAACATTGTCCTTACCACCTCAGGATAGCTTTCGCTTCTAACTAAACCGAACCCTTAAAAGTAGCTATGCACATAACATCGTTCCACAGTTACAAAAGTTACAAAGCCTGCTACTTGTAGAAATATTAGTTTTGAATTATCGCTTTAGCATTCCAATTTTCAAAAAATAATTGCAAAAGGGAATTTTTATGCATTTAAAGTTTGATTCTTGTAAATAAACAAGAAAGGGCACATATCTGTTTGGCAGAATACATTTTATGTTGACTTTCAACTCAAATCGTCTCCGTTAACATTTAGCCGCGGTTAAGGAAAGCTGTAAGAAGCAGATATGAATGTCGCAAGCTGAAACGAATGTGTAACAAAGCAGTGAAATCAATAGTCTTTGTGTGGGAAAGGTCATTCGATGGAAAGGTCATTTTGCTTGGACTGCCACCGCCACCGCGCTGCCTCCACCGTGCTGCCTCCGCCGCCGCGCCGGGCGCCGCCGAGCCTTGGGAAACGTGGACTTGATGGTTTGTATTCATTTTCAAAGTGGGAGGTAACATTACCGTTACAAAGTCACCATATTATATTAAGGATATTTATTTATATGTTTTTTAATTAAATGCCTCCATGGGCATTTTAATCTTTAGAGTAAACTAAATGATACATCCTTATGTGCTCCTTTAGTTTTTATGGAGAACATTTTAAAAATAAATAAAGGCTGCGTGTAATGAGCTTACATAGTCTCAATGCTATTCAGAATTAATCACTACTTACAGTACAGAATTTTTTAAATCAAATTAAATAAAATAAATACTGCAATATATTGTTATTTATATTATTTCCCTATGACCTTATAACAAAGTTATTTCTGATAACGCTCCTTGTCCTCAAAAGATCAATACAGGATTCGCACTTAAAATTTGCTATTAAGTAACAAGCAACAGCAATTAAGTATCAAGTAACAGCCTTACATCGATTGTAACAGCAATTAAGAAATTGATTTTAACTCACGAACTGCCCGATTTCTCAGCTTCTTACCTGGAAAACATAAAATAAAACTTCAGTAAAATGAAATATAGCAAAATACCAATGATAATACAAAGCAGCGAAAGTCTCTACATGATTTGCATATCTTTTTACAGAGGTTAGAAAAAAAACAAAACCATCCATTCCTGAAACTCGCCAACCGAATCCACAAAACTAAATCACCCCGAGCGCCGTTGGCCGCCCTGTCGAACAATTTACAAACATTCCCATTGACACAAGCGGAGACTCCCGGCCAGAAAGAAGCCAATGGACTGTGAACAAGGTGTCAGCCGTGTTTTGGGCGCATTAGTGTCTAAACAAGCCAAAAGTAAACACAAAAACGCCCCTGGACGCTGCCCAAGGGGAGGACACGTCCCCGCCGCTTCACCTGGCATAACGGTCGGCCACGGGATTTGCGTAAAGAAGATTTGCTTATAGACAGAGCAGCTTAAGCCAAAAAACGTACGTGAGTTGGTCGTTTTTTTCAGAATGAGCTAAAGCTGTATAAAGCTCTAGTTATTTTGTTGTTTCGCAATATACAGTGAAGTAAGAAAATAAAATCGGATACAATTATCAGCCATATTTTTAAAAATAGCCTATGATTAAAAGAAATAAAAAGTGGAAGAAATGTAATAAATTAATTATTTTACGGAAATTTATTAATCTCTCTATGCCTTATCCCCTTCCTCATGAGGGAACGATTTCTTAAAGTATAAAAAATATTATTTTGATGATTGGAACTGAATTGAGCCTCGATTATCTTTTCAAGGAGGGACAATTCTAATTACTATTTAATTTTTGTGACTTTTACCACAGATGAAGAACTATAACTATAGTTCTTCATCTGTGCTTTTACTTTCTCTTCTAGTGTTTAAACAACACTACGTTGAAAACAGGTATTGACAGGTATTGAAACTCCTCTCGTTTTCAAGCGACCCTACTTAAAGTTATATTAACCTACTTATTTCTATTTAACCTAATTTTTTTGGAGGGGCTTGTTTATTTGACACACAATTTACATTCATCCAACACTCAACAAGACAAAAACCTCACTCACACAAAAATTCATTGAAACATGTTTTTGTTTTAATTTTCTTATTTGTATATTTTGTATTATATCCATTGTTTTGTATCCGGGCGAAAAAGGTCGATCTCGATCGGTCTTAATCCTCAGCTTTTCCCCACAAAGGTTGCCCTACTAGTAGTGGCGTAATATCAAGGGCTAGCCCGAAGTAATGTATGAAACAGTTCCAGGCTAGTGTTCTCGGTGTTGAGGGGGTTGATTTAGTCGGTAGTTCACGGGACATCGAGCTCGTGGGAGTCCGACACTACTGAGGGGACAATGAGCCCCTCAGTGTGCGTAAACGCATTCCATCTCCTACAAGAAAATGTGTTTTGCATGAATTTTTGTGTGAGTGAGATTTCTGTGCTGTTGAATGTTGGATGAATGCAAATTGTGTGTCAAAAAACAAAACCTCCTCAAAAGATGAAGGTTAATTAGAAATAAGTAGGTTAATGTAACTTTAAGTAGGGCCACTTGAAAACGAGAGGAGTTTCAATACCTCTCGAAACGTCGAGTAGTTTAAACGATAGAAGCGAAGAGAAAAATTAAAAAAAATAATAATAATTACAAATCCTTCACTATTATGAATTTTAAAAATACAATTTACTAATTATATAGTTTATAATAAATTCTTTAAAATATATCTATTATCAATGTAATTTCAATGCAAGAAGAGCAAACTAGATGGGATCCACTGCATTTGCAGTATTGTCGGCGTAGTTGCGGCGGCGGCGGCGTCGTGGGTGTCGGCGTGTCACGAGCAGTCTGTGATGCGGCGGGTCAGAGGCCAACGAGGGCCACTTGGACTTGGGCAGTCTGCACTGAGCAGACGACAAGCTCGCTGGTGGCGCTGCGAGGTGGATCACTTTGTGAAATATACGTGTTTCAGTGGGTCCGTAAAAAACACTATCAACAAGGAATTGGTATTTTTATTTTGTAAAGAGTTACTGTTTGCAATTGTAAGAAATAGATTTTAATGCACAATTGATAACGCTGTGTGCTTACTATAACTGTTAATAAGCATATTTTTTTTATTTTTTGAATTTTAAAGAAAACGAACTTGTAATAAAAAAGTTAAAGGATAAAGGTAGTAAATTCTTAAAGTTTTATTGGCCAAACGTAACACATTTGGTTTATGGGTCATACAGTTATTCATGCTGAATGGTTTCACGCTAAATTCATGTAATTTGTTATGAACTTTCGCCAAATTCAACTACCACTAAATAATAGTGCAAATTGCACTATTTAATTAATTCTCTAATATTAAACTTACGTAATTAAAAGTACAATAAATTTAAATATTGAACTCAAAGCCGAACAATGAGAAATAAGAGAAAATAAATATTGAACCATTCCTCGGACTTCATATTGACACTGTTACTAGAAAACTAATATAAAAATAATTCTTACAACATAACAGATCAGTTAGAAAGTCAATTTAGCTAGCAAATAAACGTAGAAACCTCTACTTCACCTGAGAGAGTGATCAAAATTAAAACCGAATTTCTTTCAGTTATTCCCGATCGGACGGAATCCCCTACAGCGATAACGAGGGTCATAATTGTCGGCCACAATGGCCAGATAGCGCGGAATGCCGAGAACAATCGCGGCTATCTGCATTACAGACAATGGCGTTATTAAATATCGGTCGCCCCTTCACGGCAAGCGCTGGGATCTCCACTAAACGACGGTTCGTTGACAATTGAAAGTTTCATCTTGGGATCTCGATTTTAAATATAAAAAAGTAATGCTACCCTGCTTTGCTGGGAAAACGTTAACAAATATTTGTAAATAAAACAAATAAATTTGCTGTTAGGCCTTTTTTAAATATTTGTGCCCTAAGAAAAATTTTATCAAAAAACTACTTTTCCTGGCACTTTTTCACCGACGCCTTTCATTCAAGTATAGGTTAGATGGGTGTCAGACTTCTGATGTGGTTTTCTCAAAAGTTACGGGTATAGTTTGGGCTTCATATTATATAGATGTTTTTAAAATTTGATTCCGTTGATAAATACGAATATGTTGTATATATTTCAAGAAGTATGGTAGGCCTATACAATGGTCTCTTTTATCATGTTATGAATAATTCCATACTTATAAACATATTACAAACAATTTCAACTATTTCAAGATCTTCCACTTCAAAGAATTTCCCTGAACCTTTTCAATATAGCTTAGACGACAAAAAATTACTTTTAAATTCAAACCATTTTAACGTACAATTGCGTTTGAGACAACCCGTACAGCTGAAATTTAGCTACTAAAGGAAAAATCTATGAAAAGTAAATTCCATAGTCAAAGATGATATTTTGTCCCAATTCTTTCAGAGAACGTTAAAAAGAAATGAAGAATTCAATATTTTGGTTAACGTTTTGTGTTTGAGATAGGTAAACAACAAACTATTTAAATTCATAACTTCGGGTATCACACCACGTTAAAATCGCTCTTATGAGATTGAAAAGATCAGTTTGTTTTTAAAATCCTCTTAGTCGGATTAGTTATACATTTGACGTATCAGATGTTCATATGATAACTTATTGATATCAAGCCACCGTTAAAAAAAAACAAAAAAACTAAACAGAAAAAGCCTAAAATGCTGTCAATCCCGACTAAAGAATGGCCGGACAACACATTAACACACTTTAACAAGAGATAGCACAAGACAAGGGGGAAACCGAATTTCATTTCCCTCTTGGTTTCAGCCTCAGCTGTGGAAATAATAACCGCATTCACCCCAAACGGTGTCACCTCCCGCAGGCCGAGAGGGCAAAAGAACATCAGTTTGCATTAAAACAGGTTATCTCGGTCCAGAGATAGCGCTCATTTCCTCGGCCATTTATTCGGCGACGAAGCGTTATCTAGTGATAACAGGATAATTATGGCGGGAAAGGCCCTCTCGGGGCCGCGCATTGTCAAGGAGGTCGACTGAATTATCCGCCTTTTTGTTATCAATTTAATCTTTCCCCGTTGGATTCACTCTGGAGAATTTAACCATGACAGTGTATGTTCGAAACATGTATAACTGATTGAATTTAACATAATTAATTGACAATGAAATTTAGCCTACACGTGTATTGTATAGCCTATATATGATGTAAGTCAATGTGGAATTTTTATACTGTTACCTATGAAAATTCAAATAGGTTTTTTAATGTTCAGAAGTAGAAATAAATAAGTAAATAATGAATAAGGGATGAACACTTCTTTTCATCACTCTGTACATGAAGTTATCCAGTTACCGTACAGCTGAGATCTGCAAAACCCTCGATTTCCTTCCATCAAAACAAATCATCAGCTGACTTTCCCTGATGTAAACATTATTTTCAGTTCCCAAACATCGCTTTTGCGTACCCAAACAAACGAAGTTCCAATTTTGATAGTTTTTTTGTCCTCCCTTCACATTCCAGGATGCTAGACCTAGCCTGGAACCGTTTTACACATTACTTCAGGCTAGGCCTAGTGGGTCACGGCATTATCACATAGCGAAATTGCCATTAGTGATTGGCGGGATTTGAACCCGGGCCTCCGAGATCGAAAGCCCGCGCTCTAACCACTATGCCAGGCCGCTTCCCCAATTTTGATAGTACTGTGTTCTATCGTTATATCAGATGAATTCAAACTAGGACAGCACAGCCGAACTGTTTTACTTATAGAGACATTAATACACTAAGAAATGTCGTATTATTTTTGTTAAGTTTAGTTAGTTAACGTATAACAAAATAGTTATACGTTTAGTTATAACAAAATAACTAACGTTTAGTTAGTTGACGTTAACGTGTGACAAATTTTATTTTTTATCAAAATATTCCTCTTGTGTCAGCACAAAAGCAAGATATAAAGAGCTAAAATATCAGTATCGTAGGGCTGTCAATAGTGCAAAATTAGCTTATCACAATAACCTTGTTTCTTGTGCTTTAAACAAACCCAAACAGATTTGGAGGATTGTTAAGAACAATTTTTCATGTCCATCTGGTCCAGCACCTCCAATTTAAGTGCTGATAGTTTTAATAATTTTTTTGTAGATAGTGTTGTTGAGGTAGTGAACGAAATCCCGATTACAGCTCATACTGCAAATTATTATTCAAGTAAGGCGTATAGAGATAGTAACATTGGTTCATTTAGTTTTCCACAGGTACGTGCGGAAGAGGTTAACTCAGTAATTTTTTCACTTAGTAATAGTGACTCCTTAGACATTTATAATATTAACTCCAAGCTGTTAAAACTTAATAGTTACAGTATCTCTGAAATTGTATGTCACATTATTAATAAATGTTTTGATGAAGGCTGTTTTCCAGAAAAGCTCAAAATATCGAAGGTAATACCAATTTATAAGAAAAATGATAGAGATTTACCCAGTAATTATAGGCCCATCTCTCTGGTACCTATTTTATCAAAGATGTTTGAAAAGCTTATGAGTATACAAATAATTAAATATTTGGATAACAATGAATTACTCTCTAAAAGTCAATTTGGCTTCAGGAAAAAATTATCTACATGTGATGCAGTTATGAGCTATATTGAAAACAGTTTGGTAGCCAGGGAAAATAAACTGATTGTTAGTACTAAATTTTTTGATTTGTCGAAAGCTTTCGACACCGTGTGTCACAATTCTTTGTTGGTTAAACGTAAGTCTTTGGGGTTTTCATTACCTGCTGTTGAAATGATCTCTTCATATTTGTCTGAAAGGACTCAAACTGTATTTTTTGATAACTGTTTCTCAGAAATTGTTCCTGTTAACCAAGGTGTCCCACAAGGATCCATCTTGGGTCCTCTATTGTTCATTATATATATGAATGGCCTACCTAACATTATAGAAAATAACTCCTTAACATGTTTTCTTTATGCTGATGATGTTTGTTTGAATTTAACAACCCAGCCTGTTGTCAATAATTTGTCCTCTTTATTTAGAACTGAGTTGCTGACTGACTGGTGTAATGCCAATAGTTTGTCTTTGAATTGTGAAAAAACTCTAGAGTTGAATATCAGTTATAGCAATACTGGGGTAGTAAGTAAACCGGTTAAGTTTTTAGGGATCATGTTACAAAGTAACTTAAATTGGCAGGCACATATAAATTATATTTCACCTAAGGTATCTAAGGGTACTTTTATGATAAGAAAGCTTCAATAAATTGTAAGTGAAGATATCTTATTGTCTATTTACTTTGGTTACATTCATTCTCTTTTAACCTATGGGACAATCCTTTGGGGCAACTCTGGTTCTGCTAAAATGTTATTTATTGCTCAGAAAAAAACAATCAGGCTTGTTTGTAGAGTCCCTCCGAGAAGACATTGCAGACAGTTATTCATTAGGCTAAATGTCATGACATTACCTTGTATTTACATATATCAGTGTCTTATTATTATTAAGAAAAACTTGTGCAATTTTAGCTTAAATTCAAACGTTCACAAATATAACACTAGAAATCGTCGTAATAAAATAAAGACTGTTTTTTGTTCATCACTGTTACTCAAAAAAGTTTTAAATTTACTGCAGTAAAATTATATAATAGGCTACCACCCTCAATCACTGGCCTAGAATTAAATAAATTTGGAAATGTCATAAAATGTTTGTTAACAAAAAAATGTTTCTACTCGTTGGAGGAATTCTTTGAATCAGAGTTTTAGATGATAGTGGCCTTCTGTCATTATTTCCGTTTTATATGTTTATTGTCTATTGTTAAGTCCTTTATTGTTGATAATACTTCATGTACCTGTATATGTTGACGATGTCTTTGCAAATGTTACTTGTAATTATATTGTTTCTGGACAAATAAAGAGTTGATTTGATTTTGATTTATATGCTCGGCTTACGCCTCAAAGGTAAAACACTATCGCCCGGAAATGGGCCACTTTCGTGACTAGTGAAATATACTATTAAAGAAAGATGGCACTAAGTTGAGAAAGTATTTAATCATAATTTTTGAAAAACGAAAAACTATCAGGAAATATGATAAAGAAGGTTTATGCCCAATAATTAGTTTGTTTGGCATCGGGGCCTGACAATACATTTAAAAAATACAACTATTCATTGTATCTATTTTGGAAATTTCTCAAAATTAACCGGCTCGGGAGGTTGATGTACACTCCTAGAAAGTAACATTTTTCCCTTGATACAGAGGAATTATCCTCGTGTATCCGAGATTTTTACTGTAAAGAAATACAAACGATATTTCTTTGTAATATTCGAGAAAAACACATGATGTTAGAGCCACGGAGGACACTACAGGGTCATACGAGTCGTAGGACTTGTGAGGAGGGAGGGGGGCTGAAGAGAGACACACAAACCGAGAGAGGGGACATGAGACGTCATTATAAGATAACAGAAAGCATGGATAACCTCACTAATCAGCTGATGACCCGACGCCATTTTGTGACGGGCACGCACCAATGTTGTTTGTCGTAACTATGACAACTCGGCTATGATTGGTCGTTTGCGATACCAGCTAGACGCAGTGGCGTATGATGTAAAAACCATAACTGAAATTAATATGAATGATGATAAATAAATCATCAATGAGAGGAATGAGTTTTCAAATCTCTAACGGATTAATCGAGAGTAGCAAATCAAAGAAAACAAATAATATTTGTTTTTGAAGTATCCAGTTATTATGGAAACCAGAAGAAACAAGGTTGACGAAACAGTCGTTCCTAAATTTAACGCAACCTTTAGGGAATCGGTTTAATCTACGCATTAAATACCTTTGTAAAGTATAATGGTGAAAAATAATGAAATTCGTCAACCGCTATATTGAAAAGTCAAATATTACACATAAAGAGCTAACCATATAAATAATGCAAAATTAATAGATAATAGGTTGCTAATTCAGGTAATGCAAACTAATTATTAGATATTACTGTTATGATTTTTATTGTTTCTACCCTCCTACATTTTTTCCTGTGCTGTGAGAATATTAATGCAAATTCATTTCTTACCTAAATCCTACTAGTATTATATATGTGAAAGTTTGTGACATTTGTTTGTTCGTTATGTTATATAAAGAAAGTTTGTCTGTCATATTACGTAAATCAGCTGTAACAACGTGTCCATCCAAGCAGATCAGTGTAAAAAAGTAAATTGAATTCCTGAGAAATAAACAAAAAACAGTGCAGAGCGATATCAGCTTTTTCAAATTTTTAACGTGGGTAAAGCCACGGGGAACATCTAGTACGGCTATAAATTAATTTCAGTTAAAAAAAATGAATTCATATTCATCCTTACATGCACAAATGAACAAACGAACGGAAGAGCTTTGAAAATATAGAACCAGTTTAATTTGATTTCCCCATTGATCCTGTGAAAACATTAATGTTCACGGGGCAAGCAATATTCAGAGTTCACAAGCTGAGGGTGAGATAACATGCAAATGTGGGGACCTAAGGTAAAAACCAGGGGTTGACATAGGGTAGGTAACCCTACAACCCCACCATTGATATGCAAGATCCGCGTGCGGGGTTAATTGTCTTAATATCGCGTTCGTGTTAAAGGGAGGTGCAATGTACATACATAGGGGACGTCTTGTTTCGATACGTTCCTCTATTTTTGTTACCATATGCAATTTTCAAAGGCCGTATTTTAGAAATTCGATCTATTTATTATTAATTGCAATATACCGAAGATGTTCTCGAGCAATTAACACCTATGTGCACACAAATCATGAATATTAAGTAATGTATTAAGTATTACGTATTAAGTATTAAGTATTAAGTATTAAGTAATGTATGTATGTTTTCATATTCGAGGGCAGTAGAAGTACTTTAACAATCATTCACCATACATGGTATGTAGATTTTCTTTATCGTAGTCAAATAAAAAAAAGATAAATAATAGTAGGCATTGTGTTTCAAAATCATTAGTGTTTAAATTTGATCCAGTTAACTTCAAATGTAACCTATGGAATGATATAACGTGAAATTTATAAAATAATCATGAATTTAAAAAATGCAAATTCTTGTGGTTATGATGGCATATCTCACAAAATTGTCCGACACTGTGCCGATTATATTTGTAAGCCTCTTGCAGATGTTATAAATACTTCTTTGTCAGAGGGCTTATTTCCAAATATTCTAAAACAAACAATAATTTGCCCAATTTTCAAATCTGGAAACCCTAACCTACCAGAAAATTGGCGACCAATTGCAAATATTTCAACTATTTCAAAAATATATACGAGCATGTTTTCGCGGAAAGGCTTCTAATTCTTTATTCCAAAATAACCTTTTGTGTATGAACAATTCGGATTTGTAAAAGGGAAAGACACCACTGATGATACAGTTGACTTTTTCACAAAAGTAATCAGCGCGTTAAATGAGAAAAATAAAGCAATAGGGGTGTTTTAGATTTTCAAATAGCATTCGATTGTTTAGATCACAGCGGCTTTTTGAGAGACTTTATAATCTTGGAGTTCGAGGCTTGTCTCTTGACTGGATTAAGTCCTATCTGCTACATAGGACTCAAAGTGTAAAAATTAGTGGTGATGTACAATCTAATAGCTTAGAGGTTAATTTCGGAATTCCTCAGGGTTCAGTTTTGCGCCCTATATTGTTTATTTTATACACAAATAGTATAGCAAAAACTTTTAAACATTTAAATATAGCTATGTATGCTGATGATGTGGCCTTGTTGTTTGAAGATAAATCGTTGGATGATCTTGAAATTGACAGCTTTCTACAATTAACAAATCTTTACCAATATTTTAATTACAATAACTTGCATGTAAATCCAGACAAATCAAATTATTTAAACTTTTCGAAATTTAACAATTTTGAACTTAGTCCCACCATATATATGAATGATTTTGAGTTACCTTTGGTAAGGGAGGTTAAATATTTGGGAGTAACTATCGATGAATCTTTTTCTTGGACACCTCACATTAGCGCGCTGTGTTCTAAGCTATCTTCTTAATTGTTTCTATTGAATGGTTTTGCGAAATATCAAAATTTATTTCTCATGAGATTAATATATTTTTCATTAATAGAATCAAGATTAAGGTACGATTATTCTATGGGGGTCTAGGTCTCAATCAAATTATTTACGCGTCTTTAGATTACAAAAAAGAGCCATGCGCATCATGGCTGGAGTTTGCAGAAGAACATCATGCCGGAATATTTTTAAATCTCTAGAAATCTTAACATTACCTTCAATTTATATTTTTGAAATTTTACTATATTACAAGTTTAAATCAACAACAGCACTGACAGGCGCGGACATTCATAATTACAATACTAGGTACAGGCACCATCTTAGACAAACTGCCCATAGATTAGAATTAGCCGCTACGCTACTAAAAAATATCGGACCCAAATTATTAAATAAACTACCGGAAAAATTTAAATCAGTGAAATCCGAATCAAAATTCAAAGTAATATTAAAGAAATACCTTTTGGAGCGTTCGTATTACTCTGTGGATGATTTTTTTTCTATAATCTTAATCACTCACAACGAAGAAAAGCTGTTTGAAGTGTATATACTTAGCCTATAAGTTTATTATAATTAAATATGGAAACAAATTTATGTTTATGTTATGATGTTAGTTTTGACGTTTGTAATACAATTTGTATTGTCTTACTACAATACAAGATGATTTTGACTTTATTTTAGGTATTTTCAAAATCGTCAGAGATAACTTAATTTGGTGATAAAAATTAGCATGTGAGTATATCGAGCTACAACATAACTGTCGGCAAAAATTGTTGAAAAGTTAGTTGTTGGATTGGAAATTTATATAGCATTTTCATTTTGCCACAGTGGTAATATAAATATATAAATAAATAATAAATAAACAAATAATGCCTTTATTTCCAGTGCTCTTTATAAAGTTCCAACTCTGCTTTTCAAGATAACTGACGTCAACTTACACTAGATAATGTCACAAAAATTCAAACTTAAATGTAACTTTAAAAAATACTTTTATTATACTCTTAAAACAATGGAGGCTGCTGCTTTTGACAGTCTGAGGCAGAGCATTACACATAGCAGGCCCAAAAAAGAAAAAGCTTTTCTACCAAGCTCAAGCCTTTCTCGTGGGAACCACAAAAGGCAGACCTGCCTGGTAGGCCTACTTCGATCGTTCACCTTGCTGCGGAACTCCAGCTTGCTCCCCATGTAGAGCGGTTTACAGATAATATGATCTTATGGACAGGCACGGCGGTTTGGACTTTGAAACACTCAATGATGGTTTGAATTCTTGCCTTTTCCCTATTTTCACTGATACGATCAAATTTTTTTAGATTGAATACAAATCTCAATGAGCTATTTTAAGTCTGGTCAGAAGAGTGATGTTTTGACGGGACAGACTGCTTCCAAATACAGTTATGGCATGTAAAATTGATGGAAATATTGTAGAGCGGGCAATTTCCAGCTTGCTGATTCCGGGAGTATGTATCTCAACCGGTTCAGTGTTCTTAACTTGCATGGATACTTCCATACAGTTAAAAAAATCCGTACGGTTTTAAATGCCTACATCAAAGTTAAAGGGAGAAAGCTAGTGTTAATATTTTAAATTTTAATAAAAACATCTATTTCCAGCAAGAATTTCGACGATCACGTTATTAATCAACAAGAACTTTAAATTAACTCAAAATATTTCCAATTTCGTGTGAAAGCTTGTTGGTCATAATTTTTTTTTTTAGAGTGGCCAAATCTCAGGACCCACACTTCTAATTCATACCTGGTTGAAACCAGAGTCAAGGGTCAGAACAAGAATGTCAAAATATCCCGGAGAAAAGTATAATTAAGTCCTTTCTTTGAAAATTCAAACATTAACGACCGGTTTGCTGGCGAGGTCCGGATCCGGTGTAGAAAGTAGAAATTCGCGTACGGAATTCATTAGTTTAGTAGTGGTTAGTTCCATTTGCAGGTCTTCTTTTACGTACCTTTTATACGACAACCTTCGATACTTTACTTTATGGCTATCCACCCGTTTTATTGCACTGGCTCTCATGTTTTACGCTGTGTCCGCTGTTATAAATATCTTCGTAACGTGCTTTTCTACGCATACAAACAATATGTTTTAATAGAGTTTGCTTAAAAACTACTGGACCATTTTTCCAACGGCGTTCTTCGGTGGTAAAAATATTATTGCGATAAGAGGTACTTACAAAAATTATTCTTTAAATTTTTCTATATAGAGTTGGTCATTAAGATGACATCTGGATGAAGTCCACGACATTATAACTATGTTGGCTAAGACACTAAATTGTTGATTTCAATCTATTGGAACATGCAGCATGAGGATGAGGATGAAAAGTATTTATTGCCAAATCGCAGTAAATATTCATAAATCATGAAGTAAAAATGCGAAATGTTTGTAAATCAATCTTCCTGCAAAGATAGTCCAGGCAATGAATGCTCAAAAAGAGGTATAGAGGGAATTGCATGGATCACAATTTTTGACTTTGTAACTTTGTTTGGACTAGTTAGGAGTAAAACATATCAAAAGTCCCCGCCCTTAGCCCTTGAGCCGGCTGGGTTGGAAGGGCCTAAAGGTACAATTTTTTGGTTTTTCCTAAATATCTTGAAAACTATCAACTTTTAGTATTCCCTATTAAATTTGAAAATTAAAGAAAATTAAATTTCCTGTAAGAAAAATACATAATATGTCTACTTTGGTCCAACCGTTTAAAAGGTAAGCACTAATTTTATTAATATTTTAAAAATATATCCCTTCCATAAGAAATACATGTAAATTTGTGGATAACTTAGATGCCTAATTGGGCAACGATTTTTTCACCTAAAGGAAAATGAACAGCATTCCGGAAATATTGACAAAATTTCCAGTAATTTGACACCTCAATCATAAAAATTGGTCCAAAATAAGGCGTTAGCGAGCTCACAAAATACGTTATTTTTCAAAGAATTATAACAAATTGTAATAATTCTATGAAAAATAACGTTTTTTGTGAGCTCGCCAACGCCTTAATTTTAGACCAATTTTTATGATTGAGGTGTCAAATTACTGGAAATTTTGTCAATATTTCCTGAATGCTGTTCATTTTCCTTTAGGTGAAAAAACCGTTACCCAATTAGGCATCTAAGTTACCCACAAATTTACATGTATTTCTTATGTAAAGGATATTTTTTTTAAATATTAATAAAATTAGTGCTTACCTTGTAAACGGTTGGACCAAAGTAGACGTATTGTGTATTTTTCTTACACGAAATTTAATTTTCTTTAATTTTCAAATTTAATAGAGAATACTAAAAGTTGATAGTTTTCAAGATATTTAGGAAAAACCAAAAAATTGTACCTTTAAGCCCTTCCAGCCCAGCCTGCTCAAGGGCTAAGGGCGGGGACTTTTGATATGTTTTACTCCTAACTAGTCCAAACAAAGTTTAAAAATCAAAAATTGTGATCCATGCAATTCCCTCTATAACCTTTCGTTGCCTGGACTAAGACCCAAACAATGTCCCGTTAAAATGCGGGTCCTCCGCCAGACTAACGGATTAACAAGTCCTACATGGCGGAAATTTATTCTTGTCCAGATATAAAACAAGTTCCAAGTTGGGTGCGAAACGGCGTCGTAATTCCTTGTTTAATTGTTAGCGATCATTCACTGACGATCGCATGCAGAAACCACGTCCCGGAGAAATCACTGTTTATAATGATCCTTGGATTATGTTAATATAAGATATGCATGAATAAAATATTTAACAGAGTAATAAATCTTGTATGAGTTAATTTAACGGTATTATTCACACCAAGGGTAATCGTATCCCTGTTGCTAACAACGTTGGATAAGCGAAACAAGTTGGAAAGTTCATGGATGCTATTTAATATTTCTTTTTAATCAGCATTAAATAATATGTCGTCAAAATTTAAACAAGAATTACAGTTTTATGATGCACTGATGCTTTTCTTTGAGGGCAAGCAAATAATAGTGACTTAAATAATATAAAGTAACCTAACGCTATTTCAATTATTTAAAATTATCAACGAAACACTAGAGAAAGTTATGAGAGCAAATCTGTTGTGCTTTTAACGTAAAATTTTAAATTGTTGTAACCACTATCCACCCCTCGATCACCTATTTGTAATATCGATTGATTTTCGCAAGACTCAACTGCTACTGGAACCAAGTCAGTGAATTCATAAAGCAAAAGGTTTGACTCATGGCCGTAAATATGGATAAAGACTAGGCTGTGCCGTAAAACATAGGTATAAAGAAAGCCGCCAGTGACATAAAGGGCGTCAGAATTCAAATCGTCTTTTATCCCCCGCCACAAACCCATATGTAACGAAACCCGACTGTAACTTCGTGACCGAAATATCTATTGGCGGCGGCAATCATATTAAATTACCTCTCGGAAACGCAACAATAATTACGATATCGTATATTGGCCGGGCAACCGCACAATAAGTATTGCGCCCGAATTCGGCTCCGAAACACCACATAAAGTAAGCGCGCCCCTAATGGTTCTTGCCAACACCGATTAAATCTCGAACGTTGCCGAAACGCGGCGGAGAAAGCCGAACACTCCTACGCGGCGTGCCTCAGGGCTCCGTCTCGCGTCCGGAGCTGTACCGGCTGGAACTTCATTAGACGAAGATTAGCCCATAGGAGCAATAAAAACGCGGTATAGATAACGGGACGAGAGTGAAACACTGGCGACGTTACTGGGTTAATGGTAAATTAAATTGAGACGCAAATATTTTATTGGGTTGTAAATCAATTGGGAAACTTTGCTCTTGCCAAACTTTTTAACGGTATACCAAACAATAGCGCTTATCTTCAAGATAAGAGGAAGCTGTTGCAACGTTGAAATTTAAGGCGTATATTGTTTAAAGGGCGTTTCAAGGCCGATCAAATGTCTACAGCGATATTATCGTTTAATTACCGGTCTCGATTCGCCATCGTGTTCAAATTAACTGAGATTAAATCATTCTGCTTATGCTAAGTGTTAATTTCGTCGTCGTAATAACTCACCGACGATGATTTATTTTATTCAGATTCTGAGGAGGTAAATAACAAGTTTCTGAACCCCCCGTAATTACGACAGCAGCGACGTGACGACGCTCACAATTAAGACTCGACAATTAAGAGATCGAGTAAAAATTAATACTGTACCCAAATTCGATTGTGACGGTCGCGGAGTATCTAGGTGGGTGTTGGCAATCAAGAGATCATCCACGGGGAGGGAACGTAGGGGCAGGCTGGGGGAGGGGGTAACGCGATTTCAGGGGTAGGCTAACGAGAGGCCGCCTGCTGACCTAGCACCTTATCTGGCGGATATTTACATGGGTTCACCGCACTATCCGAGGAGACATTTAGACGCCGCTGTGTTTACCATCCTCTGTAATTCCCTTAGTGATCGTTACGGCGAGGCAACGTTCTGCCCGTCTGTTGTGCAGGGTTATTGTTTAAGTTTATTATTGTGAGATATAATTGTGGGAACTGTATAAGGGGTAATAATAAAAAAGGTAGTTCCATTACTTCGAAATTAGTTTTTTTACTGGAATAGGAAACTGATTCAATCATTACCTTTTACACAGTTGAACATTAAAGAGAGAAATTATAAAGTAATACTGTTTTTAATAAAGTTATCACGTTTCAAATAGTAACATTTTACGTTCCTACATAGAAAAATTGCATCAAAATAAATGCCTATTAAACATAAAATTTCAATTATAGAGTACAATCTTTAAAATTAATCAATCATCAATAGTTTTAAGGCTTTATGTGAGTAAAGCTTCCTCATTCTAGATTAAAATCATATTCCGTTAAACTGGCCTTTCCACACTTATTCTAAACCATTGTTTTTAGCTCCAAGTCTTTGTTTAAAACAATATGTTCAATGTTAATTTCTTAACGAACCTATGTATTGTTTGATTATTTATATCCCTGTCGTATTCAAATAAACAATTTTAGAAAAATTAAATTTTCAACCTTGCCGGCTATGACAAAGGTCGTTTGAATTCACTTCACTGGTGGATGGATATCTCCGTGTTCCAAGTAGAGTGGTGTTTGGTTATCTCGGCCGATCCGTTCAGATCGAATACATTCTTGTTTCGACTCCAGTTAAGATAACACTATCGCCGAGACAGCCATCTTGTTCAATCGATATCTTTGTCCGACGATAACTGGACGCATTCTTCTCCACAAGCGATCCTTTCATCGAGGCTTTTAATGGAATGAAGTCATACGGTGAATCGGCAATAAAATAGACTTGCGCTAGCTTTTACGATTGAAATTGTAATATTGCGAATCAATGAGTAGATAGATCCGCAGTGGAAGCGCTTTTTAATTCAATTAGTTTCTAGGTAATTTGTGATTTTAAAAATAAGTCAAACCACAATAGGAAAGTAAGATAGTAAGAAAGTATTTATAACTATATCCTATAAGTAGAAGCGGTGTAACCAATATAGCAAACAGGTCATTTAATACGTTTACTGCATTTCTTATCAAGATATGGAAACTCTTTTTTACCATGGATCCTATAAGGTTAGGTGGTCTATTTAGGTAGTTGAAGACGTCGACCGAAAATTACTACTCGGAAACTTAGCATTAACTAAGCATTATGGGACAGGTTTATGAGTTAATGTTATGCTTGTGCACTTTTGTGATAGAAAGAACTGTTTGATTAAGAATTGTAATACGTATAAGTAAATAATGAATGAACGCCATTATGATTAATAATTTGTATTACTTCGTTTTTCATACAGTATCATGAAGAAATAAAATTAAACGGGATTAGTGTATACGCTTTTATTCTATTGCAACAGTTGCGGATTAATTCATATTTAGATAATTATTGTGAAAAACTGGTTATGAATAAAACAGTGTGGAATACTTCCTTGATTGTGTATCATGTAGTCTAAAAAGATTCGGTGTACATGCATGTAATTTATAAAATGTAGCGTTAATGCTACATATTAAACAGCATATTAATGTTAAACCCTTCATGGATTATAATGCTATGACGCGGATTAAAAGCTAAAAGCTATCGGTGGCTGGGATTTGATTTTGAACAGCATTGTGGAGGTGACCCAGGCAAGGGTAAGTCCGCTTCAGAAGTCGCTAGGCTGGAAAGATAACCCCAGCCCTTCCGCGGCGGCAGAAGTTAACTGCGCGCTCACCCGTGAACAGCCCTGACCAGCTGACCAGACCTGACCAGTGGCCTGATTATACTTTTGACATTTAATCAAAATTCGATTTCGAATTGTCAATTATTCCAAATCTTATTTACAGCATAACCATTATAATACAGTATTATTGTGTTTTTTCCAATCAATAGGTACGAGTGTTTTTTTTAGCGAATTTCCCCTATAGGGAAGTAGCTATTGCCGTAGGCGGCACGGTGAGACTTAAGCCCGGAACCATGTTATTTTTTCATTTTGAGGTCCCTAGACCCCAAAAACACCGTTCGTTCATTTTCATATATATACCTGTCCGTAGGCGCGATAACTTTGTAAAAAAGATCCGATCTTGATGAAATTTGGATCGAACGTGTAAAGCGTCATTCATGACTTCGAGTTCGAAAACCAGCAAGATTGGTTAACTCTAAGAAGGTTTTTTTGACAAAATAAAATTTATTTTCAAGATTTAACACCTTTTTACTAATTATTTTTAAATTTAATTGTCAAAATTGAATTCAGCTTAGAAAAACAAAGAATTTAGCATTTTGAATTATTATTCTACGTCAATCCGTTGCTTAGATATTGGATAATATTGGATGTGCTAAACACAGTACGTTGTCCAATATTATTTTAAAATTTTCTCTCCAAAAAGTATAGTCACCCTGATTTGAGATGTTTTATAAAAATACAATTCTGAACATATGATTAAATTTTCAGGTGAAGAATATTTTATTTGTATTTATTTTGAATAGTTAGAGTTCATTGATCAAGACTTTGCAGAAAATGTATACTATATCAAAAAAATACAAATTATTTTTAAATTTAATAAAGAATGTATGAGCATTTGGAGGGGGGGGGGATGTCTTGGTCTAAACTGCCTGAAAATATAGCACAATATATGGTATGTTTACAATGATGAGGATTGATAACATGTTTTATTGAAATTGGCTGGGGATGAAGGTGTGCTGCAACAGGGATGTTTTGATTACTGTAAAACTGACCATTTGATTGAATTTAATTTTTTCATGAGATTAAGTTATTTGTTTGATTTGAGTGTTTTGAGTTCATTGGTTATTTGTTTGTTGACATTTATATACTATAGCAAGATTATAGTTATCAAAAATTAAAAGACTAAAAATTATATAAAATACAAAAGTGTATGCATTACTAATGCAAACCAATGTGGTCTCTTTGTTATTTTCCTCATGTTTAAAGCTCATGAATGATTTCCTTCATTATACTTTCCTTCAAATAAGTTGAATGTTCACATATACAAAATAAATCCTATGGAAATTCGCTGAGTACGCAGGTCTGCTGCGACGGGGGTATTTAACTTTTATGATAATCTAAATTTTGAACAGTCCCTGAACAAAATAGGCTCTCATAAATTACTTGTAGAGATTTATTTTATGAACACTACGATACCGTCTAGCTATAATATTAATGTTGGCCTAGCTCACGTAATATAAAATAAGTACAATGTATTTCAATAAAAACAAATAAACTGTAAAAAATAAAAATTGAGACTAATTTTATGAAATGCTGCAAAGATAGTAGGAGAATCCTTAGAAAATCGACCACATCAGATCAGAACAACTCTTCGCCTTGCAGTTTAGAAAATTAATTTTACCTAAGTGTTTGTACTGTATATGAATTTCGATTATGACAATAATAGCTCACTTGAACATTATAAATCGGTATCAAAATAGACTTGTTTTCCTGCAGTAGTAATATGAATGCATGTAGTTTTTATAAATAGATTTTATCATCATCATAAATTTGTACAATTATTTCACGTCGAAGAGAAGCGCACGTGCTCACAACAAATATAAACGATTTGCAAATATAGCCCATGACAGTAAGGTAGATATATAAGTACATATTTACAATGATGTACTTAAATAGTGTACATTATAAACTCGTGCTGCAATTACTCGATCCTTAGGTCGTTGTGGCTTCGTTGTTAGCTACAACCTAACCTCCCCTAAAAAGAAAATCGTTGGAGTCTGTGAACTATCATAACCTAGCCATTTGATACACGGATGCGGATCGGTGACTCCAAAGTCGGCAGAAGCGGCGCTGGCGTATCGCGGCGTCGCCAGCCGGCAGCGAGAGAGCCCTCCAGATAAGCACCCATTATGATGATAGCTGCACGCGTGCGGGCCACTACAGACTACAGCGGTGGTGGAGGTGGGGGCAGCTGCGGCGGCCTGGTCCTCAGCGGGAGGAAACTTGTCCGAAATTAATCTGTTTTTGAAAATCGTATAAAAACTATGTTTAAGTTTTATATACTGAAAAAAACTTGTGTAGACTTTATTATGTTTATTTACGGTATTACGGAGGGGCTAATTTAAATGAAAATTATGAAGAGATTTGTAAGCTAGTAACCCACGATAATATAATAGTGTTGCTTACAGTTCATGTTCTATGAATCAAAATGTATTGTTCTCACCTGAAACAAAAAAACCACATAGAATAGTTGGTCCAACCAATAAAAAAAGTAAATATTAAAATATTTTAATATTAAAAACTAATTAGAACTATTATTAGAATTTAGGATTGAAAAAGTCCACTTGTTACTACATTCTCGAGTAATAGTTCAATTAGTTAATACATTAGTTCTGTACACTCACAAAAAAATGAAGCGTAGGGTTTATAAGTAAAATTATTCTTTATTTCAATGGACTATACTTTTCATTGAATTGGAACACGAACCCCACAAACAAGCATACAAAACAAAAAACTCTGATTAAGAAACTGTTTATCAACTTCAAGAACTCCGACACCAAAGGGCCTTTGCGAGTGAGACAAATCAGCGCGTGATAATGAAAACCGCGCCAAAAGCAGCTGAGATGGAATGAAAGAAGGGGTAAAAAAGGGGAAATTAGAGCCGGATTGACCCGAGGCTGTCTCGGAAGGGTTATCTGTCGCGGTCATGGGGCATTCAGCCTCGGATTGATAATAACACAGAGACAGGCGGGGCGCTGAGTCATGCCACCCCCTCGCCCCGGTTATTACTGGGGATGCATTTTTTTAGCTTCCCTTATCAAAGCCAATCTTTAGACAATCGGATGAGGGGCTGCGGAGGGGCGTCTGCTTCACCACTATTGACTTCTGAAACAAAGCGCGGTTGTTTGTGGTTAGTTTTGACGTTACCCGATTTTACGCTTTTTAAAGCCTTTGTATGACGAGTGCGAGTTCCCGAGGTGCCGGAGCGGAGGTAATGTGTTACTGTTGTTGGGGCTTGATTTGCGTCGCTCGAATGGGTCGATGGGTTAAACGAATGAGACTACTTCATAGATGTATAAGTTTGAACCAATGTTGTACAGTCCCTCAGGATTTTAGAGGACTCAATGCGTTACTTTAAAAGGGTTGACCGTGATAGAACCTCAGCGTGGTCAGAGATTGAACACAATAGTCAGCAGCTTAGACTCTAAATAAGTGGTTTGGGAATAGGTGATTTTCTAAATAAGTAACACTTTTTGTAATCTTGAAAATTATTTTTACGATTAAAAAAAGTTGTTAAAGAAGCAATAGTTTCTAAGTGTTGTATTATAAAAACTTTCCACTGGGGGTTACAAAAATAAAAGTGTATTCCGAGTTATTTGTAGGGGTGGTAATTAAGCATTTGGGTAAACGTAACTTAAATCCACAATATTTACCATAGATTTTTAAATATTTTAATTCTGATCATTTATAAAGATATCAATATGAATTGTTAATAAAGATCATGCCTAAGCCATTTCACGCCATTTTCAACAATTCACATAAAAGTACCCCACTCAGTGGTCTTACGAAGCTTTCAATTACCTTTCCATACCAGAAACGACGTGATATTATTGCATAGTATATTATTATGTTACATGTAACCATATTACTTGACCATGATACTCTAGTTAACTTAACATGAAAGTCCTTAGGATAAAGTTAATGGCCCACTTCAAAAACATGGTCGCTCAAGTACGCTGCACTTGTTACCTCTTTTACCACCATCTCAGCCCTCATTTATTAACCGTAACGTCTATAACTCGGCGCTGATACACATTACACAGTTATGATACACCCATTACTGAAGCCGAACCCGGTCATTTTATATAATGTCCAATCCTGTTTCCCGTAATTACAAGTATTAGCGACTGTCATGCATTTGTTGCGGGTTGTTAATCATACCCGCCAATTTGGAGGAAAGTAAGGTTATGTCCATTCCCGCGGGCGCGCCGAGCAACAGCTGATGTGATATACCGATCGGCGATCAGCTGACTGCTCGTTATCTTACGCAACTCTCGGCCGGCTATCCCGACCGGATCAGGAGATTAAAACACCATCAGTCCACCCCCACCCACTGCACCGTAATATGTTGGTTTCTGTGTTGATTACATGTTTGTCCTACTTTGGTAACGGTCTAATATGATGTATAGGGTCTAAGGTATCAGTTAATTGTTCCAGGAAATGAATGCTTGTAAATCCCAAGAAAAATTGAATGATAGTGGTATTCGTTTTTTCATTTTCCTTCTCGTTCTTTTGAAGAGTTTGTTTTATAATGGGCCTTAAATTGTAACTTGGCAGTTACACAATAGATTTTCCGCTGTCTTCCCTGACATTTCAATTAAATATATTAAGATATTGAACTGGGGGTTCATCAAATAAAATAGTCTTATTGCTAGTTCGGTTAAAATGGGTGCTACCTTGTTCACTCCAACTAATACAGTTCTGATTCATCAGATCATTTTTCAAAACCGATAATTACCTAAAACCCACGTGCCAACAAAATTTTAAAAAATACAGCAAAAATGTGACAAAAACCAAACAACGTCATTTATACAATAATTTTCGGGACTCCAAAAAAATTAGGAAACATAATCCTAAAGACAATATTATTACTAAGCAATGAACAATTTACTGTCGCGTCCAGTTTGAGCCCAATAATTGAAACAAAATGATTGTTTTCACTTAGTCTAAATATAGTATGTTATAATATAACTGGACATATTAGAACTGAACAAACAACTATGTAAGTTATTGAAGCAAGTGCAACTTAAAATTAAACTACCGATAAGGCAATTGTTTCTACTATCTTAACCGTTCCATGCAAATCTCTCCCTTCTTCCCGGTATTGCCAAACCCCGGCGACTGCAGAATCGAAATGAGCCCCACGTAATTATTCACGTTAACAACGCCGTCCGCGGAGTCGCGGCGTTATCGATGCTATCGGCCGCGTCCGCGAGATGCGGGATAGGTGGGTGGCTCCCCTCCCCCGCTTATCAGCGATCTTAATTGAACCTGCTATCGCCTTATCATTAGGCCACAAAGCCTTACTGGTCCGCCCGACTCCGCGTGATTTAAGGTAATACGCCTACGTTCAAATTGAGAGCTAATTTATACGCTTTTGTTTAGAGAAAATTACACCCACAAGAAGACGTTGGGGGATAAATTTCACAGCGGTTAGGGAAATAAAAAATGAGCCTGAAACCTGACGCTGTTTAGGGTGTCGATATGGGATTGTGTTTGCTGATAGAAAATCATAAGATTTTTTTTGAAAATGAAAGTGTATAAAGAATAACGCCAACGCAATAATGACAAAATAAAATCAATCGATCAGGCCAAAGGTTAGCGGCCAATGGTTGGACAAAAATGTCATTACTTTTATTGGTTCAGGTCAGAGTATTGTAGGCCGTGTCATGACAGCGATGACATTTGTGTTGGGTCTCGTGTGTATTATAGCACCGCCCCCAGCTAACACGCGAGAACAGCCACTTTCAGGTTTATGGATTTGTTAGCTGGGTTGCTTCATTCAGATATGATTCATCATTCCATTTTATACACAACTCCAAAAGAGATTATAGTCTAAAAAGTTGTGCACATTATAAAAGAGTGACCTTTTAATTGAGTGAGTTGGTAATGGTTTTCAAATCCTTAGTCAAGAATGTGTTTTAAATCGTTGGATTGCATGAAGATTCCAACACAGCATAACTAATAAATTTAGGCCTATAGTCTTACAAGCTACAAAATTAATAAAACAAGAGATCAAATTATAATGGAATCTAATGATGAGTTATGAAGTTTGACGCTGAGAAATGATGCAATAAAGCGAAAATCCTTGCGTAAAATGTATAAAAACAATGTTCTCTTGACGTGCGGACGTGCATTCTGCTCATTAGATGTATTCAATAGGTAATTTCACCTGGCGATATTAATTAACCTCACCACACAAAACCCCTCCAGCGGGCAGCCGTAATATCCCAATTAATTTCCCTAGTATTTAGTTCCGCGTCACTGCCTCGCACGTATTGCATGATACGAATCTCAATATATGACAGGATAAAAAACACCTACTTTCGCTCATTCCTTGGGATTTTAGTTCTGTTATGAATTTCAATTTATGTATTTCCAAATACATAACTGAATCAGGTTTTGATTGTTGCTGTTTGACTTTATCAATACTGCACTGATTGACTAATCATCATTGATTTTTTAAGAGAGGACAGTGGACATGAAACTAAACAATTCAAATTTTAAAGAGAGATGAACACCTGTTTTCTGGGTAATTTCCTCGATTTTAAAATATAGTATAACTTAATAAAGTGGACACAGGCCTACTTCCACTAGTAGATAATCTGTAAGACTAATGTATTTATTCATTGAACAAACGTTAACAGCATAGGGATACTGATTGATTGCTAAAAGAAACAAAAGTTAGTATGTTGGATCAAACATTTAAATTGCTTTTTAAACTATTACTAAAACATAATTACACATTTCATTTGTCACTTTCATAAAATTAATTTCAATTTTATAACAACATTGTCGGAGGAGTTTATCATACTAACTTTCGCCCAGCAAACACGTTAATATTTTTTCTGCATCCACTGATAAAACATAAAACCTCATCAGCGGCTGCGGTCAGCTGACGAACGGTACCTTTCCCGCCACCGCGGGCCGCGCCGTCCGTCATGCCTTCTTCTGCCTCTCTCTGCATATCCGCCAGTTCCCACGGGGGAAAGCGGAAGTGCCGGTGGAAAGTGTCGCGCCTTGGGGCTCCCATATCGCCAGTTCCCGCGCTTATCAATCTGTCCACTCCGCCATGGTTCATGGTCGGAATTAGCGATTCGAAACTGCGCGGAACTGTTATCCGATTATGGTTTCTTGTACGCAAATAAGGTACGGTATGTTCCCGGGGCCCTCTAGTTCTGTGAAGTCGGTATAGGCAAACCCCAACGCCCAATTGTTCGGTAAAAGAAAAATCAAGATTATTTTTTTCAAGATAGAAGACTTAATAATCATCTCCAAACTAGTGTGAGCCTGCGTGGCTGTGTTATGCAAAGATAAAGCTGCACTCACTTTGCCTACTTGCCCCTTAACAGTTGAAAACCATGAAATATCATCTGGTTCTTTTGCCTGTGATTGAAAATATTATACAGTCCTGGCAGTTATTTGTTTTAATGTCATTTTAATTTAGTTACTATTAAGAGAAACTATTAATTTCACAAAATTTTAAATTTTAAAATTTAACCTTATATACCCTACGCGTTTTAACAACCAGTTCATATCCTATTTTACATCTACTGAATATCTGCACGTCTGTTGGAAAGATTCTTCGCTAGTTTCCGTGGACTCAGATTTTTTTGTACAACGCACATTAAAAAGGAAAAGAATTGGTGAATTTTCATACTTTCCTGTTAAAAGTGATAAAACGATTGTAAATTGTCGACACTAACATGTATGAAGGAAAAATTTGGGATTTTCATCTATAACGGATTTGATTTAACAGTTGTTGTCCCCTTGTTTTGCGATTGTTTCTAATGTTTGCGATTGTTTCTAATACAGCAGGGTGGTTCTGTCAGATTTAAGAGACAATTAGGCGTTCGCAATGACAAAGTAAAGTAGAGTAATAGTAATTATATTTTGTTATTGCACCAAGAAATCATTTTCACAAATGGACACGACTGTAAAACTGCAAATGGTACTGTAGTTTATTGCGTCTACAATTTAAACATTCTCGACGTTTGTAGCGCTTTCCATCGTGCAATCCTTATCTAAAAATATATTTGAAAACTTTTACCCGAGATAAAAGATAACAAAAAAGATGTATTTTAAAATTAATTTTCCTCAACTTCGAAGCTGTTATATTTCAGTTGTAATTAAATAAACAATAATTAACAACTCGAATGCGTCAAAAAGATATCTGAGCTAAGGCAAATGCTACTTAATCACTTGAACTTTGAATGATGAGCTACGACGTGATAAATTACAAATACCAAAGTAACAATAAAAGTCGTACGATTATTGCAGACATAACTTTAATTGCAGTCGTAGAAATTACAATTGAATTCTGCTGCATAAAGAAGGCAAAGTTCATGGTTGCATCGTGATGAAATAGAGACAACGTGTAGACAATTTTGCGAGATTAAAGTTTGAACTTAAACCATATAAAATTGTTTCATATACCTGAATGAAACTCAGAAGGACGATTCCACTTAAAAGGCAAGTAAATTATATTAATTAATAATACACCGTAAGCAGCATTTTACAACTTATTTAATGATAAGATTGACCCTTAGAGACACTTTAAAAATTTTAAAAAAATGTATGGTTTTATTTATTGGGGCGTCACAAGGAAATTAGGTATTGAGAGGGTTAGCCATTGTAGAGCTAGGAACGGTTCATGTTTGATATAGAAATTAACAATACAGAACATCGTTAAAATTACAAATTGTCAAGTGTCAGTCCTATGTCTACTAAAACAAAAAGAAATATTAAAAACTGTTACCCTGATTAACATGAAGAGAATAGATGGATGCTGATCAGATTATGACGTAGTTGTAAAGATTCGATAACGCAATCATTAGATATTTGTCATTGACCATGTTTCTACTATACAATCACAGAAATAAATGAAAGCCATAAGCCATATAGTAAAAAAAAACTTAAAACCTTTAGTGATTTTCTATCAAAACGTTAAAAATATCACCGGCGTGAAAAACAAGCTAAGACATATCTCAAGAGGTGTCGTTTTAAAACTGACTTCCATGCTAAGCTCACAGTCTACCTTTATTAGGCCTATTAGGAAGTGTTGACAACTTAGATGAAAGGACGCGACAAGACAATGGCTGCTGATTGTCGGATTTAGGCGGTGTAAATCTGCCGGTTCTCCGTCCGTTTCGCGTCGCTTCGCTCGGATTTACGGCTTGATCGCGTCGCAAGCATCTCATCGGAATGCGACAAATCACTCTATTTACACCTCGTGGAGACTGTCCGCTGTAAATAGCCCCGTGCGGCGCGGCGGTCCGCCAGTCAAGTCTACCTGCGATTGGATCTGTTGCGGTTATCGCTTAGGTTGAAATGTTTGTTCTGTGATTTGAAAAGCTTTATAACAACTTTTTTGTTTGTTTTGACGTTTTAAATAAGCCATGATGATATCAGAGTCAAGTAATCTTTTTATTCCTTCAAGAAGGATAATACAATGTCATTTTATCACATTAGAATTCCGTGTTTTACTGAGCTATGTTTGAAATGTTAGATGATTATCACATGAATGTAAATTCTCTAAATTTATGAGTTATTTCTTGCGGAACTTTGGAAAACCTATGAATATTTTACCCATTATATTAATAAGGATATCAGTAAAATTTTCCAGTATAGTATACACGTATTCAACCATCAATAACCATCCATTTTATTTGCACTTACAAAGTAGTCCCTATACATGGAATTCAATTATAGTTAAAATTGATTTATTTTTCAAATGAAACATGTATGGAATGAACAGGTATATGAAAAATCGTATCCATTAACATTTGTACAGTTTCCAACACAACTAGACCTTATCTACGGTTATTGCCTACACAGTGATATCACAACCACTACAAAGTATTTCCTTAGAAACATTTATCATTCTAACATAAATAACAACACGAGTTTCAATACGGATCACAAAGAAAACTTAACGCTTGAATGACGTCACGCGATTATAATAAGAGCCAAGGCTGACCCTTGGACAAATGTCACAGGCGATCGCTTAGCGTTTATCTCGCAGGCAGTGTCGGAGGTGTCGGGTTGGCAGCGGTAGTTGTCGATAGAGACTTATCACCCGGTGGGCCGCAATTGTAACGCTAACGTAACGTAACGTTGTAACGCATAATGAACAAAGAGGTTCAGGGCCGATCGGCTGGAGGTAGCCTTACACAGAGCGTGTGGCAACCCCGCAATGGCATGGATCTACTGTAACTGTTAATGTGACTTGGCTAGAGCTAATGAACAGATGTCTTAGCGAGTTCAGTTTTTATCAATAATGAATTATAATGATATTTTATATTTTTATTCTTTAAGGGTTCGCAGCCATTAGTCAATTGAACGCCATTCTTGATTAGTAAATCTTTAAAAAAATAGGAAATTACTCAGAAATATTGAAAGAAATCGGTCTGTAGAAGAAACCGAGAAAAGAACGTAAATAAGATAGAGTTGGTCAATCATTAACGACGATCAAGTAATGTCTGAAACGTGAGCAATCCCCAATACTGTATCATGCTTCATTTTAATACCGAGTATCACAAAAAGCTGAATCACCAGCAATTTTCTCCAATACCTCGTGCAGGCAAATTACGAGCAAAGATGATCGCAACGAAGCTAACAAGCTTAACTGGTTGATGATGGGTGCAATTTGCGCCCTTCCCGGAACGACAAAAACGCAGGCAAAGGAGTGTTCGGGGGTAATTTTAATTGCAGGAGGGTGTTGCATCGCGTGGCACAGGAAGCCCTGTGACCCACATTATCAGATCTGCTCGCAGCGCCTGCCGTCTTCATCATCTCTAATTGTGGCCACAATTAAGAGTTAAAGTGGTTTTAATTAAGACTCCGAGTCTGGAAGAGCAAAGGAGCAGAGCTTGTTAGTATAATAACAGCGGAGTCGTTCTTGCGTGTGTTGGTAAACCTGACCGACAATGGTCAATTGTGCGCGCGCTCACAATGGGAAACATAACCTATAATAAACCGTCGATCAGCTGTTCTGTTAGGGAAGTCAGCTGATTGGCTTGTTCTTTATTGGTCACTGTTTGTTTGCGTCACGGAGCAATAAATCGGTAGATATGGCGATTTATTCTGGCCCATTTAGCACAATAGGTATTAAATTTGAAATTGAAATTGGGATTTTGAAGGACGGCATTTAATCACTATACAATGTCTTGATTAGTAGCTGTGTTCCATGGTCAATACAGTTTCAATATTACCTGAAATGTTACAGCGTTGAGGACTAGTGGCATGCATTTTCTGGGTTTCTTCACTGCTTCACATTACCTTTGCAAGGTATTTCCTTTTAAGTCAGTATTTAATCCGTCACCTTTCAATATTATTATTTTACTGTGAATTTAGCACATTATTTGTAATTTTTAGCAAATAGTAAAACGGTATAAGTAACGGTATTAATATAACCATATTATATTAATTGAAAACTCTTTATCTCGCGTTAAGGCATAGCTTTAACTAAGGGACGATGCGAGTAAACAATACACATTATGAGCGTAAACAAAGTTGTATAAATAGTCCAGTTCGAATCGCTTCAATCCTCCATCCCCCAATCGCAACGTATCGGCTCACTTCACATCTGAATATACAAGCTCCCAGGAGACATCACTCTCGCATATTGTCAGGTTCCACAATCGCACATACGAAAGCGTCAAAACCGTCGGTCCGTAAGGAAATGAATCTGATAGCAGGAAGGAAACACCTCCTCCGGTGGTCAGGTCGGGAGTTGATGTATTCAGAGGGGCAAAAAAGTGTGATCTCCTCGCCAGTCGCCACCGATGACAACCGAGATTATCAGACCGGACTGGCGGGATCGATTATCACGTGAATCACTAGGAAATGGCCGCAGTGCAGCGCCACTAACGGCTAATGGCACGTGGTACTAGCCTGGCTGCCAACGTCTGCTCGTGCCTTATGACCGGTCTCTTTTGATGTACTGTTCTTTGTGAAAACATAAACTTTACGTCGTACTTGCGCAGACTGTAAGTTTATTTATGGTTTGGAAACGTTTATCGACGTAAAATTTCAAAATTCCCCTTGGCGATTTTGAGTAAATTGTCTACACAAGCCATAACATTTTTGGTGGAAACAAATTTTTGTTCTGACCTAAATAAAGTGTTCTTTTATTAAAAAAAGTTATTAAAAACGTCTTTGAGATAACCACAAAATCTTTTAAAGGAAAATCATGCGATTTAGTGCGATTACTTTATTCAGTTTTGAATTCGTACGTAGATTACTCACCCTCAGTTTAGTCAAAGGTAATAATTAGCTTTGAAACCTGTGCTTAAATCAATCACTCCTTATGAACTGAATGACGTTTGAGTGTAATTATATATTACTGTTCAGCTGTGCTTGTTATAGTGTGACTTACTCTGAAGTAAATTAAGAAAATCACAACCGGGCGTTTTATGTCAGCAATTTATTTTAGAACAGAAACTCACTGTAAGTACATGTAAGAGAAAGCACGAGACATAAACTTTATCTTTCTCACAATGCAACTTTCAAGCCATGAACATATAACACAAAATTTACTACACGTATGAGGTTAACATAATATAAAAGATAGAAAAGACTACAACAACATTTATTGAATAAAAGAATTAGTAAGCAAGAGATAGCGCATAAATAACTTGAGGAAATAAAAGGTCGTAAGAGATAAATAACAAATTAAAGGGGGAGCCATTAATAAAAGTGGATGTATGAGTAACACAATGGGCACCTCTCCAAGACAAGTCGTGCCTTCCCCTCCCCCTCGTGATGTCACTCACGCACGCACACTCACTCACTGCTGCCTTTCTTGTGTTTTGAAATTGTTGGTATTGATGGTAGATTACCGTAGAATTTACTAAGTTTGTAATTTACAATAACGATGTGTAATTGGACTTCAACTATAACCATTAATCGTGAAAGTACACCACGTTACAGCTGTTCTGGAGATTTACAGCGCTTTGTAGCAAAAATTTATTTTTTAATTTTATTTTCTACCAGTGAATATTTTGATAAGATGTTTATTTATGGTTTGATTTTAATGCTTTGACATTCCTTTAAATCTCTTCATAGGACGTGAGTAGGCCTAATTCAAGGCATTTCTTTATGAAACTCTGTGGTCTGAAAAATCTAAGCTGCTTACTGGAACCCCCGCTACACACCCTCCATGAGCATTCAATTTTAAAAGACGTAACATTTTATGGATATTTTTATTGATTGCAGTATTTTCACACTACTTTGTGTTATTATCAAATCAATAGGCCTAATCATAATCACTCATATTAAAAAAAATTCATGTGGCCACAAACCTATTTTCAATTTAAGCCCGTTTACTAGGCTGGTCGTGCATGTTTAGCAGCGGCGGGCAGGAACACTTGCAGAATACTTTGCACTCATGACAGCGGCGAATGTCGGGTAACTGCTTCCTTACAACCAGCCAGTGATTACACTGGTTAATTTAGTTTTCAAACCTATTCAACAATTCAAAGGAAAACTATCTAGTACAGAAATGAATCATCAATTTATGCTTTGATGATTATAAAATGGGAAAACGGCAAATCCTTAAATCTCGTATAATTTCATTCGACAACCAGTCGTTCGACAGTACATAACAAGACGTCAAGTTGCCCAACAACTTGTCGCTCCCCGTAGCCTACAGCCCCGGGCGCCATATTGCACGAGACAATGGCGGAACCAGATCACGGTGTGGTAATCGGTAGGCCTATCTGATAAAGCTTCGTATGTGGCAACAAGTCTGCTTTCCCACCCACGAGTGCGCGCGAGTGTGCGTGTATGAGTGCGTGCGTGTGTGCGTGTGCGCGTGCGTGCGGCGAGAAATTAATCACCGGGTTTGTTTTGAGCACAATTTGAAACCGAGTTGACCCGGTTGGGTTCTCGCCTTCGTGACTGGAACGAGTCGGTAAAACGGCCGATTAAAGCCATCGGGATTTACAAACAGTCATTTGCACCGCGAAATTCAATTTGGACGATCGAGGAGTGCCGTTACCCCGCACGCTGTTATGGCTGAATGTTTGCCCGATTCCGGAAACATTCTGTCTCGCGATTTATGGTAATTTGTGCCGGTAGAAAATGGCCGAATAATCCGCGGCCGCTCGGCTGATCAGCGGCCGACCGGCGTTTAGTGCCGAGCCGCACAAATCACCCAATAACAATCAGAGTTTTGAGGGAAACCGTAAAATTATCTGGAATCCAAAGATTGTTGGCTTCGCTTCTCGGCCATTACTAGTGGATTCGGGTGAAATTATACCTTCGATCGAGTGATGTTTCACGATTTACTTTTATACCGGTTGTGAAACTTGCATTCTTCGGTTTCCCCGGCTTGCAAGATTGTAAATTGGGTGAGCCGCTTGTAACATAGCGGTGGCAATCAGACTTTACTGTTTGGCAACTATACCTCTCGTGGTCGCGATGTCTAAGTTGACCATAGGTAATTGTTTCCCAAAACTGTAAGTAGCTTGGTAGCATCAAAACAATACTTCTAAACTGGGCTAGTAAGGCCCAATCCAAAAATTATTTAGTTGGAGGTATTTATTGTGTTGGCCATTATTATTATTGAACGTTATTATTTGAATTAGTTTTTAATACAAGTGAAATATTTGTATTGTGAACAGAATCAACATTTTATTGGGTGTTATATGGTGGTAAGGTATCTATATACTATTTCTTAAATTTATGAAAATTCGCAAAAAAGCGAAAATTATTGTAAAATGTCAGCCATTTAAAACCCATTGGGACTGAAAAACGTCTGCTTTATTCACTTTAAAACATGTGATGTTGTTTGACTCAAGACCATGCATGAGCTTGATCTAAAAGCCAAACTATGAGGGTATTTTGTTGTATAAATAATTGTTTTAATTTAAAATTCCCCCTCTTATGTCTAGGGGTTTAGCCCCTTCAAGCCTCGACAGTTACAAATAATGAAATTTAAATAAAAGTGCCATCAAACATTATTTTCCAGTCACTAGGCCTACCTTTACAAGTTAAATATTCCCCCCATTTCGTACAGCTGTGAAGGGGCAAAATAGGCAAAATGAGTGCTGCTCTTCTTTTGCATAACCGTCTCATGCAGGCGCATACTGTAGCTCTAAATTAGCCAGCTACGGGAAAAACCCCCGGCTGAGACTTCAATTTGTAGGTCAAAAACACTTTCCTAATTTTAGTAGTTAAACTCAGTGGTGGGTTTTCTTTAAAGGACATTGAATGAGAAAGAACCTACTGGATGTTTACAGACGACGACAAGCCAACAATTCCTTTTACGTCTTCTACTCGCAACGTATTTTTTCCATCTCAGATACGAAGGACGCAACTTATCCAAGTACCCGACCGGATCCGGCGCTTGGACATTGACAGAGGACAGAAGTCGAGGGACACACCCTGCACGTCTGTAATGAGACGGAGTTACAGGTAGTTCGCTATCAAGCCGCCAAGATAGCGCTGAGGGACGTGTCCGGCCGATTGTGCTGTCCCCTGCCGGACATCTTGTTTACTACCGCTGATTCTTGTCACCGAATATCTCATGAATACGCCGGCCACAGAGCAAGATGTCAGACTGATCTTCTGTCTTCTGTCCAGTCTGCGATGGAGGCTTCTAGCTTGTGAATTCTCAGTTCATTTGGAGCTATTCCATCTTAGTCTCCCATCAAATTGGCTTGGAAATATAACTTTATCTTCTTTCGCTTATTTTCAATATTTATATAAAAATACTTTCTATAAAAGTTAGATACATGGAGATTGTGAATTTGTTAGCACAGCACTTAACTGCAATTTGGAATCCAATACATCTCAGTCTCGTTACATACAAGTAAAAAACTAAACTGAAACTGAAACTCTTGCTTGCAACCACAGACTTCAAACAATAACCAAATTTCTCTTACATGTTAAAAGTTTACTTTTCGAGTTGGACATCAATAATAATCCAATACTGCTGGGAGTACGCAAGCAATGGTGCATTGGTATAAAGCGAAAAGACTCCGCTTTAGTGACCCATTTAAAAGATAACAAATCATTATTTAGAACATTATATTTTCTAAAAATATTTCAAATTTAATTTTACGACCTCTGCAGCTGCTAAAAAGTATACTAATTTTATCTTACGCCGTAAGCAAACTAATTTGATGCTAAAATAAAATGTTTCTCACAACTCGAGCAAATGAACCCATTCATAGTCCCGCCAGCCACCCTTTGTCGGCTTGGCGAAATCTGCCGTTCGCGACGTGTACGCGCCGAGCAGAGAGCCTGCATTGACGGGACGTGAGGAAGGAATTTTGCGGGGGCGATGCTATCGTGGTAACAAGAGCGACCGTCTCTCGTGAGCTGGGACTCAATTATTGCCGGAGTAATTGCGCCGCGGCGCATCCCATAAAGTCCCCGAGCCCGGCGCGCACGGCCGTATATTATAAAGTTATTCATGCGACGTGCGCAGTGCGATCTGGCAGAGATGCGCGCAGCTGATAAGGCCGAACATCGCTCGCTATTGTGTGCAAATCCGTGCCCCATAAGCTACCTTCACGAAAACAACGCGGCCGCTGGTTTATAGGGCTGGCGGGCAGTACGCTAGCGGATAATATCACGGTAGCCGCTGTCGCCGGTAGGGGAGTTATGGGGTTCTGCGGGGACGGTGCGGGTGAGGGAGGAAGCTGACCGTACCGGGATGTTAAAGTTAGGTATATTTAAGATACTTGTAAAAATTATCGAGAAAAAATAGAACAAACCCGTGAATGGGAGAACTTGTGTTTTTGCGATAACGACTGCCACAGAACACTTTTACTTCTACAATACAGTAATTTGTAACAACAACTTGTAACTTGATTCTTTTGCATCATACAATTTTAATAATATATTACCCCCTTGAGGTATGGAGAAAAAGATAGTTTTCGCAGAGCACGGGACGTTCACATCACCATTAAAGTGAAGAGTAAAACATAAAACTCCGGGAGAAAAACCCCGGCCGTCACGTATAAACATACATTGGCCTCAATCTATTTTGCATGAACTAAATTTTTCAATTATCAAATGTAATATTGCCACCGCAACTACAAACCAAATATTCTTCTCTGAGCAAGTATGTAACCAAGAGCAAAGGCGTTGAGTCGGTGATGCGGTTTGAAGCACTGATACTGATGGAGGCTGACTGATTCATTAGCCCCGATCATCAATCAATACCCAATGACCACTGACAGCTCGAGGTTTCGGTCCATTAGACGATTCGCTCGGGTGATGATGACAGTGAACAATCTGAACTTCGAAAACGTACGTTAAGATTCTTAAAACATACCCTCTCTAGGGAATTCAACAATACCTGTGGTAAAGAGGACGATGGCTTTGAGGCAGCTGTACTCCGCCGAGTCGACATGGAGCGCCTTCAGCTTCTCCACCTGCTCCTGGAATATCCGTATGTGGTCCATGAAGGCGACGACGCGGTCCGCGGCCATGGGGGAGGCGTGCAGACCCGCGGCTGCCAGCAGGGGGGCGACGTGCAGCGGCATCGAGCACTGCGAGGCGTTCAGCACGAACAGCTCCGACCACACCAGTCTCAGCAAGGCCACTTGGTCCGTCACCTGCGGCAGGGGGAGGAAATGTAACATCGAGCACCACGAGGCGTTCAGCACAAACAGCTCCGACCGCACCAGTCTCAGCAAGGCCACTTGGTCCGTCACCTGCGGCAGGGGGAGGAAATGTAACATCGAGCACCACGAGGCGTTCAGCACAAACAGCTCCGACCACACCAGTCTCAGCAAGGCCACTTGGTCCGTCACCTGCGGCAGGGGGAGGAAATGTAACATCGAGCACTGCGATGCATTCAGCACGAACAGCTCCGACCACACCAGTCTCAGCAAGGCCACTTGGTCCGTCACCTGCGGCAGGGGGAGGAAATGTAACATCGAGTACTGCAAGGCGTTCAGCACGAACAGCTCCGACCACACCAGTCTCAGCAAGGCCACTTGGTCCGTCACCTGCGGCAGGGGGAGGAAATGTAACATCGAGCACTGCGAGGCGTTCAGCACGAACAGCTCCGACCACACCAGTCTCAGCAAGGCCACTTGGTCCGTCACCTGCGGCAGGGGGAGGAAATGTAACATCGAGCACTGCGAGGCGTTCAGCACGAACAGCTCCGACCACACCAGTCTCAGCAAGGCCACTTGGTCCGTCACCTGCGGCAGGGGGAGGAAATGTAACATCGAGCACCACGAGGCGTTCAGCACGTACAGCTCCGACCACACCAGTCTCAGCAAGGCCACTTGGTCCGTCACCTGCGGCAGGGGGAGGAAATGTAACATCGAGCACTGCGAGGCATTCAGCACGAACAGCTCCGACCACACCAGTCTCAGCAAGGCCACTTGGTCCGTCACCTGCGGCAGGGGGAGGAAATGTAACATCGAGCACTGCGATGCATTCAGCACGAACAGCTCCGACCACACCAGTCTCAGCAAGGCCACTTGGTCCGTCACCTGCGGCAGGGGGAGGAAATGTAACATCGAGTACTGCAAGGCGTTCAGCACGAACAGCTCCGACCACACCAGTCTCAGCAAGGCCACTTGGTCCGTCACCTGCGGCAGGGGGAGGAAATGTAACATCGAGCACTGCGATGCATTCAGCACGAACAGCTCCGACCACACCAGTCTCAGCAAGGCCACTTGGTCCGTCACCTGCGGCAGGGGGAGGAAATGTAACATCGAGCACTGCGAGGCGTTGCACGAACAGCTCCGACCACACCAGTCTCAGCAAGGCCACTTGGTCCGTCACCTGCGGCAGGGGGAGGAAATGTAACATCGAGCACCACGAGGCGTTCAGCACGAACAGCTCCGACCACACCAGTCTCAGCAAGGCCACTTGGTCCGTCACCTGCGGCAGGGGGAGGAAATGTAACATCGAGCACTGCGAGGCGTTCAGCACGAACAGCTCCGACCACACCAGTCTCAGCAAGGCCACTTGGTCCGTCACCTGCGGCAGGGGGAGGAAATGTAACATCGAGCACCACGAGGCGTTCAGCACGTACAGCTCCGACCACACCAGCCTCAGCAAGGCCACTTGGTCCGTCACCTGCGGCAGGGGGAGGAAATGTAACATCGAGCACTGCGAAGCGTTTCGTACGAACAGCTCCGAACACACCAGTCTCAGCAAGGCCACTTGGTCCGTCACCTGCGGCAGGGGGAGGAAATGTAACATCATACCTAAACCTACAGAAATAACGTCTTGCATACCTGAATAATGTACCTACACAACTGACTGTCTAGTAAGACTTTATTTTTATTGGTCCCTGTTATCTTTAGTAGTTAGAATTAGAGTCACTAGGCGTGGAAAATGTTCACGCTTACACTGTATGTTTTTCTCTGAAGCGGTACCTCAGAGGTAAAGCGTTGGCCCCGTAAGTCGAACGCCGGTTCTCAGCCGCAAGATTAGGGCCTATCCCTGTTCTGCCTCATCATGAGCGGTCACCTATGGCTTGCCAATGTGACTGTTGCCGCTACGGTAACTCCATGTCTTTACATCGCCGTACTGAGCTTTTTGCCCATGGTGACGGTCAGCTGATTTTTTAGTGAAGAAAATTCAGAGGATTGTTATTACTGTATCAAGCATTTTATTTTTAAGGAGTCGAAGAAGAGCAAGTTAGATAAAGTCAGAGCTTTGGGGAAGACAATAATTTGTAACAGAAATGATTTGAGAGGTTTGAATCAGTGTTGTTTGCACGTTATGGTTGGTCGTTAAGATGCTGGTTGGTCATCTAGGCCCTATAGAATTTATTTTATGATAAAATGTATCCATAGAATTTCACAGTATCTCAAAATTAAACAATATAATATACAACAAAGCCTGACAAAAGAAGGCTATTTTCAAACTTCCCTTAGTTTAGTCTCATAATTTTAATACGATTAAGAAGAATTTTTTTTGTTAACACCGTCACTAGTTGCCCTTATCAGCTTCCGCACTTAGAAAATTACATAAAAACCGATTTTAAATAAGGAACTCGACATTGAAAGGATTTCAATTGTCCAGAAGTGTTGTGTTGCATAAAGGAATCATAATAATACTCCTTTTCATGGAGAAGGTGACCCAAACATTCCATTTACAAGCGCAAACGCTGCAGCAAAAAGTGGTTTAGGATATAAATGTCTCTTTGGAACCCATTCATAGGCGTAAGTAAAGTCGCCGTGACGAATTGAGGAAAAGACATAAAATGTTGGTGGAACGTTTATGGCCAGTCATCATAAATTTAAAAAGATCATTCATATGTAAAGACGACAAGTATCGGAATATTTAAAGTGTGCATGCGGACTTACGCATTGGAATTGTTATACTCATTCCAGTTAATCTGCAGCAAGATGTAAAATAAGGCTGCATTTGCATGAAATAAATTAATAAGGCGATTTTTTCCCAGAATGGTTAAATATTTAGCTAAGAGTTTTGAGTTTGTCTATGTACAGCAATAAGGGAAGGGCAATCGTCGTGATGAATAGGTATCTGACCTAGAAAAATGAAACACGTCGGAAGAGTATCCCTTTTGTAAATGTGAAGTATCGATATGTAATATGTACCCATATATACGATAAAGGAGGCAAATACGCTGCCTGCTAGACAACCGGAATTCTCAGACCAAAGTAAGAGTCTGAGCAATCGTACTTTTATCAATCCACGTTCATAACGTTTTGCACATTTTACCATCGACAAAAAATAAATTTTATAAAATCCTATGAACATTTTCCCTTACCTGGAGGTCGGGGAAGAAAGGTATGTTGCGGGCCCACTCGACCGCCGAGAACAGCAGCCTGGCGGCGAGCTCGCAGATGTTGTCGATGCCCATGATGTTGTTGGGCTGCATGCACTGGCCGTACCGCGAGGTGGGGTAGGGCTCAGCACGCAGCAGCAGGCTGATGTAGCTGCTGAGGTAGGAGTGGCCGTTGAGGCCCGCTGCAGCAGCCGCCGCCGCCGCCGCAGCCGCAGACTCGCCGTTGGTCAACGAGAACTGGCCGGGCAGGGGCGCCTGGGACGGAGGCACGCGCCCCCTCTGGACGGCTGCAACAAACCAGGGTTGTTAGGGAATTGTGATTTTGAGGTGGAAACATACAAAAGGAGGTAAACCCCGTCGATCATCACTTTCTTCTTGTATCAAAAGATTAGACCTTTTGAAAGTTAAACCTATTTGGCATCAGCACACATTGACAAATGCTGCATCAACCTCAAATTAGAACTAAGTTCAAGTTCAAGTGTATAGATAGTATGTAGTTTTTTTTCACAAAGAAGATTCCCAATCAAAAGTACTCCATGTAATAAAACAATTATAAAAAAATGCAACTAAATAAATAATAAATTTGATAAACTATATTAAAGGCTGTTCGTATGTTGAAGGCGGGTTGACACGGTCCGATTATTCTCGGATCAAGTGAACTCGGACGATGCGTGCGCATCACTCGGACGCTACCCGGATCGCGACAACAATGCATCCGAGTAGCTCGTATGTACACAACTCGATGGATATATTCTCTCGGATACGAATTTTGGTTTGAAAGGATTTAACACTATAAGTTTAACAGTTCAATCCGAGTGCACTAGCTGGCTGACAAACTCGGCCCGAGTAGACTTGGACCGAGCGAGCCCTAGAACTCGGACTGAGTAAAAATCAAGCTCGGTCCGAGATTAATCGGACCGTGTCAACCCGCTTTAAGTTCACATTATGAAAATTTATCTGAGATTGGAAAAATTGAAAAAAACTAGATAAAATATACCCTAGTTAAAACTTTATTGTCATGCCCAAGGAATAATTTTTGGTCAACCTCAGGGCCCTGAAGCTTAAGAAAAATCATGACAGGAAGTAGTGAAGTTAGGGAAGACCCCGTTTTTCAAAGAGCATAACTATCCAAATAAAATATATTACGGGGATGTTCTCCCGCGTAGTCAACGGCACTTTCCACGGGAGATGATTAAAATTTGATATCTTCGCTAACCGAAGGTTACGACCGCTGGAGGATCGCCAGCGAAAGCCGAGATGACTGATGCAGGTAGGGAGGCAAGAGGTCGATCATAAGTAAGCCTGAGGCCTAGGAGCATTTGCATGGCCAAGCAGGGTCATTGACTATAACTCAGCCAGCCTTGACTATCTGCACTTGGCTGCAGCCCGGACAACTTCATGGCGCTGTTATTGACACAGATAATCAAATACCAACCGGGATATCTAACACTGTCAATCGTTATCTTTGAATCGAAACTATAGAACTCCTTTAGATATATATGAGGACGCCAGTTCGTTTTTGTTAGTTGAAGGTTAGCCTCTAAATGTGTGCCGGACGTGATAAAGTATTTGGTGTAATAAAATACAAAGCTCTGGTATTTAAAGATCCAAAAGGACTATTTAATATTCTTTGGCCGTCAAAGACACTGAATACATAAGGCCCCTTCACTTGTGATTTAAACTTACGGATATTAATTGTTGCCTGCATCCTGTAAAATAGGACAACGTCAATTTACAATCTAGTTATTTATTCGATATTTTGATATTTTATAGTTAATCAAACAAACATTGACTAACTAGCCCAGAGGATAAAGAGCTCACCTCAAAATTTGAGGGTCACCGGTTTGAATCCTAACCAGGATCGAAACTAGATCCAGTTGCCATTTGGCATTAGAATATGAAGTGATGATACTATCTAATAAAAGGTCGCCGTTAGATAGTAACAAGACACGGATTTGGACCGTTCCCAATCAAAACGTAAAAAATGCCACTGGTGTAAAAACACACGAAATAAGTAAAATATAAAAAATACAAAATCAGGTGGCAAAAGGTATTGCCTAGTATTAACCCAAATTAGCAAACCCAGTTTATCTACTCCCCGTGAACAGTATCCGCAGTGTGCACATGGATTCACTTTATTCTAAGCAGATTGTTAGATTTGACCACTTGCCGTGATTCCTTAGTTGCGTTATGGGACTTCGGTTGGTTGTATTGCAAGTATAGGATGGAAAGGGAAACTATTGAGGCCTAGGTGATCACTAGACCAATTATGGATCTAAGTGAAACATTAATCGTGTATTCGTTTTCAGTAGTATTAGTGTTATGAAATCAGGGTAGTAAAGATGCGGTACGTATTTTTGGAAAATAATCGAGTCCGGCTCGTAGGATCATTATCTGGAAACTTAAATTGAAAATGTTATTTTTGTCAATACTATGAAGTTAAGTAGAAATATTTTTAAATAATGATTAACGTAGAAATAAAAATACAAAAAAAATGAAAAATAGTACGTTTTAAATTCTTAAGCAATGCCAACGTTAACAGATAGGTAACAGGTTTTTTTACCTCTCTGTACAAAAAATTTCCGAAATCCATGTGCACAGGAGGGCACGCCGGCTAGGGAATCACGGGAAGTGGAAGCACTTAAGTTGCTAATGTTAGAGTTATCCTAGACAATACCTTCGTCCAGCTCGCCGTTGGAGAGGGAGGAGAACTGGCCGCCCGGGTACCAGGGGAGCGCCGCCGCCGGCACCCTCTCTCTCTGCACCGCTGCAACAGAACACACCTTCAGGCACCGCAATCATGGGACACCGACACCGGGGATCACTGCAATCTGCGAGCCGCGTCCGCAATCCCCGGCGACATGAATTGCAAATCCGCCGGCCGTCATTAATGTTTCTTGTCGACGCGGGGTTAAGCAAATTGCGCGATTGAGACATTCATCTTTGAGGAAGTTGCCGGTTTTGTTTGACAGTCGCTTGTTGTAGAAAATGGGTAGAAGACAGTTATTTATCAGCTAATCAAAAACGTCATTGTTAACGAATGGAATTCGTTTAGTGGTCAATATAAGTCTCGTAAACAAAATAAACGCCATCATCACAGAGCTGACTGAGATTCTATCATAAAATGTTCCACGGTTTCAGTAACAGTGGGGATGCTTAATATAAGATTCTTAGAGATGTCCGAACTGTTCTTTAATCATAATAAGAACGTTTCTAGGACCTAGAACTTCATATTTATCACCACATTAGACCATGAGGGATTTACCTGAACATGGGGATGGAAATCTTGAAACGTGCGATTCATTGGGCTGCAGAGTCAGCTTTTGCAAATATGGCAGCCTTGGTCATATTTGTAGTTAATTGTTCGTTTAAAAAGAGTAAAAAGAGTAGAGCACTATCGTAGTTCTACTAAAGATAGTTCATACATTTCGTGAGCAAAAAATTCTAAAAGAGGAAGCAACAACCAAAGTCCTCTGACAACAAATAATGCTGTAAGATGCTGTTTGACCTCATGGTCTAGTATGCAACATAAACTTGAGCTTATTATATGCGGTTTGCGTCTTAAGATAGCCTACATCAAAACTATATCCAGTCACGCAGTAGAGTGGAAAGGTTCGATGTTTCACTCTCGGATCAATCGCTCGGCGAGATGGGTGGTGATAGCTCCATCCGCAGGTCAGTAGGCAAACCTCTACGTATGCTGTAAAGCGCGGGCAAGCACGTAAACCGGAGAAATGGCGGGAGAAAGTCATGATCTAACGACGAGATCCTATCGTCCCTCGTTACTCGCTTTTAACGAGAATCTACTCTATGCTTTCTGAATGCCGTATTAGGCGCGAGTGTGCCAGTCAAGGACCGCGCGTGAACCGGCCTTTGTGGGAAATCTGGTGGCAGATTCGTGGAATAAGCGGCGTGCCTACTGATCAATGGGTTTGACAAGAGACAGGGTCTATACAGGGTTAGGCTAAAGTGGGAAATCAAATGCTGAAGCTACAACTGTTAACTAAATCTTCTAATAGATCAATGTTCAAACTACCAGTAGTGAATGTTATCAATAACTAAAGTAATTTGTGAAAATTTGAGGTTCTACACTTCATTCTTGAATAGAAGTTATTCCGAGTGTTTCTGTTTTGATTAAAAATAAAAAGAAAAAGTGAAACTGAAATTATTAAAACAAACTTGTGAATTTTAATACTGCCTGGAAAGAGTGAAGATCAGAGATCCAAGCTCTCCAGAAGTTTAGAAGAATATTGAGGTATTACTGTACGTAAGTTAAATTAATTGAAAATGAAAATGCAAACAAACACGAGTCGTGGCAACATTAATCAAGAAAGCGAACGCAATCAAGTGAACCAAACCCAACAAAGTCGCAAACATGATCGACTAGCCTCCTCCCACCTCCTACCTCCTGACGTCACTAAATATGTAAAAATAAACACGTGGGAGGTATACGACGTGAGAATTTCCCAATCGAGAGAAATGACGCCGCGGGGCTTATCTCAGCAGGGGGTGGGGGGGGGGAGTGACCCACTCACCCGTCGGTGACCTTCGAGCCGTGCGGATCCGGTTTCCTTCCAGCCGCCCGAAGACATAACCCCGCTGACCAGCGTGACCTGCCTCGCACCTACTACGTACTTAATTGGTGAAAATCTCTCCTAAAACGTCACTTAATTTAGTTTACAGCCCGCGAGGACCGCGCCCGCGGGCGGCGGCGGTCGCTGGGCACCTGCGTCCCCGGAACAAGATGTCATCTTGAATAATCTCGGCAATTTTCTCCACGCCGTGAGCGGCCGAGATTGCATCCCCGGGGATCGATCGATGTAAATGCGCGGGATTGCTCGCTGCTCTGTGATCTCGGCCGAGAGCTCGCTGAGCATCGGGGTGTAATCGCAATCGTGAAGTCTTCGAGATCAGGAATAGTTTACTACCGGTGTTTGTTAAATCTACCATACGGAAAAGTGAGGAAGTAGGCTACTGCTTGTTATATAGAATATGGTAGCTTTTTGTGACACGTTAAACTCTGGAAATTAAATCTGATAACTAAAAGAAATTGCCATATATTAAACTTCTGTGTTATTTTGTGTTATTTTTGTGTTATTTTGTTGGGTTCTGTGTTATTTTGGGACATTATACTCCCGTAATTTTGCCAATACTGTTCGCTATGTTCTACTGCAAGTACTGACATTTACCAGTGAGTCCTCTCGTATAGACTCAGGACAGGAAGGTTGACATTGAGCACAACAAAAGAACCTCAACAGAATGACTTTTAACTTCTATATAATTGCAAGGTTTATATAGTTGTGTGATGCTGGGTTTCTTCGTAGTCTTCTGAGAAAGGGACTGTAGAGTCGTAGAGCTTAATAACTCACATAGAGTGTAGTTTCTATAGCATACACTTGCATAAAATGTGAGCTTGTGATTTAAGGCAAACAAGTAAGGGGAGTAGACAAGTAAGCTGTTACGATCATATCTACTTTTTTCTATATACTTAAAACACGAGGTTTCCTCCTCTACAACTTCCCTGTCATTGGAAAATACTAAAATACAATTAATATGTCATACTATAAGAAAATTCAGAAAATTGATTTCTTTAATACATGACATCAGGATATTCGTTCATTCAACATCCAACTGCCTGATTCCATTCGAGGCAAATTTTAAGAAGGAATAAAATCACACTTTTTTGAATCATCGCAAATTTTACCAAAGCGATTGTGAGGCTATAAAAGGTAAGTATGCAATATTAATAAATGCGAACGACTTCATTCATTCAATTGAAAATTTAGCAAAGATTCACGAATTGCCTCGTAATAGAACAGCGCAAACAGCTAAGAGAGGGGGAAAGTGTTCTCCACCCTATATCAAAGTCAATTACCGCCAACGCATATCTCTGTAGTGACCGCGGCCAGTGACACCCGGTGGAGAAAGGCCCTTATTTGCCATCACTCCGCGCCGCGAGCCGGGGGTCAAACGTTACCACATAGGAGTGATCAAAGAACAATGGTCGCCGATCAATCAATCAATCGGGCCTCACATAATGGACCCAGCATGCAGCCTCCCGCTAAAATTGCTTGTCCGCTCATTTGTTATCTTTTTGGTCGGTTTCCACTTCGCATCAATGCGGTCCATTGTTAATTAAGCGGATGCTGATTCCATCTTGATCGATCGCCCGCCCATCACTCGGGATTGTCGTCCTCCGGACATCGTCACTTGCAAGGGAGATAAACTTATAAAGTACATTAGAGTAAAGGTGATCGGAGGTTATAGATATGCAATTACCGTTGAAAATTGAAAAGTGATGATTTGAGTTTGGTAGGGCCGCCACGAGGAGATTAGGGGTCCAGGGCAAAAGTTCTGGTGGAGGCCCTTGCTGTCATGTCGAATACCAATCACATTTTACGAAAATGCTAAAATTTGCATCAGTGAAACATATATTTCTGTTGTGTTTCGATAATAATTTTTAAAATAACTATTGTACTTATCGTAAACTCATTTACTCATTTTGTTGTTAAACCGTATGCAGTGACGGCACTCTGAAGCTGATTTTCAGGCTAAATGCTATAAATTTGTATTTTTTTAAATAAAATATTGACTTTTGAGCCTCAATTGTAGGTAGAAGACATACATTATTAGAACAGATCATATTTTCATTTAATTTTCAAGGCTTGAGCACACAGCTTACAGTAAATTATTTTTAAAGGTAGATTTATTGTTTATTTTATAATACAAAATTTTTGTAAGGATTTCGAAAAACGAAAGGAAAGACTTTGGTTATAATTTTTGGTATTTCTTCGAGAGCCACTATGAATATCTTATCTGGTCAAAAAACTTTGAGATCAGGGACTGTCGATTAAAAATATTGAAATTTGTCGACGATACACAACAAACCGAGAGCAATTATTTAGTAGCCGACTGCTACTCGACAAAACACATTTCGACATCTCGACGAAAGAAAAAGCTGAAATTGAAATCACATAGAGAGCAGCAAATTACGAAATTACGTGTAAGCTGTGCAAAAAGCGGGGGACACCGGGATTGACTCGTGTAATGAGAGAGAGAGCCCGACATAATCACGGATCCGCTACGCTTTAATAGTTTTTGCGTATTTAACAAATGACTAGCCGGTGCCTCATCAGCGGTCGTATGTATATAAATGAGTATATAATAGTGGGCGACGACAATCAAGACTGCGGCGAAGGTCAAATAGCTTCCGTGTCCCGCAGCCGCAGCCGCAGTCGTGGGGCGCATGCGCGGCCGGGCAGCCCGCCGCCGAGGGACACTGAGTAGGATACTCCGCATAACAAAATACTTTAAACTATTGCTATGTAAAAAAATAAAATGTCAAGAGGTTTTATATTTTCTGATAATATTTTTGTATATGAAAACCTCATCATAATATGCTTTGCGATGTACCAGTGAGCAGTCATCTAGATAAAAGTAATAAAAGTTATATCAGGCTAAATGGGTTTTATTCTACCTTATAGTTTTTACCAAAATAATTTAAGCATCATTATTTAGTGTTCTGTAGTTTGGAAATGAATAAAGAACACTAACGATGTTGAATCACACTAACAACAAAATCTCTTTTCAAAAGTAATTATTCGTTTGATAATTTTTTGAATACCTAAAACACAAACTAATTTGTTTTCAAATAAGATTATAACAAACTTAATCAATGTGCCAAAAATTGTTAAGTTATAAATTTATTTGTATTCGTTGTGTTTGTTTGAATTTTTCTGTATGTACTGCGGTTGTAAAGGTTGTATTACACTGTAAGACCTATTTATTTGTTTTATGATGAGTAAAGCTTCATTTAATCTATTTTTACCCTTCTCACTGAAAGTATTTGAACAATGCACTAAAAAACTATAGAATTATTGCTTAAAAATGTTATTTTTGAAATTTAAAAGATTCAAGAGTTTCTTTATTAGGTTACAAAGGTGATTGGAGAATTTTTCTACTCAACATTAATATTTGTATTTAATTTTACTTTAAACAGTTACTATTAAAGAACATTTTCCAAGAGATCGTCCTGAATTAAATCAATTCGGGGTTAGAATAACCGATATTAGCAGAAAGCTAGTGATAGAAAAAACACAATCAATAATAAATTTGAGTGCCGTTTTCATGGAAAGAATCGAGTAATACTTTCCTTTATTCACTTTAACCGCATAGGTGACGTAAGACATAACGACAGGGGTACCAACAATATTCTCGCGGTCGAGGTTGTGTGACAGCAGATCGCCAAGGTTGGCATCCTTGTATTACTATAATTATCTGGTTTTACAACCAATCATGCACGACAGGGTCTGTATATTACTATTCTCTCAGTTGATGGACATGCGGCTATTATTATTAAATTTTAGTAAACTATTTTAAACCATAATTTTGCAAAAGGTTAAATTATTGTGAACTTCGATTGCAATGGATAGACCCAAAACGTAAAGAATATTATATGTTGCTCCTCCAGCTCCATTAGAACTCATAAAACTTATCCCCAAGAGTTTTTATTGGGGCCAAACACCCTTTAAAATAAGTTAAGTATTCACGGAGACTGAACAGGTAAAAGTAAAGTTTGGTCATAAGAAGGTAATTATGAGTTGGAATAATTATTATAGTAATGTATTAATTTAAATTAGGGACAGTAAATAAGGGTTGAAGACAAAAGTTATGGATGATACACATTTTTCAATTTAATGGAAATGGAATATAGTGAAAGTCTGAAAGAGTGATTTACTTGTAAATATATGCTCGAAGTGAATGTGGGCCTTTTGCTGCTGCCAGTAAACTTACAATACGGAGATTGTGGATCAACAAAAAAAACTCTTTTACCCGTTTGTAACTGCCGATGATGGTGGTAGAAATAGTAATGAACTGTTGATTGCCTATCTAGGCCTACTATCCAATAAAATGGTATAAAACCCCGTTCCCTATTAAAACATTTATTAGACATAGCTTCAACTAATTACGATACAGAGTTTTACAACGTGGAATTATTCCAATACAAATTTGTGATAGCCAAAACCCGGGCATCAGATTACATAAGACGCTCCCTGAACCACAGACATCATCAATATATCAGTATCTCAGCGCGGTTTGCGGGCAGAAGCTACTGATTGCACGGTAATGAAGAAGTAACCCTTTTAACAGATTTCCACTCTCAAACGAACCGCGGGCTCGAGTGATTACCGACAGATGAGCAATCGCGGCTTCCGGCCCGCCTTGTGCGGACTTTTAATTCCTCAAACATCTAATCGATTCGCTTTCTCCTCAAATAACCGTCGTTCAATCGTCAAGCTTCTAATTTGACGGTTAAACTTGCTGATTGAATTCTTACTCATGATCCACTGTAAGGGAATTGATGACATTAAACCCCTTTTGGTAGCGGCCGTGACTTTTATTCTTCCTGTCGTTAGACTAAGTACTCTAATCCGCCCAGCTTTTACATTCGTTTATGGTGATTACAGGAAATAACTCTTTGATATGCATTTCAATTTGATTTCAATTTGCATTTGATTTTATTCTTTCGCTTATATCCATGTGAAATTTTAAATAATGTAACATGGTTGATGATGGATTTATCTAGTTTGATACATAACAATAATATGAGCAATGTTTTTAAAACAAAACTATTTTTAGGCTTCTTACAGTTTGTTGTATAAACTTAGCTGATGGAAGTCCTTAATGGATGTTTTCAATAATTTCAATTTTTTAAAGTTTTATATATACCTCTTCGTCAAGAAACCGTATTAACAAATAAACCCCCTATTTGTAATCTCATTGCCTCTGCTGACAGAACGACACAAAACCGTAATGTTTAGTGTTCATAATACCAGAGGAAATTAACGGGTACGTTAAAATGAATGATTATAATACGGATTGTTTATCAATCAGGGATATTTAATGAATTGACAGCTATAATACTCCTTTGGAAAAATATACATGAAAATCTTAAGTTTTGATCAAGCTTCATGATCTAAAGTATACTACGATGTTTAAACTAAAGAAAAAGCACATGCAAATTTACAGTGAATATTTTTTTTAAATTTTAATGGTCTGTCCTTTTTTCTAGTAGCAGTATAATAACGTTTAAGAAAATCATAGTAGTAATCAATAAAAGGATCATCAGCAGCGAAGGTGGTAAGATAAACTGATGACAAACAGATGATTAATATTGGATCACCTGATTAATACCGGACCAGCTGATTTAATAATGGGCCAGCTGTTGAGCCAATCGTAAGTGATTATACGATCAAACGATCAGCCCGCCCCTATACACGGCTCCCTACAAGCAGCGTTTCTTTTGGGTTGTAGCTTTTTTTGGCCACGAGAAGGCTTTGAGAATAATAAATAATTATTTGCTGTACAAGATAAAGCTAAAATGTTCTAAAATAAAACCGAAATATACTACGTTTTAGCAAATATTCTCTGTTTTGCGTTTATTAAACAATATAAATTCGAAATAATGGTAGGTAAAATAGGAAACAAAACTCAAAATAACGTCCCATAAAAATACGTACTGTACTATGAAAATTAATAAATATCACATGACCAGATAAATGCCACGACAGTGTTTTATGAGGATTTATATTTTCGTTAAGGACAAATTTTATAGTGCATCGTTAAATGTGCTCACTTCTCATGCCACCATGTTATTAATAAAACCATGCTTATTTTAAACTCTAAATTTATAGGTATTAAAATAATGAGAAATGAAGAAAGTCATCTGGACCAAGCGGTAAAAGTACCTGCTTTTACTTCTTGTTCCACTAAACATATTAATGACGCCACATTTCGCAGGAGCATGCGCGGCAGAAGAGCGATTGAGAGTGTGTCTGCGCACACGCCGAGTGGCAGGGTCCAGTAAAGTTTTATGGACCGGGTTGTTGTGGAGCTATCTGGAGAACTACATGACTCTGCACTCCTCTCCACTCCGCGCTATTTGTCTCAGATGCTTACACGGTTTAAGTTTTACATCAGCTGTTCACGAAATGTATCAACAAGCCGGGTCGGGGCGCCCGGGGTGGATAGCCACCGCCTTTATTGTTACCGCAACATACAGCGGACCCCCGCATTAAACTACCTATTGTCTCGCAGGCCGACTCTTTTTGGAAAGCGCAGAAATGTTTTGTGGCCGGGAATAGGTTTTATTACTTTCGGAATATGTTTATCCTTGTGACTCCAAATGGAAACGTATTCTTGTTCCCGAGAATCGCCGGCCATTAAGTCGGAACGGATGACGTGTATATGTGAGTCTATTTCGGCAAATCTCGAATTGGGGAGAAATCTGGCAAATATACGGCTGAAACCGGTTTCTCTCCTAAATTGTCGGCGAATGTAAGGCTGTAAATATGTTATTGTCAGACGATGACGTAAGAACTGTGTAAGTTGCATGAAAAATACTAATGGTTAAAACATAAATATTCATTGCACATAATACTGAAATGGAGAGTGTACAACTCAAATGTTAACGCTTTCTGGAAACGGTAGTACACAGCGCGTTGCAACAGTGCTTGCTTGTCATAATCGCCACAACAATAGCGTCTTAAATCACTATTTACCGCTAAAACACAACACCGCATAAAACTCGTACTTTTGCACTCTAGCTGGAATCAGACGTTTTGTTCACTTTTGGAATTCTGCAGATCCATTGACAATGTACTAGGTTACATATCTTTATTCTTCAAAAGACATGTTTTTGTGGGGTATTATAATTAATTGTAAACATATTTTTGGGCAACTACCCACCTCCAGGCTATGGCGTTTGTCTTACAGCGATGAATTCCTGATCGAATCCTCTTGCCAATAAATAAACACACGAATACAGTGCATAACAAATGGAAATCACGTAAAACCTCAGTCCTTTTGGTGAAATGCCTTTACAACTACATTTGGTGTACATCTATTTCTGCGTCAATTTTCACGCAACTATGAAATTATTGTGTGACTAATTTTTGTATGAGAAAGTCCATCTCGAAAGACCTTTTGATATGCAAGACTTGTGGATATTTCACATTATATGGTGAAAGTTGAATCGAATAAAGAATTATAGAGCTCTTGCCCCAATATTCAAACCCTCCATTTTTATTCGGGTTTTTACTTTAATTTATAAGCTGTCAAGATATCTGTGTTCAATTAACAGTTTGTTTTTGAGGCACGGCATATCCCTATCAATTACCAGCAGAACTAGCAGTCGCAATCAACAACATAAGCACAATGCCATTCTACAACAATGCAACAGTTGATTTCGATCAGGAGAGTTCGAGCACTTGCTGTGCCACACTCTGCACTATAGCGGTGCCATCCTTTGACACTGCAAAAGCTGATTACGTTTTGGCGAGTATCGGCCAGGAGCCGTGCCATCCTTTCACACTGCAACAGCTGATTTAGTTTTGGCGGGTATTGACCACTGGCCGCCCCATCCTCTCACACTGCAACAGCTTGTTACGTTTATGTGGGTATCGACCACAAGCCGTGCCATCCTCTGACTATGCAACAGCTGATTACGTTTTGGCGGGTATCGGCCGCTTGCTGTGATTGGTGGCGAGTTCTCACGTCAGCGAGCGGCGTAATTGGGTTGAGGCGGACCGTAATTACAGGTGAGGTAAGGTAACTGCTCTGCCTGTGCCGTACCGGCTTGTAATGCGCCCGCCGCTGCACGCTGCACGACGGCGACGCCGACGGTCCGTCGGGAAACTTAGACAAGGAATATAAAAAAAACTATGGTAAGACCTATCGTGAAATATATCTGAGAGGAGGTACATGAAGAAGGAAATGAACAACAAAATGCTTGAGAAAACCTCTAGTTACATGGCGAGTTCATCAGTAAGTTTGAAGACTAAACAATTTGATGAAATGTGAAGAATAGAAATATTGAAGAAGAACTGACTCATTAACTGCAATATTAAATTAGAAAACTAGCACAAACCAATCAAAAGTTTCGTTTCTTCGTCTTGATGATTATAGCGAAACGTTGCGTGGATTTCCCCCAGTGTTTTAGAAAAGGACTTACTTTCAAAGTTAAAGCTCTATAAAGACTAAATTATATAGTTTTATCTATTTGTTGTTGCGAGAGTAAATATTTACAGCTTAGAGCAAGGCAAAGAGAGGAAACCAAGAAAAAACGTAATATTTTGCTAAAACCTGAGAGAGAGTATAAAATAACACGACTCACAGCAATCCATTGTAATTAAAAGGCGGAAAGGTTACAGTGTCCCGGAGTAATCAGAAGGGATTTCCAAAAGTGACAATATTTTCCTGGAGGGACATCAACCAAGGAAGGTTTCAATACTACTATGATTCCAATAACTACTTTAAGCATGACCAAATCATTAATTTCAAACGTTATACTTACAAAATATTGCTGAAATCTCGCTTAAAGAACAACAGTACGCTTTCTAGAGATGCAATTAGCGAATAGGAAGCAGCGAGAAGTTTGTCCGTGACGAATGGCTGAAGATAAGGTTTATTAAATGGCTTCATCGACCAAGTGGCTGCAAGTGAGCGATAAGGACCGCTAGCGACGGCCAACTGGGGCATATCAGCATTAGCATAGCGAGGGTCTGTACTGCACTGGCTGATAGCAAAACGGGTCTCTAAAAGGTTGTGGCTCTAAAATAATTCAAAAGACATTTTTGAGTAAGATTTATTCTTGAATGAAAAGAAAAAAGGTATATTTTATAAAATCCATGAAAAACCATTGCTGTGTTGCAGACGATGCAGGAAAGTAATAAAATCCAATCAGTTGCTACTGTTTTATTATTCCTGTAATCTGCAATAACAACAACAACCCTTTAGCTGATGACAAATAAAGCAAATCATCCCGTTTCTAGTATTGTATTGGTGCGCTTACTTTGAATTGGAGGACGGTCATAAGGGAAAGAAGTCCTGCCTGGCTCTGCAACAGAGCCACGAGACTTAAACTTATGAAATATGTACAGTATTTACACCACATTTACTCAACCAAATTTGAAAATACTTATAACGTAAAGCTTCCAAAGAGATTTCTGATGCTCAAGAAACCATAAAACCGTGCCTTATGTATCAGGTATCACAGTTTTTTCGTTTCTTTTTGTTTCATTTTTCGTACACAAGGGTAGCTGTCAAAATTTGGTACAGTAATCACATTTATAAATTTAAAACGTTCTCATTTACAAATTTATTCATAATAAGTTATTAAAATTAACATATTGAAATCAGACTGTGTACTCCAACAGTAAACTCAAACAGAGGACTCCAAGAATCTGATCTGTACTGTAGTTGTTGAAAATTGTAGTAGTTAAAAAACTTGTAATAAAGGTACTCCATCGTAACGTCTCTACCGTGTGATGGCTGTACAGCTCAGTGTGCCAATTAACCTCGCAGGAAACCTTGGTGGTGATGAGGCTCTTTGTCAAGGATAGGCGCCGCTACTGAATCAATCCTCCGCACTCTCCCGAGAGTACATCTCCTATTGTCTATGTGATGATAATGAAAAGTACCTTTCTTCTTAATATGCTCTATCAGAAAAGGTAAAGTTAGTTTTAGGTTTTACATCTTTGTTAACTGGCTACGTAATATGCGGAAGACAGTTATAAGAGCACGTTGATGAATGAACAGCTATTTGGAGCCAAGTACAATATCGTTTAATGTTAACTCAGGAACGAAGGCGATTTACCAACTATCGTTTGACTGAGTGGAATATGAGGGTAATATATATATATATTTGATGATAGCACATTATCTAGTAAAAATTTTACGTTAAATTCGTTAATTTAATAACTGTTAATTTAATTTTTTAACGCCATAATTTTATATTAGTTTAGTGTCTAACCTAGTGTTTAGATCGACTCATAAATAATTTTATATTATTTACTATATTACACTAAATGAACATCGGTTGACATTACTTTATGCGCTCAGAATGTTCTTGATTCTTGCAAAGGCAGCAAAAGTACAAAGCTTCCGTTAGACCACTCGTTGAAGTCTCCATGTTAATACATTGTAAATGTTGGATTCTTACGCTTATGAGTTTAAAACAATGGTGAATATTATCGTTATAAGGAAAAAATGAATAGCTATTCTAGGTATGAAACGCTTTAAACTAACGAATGTGCTTCTTACAGGGTAAAAGTAAGCTAATGTTATTTTATTGTGTTTGATTATCAATATGTAGTTTGAGAAATTTTGTGTTTTTAAAATTAATTTACTCATAATCTTTTATTTGTGTAAAAATATACATAAATCATATATTTATACTTATAATATTACATTTATTTATTACTATTTACTGAGTATTTTGTTTTTACAGTTTTATTTTTATATTTATTAATAATTTAATTTTACATATTAAATTCTTTAATGAAGTTTCGCTTTAATCTGCTATCGTGCTTATCATAACATATCAATAATATTTATCAATAGTATAGTAATATTAGGTAATTCAATAACTTCTGTATAATGTTTTACCTTAAGAGAGAGAAAACACTTCTATTCATTAATTATTTAATTACACGGTTTATTGAGGTAGGCTTAAAAAAACAATGGTTTATTAATTTGTAATTTCTCCGGTCAGCTTTTTTAAATGTTATTTGATAGGGAAATTTATTTCAAACCTTGAACATCTTAGGTTAAATACAGAATGTTCTTCTGAAAAGAAGATTGCATTGTGATAAATTGTTGTGACAGAGAAATAAATCTTAGATTGTTATGTTGATAATAATTTCATGTTAAAACACTAATATATTGACTTGGAAGACAAAAAATAAAAATAAGCGTTTAACCATGCAAAACTCCTAATGCAAATGAAGCCTTTGTGAGAGACCAGGAAGCAACAAATAATGGTTCAAACTAATAGACACTAACATTGAGTGTTGAAAACAGGGCCTAACAATCCGGCTGGGCTGGGCCTTGGCTCTGACCTCACCTTCGCCACTGAGGTTCAGCCTCGAGTGTCGGCCACATACCTCGGACCGACTGACTGAATCACAATCACACGCTCAGCCCGGCTCATTAGGTAGATGTTAGAGCTAAACTATGCTGTGAGTAGGTCGATGAATCTATTATTGGCTTTACTGTTACCTCCCATATAGCGCAAAATGTCCAATGACGTTAAATTGATGTCAAAATTACATCATGGACGTCATTTTGGCATCAATTTTCATTTTGCGCTTTATGGGCTAAAATTAAAATAATGATTTAAATTGATATAATTTTGTAGTTTAAAAAAGAAGTATGTACCTTCTTTCTTGCTAACTGTGCGAAGGGATAGAACTCACACAATTGGGATAGTTTATTTTACAATCCAAACTGTCCAGTAAGAAGGCTACATGAAATCAAGTTAAACAAACTCTCCGTATTGACAATTCAATTTCATTTATCGTAAGTGACTTCTAATTATTTGATGCAATTTCCACATAATATTTATTTAAGATGACTTAAGGCTGTGGCGTAATAAAGTTTCTTTTATCCCGACAATTAGACGAACATTTCAAGCATTAGAAAAAATCTTGGCCATTTTTCTTTAGACATGTAGATGCAAAGTACTGATCAAGATTGTAGTTTAACTACACATGCTATTGCATCCACATGCTTAAAAGGTTCAGGTAATTTATGTTGAGTTTTAGAATATATCAATTTAATGTAGTCAAACTTCACCAAACTATTCATAAAACATCAAAACATACTTACAAAAATAGATGTAGACAAAGTGTTTTCAACATTTAGTTGTCAAATTGTAAATTTTATGTACTACTCATCATGAATTAAAAACTTAATTCAAGTTTTAAGTGGCCCATTCACAACAGAAAGTGCAGACCGTATAAAGGACATGTTCCCTGAATGGGACACCAGTGCGGCTCGCCGGAGAACTACGCAGGATGAATACGCGATTTGAATACGCACTTATCATGAGGGGAAAGCGTGCGTCCAGTTCCTGCATCATTAATTTACTTTTCGCTTCAAAATGATGGATCCTCTAGCGGATATTATTCACGAGGGAATTTCTCCTTGAGCTCAGTAAGACAGTGTTATAATGAGGAAATTCTTGTGTCGGTCGAACCAATGAACGGATTACAACATGGAGAAGATATTTCATCAATCGTCTTTTCTTAGGTTCTATTAAAGTAGGTTTTCAATTAAAATCATGTTTTTTTACTGAGGATAATGTATGTACAATCTATAAATAATAATATTTCTATGTTGGAATTTGAATATCAAAAATCACGTATGTCGATGTATGTATCGTCTGACGCATCATGTCTTTTGCAATAGAATAAAAGATTTATTAATTTCACATTCCAATCATTAGTTACTTTAATCAATTATTTTGTAAAATTTAACAATCATCAATGTTAATACAATATTAGACAAATTCAATCATTGGGTTTAAAACTTTTCTGACATTTAAAATTAGTTGATTAATTATTTATTCATTCATGTTAAGATATAAGGCTAGTTAATTAGAAAAGAGAACATCCATGTCTGAATTAATTTTTACTACACTTATCTTTGGTAAGTCACCGTCGCTAATCTTTAAATGGTGTGCATTCATTCGAGGGCGTCACTTTACTCCAACTTACCCCTTTCCCACCTCAAAACTTCTTAAACAACGTTCAGTTGGTTACCTTCTAAAAATCGTAGTAACCTACCCTTCTGTAATTAATTGAAATCCATGATTTAAGGGGGCTTAAAAACTGAATTTAGGCCTTTATTGATAAGTTACAAAAAATCAAAAAAAGGTGGCATCACAGATAACGACACCTCCTTACTCCAAAACAATGAATTTGTCGGTGGATTTAAGGAAGTAAACAGGTGGATATGATTTGACCTTGGTCATCCACCGCCCACAAGCCCCGAGGCCCTCGTGACCTCTGGACTAGCCATCCCACAAACATCGCGACCCCACTACTAGCCGTCCAGTAGACATTGCGACCCCGCTACTAGCCGTTCGGCAAACATGCTGACCCCGCTACCGCCGTCGTGACCTCTCTACTACCCGGTCGCAAAACATCGGCGGAGTCCGAGGCTTAGGAACTGTACCGGACCGCGGCCCAAGCATTCCTCGCCCCCCCCCCTCCTCGAATCCAACATCCAACGCTGTGAAATTAACCATCCTTCATCCCTCCTCGGCCTTCACTTATACTCTTGTAATTGACTGCGGCGAGTGTTTATGTTTGCATAATGAGGTGTTTTTAGACGAATAACTGACTGAATCGCGAGGTGGAACTTCCTTATTGCTTTCAGCTGGAAACTAAGAAATTGAGGTTACTGATGTAGATGGACTGAATAATACAACGATTAATTACTGAACAGGAGGAAAAGATAGCATGAAACTCAGTTTTTGCCTTTACACCATTACTAAGACAAATCAATTTTGTTACACAAAATAGAATGCTATCTCATTTTATAAAGCATAAATATTTTGTTTGCCAAAGTATTGCACTATTACTATGTTGATATAAATTCTTAAATAACTTTTCAAAAATTATATATTTTTTGTTTATTCGATTAAATTAAAATGGTATTATTAACGTATAAGACCCTATAATCTACATCAAGCTTAAAAAATTCGAAATTTCATGCAAATATTTATAAGTGACGAAATGTCATTTTCGTTCATTCAATCGTGCTATATTACCTTTGTCTTAACCATACTTTTTCTATGTTGGTTTCAAATATCTTAAAGCTATCAATTAATATAATGTTTTTCCCACTGTAGGTGTTTTATAGTCAAAATATCACAAACAACAACAATGACAACTACAAGAACAGTCAATTAAATTACGGAAATGTTTTAACCTTTACTCAAGTTTTTTTTTTTTAAGTTCTGAGTTTAGTCAAGAATTTTTTCATAAAACAGATATAGCAACTTTTAAATTCCCTACCGTACTTCAACCTCAACTATTCTTATTAACATTTTTTAATTATTCCCAATTTTGTGGTCTTAGTTATAATTTGTAAAGCAACCCAGCGGACGCACAGGCAGTACCTGCCTATGTCTGCTGATTTCCTTATCTTTCATTTTCACTAAAGGCTACAACAATTATGTATATTTTAGTTTAGTTTATTATTTATAAACGATTTATGTTTACAATCATTTTGTTATTTTTCATGTCAGTAGCTTAAGTTTGTATGGGAATAAACTTTTCTTTCATTCATTCATTCATTCAATCACACCCGATTAGCATTTTATATTTCACGAGGACTCGATGCAAAATAATCTGATCAATATTCAACGGAACCGTCGGCCCCGTCGAACCGTTTCCTTATGCCTCTACATATCGATAGACCGCGATAAAATTTTCTAACGAACGACTCGGAAATCCTCACAAAGGCTCTAATAAATCGTAATGACCCAGGATCGACTCAAGGCGACCCGGTGAAAGTACAACCTCAGATGTCGCGAGTTAGGACCAACGCTCGGCATAACTGCGCTGCACGAATTAGTGCGTCGTTGGAGTTAATGCGCGAGATACATATCGCCGAGTTACATGCTGCCGGTGGGATACATTACACTCGATCATAACAAGAATGTGGATCACCTTCGCGGTCGAAAATCCTGCCAAATCCTTGCCGCGAGGTTGCGGGACAATAGGTCACCTCTGACGATCAGTCCTTGTGGTCCGGAGTTGTTTAAAGTTCTAACTGTCAAGAAATATTTTATTGTAACGATTATATTTCCTCCTTTTGTGTGTTAATTATCAGATGTGGTCGACACAGCTGGAAGAGAATTGAGTTGTAAAACTTTTCTGTTTAAGGAGGACGAATCGTGAGTAATATTCTCGCTGAAATCTTCCATCTCCACGCACTGACTGAAACGCACGTTTCGGCTGTCGTAATTTTCAACTAAAAACATTTAAGTGCTATCCAGTGCCGCAGAGACCATCAGTAGAGACTATATCTTCGCGAGCTATAAGGACCAAGGACGGCGTATTGCGCCTCAAGACTTTTGTTCCGGACATTTTACAAGTACTGAATTGTTATTTACAACTACTAATAAATTACCGGGAATATTATCTATTTGAGTTTTAAACAATCATCAAGTGTCTCGGCAATTCCACAAAAGATACGTATTTATATCTTATCTTTTATCGTTTTTAAACACTTTCTACTGCTACAGTCACATCATCGTTTTATAAATTAACGGATGGACACCATTCATGTATTTTTTTTTAGTTGAATTTACGAACTATGCCGATATAACATTAATTTCGGGTTCTTTTGACCAAAATTATTAAAATTGTGAATAATTTAAACAAGCTCACACCCCTTGGACGTCTGGAGGCCAGCACAGCCCGCCGGCCCCAGGTAGGCGCCCGGGGGAGGAGCCGCCGGCGTTCTCACGACGTAATTGTACACCGCAGTCACGATTAATTTCGGCCACTAAACCAAAGGGTTTGATGACGTTTTTTCTATTGTTCGGGAACGTTTTCGAGAATTCCCTCAACGGTAAACAACGGCAATTTTCCAGCTATGTGTTCGGGGCCGGAGAGCATCAAAATTACTGAGGGCGAACGTTACTGGGGAAATCGGTTACAAGTGAGATAACATATTTCTATGAAAGAGAAGAGCGACGAAGACATTATGCTATTGTATTATGTTTTTGTAGGGTTAAAATATAGGCTAAAGTACAATCTACAGTTCTGGTCACAGCAATGGGCGGGCGAGCGAGTGCGCTGCTGGCGTTCAAAATATGTTGTTTGGCAATTATTTACCCATCTGACGTTAAAGACAGTTATGCTCTTTGTTTATATTCTCCAAAATAAGCTGATCATTGAAATATGTGATGATAACTTTGTTTTCTAATTATTATTTCATTTGATGACATGTATCATAATATAAGTTAACCTAAGTAGTTTTAAACGTTTAAAGTCATATTTAGTCGTTCTCCTTTTAGTCACATTTTCTTGTTACATAATTATATAGTTATTTAGTTCATTCTCGTTGATCCCTGTAACTGAACTCGGTTAATTAATACCCAAATAAACGTGCTTCCACCAGTTGGAAATATGTCAAACTACTTAAATTTGTAGAGGAGCAAAGCTGTCTCTAACATCAAGTAATTTACACAGCTGGAGTTTCCATTTTTTGTCACCCGCCTAATGATGTGGTCTGAACTTAACGTTTAAAGTAAGCTGTTAACAGTATTTTAAAAATGGAGGAAAGCCATTGTTAATATTTATTTAAATAATATAAAAATTACACGTACTTTATGGTTCCGTAACCAGATTTGTACGTTTTCATTGTAAACCGTCCATATCCTGGCCTCGTCTTCATTGAAGAACAATTGACGACAAATTCAAGTTTTGTTTTATAGGGAACATTAATTCGCTGAGAAAATTACAGTTGAGACCCGAATGGAACATTTTCACATGACTCTGATTTACTTATTTGGTTTTTAGGACTAGAGGCAAGCACAGCACCGCCGCCCTGTGTTATATTCAGTAGTCATGTAGTTAATTTTTTACAGTCCTTTGCTTTCTCCCATCAGCCTTTATTGTTATAATTTCATCTTAAGTTTCCTAAATAGAGCTATAAAAAATAATATTGCAGGTATTAGTATAAAATATAAACTTTTGAAGCTTAATAGTACGTGGGAAATAAATTACATTATCTAGTTTCTCACGAAGTTATTAATCTTATCAGTACTATGCAATCATCATACAATTACCATAAAATCCTAAACAAGTATTTTTTCTAATTGCAGCTCCTATTAGACGATTTTATTGCACGAAACTATGCTATAAAGATTAACGGTAGTAAACACGATATGAAAAAATCTTCTGTAATAATGATTATAGTATAAACGTAATTTTACCTTTGTAGTGAAAATCGAAAATAGACTACAGGATTGATTGTTTGGTTACAAGCACATCAAGTTCACATTTCACTTATAGTTAAGCACTTACAAAGACTTTTTTTAACTAGTCAAGATTTATTTGCTTATAATAATTCATCGATGTAACCCATTGTTTAACTAAAATACATTCCTAATCCGAAATTGAGACAATTTTTTATTTGTTATACAAATAAGTAATAATTTTAGCAAGGCACACGGAGATTACCGACATAATCAGTTTACGATGCTGCTTCTCCCCCGGGATACAGCCTCTGCCAGGAAGGGTTGGTCGGAGCAGACGCCTTATCAAGCCATAAACCACGGTATGAAATGCAAGGCATTGTCTACAGTTTAATAGGCTTATTTGCAAGCAACTCCCGGTATAAGAGTGACTCAGGGGTTGGTCAATGGAAGCTTTGACTTTAGGAAAAAATTTTAAAATGTGATTTTATAGATGATTAATAATAATTTAAGAATACGTTATTTAAAATGTAAGTATTACATATTTAACTAATCAACATTGATAAAAGTGAATAACCAAATTTAACCTACATACAAATTCAAGAGTTTCAGATCGCTATTTACAGTCTATGTAGACAATTTGATCCAAAACATACCAAAATAAAAAAAATACTATTCTTATTTGCCAAAATAAATATGGGATTATGCATACCATAAAAAGGGATTATGCAACTAAAAAATAATATGCCTTCAATTGTAATGACCTCGATCACTTATAGGTTATTTTATTCACTTGAGATATCGTTGTAAAGTCAATCAAAGATCCACGGGTTTTCTTCTAAAATACAGAATTTCTGGATTATTAAGCACTACTCTTAAAATACATCACTACGTTACTTAATAAATACCATCACGTTATTATGTCAATACGTTATGTATTATATTCATATTATTTATAGTATATTTCATATATTATATGTTATATATTATAAAACGTCCTGATTCGTCTTTGGTTACATATACTTCCTATTTTTCAGCATTTAAAACTCCAAATTACACATAAATCATACCGCTTTTGCAATTTTTACAGACCGAGTAGCCTTACCGTTTCGCGGCGAGGCGTCGTAACCTGGCCCCGTGTTTACGAACCTTAGCCGCAATTAGAGCAGATGTTATCTCTATGATATGCAGCCATTAATTGTAGCTGTAAATAATTGCCGCCTCCCGGCCTCTGGGGGCAGATTCAATTTAGATGGAGATGCGCGCTTACGCACCAAGCCTACCCGAGGCAGTGACGACTTTACTGCGCACGGTGGCTGCCCCAGGGCCGCCCTGCACGCGCTTACGCACCAAGCCTACCCGAGACAGTGACGACTTTACTGCGCACGGTGGCTGCCCCAGGGCCGCCCTGCACGCGCTTACGCACCAAGCCTACCCGAGACAGTGACGACTTTACTGCGCACGGTGGCTGCCCCTGGGCCGCCCTGCACGCGCTTACGCACCAAGCCTACCCGAGACAGTGACGACTTTACTTAGCGCACGGTGGCTGCCCCAGGGCCGCCCTGCGGAACTATTACGACCAGTGGTCTTTGGGCAACTGCTTATAGAGTTGTTAACAAACCTTTGAAGTAGTGCTGAGAAGAAACGTTAGTATTACTCAATCTACCTTGACCTTTTACCCTTTCATTTTAATTGACTTGAAATTCAACTATAAAACACATTTTTCTTAGGGCTTATCTACGTTCCAAGGTGTAAATGATAAAAGCACCATATATTACTCCCACGTAATTTTTTCAGTGACAGTTAAGTACCTGATAAGTCAGGTAAACATGTTTCAGGTGTCAACTTACCAGTGTTTATAAGGGTTTTGTTTAAAATTAATGCCTTTTCTAAAGTGCCTTTTTACAGCTTTAATTAAATTCTTGAAAATGCCACTTTTAGCTTCCTCACTTCTGTATATTATACTGGGGCTATTCTCTCCACATCCAAAACTCGATACAGCTGGATGAGTTTTAACGTTTAAGTTGTCGAATAAAAGTCATTTCTATGTAGCTTTGCTGTTACGTATCAGGATTTTGAGAAAAAGCGTCATTTCCCACAGCAATTATTGGATTGACGCTATTGGAACAGTAACGCTATCCAGCGAGATTGGATCAAATTGAAATTACTTCGTTTACAGAAAAAATATATTGACATGGTTTAAAATAGTTGTAAAGGTTATTCAGAGATTGCAGCATTTATTATCCTACGGGCAAAGCCGAGGTCACTGGCTAGTTAACATTTACATTTGTTTATAGTTCCAATATGTTATTTATGGGTTCAATTTAAATGACTATCATACAAGCATAATGTCTACTCTCAAAGCAAAAAGATTTATTTTTTCGTAAGTGCATTAATTTGATATTCTCCCAATCGAACACACGTATAACCATCGCGTGGATAATAAAGTTTTTTTTAAAGAAAAATGAAGTTCAGTACTAATATTCCAATGCCTAGCTGTATTTTAATTTATGTACAAAGAGACAGAAATTGGGTACATAATTTAAAACAATTTACCAGACATTTAGAAGTATTATGTAAATTCTCAAACCAACACTCGAACACACTTATAACTCCGATTCTGACTGTCCATATTAAAGTACGTTCGCTGGCAAGTTCACTTTAATAACTCTTTGTTTATAGAAAGGAATTATGATCAGTACGTTGAGTTGTAAACATGTTGAAAACTTCATTGAAATATTAGTTTAGAATAAGATTCGTTTTTAAAACTAACCTGCGCTACCAAAGTCTAACTCCCTATGCCTCGTGCATGCTGCTACGCTGCGTCAGCGGCCGGGTGACAAAGGGAGAGATGCGAGTACAAAAACGGCGGTTTATCGGTCCAAAAATGATTAACAGCCGAGAGGCAATTATCCTGGGGACTTGGCCTTGAGCGGACGCCGACACACCTGGTCCGGACCGACATCGGGCAGAACGATACCGGACTTGGTATTTATTTGATTGAAGAAACACGAGTCATTTTTATTTTGGCCTTCGTTTGCATTTCAGTCAGGCGCGAGAATCTTTCTTCTGAGTTTTGAAAACAAGTCGGTAAGTATCCAAAACAGAACATAGAAATGTATTATCTTTTTATTTTGACATTAGTTAGTTATATGTTTTTTATGAGTGGCAAAATATATTTATGCAATGAACAGTCGATTTATTCTTTTTATGGATTGAGTGTTTTAATTAAATATTGGCCTTCATCCGACACAAAATCCTCATGCTCTACATTCAGTGCTAACCGGGTGCTTCTCTGGGAGCTCCAGGAGACATATTCATGTTTTTACTAATAGACATACCGTATTATATATATATTTTTTTAATTTGATTCAATTTGATAACTATAAACCTATAACAAAAATTCACAGTATCGTTTAAATTAAGACGAGAACACAAAAATAATGAATTCTTTGAATTGTGTAAGTGAAAAATAATACTTTTTGCCGTTATAGTTTTCAAAACCTGATTTCATCAAAGTAAAACCTGTACGTAAACACGACTCATTTATCTTAAGTGTCCATTGTCCCAAACAGTAAACGCTTTACGACCTTTTCGCAGCAAAACAATCGAGCCCTAGCCCATAGTGACCCGACCGGTCAGCGACGCTCACCTGTACCACTAGCACTAGCTGAGGATTCTGGTTTCGGGCCGGTCCCAGGACGAGCTGTCCGTTTGTTCTAATCCTGTTTGCAATCAACTTCGATATTCCCATACGGGACGGTTCGCGGTCCCGCGGCCCTCGAGTCCAAAACCGATATTTCTTGATCGGACAACTCGTTCCGCGGCGGGACGGGGACCAGTTCCAAAAACAATCTTTGCCGAGGTCATGGGAAAGGTTGGACTAGGACTAGTTGCTAAATAGTGAAATTAGAGGTTTGTAACTGACAAGTTTAGTCCAGGTGTTATTATTATTCTTGCCCGTTTGAGAAATAAAAATGACAATTGTATATTTATTTACAATTTAATACAACTAATTCTCTGAAAATTATGAATATTCGTGAAAATTACAAATAAATATACGTCTAATACATTAAATGAATTCGCATTTGATTTTTTTTATAAATACAACGTAATTTTTATGACGTGCCTAATGTTTATGTTTTCTATTTGTGTAATAACTTCTGTATTTACTCATTCTTTAGATTCGCTATAAAATAAATGTTATTCTATGTTTTAATCAATTATACATTAAAAGAAAAGAAATTAAAGCACAATTTTTCTGCATCGGGATTAATGCATTGTTCAGTGTTAGCTTCATTTATAACTGTCAGACCTAACAAAATAATTTTGAATAGCCCCTGAGTTGACAAAACACTGTACAATTTTTTTGAACATTTTCAATACGACAAACCACGGCCACAACGCACTGAGACAGAAATGAGCTCCTAATTATTCCTCAGGTCAAATATTATTCGCAAAATAAATCATAACGAAGTAGAATCAGTCAGCGAAACGCAGAAAAGCGCAACCACATGAACTGCAATTAGCAATAATGAACTGAGAATGTAACCGCTCCGTAGGTTACGACGCAGACGCCCGCCCCTGCCACTCTCCCGCCCGCCTCTGACTCATGTGCGAAGTGATTGGAAAACTGCTCTGATACTTCCTGTTGGGAATGGACCAATTGATTTATCCAAGTTTATTAATAAATAATACGGGTCGGTGAAAACAATTTACCTGAGTTTGGTTGGTAGGTTTATGTGATTGAAAATAACTGTATACTCAATTCCTAAATTTAACATCAAAATAGTCATCCAATCCTCAAGTTTCTCCAAACACATCAATGAGTAATTCATTAGCTGCTCGGATGAATTTGAATAAATAATTGAATTCCTACTGCACAGAATCATACACATAAATTATCTTTTTTAGCATGTCTCATTCGTGATGCTCAAAAGCAAGTTAAATAGGCAAGTTTATTCGTCCTAAACATACGCAAAATCGGGTTATTAACCTCTTTAGTATGGAATATATTTAGAAACAATATCGCATGAAGAGGACTTTGAAGGAAGAAAACTCCTTGGGGGATAAACTCCTTGCACCAGGCCTTTGGGATATCTGCGCACATAATGAATAATATATAAATTATTTGTAATGTGTTTTAAAACCTTTAAATATTTTGTGAATATTTTAATTAAAAATTGATTATTGAACACACCAATTATTTTAACTAATTATTTCTTTAGACAGTCAGTTTCAACTAAATAATGATTATTTTTGTATGTACCTGGTAGTATTCCGGCATTTAAAAGACATTACAATGTTAAAAACATTCAACTAGGTTGTTGGACGGTGTCAGAGTTTAAGCATAAAGGTAGGAAAAGGACCCGTTGTTGAAAATGACATGAAACCACCCCACAAAAGAGTCTGAACTTTTTTTACCATGGACGTTTTTGTTTTTGAAATTTATAGCTTTGCAGCCACAGTCATAGACTATTAAAGTGCAAAATTAAGATTCGACAAACATATCGGCTTTTGAGAGAGTAATCAAATGTTGTATCTCATTAACCAAAGAAGTTCCGGTCACAGAACACACCAGAATCGACATTGTATTATACCATAAACCTTAAACTGAGGAAATTCAGCAGTGAACTCTTCCGATGCAATTCCCACAGTATTTACTTACGCTCGTCAAATAAACGCAAGTTTAATAAATAGCGTCTAGAACGAAGTGTTAACGCTGAACGCTCAAAGGTTACGGAATTGGAAGATAATTGTTGCGCCGCGTGCTTGCGCATTATGGCTCAAGAGAGGCTCTTCTTGTTCTTCTTGTTTCATTCTTCATCGTCATAATATGGGATTCAGCTCTTCGCCGGCCAGTAGGCCTACTACCCGTCCCGAGAACATCGTCGCGTCGTCGGTTCGAAATTACAAGAGGGTAATGGATTTCAACATACCTATACCCTTTTGTATTTTTACAATGCCTTTTTACTCCGCCAAGTACATAACACAAGTATTCCCACGATATTCGATTACTGCATAACGTTATAAGTGTTTAAAGTACTAGTATAATAATGCTAGGAATGAATAGTATTTCAATGAAAATGTCCTAGTTGACTAATTAACTAATGGAAATCTTGGTTTATATTTCGTTATTAATAAGGTTAGAAAATATAATATTAATTTTTTACTAAGTAATTTCAAGGCAAACCACCCTTTTGGTAATATTGTATCTTAAACACATAAATAACATCCTTCAGATCTTTATACATTAAAAAATATTACGTACATATTGTAGTTACAAAATATTATCGGTATAAACATAAAAGTCATATCTGTCCGATAAAGTATTATTTTGAAAGAACACTTAAATGATACATTTTTAACAACGAACCTACAACCTACATCTTTCTGTTCACTGTTTCTTTCCTTCTCTATTAATACAAATTAAAAACAGGTAATCCTATGTTTTGATTCTTCGTTACAAATTCGAAATAGTAAATTTACTTTCTTGTAACGAAATACTTAAGTTAATGCTTAAAATTAAATTTCATGATTGCTGATAATTTTTAGATTGAAATTCAACTGAAACAATTATTGCACGTCGTGGTGGTGTGTAGTGCAAGGGACATGGAAGAGCGATGCATCGCATGTGTTTTAAAGGGTTCTCTCATCAACAGGCAAGATGTTTCCTAGCTGGCAACATCTGGAACTAGGCTGTACGAGGCGACCTTGTTTATCCACTGTTTCAATTTTCTTGATTTTTTTATATTCTCGTGAAAAATGTCCAAACAGTTTTACGTCATTGTATTATTTGAGTTATAAGAAGTCATGAGAATAATTAGATAGGATTTGTGTCTGGTCATACACGCAATCAAAAAAACAGAGAGAGGCGCAATAATTCTGTAAATTATTTCATGATTAAATAATTTTGTAAATTTAAAAATCGTAAAAAATATAATAAAACTGTGAAACATAGCAGTTTTCAAAATGTCCCGCGATAGAATTTGTTTCTTTTTATGTCAATGTTCGCGTTCTTTGCTGTAACGTACATTTATAATTTAACCTTAATTTTTATAAAACTTTTATTACATACCTAATACTTAAAATTATATCGAAACAAGTCAAATATACAGGGTGTTAAAAACGTGGGGCAATCATTTACGTGGTGATTCCTTGGGTCAAAACAAACAAAAAGGTTTATAGGTCCTAAAGTGCCTCGTTTTCTGTCTGTGTGTCTGTTTATGATTTTTACATATTTAATCATATCTCACGAAGCACTTAACGTATAAACTCTAAACTTGGTGTATGGGTAACCACTATTAAGAACTATTTTTGTAAGAAGTATCAAATTTCTGCTTTGTACCATTTCAAAATGGCGACTGTTTTTTGTTTTCAAAGCTAAATAGTTTAAAAACTGTAAATTTTAGAAAAACTATACAAACGACAAAAACGTTGCGAAATTTAATCTAATTAACGATGATATTCAGATTATAACAATCGGACAAGTAATAATGGAGAAATTTTAAATTTTCCGAATAAAAACATGCAAATATCAGACATAATGTTCTAAGGAACCACGTTTTTATGCAGAAAAGTTAACATTTCTCCGTTATTAGTGGTCCGATTATCATAATTTTAATATCAGCATTAATTTGATTAAATTCTGCAACTTTTTTGTCACTTGTATAATTTTTCTAAAATTTATGGTTTTTAAATATTTAGCTTTGAAAACAAAAAACAGTCGCAATTTTGAAATGGTACAAAATAGAAATTTGATACTTCTTACGAATATAGTTCTTAATAGTGGTTATCCATATTCCAAGTTTGAGGTTTATACGTTGAGTGGTTCGTGAGATATGATTAAATATATAAAAATCATAAACAGACTCAGACGGAAAACCAAGCACTTCAGGACCTATGTTTATATAAACTTTTTTGCTTATTTTGACACAAGGAATCACTACGTAAATTATTGCCTCACATTTTTTGAACACCCTGTATATTAAGTAAACTGCCCAAAACGTGTATTTACATTAAAACTAGTTGTTACTGTCATTCAAAACATTCGTACGTTATCGCACAACGTAAACATGCGCCGCAGTGACGTCATCCGCAGCCGTCCAGACGGCGACAATGATCACGATACTCACAGCATAGCTGAAGTGGCGGCGGGTAATGTCCATGATCAATATACCACACGTCACACGTACACATGACTGATGGCGCCCGCCTCCCGGCCCTCAGCCAATCAGAGGCCTCTACTCATCTTACCAGCCGCAACCACAGCCGGGCCGCCAGCCGCGAGCCGCTCGTCGCGGCTGTGCGCGAGAAAGTACTACGAAAACGTGCGGCAAAGATATTTTTATATCTGCTATCCATTTTGGGGGTTTTGACAGGGAATGGAAACCTTTACATTCGATAAAATAGAAAACAAAAAATCTTGGCGCTAAAAATACAAGGCAACAAGGTATTTACAATGTTAAAAAATGCCATTGTCATCCTCTCAACACTGAACTAGTTTTACTAAATCTTCTCATCGCAGATGTTTCATTATTAATTATAAAAATAACATCACTTGACTAGAGAAAGCTTATTCTGGGAACAAGAATCTGATACGAATTACTATGGTCTGCTGTTGGTAAAACCCCCAACAAACAACTGAGAGAATGCATATTTTTCAGTTGAAAGAAAAAATTTCCATTTCAGTTACCTTTCGGTCACGATCCTTAGCTGAACTGCACAATTGAAACAAACCTTGATGCAATACATAATTTTATAGCATTATACTAGCTACGGGACACGTGTTGCTTTGCAGCTTTTATTGGAGCTGTTCCTTGAAATTTATATTTATATGTTCAGCCTTTTTACATAAAATATTTGTTCCCTTAGGGAAATTTTATAAAAATATCAATATTTTTCCTCGGAATTTCTTACCGAACCCTTTAATTTAAGTACGGGTTGGAGGTGATAGTGTTTTCTCAAGAGTTCCTGGGTAATTTAGCCTCTATTTATAGAAGATACAGTACCGGTATTTTCAAACCGGTACAAAACAAAACTAGCAAAACGACAATTTATCATTAAATTTACAAAGGAATAATCGATGCGGATCTTACCTTCTCTCCTCATTCCCATCTTGAGGCACTTTTTCAGCCTGCAGAATTGACACTGGTTTCTATGGTGTTGGTCTATGGGACAATTCCGACTCCCTCGACACGAGTAGGTAAGGTTTCTTCTGACACTGCGCTTGAAGAAGCTTTTGCACCCTGGAACCACACACATGATCGTATAATCATTGGGGATTCGTATTTCAACTATACTGTAGCTTATACACTTATAAAGCTTATAGGTACTTTATAGGTACTTTAAAACGTAAATATATGTTTTAATATATACATATAATATGATATTTAACTATAGTCTGCTGGTTTACAACTGTAAAATAGAAAACTATAAAGTTGAGACGAGGAGGAAAACTATAAAGCTGTATGATATTTCACTTAAGAGTCGTACAAGAGCCGTAGGATGGTGAAACTAGCGGTTCATAGCTGTGATAATCGTCATAACGACCACGTACATCTGGGGACGTGACCGTTGGACTGGGGACAATTTCTTGAGAACAACACTGTAAATTAAATTGTTCTGTTCGTACAGTTAACAATAGAATCTTTTTTTAGTATTTACGTTATTTTAATCTTCTTCGGTAGTATAATGTCGTTGTCTACAGTCAAAGTTATTGAAAGAACCATCTGGAGAACAAGGGCAGGTCAATTCTCTCCAAAAGAATGAAACGTAATGAGATAGAAGACAACTATAAATTGAAAAGATCTAATTTCATATTTATGTCAGCGAGCAAATAATACATTCAAAGGTTTGTTTTTTGGAGTTGTTCGAATCACATCTATTAATAATATGCTCCCAAGATGATTTTGGTGGAGGAAATTGTTGTTGCAACTTCAGCACAGTAGTTTTTTTTTCTGGCTGAACGTGTTTAAGGGACAGCTCCGATTTGGATGGATAGTTATATGGTGCTGGGTATACGTGTTGGAAGCACAATTTCTGCAGCTTGATGAGGGAGTTCGAAGGACAGTTCGAATGATGGGCAGTTCACTTGTTGGACGAAGGTGTTGGAAGGGCAGTTTCTACTACTTCATGTAGGAGTTGGAAGGACAGTTCTGAGGCTGGAGGTGATGCCGGATAGACGATCGAATGAGTTTGGTTCTTAATTTAGGAGTTGGAAGGACAGTTCTGATGCTGGTTTTAAGTGCTCAAAGGGCAATCCTTGCGGTTTGATGTCTTATTAGGAAGAGCAGTGCCTATCATGTAAGTACTTTTTTAGGGGTCAGTTTGAGGCTGGATGTAGATGTGGAAAGGACAATTTGATAGTTGTAGATGATGGAATTAAAGTTTGATGCTAATTGGTGAAAGGACAGTTTGGTACTGAAAGTAGATGTGGGAAGACAGTTTGATGTTGAATGTAGGTGTGGGGACAGTTTCATGCTGGAAGTAGTTGTGGGAAGGATAGTTGGAGGCTGGAAATAGATGTAGGAAGGGCAGAATGAGGCTGGAAGTAGATGTGGGAAGGACAGTTAGAGACTAGAAATAGATGTGAGGAGTACAGTTTGAGACTGGAAGTAGATGTGGGAAGGACAGTTTGAGACTGGAAGTAGATGTGGGGAGGACAATTTGATGCTGGAAGGATATTTTGAGGCTGGAAGTCAAGGCAAGAAGACAGTTAAAGGCTGGAAGTAGTTGTAGGAAGGACAGTATGAGGCTGGAAGTAGATGTAGGAAGGGCAGAATGAGGCTGGAAGTAGATGTGGGAAGGACAGTTTGAGACTAGAAATAGATGTGAGGAGTACAGTTTGAGACTGGAAGTAGATGCGGTAAGGACAGTTTGATGCTGAATATAGATATGGGAAGGTCAGTTTAAAATTGGAAGTAGATGTGGGGAGAATAGTTTGAGGCTGGAAGTAGATGTGGGAAGGACAGTTTGATACTGGAAATAGATGTGAAAGGATAGTTTGAGGCTGGAAATAGATTGTGGGAATGACAGTTTGAGACTGGAAGTAGATGTGAGGAGTATAGTATGAGGCTGTTAGATGTGGGAAGGACAGTTTGATAGTGGAAGTAGTTGTGGAAGGATAGTTTGAGGCTGGAAATAGATGTGGGAAGGACAGTTTGATGCTGGAAGTAGATGCGATGAGGACAGTTTAAGGCTGGAAGTAGATGTGGGAAGGGCAGTTTGATGCTGGAAGTATATGTGGAAGGACAGTTTGATGTGCTGGATGTAGATGTGGGGAGAACAGTTTGAGGCTGGAGGTAGATGTGGGAAGGACAGTTTGATGCTGGAAGTAGATGTGGGGAGGACAGTTTGAGTCTGGAAGTAGATGTGGGAAGTGGGAAGGACAGTTTGAGGCTGGAGGTAGATGTGGGAAGGACAGTTTGATGCTGGAAGTAGATGTGGGAAGGACAGTTTGATGCTGGAAGTAGATGTGGGGAGGACAGTTTGAGACTGGAAGTAGATGCGGTAAGGACAGTTTGATGCTGAATATAGATATGGGAAGGTCAGTTTAAAATTGGAAGTAGATGTGGGGAGAATAGTTTGAGGCTGGAAGTAGATGTGGGAAGGACAGTTTGATACTGGAAATAGATTTGAAAGGATAGTTTGAGGCTGGAAGTAGATTGTGGGAAGGACAGTTTGAGACTGGAAGTAGGTGTGAGGAGTATAGTATGAGGCTGTTAGATGTGGGAAGGACAGTTTGATAGTGGAAGTAGTTGTGGAAGGATAGTTTGAGGCTGGAAATAGATGTGGGAAGGACAGTTTGATGCTGGAAGTAGATGCGATGAGGACAGTTTAAGGCTGGAAGTAGATGTGGGAAGGGCAGTTTGATGCTGGAAGTATATGTGGAAGGACAGTTTGATGTGCTGGATGTAGATGTGGGGAGAACAGTTTGAGGCTGGAGGTAGATGTGGGAAGGACAGTTTGATGCTGGAAGTAGATGTGGGGAGGACAGTTTGAGTCTGGAAGTAGATGTGGGAAGTGGGAAGGACAGTTTGAGGCTGGAGGTAGATGTGGGAAGGACAGTTTGATGCTGGAAGTAGATGTGGGAAGGACAGTTTGATGCTGGAAGTAGATGTGGGGAGGACAGTTTGAGACTGGAAGTAGATGCGGTAAGGACAGTTTGATGCTGAATATAGATATGGGAAGGTCAGTTTAAAATTGGAAGTAGATGTGGGGAGAATAGTTTGAGGCTGGAAGTAGATGTGGGAAGGACAGTTTGATACTGGAAATAGATTTGAAAGGATAGTTTGAGGCTGGAAGTAGATTGTGGGAAGGACAGTTTGAGACTGGAAGTAGGTGTGAGGAGTATAGTATGAGGCTGTTAGATGTGGGAAGGACAGTTTGATAGTGGAAGTAGTTGTGAAAGGATAGTTTGAGGCTGGAAATAGATGTGGGAAGGACAGTTTGATGCTGGAAGTAGATGTGATGAGGACAGTTTAAGGCTGGAAGTAGATGTGGGAAGGGCAGTTTGATGCTGGAAGTAGATGTGGAAGGACAGTTTGATGTGCTGGATGTAGATGTGGGGAGAACAGTTTGAGGCTGGAAGTAGATGTGGGAAGGACAGTTTGATGCTGGAAGTAGATGTGGGAAGGACAGTTTGATGCTGGAAGTAGATGTGGGGAGGACAGTTTGAGTCTGGAAGTAGATGTGGGAAGTGGGAAGGACAGTTTGATGCTGGATGTAGGTGCTCCGTGCGCGTGCGGTCACGTCTTGGCGTGTCGCAGTTCGCGGGTCTAATGCCCGAGGCCACTTACAGCAAATTGTCGACGAACGTGAGGGAATGTGAGGACGATACAGTTCAGCTCTGCTTGGGGAGTCTGCAGCCAAGATTTCTTTGATTTCTACAAGAAACAAGTCTTACAATTAAAGGCCTTCAACATCAATGTCATGCATCAGTTTCATTCTACGTGTAATTTTTTCAAAAGAAATTAACTCAATTTTATCAGTAGCTCCGGATCCAAATATTATAATTTTATTTATCTCTTATAGAGAAGGTTGCAGTTAGCTCCGGCTATGATTTAAAAAGGTTTTTACAAGAAAGAAAGACGTAGAAATGTTTGCAAAAACCAATAAATGGAATCTTAAGGTGTAATAAAACACCGGGAGGATTAAATTACGGTGGAGATCGAAGGAAGAAAGCAGATGGTTGGCAGAATGCCAGGGAGGCATTATCATCAATTACACAGCAACATTTGTATGTAAAGGCGATGCGCATCGGGAATGTAGTACCACATACAATACTACGAGCAACAGTTGGGCGCTGGCAAGACGGGGCCGCACATGTGGCCTTCCGACTTATTAACTTTGCAGTTTTTACTATTTCTCATTGGTTTCTGTATTAATTGCCTTTAATGATTTTTAATGCCTGAATATGTTTTAGCGGCTAACATTTGAAAGTGTCAGTCATGACTATAACAAGATACGTCATTTTAATGTTGAAACTGAACGAGAATTTTAAAGTGTCAGTCATTTCTATTACAAGATACGTCATTTTAATGTTGAAACTGAACTAAAATATTGAAATTTACAATTCAGTGGTTTCCTGAAATATATTTTTCTGTAATCATAATATTTATTGGGTAAAGAAAACTAAAAAACATATACAGAGTAAATCGGTGTACTTAAATTATAAATTACGAACATTTATTTTTCGAGGGACACATTTCGATAATGTACTTCAGAAGCCCAACATTTTTATGGGCTTCAGCCACACTAGTTCCCCTAAACCCATGTTCCTAAAACCATACTAATCACAAGCATTATGGAATATCGTTTTCTAATCACACCCTCTCATCTTTTACGGTCGCAACAGCCCCATCCCGAACCACATTCCTCGCCATCCCGACGGTCGCGGGGGTGACCAGGGAGGCGGCGCGGAAGTGGGAGAAGCGAGTCACTGGAGCAGATCCGAGACCTTGCCGCCAGCGAGTGACTACAAATCAATAAAACTCGTGGCCACTGATTGCCATCGTGTAATGAGGAGGAGGGAGAGGGAGATAGCCATCTCCGCGGGAGCGAGAGAGAGAGGGCGACGCCGTGACTGCCGGCTTACAACTGGACATAAACGGGAGAAACTTGCCGAGCCGAGGGATAGTGCAGTTCTGTTTCGTTTGCTCGAATGATTGCTCGGCGAGTTTTCACTATGTTATTTACTTTCCTTTTTTTGCAGCCGGCAGTAAGGTTTTTTTGATTGGGACTGTTAAAAGATATTTAGTGATACTTCAAATCTTGAACTACAATTAATTTAAGTAAAGTATAGTATAAGGAAGGACGTTATTCAAATCGTACAAAGTATATTTTCTTTATTAATAAATACAATAAATATCATTAAAGTTCTCAAATGGGAAAGGAGTTTTTTATATTTTCTAACGCCGCTGGCAAGAACCATCGTTTTAATTCTAACAACGTATACTTAATGTATTGAAAATATTTGAAGTGATTAAATAAGCGATACTACATTTGAGTAAAACAAAATCAGAGTTCAAACAACACAACACCTTCCTTATATACATTTTCCTTTATTAGCACCGTTACAATCAATGTACAATTGGAAACCAAGTTCGAAGTTCACACTTTAACATAATCCCTTCCACAACACAGCCCGTTATAGAGGTCGATGTTATCCACTCGAATCCTCCTTCTACCGTGAAATTTTACTCTTCGATCGGCGCTTCTCCAAAGCAATAAAAAGCTCGGCGGGCGCGCCACCAGCGTCGCCGCGGTCTCCATAAACCCGGCGAAAAGTGGCCAAGATCCGAGAGAAATTCCAATTTATTACCGATAACTCCCGAACGGAACAGGTCCGCGGGCCGATTGATTCCGAAAGGTCGCCGGGAAAGGTCAGATCCGGTTTTGCGACCGATTAATTACCCTAGTAATTAAAACAACGGAACGGCTGCGTTCGAGACCGGCCCGGTTAAATTTAATTAATCCTCGAGCGGTCAGGGGCCCGAATTATCGCGAACGGTTATTATATCGTAATAAGATCGGGTTTACAGGCGTTTAAATCGGCCCCCATTAGCGGTATTAAACACCCGACCGGTCGTCACGTTCGGTCCAGTTTTTACTCTCGAGTACGAGCGTCGGCGGGGACACGCGACGGCCGCTCTTCCGCATGCCGACCGCCCAGCGCTCTGTCGGCCGCCCAGCGCTCTGTCGGCCGCCCAGCGCTCTGTCGGCCGCCCAGCGCTCTGTCGGCCGCCCAGCGCTCTGCCGGCCGCCCAGCGTTCGTACCGCCGCCCAGCGTTCGTACCACCGCCCAGCGTTCGTACCGCCTCGCCGCCCAGCGCTCTGCCGGCCGCCCAGCGTTCGTACCGCCGCCCAGCGTTCGTACCGCCGCCCAGCGTTCTTACCACCGCCCAGCGTTCGTACCGCCTCGCCGCCCAGCCAATGAATACAGACCACTATAAGAAGCGACACCATATGGGCCAAAAAGGGACGCCCTGAGCAACCCCGAGGGTAGTTTGTCGAAATTCCACTTGGCGCGCCACAAGTTCTTTTGCAGCGCAGCGCCTGGAGACTACTGGCACTGGCAGCGCTTTAATTTCAACGCACAAGAAAAGAGCGGTGAATTTAACCTGCCCTTTCCTTTTCATGCACCAACTTCTAAAAGCTATTAAAGTAATTTCAACGGTTAGAGCAGTGGAAACTAACCAATATTATTCAGCAAACGGCAGTTTTACAAAGTATTATTCCCTATGTGTTTATTTATTGATGGTAGTGAATGCAATAAACTCTTCGTCAATTATTTTTCGCTCTTATGTAATGGGCAATCTATGACTACTTTTCCAATAACTGTTTATTAAAAAGTTAAACAAGATACAGCTTAATGTATTATTTTTATTACGCTACTTTGTGGAGAAATATTATATTACTATCTATATCCCTCCCCCCCCAGGAAAAACAAAGGCAAATATTTTTTCTTTGAAATAAGATATACGGTGAAAGATTTTAACACTTGCATATTTATTTTATGCTGAGAAACAATGAAACTTGAGTGTTGATGTCTTTGAGTAAAAACGTACATTTCCTTTATTATACAGTTCTCATTTTAATTATTTTCTCTTTCATTAAACATTTAAAAAATCACAGGGATTGTAACAGGTTATTTTTTTATTTTTTGTTATTTTTTTGCTTTAGGTTATTTTTTGTTATTTTTTTTAATTCGGTTATTTTTTTTTGGAATTTTGGTTATTTTTTATTTTTTTCAACCTTCAAGAACGGCTACAAGCCCTGTTTACAGTATTCGTCTGTCAGACGATCTCATAGGAGCATCGTGGCAGACGGATCTCATCATTCTAAATTGCGTGAAAACTAAGTCTCGTTGCATGAAAACCAAGCCTCGCTGTCAAATCTAGGCAAATTTGTGATTAGTCTGTCAAGATTTTCTTTTTTACCAAGGTTAAGAATGTATTATCCCCAATATAACGCCGGTTTTCTAATTTTTAGCAGCATTTTTTGTGTACAAAACGTTATTTTTTGGTTATTTTTCCTTATTTGAGTTATTTTTTTATTTTTTTCAACCTCAAGAACGGTTACAAGCCCTGAAATCACTTAACTAAATAGCAGAAAAAACTAAAAAAGTATTATAGAGGTCTTTTAGAACAAACTAAAAAGTAATACACAATTCGTAGAAAAGAATATAATACACTGAGAAATACTAAAATCATAAGGAATAGTTAAAAATAATAATCATGGATTACATTTAAAACATGCTTGATGTTTCATTTTTAAATAGCTATCAATTCACTCAACATTAAATATTTATGTCCTCTAGAGGACCTTGTGAAAGTTTTTTCCATATACCCACTAGGTAATAAGTTAAAGATGAATAAATAAACCTTTAATTAAATGTTTTATTCAGGTAAAACTAAAACAAATTTTTGAAATATAAAACAAGGGGAGCTAGCACTCTATGTTATGAAGCTAATTTAAAAAATTTCTAAACTATAACTCTGTAAATAACACCGGAAAGCTGGTATGAATGTTGGTATGTTCTGTTGTGATCGGCGAGACCCCTGGCGGCCGAGCGGGCAGCGCACGCGGCGGAGTGATACTTGGACATCCGGTGGCGCGAAGATGTTCTATTTCAAATCAAAGATGTGTTGAGCTGAAAAGGTTGTGTTTGCCCAAAGGGATATCGCTAAGAATTGAATTTTTACTTGTATGCCTTGTTTAGTTAATTGCGAACATGAGTTTATGAGTTATTTTAGGGTTTTTCCACTAACAATCATTGCTCTTCTGTAGGTGAGGTTCCGGGTAAAGTCTTTCAAATACAAAAAAACAGCTATTTCGTGTTAGATGAAAAAACTATAAATATTTGGCCAGACATTTCTCAAGTTTACATAGCTTTCAGTCTTATCTTAAAATTAAAAATCTCCCATTTAATACACGTTAAATAACCCAATCAGCTGTTTTTCGGCCTTTCGCCAGGTTTTTTTTGCTATTACCGAGAGATTTGACGAGCGTAATACGTCCGCCTTGATACAACTGAGAACACCGGCCACGATATTACCGCAAATTTAACGATATTACTGCAACAATACCGTGAAATTTTATTACCGCGAAAAAACCGCGAGAAGTTTGCCGATCACTGCAAATCCTTAAGATTTGTTTCCTGATACAACCAAGATTTATCGGATGCAAATAATCGAGTGTCTTGAAATTCGATCGAGATTTTCTAAATGTAATAAATACAATCTAAATGTTTGACGGCCGCTATAGAACCGACAGATTTAACGGACACCATATTATGATCTAGAGTTTAGTTTTCCATGATGCAACCGATGTTTGCAGGCTACGATACAGCCTAATCAAGAGCTGTTATTACCATTAGAAGAAAATAGAGAGAAATTTGCCAACTGCGTAAATACAAAGCAGAGCAAGACTACACAGTGGAATAGAGCAGGGTGCCTTCCACATTATTTCACATATATGAAATTGCTGTCATTTTCCCGACTACTAAAAAAATGATCGACCATTGAAAACAGCCAAGTTGCCTTCTAAAACAAATACTAGAACACAATCTTTGTAAAATACAATTATTCGACGACAGCAATGCGACCGAGAGATTTGCTGGCCGCGGAAACATCGAGCGATTTTCCGGCCTCAGTATAAGCGACCGCGATTTGACAACCGCGGAGTCGCGAGGCGACCGAAAGATGTAACGCCATGAAAAGGCAAGTGATTTTCAGTCGTAATGCGTCCCAGAGATTTTCCAGCTGCGACATAACCGACATATTTTCCGGCTGCAATGTGGCCAATATAGATAAGACGACCTCGAAAAGAGCGTGAGATTTTTCGGCAACGATATGGCCAATTGCTGTGACGGTTGAGCAAAGAGCAAAATACTAGTCGACCGCACTGCGAGTCGTCTTGCGATCACGAGTTGCGGGCGTTGCGGGGTTTGATTAACAGTGAAATTGTCATTTTCTTGGTATATTTTCCCTGTTTTGCGTTGAGTTATTTAGTTTTTATTTGTGTTATTTAGTGTTATATGTTTAATTTTATTCTCTTTCAGAAAATCATTTTCCACTTTAACCGATTTCCTCACCATTTGAAAGTCATTTGCAAGAAAGCTAAGCAACGTGAGAATTTACAGTGGTGAAAAAAATACTGAGTCGGAGATTTTTGCAAAACTTTGTCTACAGTTACAACTAAATATACAGTTCTACCAGAGAGATTTTAATAATTAAAAATTTGGAAAGATTTCCTGTAGATTTACAAATAATTGTGATATTTTGATTTTTATAATATTTATGATGAAAAACTTTAGAAATAGTATATTTCACTACTAGTCACGAAAGTAGCCCATTTCGGGGCAAGATAGTGTTTTACTTGCGAGGCGTAAGCCGATCATGATCAGATAATCAGCTGTTAGTGTATTTCTGATGGGAATAGTATATTTCATTACTAGTACCGAAAGTGGCACTTTCCGGTGCGCGCCCAAGTTTCATCGAAGTTTCAGGAATATCGAATTTCACGTGTGAGGCGAAGCCGAGCATGTGAAAGTATGTCTCACGTACGAGGCGCAGCCGAGTACGGGAATAATTGGAGCAAGTGCCGGAAAATCACTTTCGGTACAAGTTATGAACGGTACTTTTCATCAAGACGCAAAAATACACACAATGCTGAAGAAGAAACCTCAGTAAAATGCAAACTATTATATTTCTCAATTAACATTTTTTTATAATAACAAATTTACTATAATAAGCCTACATAACAACGTAAAAATTAGAAGTTCAAGGTTATGTTTATTGTGCAGTTGGTATTGGTTGAGAGATTTTAAACATGCGCTATAATAACAATACAGCAAAACTCGTTTATACCTATTCCTGTTTTCGGTTTACATTGTTGAACAATAAGAACAGCTGATTTAAATTGTAAGAATAAACGGCAAAGCGACGTCAGAGCGCGTAGCGGGCAAATGGAAAACTAATTGAGAGCAAGGGAAAACAAATTTAGAGCAAGGGAAAATCAGCTGATCGTTTTTCCCTTGCTCTAGAGCTTGGGAAACGATCGTTTTCGTTGCTACCAGCTGACATCGAAAGTAGCTACTTTCGGTACGGAGTGATGAAAACATGTTTTCATCACTCTGTATACGAAAACTGCCCGTTACCGTACAGCTGAGATCTATGAAAACCCTAGATTTCCTTACATCAAAACAAATAATGATCAGCGGATTTTTCGGTACCCAAACTTTGCATTTCCTCGATTATGCCTCGCAAGCAAAACACTATCTTGCCCCGAAATGGGCTACTTTCGTGACTAGTATTTCGGGGCAAGATAGTGTTTTACTTGCGAGGTGTAAGCTGAGCATGTAAAACACTATCGAGCCCCGAAATGGCACTTCTGTGACGATTTGTGAACAATACTTTTCATCACGGTGCAAATAAGTAACCAAACTTATAAAAAATCATCCGACATTTCATAATTCAGTAATTTTTCTATAACCATACACAATACGGCTGAACTGTCTATTTTAGAGTCAGCTGATTGAACAATGAAAATAGGAACACCACAGAAAACTGTTTGTTTGGGTACGGAAATGCAATGTTTGGGTACCGAAAAAGCAGCTGATCATTATTTGTTTTCATGTAAGGAAATTGAGAGTTTTCGTAGATCTCAGCTGTTCGGTAACGGGCAATTTTCGTGTTCAGAGTGAAGAAAGATATTTCTTGAGTCTTCAAACAGATTTAAAAATGTATTTTAATGTTGGACCCTCGGTTTTTTTTGTGTAAAATATGTTTTGATGTAGTCTGTGATTTATGTTGGATTGTAGACTGTGGTCAAGAGACTGTGATCTCAGTGACTTTTCCAAAACAAGTCTACTTTAATAATCTATGAATTTATTGATTAATTTCAGTGAGTTTGGTGAATACGTCTTTTAAAATTATGATTTACTCACTTGAAACTCATCTATGAGTTATAAGCTTCCAGTGAATTATAAATATATATTTTCATATTTAAATAGCTGCAGGTTTTAGGTTTTCAACGCAGCTCCAATAAATTTAGGTTTTCAAACCAAAAATACAGAATTAACTAAATAAGTAAGGGTTTTGTGCTTTACCTCCATTATATAAAATTATAAGTCTCTGAATAAATGTTGGTTGTTATTTTTTTATCTTCTCTTTTTTAAAGCAAATAAAAATTCTGTACATAAAATACCGTCTAAACCTGTGAGTTGTAATGTTTGATAATTGTTATTAATTTTGATACCGCTTTTATTTTATGTTTCTATATGTGTCTGTAAAAAGTTGTTGTTCAGGGGCTATTTTAAGATTTTCATGCATTTTGATTCTCTTTTCTTATTTTTTTGTTCTAACAAACATATTTACGAAGAAAAATAAACCTACTTATTTTTCAACAGATTGTTGTATTTCAAGTGGTTTACCTTTAGATAGCATTTTTATAGGTTAAATTAATTTTTTCGCTTTTTTTAAAATATATATTTCCAGCCTAGATATTATGAGCAGGAAATTTTAGACTAGTGTCGAATTTTGAGGAGAAAATGTAGCCTATGTGGCTTTTTAATTGATACCGTTAGAAATTAACTACAATCAAAAGGTTTTCCTGAAAATTATAATATAATTGTTTGTTTTCCATTTTTACGTGTGTTTTAACAAAGTGGGGAATTTAGAACATATAACCATTTATTTTAACCCAGGACAGTATTTATAAAACTATGAAGCGTGGGCATGGCAGTGTCACTTGCCCGACCAACTCAAACATCTTAGGGTTCTCGTCCACTCGTCCTTTTAGGTCGTTTAACGGTTGATTTATTATAGTCAATGGGCCCTGAGGGCACCGCTCTTTTCTCTAATCACACCACCCTTTTGAGAGAGAGCGGTAATATTGCCCAACAACACCCTCACTCTCTCTTTTTAAAAAGAAGCGGGAGAACTATTTGTAAAAACACCCGCGCGGATCACCGGATATCGCCCAAGGCGACACTAGTATCGTCTTTTTTCGTCCCAACATTTAGTTGGCCCCGTTGACACCGGTTTTGGAGCGCTAGAGTCAATTTCGACTTCTGCGTTTGCTGATGAAGACTCTTAAGACATGGTCACAACTATCACATGGGCCGCCGGCCGACACAAACTCTCCAGACCTCGAAATTTCAGAAATTGGGGTTGTCTCGAGAGAAAGAGAAAGTGGCGATGAGGGACAGTACAGTCCCGACCAAGGGTATAATGTACAGTCCACCAGCTTAAGCATCAGCGCAGCCTAGCCGGAATATCGGTGAAATAGAAATTCTCCGTGGTACTCCCGCGTCGCCTCCAAAAGCATTGGGGTGTCGCTTCTTATAGTGGTCTGTATTCATTGGCCCAGCGCTCTGCCGGCCGCCCAGCGTTCGTACCGCCGGCGCCGACCAGCGATCGTACCACCGCCCAGCGTTCGTACCGCCTCGCCGCCCAGCGCTCACATCGGCCGCACGAAACGCCACGGAGCACCCCGAGCTGACGGGTGGGAACGGGGTTAGGAGTAATCGGTCTGTTTTGTTCCATCAAACATCATACAGGATAGATATACACGTTTCCTGGAATTGGCATGTTTAGCATGGCGGCTGAGGCATTATTTGATTCTTATGAGGATAGCTCAAGAACAATTAACTTCTTGGTTAAATCAAGATAATTAATGTTGAAACATTATAATTTGTCTCTGTTTAGAAGTGTTGGCAAAGTTAAAATGATAGATTGTTTTACTCAGTAAAATATGATATAATTTTATTTATATAGGAAAGATTAGCCAACGATGGATTTAAGAATACAATTTCCTTTGTTGAAGAGGAATGAAAAAAATGTGAGTAGTGAAAAAGAACCCTTCTCCTAACCAATTTCTTGCAATTAAAAAGGTGCATAGCTAATATTCTTTGAAAAACAAATAACGTCTTTACTAAGTAAAGTTAGTTTAATAACAAATAAACTAAGTTTACTATCCAGGCATTGGCATTGTATTGAAGACATTCTTAAATCAAATCGAATTCCCAAAGAAGATTTCTCAAATATGTATCAGGTAATAAATTTTGATTTCATTTTTGTAAGTATTTCATTTCTCTTCATTGCAAAAATGAACCAAAATCAATGAACAAATCTTAGCGAAGGCAAAAGAAGAGTAAAAGAAAGGATACAACAAATTAACCCCGTGATTAAGTGAGGGAAGGTGGAGGGTCAAGGCAGGAAACAGGAGTCGTGACAGTACGATGTCACTCTCCAGACCGCGCATTGTTTACTGACACCGGCCCTTAAAGGGTTTAGGAGCGCCGTATCAGCATGGCTTGTGTTTATGAAGGGTTTTGTGTCCTTTTGTCAGGCACGCGCCCTTTTGTCTCAAGGGCCCATAACCCGATAATGGATGCGGCGTGCTCCAAGGCTTCGGTCTCGGCCCGCTTTTGTTTAGTTTTTATTGGCCGTGCAGGTGATAATTTATGCGTCCGACCGGCATTTCGACTCTCCATTTGTGATGTGGGATTTGACTTGGTAAGGGGTTCAACTATGAATTTACTACGAGATAAATAAGAAAATGTCTATGAAAGACTTTTCGTTTTGTTGTAAAACGATTAAGGATTGGGCCAATTTAATTATTTTTTAATTGTCAAACCTAAGTTTTTCCAGATAATTATAGTGATTGCGACTTTATTTCTCAAACTAAAGTATTAAAAACAAATCCATGCGATAGTAAACTCAAAATCTTAAATTAAAATACTAAGTACTTAGAATTGATTAGAGAAAGTTTGGGTTTAATGGCAGCCGGTCCTATTAAAATTGCTTACCTTTCACTATTTAATAACATTTCACTCTTTTTATAGAGTGAGTTAGGAACTACGCTGCCACAGAGACACTTTTATAGACTTTGTGGGTCGAGGACTTCAAGTGAAAAGTGGCAAGTAGGCAACTCTCTTCTGGTTTTACTCATTTTCCTATCTACCCCCACCCTATACATATCCGCAATCAACCGTTGGCATTCACGGCAGATCGCATTCGATTTGTTTCACGACTGCCCGCACTTTCGCCGGTCGGCGCACGGCAGCGGCAGCGGGTGGCCGGCTCGTCCGCGGTTTCCCTCGGCGCCGGCCCACGTGACTAGGAGGAGTTACCGCGACCGGCTATCTGACCATCTTCGCCGGATTCCTATAATCTTCGACAAGTTGGCATTGTTCCGTGGAGAAAGGCAATTATTGCTAATAATAGGATACGGGGAGTAAGAGTGGGATCAATTAAAATTGCGGACGGACGGACGGTGTTGGAGAAAGTAGCGGGACGTGGGTGGCGGGAGGGGGGCACGACCGACGATTAGCGGGTAATTGCGAGTGGACGTCCCGCGGGAATGCGGGGAATGTGGGAATACGGGAATGCTGGGAATGGCGATTCGGCGTGCGGGCGCCGGACCGGGTCGTATTTCAACATGACCGAAAACACGAGTGACACCTTGGCTTAAATTGGGAACGAATTCCGAATATTTAGCTCACGGTTTTTTTATTTAAATCAATTACTGAATCTTCTGCAAGTCTTTTAACGTAGAGAACTTTCTATAAACTGTGTTCGCTGAGTCAAACATAATTCGATACGGGGTTTGATCAATTTCATTTGGCTTCTTTCCTGCCCAATGGGAATAGTACCGCCAAAACCGATACCCTCCCGAAGATGACGAAGGAGCATCGAGTTAAACATGCAGATACAAACATGTAGAAAACAACTCTGATATAAAGAAAGGGGTTATAATGGAATAAGGGAACAACTCTACTAGTACGGTATAAGAATTGAGAATAGTCGAGAAAAAATGTGAGAATATAGGCTGCCATATAAAAACATGATAATTAGTTAATTACGGTCGTATCGTAATAAGAAGGGTAGAAGTAAAATCCAAGTAGGTCATTAAAACAGGGTGAGAATAATGGAAACATGTCTATGAATAACTCTCTGATTGTGCTCAGATATATATACTGTAGACCAACGAAGGATGGCGGGCGAACCGAGAGGACACGATCTCCTCACCGCGCGCCGCGACTTCGAAACGTGCCATCGCCAGCGGACAGTAATTAACAGTCGTTGACATGCGCCAGTGATTACTCGCCACAATTACCGTATCCTGGAAAGAGCGGACGGGACGGGAAGTGGAGATTGTCGTCCGGAAGCTATTGGAAGTGAGTCACATCCGGGGAAGTTAAGATGACCGGTCCAATTAATGAGATCAAAAAGTGTTAGTCGAATGTCGAATGGAAGCAATCGCCGTTTGGAGAAGTAGTATGGTTTTATTGAGGCTTCTCTTCTCCAAAATCCTTGAGTGGCAGAGACGTATTATCTCTTGATGATGTTATTACCTTGGCTGGATGGATTCATTATTGGAGATAACCATACTGTTAATCCGTAATCCGCGTAATCCGTTATCCGTAATGTGCCTATCCCATATCAACTACATTTTCTTTCTTGTTTGTTAATGTTTATCTTATCTAATCTTTGAAATATTATTTCATCTTTAAGTAATTCTTTGTCTTAATATTCTTTCATTTTTATGTTAGGTTATGCACAATAACATAGTTAACTTTGCATTAAAATTACAAATTGCTGTCACAAAAAATAATTGTTTCCCAATATTCACGCTACAGTAACAATTTGAATTGCAAATATGAAAATGTCTTTTATACTTATTTTTATTTACCTTATTGCATTCTCTATTTAATTCCATCAAAATACCAACATGAAAGGCGTAAAACAAGATGTCGCATCGGTAATTTTCACTTGGTAAACTATTTCTCGTTTCTCAAGTCATAAAGTAGTGTACATCTCAATATTTACTGAAATTGATCGTAATCAAGACATATTGCAGGCAAATTATGGAACCTTGCCATTACATCAACCAATTAATATGCGAACCAATTTACGTAATCAACTGTAAACATTACCATTTCAAATCAGACGTAGCCTCCGGTTCAGCTAATACGGTCTGTAAAGGAGGGAGTCCTCTGCCAGCCAGCGAAGCGGTAGAGCGACCAATGTGTCGCTTGGTCAGCAGGACTGCGAACCGGTTTACAATGAATCACTGCTAGCGTTTAGCAATGAATAATGGAAATCACGTTTACTATGTCCGCACGAGGAGTCCCCTGCTATTCCTGAACACGGGACAGTAAACGTAGATGCCGCAGAGCCAACGTGGACGGTTAAGTTAGGTTTTTGGTTGGATTTGTTTTTGAAAGATGACACGTTGTGGTTATTGAACATCAATCCATAGCTAGGATTGTTCAACTGAGAAAATAAACTGGAATTGTTGAAAAAAGTTCCAACTTAATAATAAGTGAAAAAAAATGCAGCTCCTACTTACTTATACATGGATAGTACCAAATAACTTATATATTTCGATATGTTCTTACTTTAGTTTGGACGGAAAATACTAATAGAGTTACAATTACTTTTAGAGCTCAAGTTAGTTTGTGTGATGAAATTATGGAGTACCGTTTACTTTACTTCACATCCAAGACTTTACTTAGCTGGGAATTAAATTCACGAGTTCATAACCATTTATATACTTGAGCGAGATTTCCTGCAATATATCCCGCTGTCAAAACACCTTCTCATTATTTATTAATACTTGGTATGAATTACCTGGAAGCCAGATGCATATTCTTCAAAATCTCATGAAAGTTTCTACAAGTATTAGTGTGTCAAGATCCCACTTATGACCAATCATCCCAGACCAAGAGGACCAAGAAGGCCTAACCTAAAAAACTTGTCTTCGTCCAAGAGAAATTTCAAGTAGGAGTAGAAACTATTTAGAGCCAGATAATCTTTATGTATTCAATTGAAGTATGCCACAATCCCGCTCCAAGATTAGATAGTAAATTGATGTTTATGAGACCCAAATATCACATTCAACTGGATGCCTCTTCACGCTGATCCCAGATCCACGCTGAACCCCGTGGTCGTGGTCAGGTGGAGGGTACGTTCCTACGCACGGTCGTGGTCGTGGTCGTGGTCAGCTGGAGTGTACGTTCCTACGCACGGTCGTGGTCGTGGTCGTGGTCAGGTGGAGGGTACGTTCCTACGCACGGTCGTGGTCGTGGTCATGGTCAGCTGGAGTGTACGTTCCTACGCACGGTCGAGGTCGTGGTCGTGGTCAGATGGAGGGTACGTTCCTACGCACGGTCGTGGTCGTGGTCGTGGTCAGCTGGAGTGTACGTTCCTACGCACGGTCGTGGTCGTGGTTAGCTGGAGTGTACGTTCCTACGTACGGTTGTGGTCGTGGTCGTGGTCAGGTGGAGGGTACGTTCCTACGCACGGTCGTGGTCGTGGTTAGCTGGAGTGTACGTTCCTACGTACGGTTGTGGTCGTGGTCGTGGTCAACTGGAGTGTACGTTCCTACGCACTGTCGTGGTCGTGGTCAGCTGGAGTGTACGTTCCTACGCACGGTCGTGGTCGTGGTCGTGGTCAGGTGGAGGGTACGTTCCTACGCACGCGGCGCCACGCACGCCTGCTCCTCTAATTGGCGCTAGTGTGTCTAATTAGGGCCACTCGGGTCACACGGTGCCTTCACTCCACACTGGCCATCTCTACTACACGTTCCCTCCTCAGCTGGTCGTATCAGTACCGATATCGTCTTCATATCAGAGCCACTCCGATAAGCTTACTCATCATGATGATTCTAAGATAGTTTGGTCACCTAACTGGAAGCCGAATTCTGTCTCTAACTATTTTCTAAAGGCCCGGCCGAGAAATTTATGGCCTGAAAGTAGTAATTTATGGCCTGGTAATAGTATAAAAATATTTGACATAGATATTCTAAAACACATAACAATCATTCCCCTAACTGAAAAGAAAACTCAGTGTTGTTTACGAATTTAATGTCCTTGTTTTAATATAATTTATTGTAGTTTTATCATTATTTTGCGGTCTAAAACTGCGGTATTTAAATTCTAACCTTGTAATTTTCAATCTAAAGATGATTTTTTATGCAAACCTAATTAAGCACATTATGGGCGTATTATCAACCACCACAACCCCCATATCAAAATCTTCAATTATTACACGACAGATTCATAACCAATCCAGTGGATGAAATATCACTTGATCACCCAAATAGCCTATAAATTTTACTATGCGTTACCTAATTAGATCGTAATTTACAACGCGTGATGGTGTAAGTAGTAATTAAACTATTTAATGACCGCGAATCTTGAGAAGGAGCAGCGGAAGTGAAAGGCGTGTAAATGAACCCATAATGTAAGGTGTACCACAGGGATCCACTCTCGGGCCCGCTGTGAGCCACATACAAGACGAGCCGATTACAGATTACTCCCCCATCCCTCCCTGCAACCCCTCCCTCCCTAGGGTGATTTGTTAGACCACGTGGACTCTAATATGTTAGCCACTTTGATTGAGCCGCCTACCTGCCCACAAAAACCTCCCCCACTAAATCCGGAGGAATTAATTCGCCAGATCTTGTAGCCCTCGGGTCGAGATATATAATTACAGAAGATAAACACTTATAAAGTTCAGTTTTTGTGCCCGGAGGGATGTCGATCTGAGGATAAAATTGGCGGTAATTAACTCCATTTGATTGGATAAGGGGTGGTCTATGGTAAATGTAAACGAAGAAGGAACTACTGAAACGGATTGTCTTGGAAAACTGTACTTTAACCTATCATTCAGCATCTTATCACCTATCACCAATAATATCTGTTTATTATGATTTTTGTTTGGTTTTATAAAAGAGTTTTTAACATATCAAAATATTTCCTTTTACAAAAAATCATAACATTTATTATATTACTACGCCGAGGTTAATATAGGATTAGGATATACCTTATTTATTCTTCTTTCTTTTTAAAATAGCTTATTCAGAAACATGACAAGGCAATAAAAAGCGAGCTTTTATCTTTCTTAACGTCTTTGATTAAACAATCCAATCTCGAGAATCAGCTGATTCCAGACGTCAGTCGATGTTTACCAGTGGAATGCCAGCTGCACCAGACAAGTGGAATTATAAACGATTTGATTGGTTCAATCGATATCAATTCGTCATAATGAAGACACAGCGGAGGCCGGCTTGCGCTCGCCGGTTCCCTGAACGATTCATTAGACGGGTGTCTCTAAATCTGTCACCAAATGTCGTAACGTTCGGTTCTCAGCTTCCGAGAAAGCCCTCTTCGACTTTTTGATGAGCTGCGAAGCAAGACTTCGACGAAAATGCATTTTGTTAAATGTTTACAATATGATCAGAAACAAAGGAAATGTTAGTTTTTTTTTAATTACTGCTTACTTTTTGTGTACAATTATTAATACGGCGAAAGGTCAATACATTGAAACGATAATGAATGATAAAAGATTGTGTATTGCATTATTTTAATACTGATGCGAATATTTATTGAGCATATAATTTACAAGTGATCACAGCTTTCTTTTAGATATGTTTTTTCATTTATACCTATATTCAAAATTTAAAACTGGAATCTCCTTAAACCTCTTCATCCCAATCATAAACATTGACATTTCTGGTATCAACATTATGCTTCCAATTTAGTTTAATTATAATCAAATCTTACTTATAGTTTATTCAGTGAGTGTGTAAAGTGAAGCCCCTCCCCTTAAATTATATTTGTATATGAAAGAACCAATCAGAGAGGAGGCAGTCTATATGTTCCCAGAGATGGTTTACAGCCATTCCACTTAGTGATTTAAAATGAAAAAAATCAAAGCATATGACATGAACAATAATTAAAAATGTATCAATATATTTATTTGTCTTATGAATTATTTATTTACATTTTGTGGAGCTCGTATACATTTTAAGTTTACTGCAAGCAAACATAGCCATAATTGGCTTTGTCAATAGTCAACCAATTCCATCTCCAGTTTATACTTAAGCTTTTCAGAGTTCTGTAGCAATAACAACAGGTATTCATGTGACACAGCCTGTCAACATTACAGCTGGTGCAAACACAACTGTACATTCTCGCTGAATAAATATAACACATTTTAAACTGGCATAACTGATGTTTAAGTGTGACGGATAAAATGTTGTATGATATAATGAGAAAGGTTAGGTTATGGAAAATTTTTTACAGCATATGCTGCTTACTAGCATTTTTTAAATGAAAAATTTTAAGCTTTTTTCTCTATTTATTTGTTTGAAAAAATGTATAACTTGTTATTTCTAATCCATTTAAATAATGATTCTGAAGCAATTATTCATAAAAACCAATTTTTCCATACTTGAAATTTAATTTAGAATGCGATGGTAGAGTCAATGTTTGAAAAATGTATACAAAATAGTTAAGAACGTTTAATTTTCTTCAGAAAGTGAACGGCTAAAAAGAAATCTAAGTAATATGTCTCCCGCTGGATCTATACAAAATTGTTATTATTGTGAATTTGAGTAATGTTTGTGGTTAACCCATGTTCGTTAATGTGATTAAATATAAAGAATGAGAATATTATTGTATTCCAATTTTTATTCTTAAAAACAAGTACAAAAATTCATAAGTCAACTTAAAGTTAAATTATGAATTAAGTTTTCAGTTTAACTTTTGTAATAAAATTATAATTTTGGAGCGAATAAAAAAATTAAGGCAAAACAAAATGCTACAGCGACTTTACAAGAGTAGTGAACTAAGAATGTTTTGCATAGCCCCAAAAGGTCAATCAAAACTTGAGTTATAGGAAATTCAAATCAAATTTCCATATAGATAACATTATTGCTAATCAATGCAAACTTTGAAGCATAATATTTTTCAAAAGAGAGACCTTCACAAATAACTTCTTAAAGAGTAACCTTTTTCAAATATCGCCACCGACAAAAAATTCATTTTATATATGTGTGTTGAACGGGTGAATATAGAAATTCTTAAAAATAAAAATGATGCTGTCTATTTTAATAGGTGTAGCATTATTAAAATTGTTTTCACACTTGTAAAATCTCTTGATCACTGCTTATCCAAACATTAATTGAAGATTATGAAGACAAACGCAAAAAATACACACATCCTACTCTTGTTAATTCCCATTCACTCCTCTACAATTTGAATGACCTTCAGTACTTCACTCAGCTGATTACTATTTACCACTTCCCAGTGTCATTGGATCCGTAGAAAAACCGTGTTTGCCCACAGTCCAGATAACATCGCAGCTAATTGTGGTGCCCAAACACTGGCCGGGGCTCGGGCGGGTCAGTTTAAAGCCCCGGTGAAATACGATCTGCCCCGGGCCCCAGTTTTTGCCCCCAAACAGGTGGTTTCTGCTACTCTTTATCGCCTGTGTTATAACTCCCTTTTCCCTGTGTTTTTATTTCCTTTCTGTTCTCACGCTCCCGAGTTTCTGGTTGGGTTTGGCGTAAGTTGTCAAAGTATTTGGCACCTAGAATTGATTTTTATGATTTTGAGCAGAGCTAAGGGTTTTGCCCTACATTAGAATCGATTTCTCACATCGATAAAACGGAATTACTATAACCTTGGCAATTAATAGTCTGTGCGCATAGTATTTGTCATGTATAAACATCAGCAGTACAATCAGTATCAGTATTCTAAAAATCAAATTAACTTTTAAGACTTTTTGCTTTGAAATAATATAAGTACAGTATTAAATTGTCTTTACACTATATGGATATGCAGGTTTAAATTAGACGTACTCGTATTCAAATAGGTTTAAACTCTAGGTGTATCGTACACGTGTTTCTAGACACCTCAGGGCGATAAGAGCAGAGGTTGACTCGATCATCTGATAACGATACTTGAAGTCGTTATACAACCGTACAACTGCCTTATTGAAGTCCAGTGGAACAGATAAGAACTAAGAATGTCGATAGTTAATGTGCTCTGATTAACATATTTTACGTTATAAAGGTGCATTCACTTTATGTGCAGAATAATTCAGCAGACAATAAGCCCTACATTGATCATGTAATTTGGATGAATGCAATCCATCCCTAACTATAAAAGCTAACATAATAAAATTTACGCTACCGACCTAGATTTTAAAACGTTATTAGCTATAGCAATTACATGAAAATGCTCAATTCCTGAGAAAAACTTACAGGCAGTCTAAACGTCTTAAACAAAAGTTGAAGTAATCGTGACGTAAAGAGATGAATTTGTTGTAGAGAAAACACTACTGACATCTTTAAGGATGGTTGTTTGGCATATGAATAATTTTCTTAAATACGTAACAGAGAAAATAAATCGCCAAAACAGCATTCGCATTGCCGTGCTGGCTGTACGAACATATTCAGTACTTTCAAGCTTAAAAACATATGATATTATTTTTAGTTTTGATAAAAATTTACATTGGGGCACATATTTTAAATATATAAAAACGTTCTACCTATGAACGTATCGGAAGAAATTAAGTCTGTCGAAAATCTTACGACTACTCCTATGACTCCGATCGATTAAATTACCACAGATCACAGAAGCAAAATGTATTTGTTCAGAGGTTTTCACTCTATATTTCACACTCATATCTATTCTATGCGAAACAAAACCTCAAACCTCGACAATCGCAAAACAACATTCCGCGGTCCCAAATAACTTTGCCAACAGCGCGCAATTAATATGACAGGATGCGCAGTTGTAAATTTCCACCCCTCGCCGCCACCCCGAGCGCTGACAAAATCGACAGTCCGGTTAACAGGATTATTCAAAACTGTGGCGCTTGTGATTTTGTGTACAAACGAACGCGCGGGTGTCAATGTGCGGATGGATGGTTATATTTAAACACTCCATGTTTTTGCCACCGTTCGTTAGTATGGCGCATATTCATGTATGTAAATGCGTCGACCTCTGATACCCTTCTGTGGACTTATCAGGGTAAACTTCGCCCTCTCCCCCGCCCTTTGGTGGCGTTATCAGCCAAAGGGCCGCGACTTAAGCTTCCGCCGACACGTTTGTTAATGGCTTTTTTGAACTGAGATGTTTAGGGGTAAAAAATGTTTGCACTCCCCTGTAAATGTTGCACTCCTTAGTAAACAAGAATAAAGGTAAACTGTAAAAAGGATGTACATTTATGTCGGACTTAAATTATTATTCGTTATAATAAAGAATAATATGACAATTAAGTCGAGGGGAAGTCAATTAAGTTTGGACAGATATGTATCTTCATCTAGGTATGTGTACAGAAAATCCCGTTATGATATACTTGGATTTTGGACAGGAATATGATAACTATGATATTAAAAAATAATAATACATATCTAGAGCCAAAAACTACAGATAATTGAAAAAGCTGGCATACCTCCCTATTTAGGCTAAAGGGGCAAGTGGCAAAATGAGTGCTGCTTTATTTTTGCATAGTCCTCCCACGCAGGCGCAGACTAAAAGCCCTTATCTTAAATCAGCTTGTTCCCTTTATCACTAATATAAGACAAACTTAACTTACCAGTACTTTACAACCTTATATACGTGGTTTTGGGTTTGACTTAATTATACTCAACCCGGAATGACATCCGTGGTCCGTAACCCTCACGAATCTTAAATATTACTCGAAATCGATGATTAATAAATTATGTTTTAGTTAACTTTCAGAGTAAAGTCAAAATTCTAACCACTGTAAATTATCTTTAAAAAAAATATCTAACCATCCTTCGTGCTTCGTAGGGTACATGGCAGACGAATGCCGCAACGGTACACACAGCAGGGGTGAGCGCCTGGACAGCTATGTTCGTCATATCAGTAAGGGTCACCGCGGGTTAGCTATCTGACCTTGACGACAGTTTCCCTTATCAATATTAATCAGCAGTAAGTGTGGCTATTGTTTGGGAGCCGATTGTTATCAGCTCTACCTACAGCTGGCACTTGATACTCTGAATAAGCCCCCACTCAGTTTATAAAGGTGCTTAACAAACTTAAGTACATAAAACATGAAATTAATATAATTTGTCTTCTATTTAAATGTATTGTAAGAAAAATATATTCTTGTAAATGTATTCTTTCACTATGAGTCGCCACCGATCAAAGACCACTAAAGTCTAACGAATCAATACATAAAGTTACATCGCCATGTAATATAAACATAAGGTCATGAAATGCCTTCTTTTAGTTTTTAGTTTAAATATAACAGACAACAAGCACTTTTTAGGGCTGCAGATACATTGAAAAATATATAAACCGACGTGTCTTTGATTTTACTGAGATTTGGTTGAACATTGTGGGTTAAATCACAAGTATTCCATCCGTAGGATGATTCTCATAAATAACATACATCAAAACTTGCCTATAACATTTTCAAAACGGAACAAATGTTTTTGATCTATTCTGTTGTTTTAATGGGGTTTAAACACATAAAGTATTATTGTAACATAAAATTATTTTGTAACATAGAATAAAGGCTAAATATTTTATAACTCTTCAGTTCAAGAAAGAAACCAACTCTTTCATATAAAACCAACTTATAAAACTAAGGTTTCAGTATATAGGCCATACAAACGTTTTCTGAATAAAAGACATATTTTTGAATTGATTTTGAGATATTTTTTCTCAAACCAAATTTAACTGTAACAATTATAAGCTCCGTAATCCGAAATGTAAATAGGAAAAATGGAAAGTAAAAGAAACCATGGTTTACAATATGCCTATCAAAAATTCCGATCGGCCTGTTAAATGCGCGTAATAAACCAAAAAATCACATTGACAATGACGACCGTCATAGCGCACGACGCGACGAGGCGCGGCCATGAATACATCCACGCACAATGCAGGAAGACAAGTAGAGCCAATGAATCTCTCAGTCCAATCCCGGCGGGGTAAATCAAGAAATAAAATCAATTACAGAGAGATTTAGGAGAGTGGCGGCCTCGCATTCCTGAGGCGAACCGCCACGCTGCGCCGCGACCGCCGCCAACCGAACTGCCCGCGGGCAGTAGTGGCGTAGTGGCACCTCTTCTGAGACTAGACTGGTAAAGTGATATTGCGAAATAACTCCTAATAAAAAAATGTTATTGTATTTACAAACCTACCATCATCATCTGGGGATAGACAAAGGTTATATAGTGTGTTAATACAGAATTGACATGAAAAAAAATTCAGATCATTATTAGACCTAAATAATTACTCGTTTTCATCTTCGGATAGCTCTTCATCTTCGTCTCTATACTCAATCCAGCGACCACGAGCGAACCATTATATTTAGCTTTTTATTTTTATTGTACTGTTTTTGCTCAGTTGCAATTGATTGGGAGTTTTTAAAATAATTTTATAAATCTGCATCATATTAATTTGAAAATAGAATGTTCAATATGACCTATTCCTTTATTAATAATTCTAAAATGGCATTGTGAGATATAATTATGAATATAAAATTAAGAAAAATTAACACTCTCAAAACCCAAATTATTTATTAATTACATGATGAAAAATTAATCATAAATGCTTTCCCAGTTTAAAATAAAACAAAGCAAACACACAAGTGACAACAGTTTTTTATGATTGGGTGGCCTGGGTTATTTTTCTTTTCTTTATTATCAATCATTCCATTCAATGTCTTGCCAATAAAAAATAACATGTTTACAGATCACCGCAATTCTGTTTAAAACCCAGTTAGATTTGGTTTATTTTTAGTGTGTTTTGTTTAAAATAAAAAATCTGTAAAGTGTTTACATTTGTCAACAAATAATCTGACCATTGTTTAATGTGATCACAGTTTCTAGTTATATATATAAACATGCATATTATATAAAATAAACTACCTTTTTAGTAAACAAGTTTTAAAAAATACTGCAGATACCTTTAAAAAACAGAACCATCAATGTTTTCCAAATTATATACTCTAAATCCAAAAATTACAAACTCTAAATCCGAAAATTACAGGAATATATTACTGAAACGTTTTATTTTGCTGCAGTACTACTTTGCCTAGTAAAGTAATTTAGGTATCTATTCCATAGTCCCTTTGTGGGTCACAAGACTATTATTTAGCGTAACGACGAACGTTTGTTTAGGAAACCGGAATATTTCAAGACTATCCTACTCGCTCAAAGGCTCCGAGGGTGGTCCGTCGAGGCGGCGCGGCGCGGAGGCGCGAGGGGTCGCGGTACTTACACCGTCTTCTTGTCCTGCTCACTGGGAATTTTTATTTTAATAACAAAGGGATGGTCGCGATAGGGTCCTAGGGTTCGCTGGGGTTAGGTGATGCCTAGACACCCTTGCTTGTGATGCCGTAGACGTAAACATCGCGTACTGCAGTTGTCTCGTGTGGCTTCAATTTGAGACAAGTGCTTGAGTTTTCTGCTTACGACATTGAATGTTACAATATCGTACTTGTATTAAACGCATGTAAGAAATTATATTTCTACACAAATTTTACGAAACATATGTGCACACTCACTTACACTGCTTATACATAAAACCAGGCAAAAATGAGAACGACATGGACTTAAAAACTACCCGTTTTATGGCCTGTTTAAATACTCAAACTTATTGCTTCAAATTAAAAAGAATTATATGTAAAGGAAAAATAGCATATATTTATTTTGAAGTCAAATAACGTTTTGTTCTTAGATGTCGAGAGGTGCGCTATTGTTAACGTTCATTGTCAAACACAAGATAATTTCCCGGCTGGCCCTCGTCCCCAGCCTTGTGTACCAACGATACTCGGCAGTTATCACTAAGTGAAGGTTTGATAAAATCTAAGACCTTGCTGGGTTGTTATCGAAAGCGCACGAAAAGCAAGAATCAAGAAAACGTGATCGAATTTTGATTCAATGTTATGCCTTAGCTCCTTTTCAAACTGTCATGAAATGTCACGGGCGTTGACAGAGTATAGGCCTAAAAACAAATTATTTAATTTTTAAATTTTCATATGGCACTTTAAATTAATTTTACTGTATTCCCATGCACTTCATTTGTTCAAGTATCAAGTACCTTAATAATTATTGCTATCAAATTAAATATTTTGTTATCAAGAAAACTAGCAATAAATATTTTTTATTGTAACTAAATCGTTTCTCCTTAAATTCATTTTACTGTACTTTCAAGCACCTCATTTGTTCAAGTGTCAAGTACTTTAATAATTATTTCTTTCAAACTGAATATGTCTTTTTATTACGAAAACTTACTAGAAATATATTTTTTTGCAACTAAATCGTTTCTCCATCATCCTTCGGTAAAATAAAACAAATGTTATCGATCCAATCAAAACAAATAAGATTTTAAAAAGGCCTTTAAGAAAAAATTACAACTTCGATCACCTCGTCATCTCAGTGGAGAACCCTTTAATCATCTCTGAACAAAGAAAATTTTACTTCATTATATTAAAGATCTAAATAAACAAACCTGCAATACAGTATACCGTGGGATCGGTAAAGTTTTATTAGACGTCTTTGTAAGAGTTGAAATTGAATGTCAAAGTCAAAGTTCAACAATTAACAATTATCAATTTTGCTTGAATGATCCGTAATGTGTAGGGATTTATTGCTCCATATCATAATATATGAGCGAATGTCATATCTTATCAGATGGATCGGCCACAGTTATGCTAACGGTGTAGCTTAATCAAAAGTAAACAACGTCGTAATTGTGATGTTAGTGATTTGCGTTCACAGAGCAGTAAAACTCTAAAAACAAAATGGTTGAAAACCTATCAAGTTAAGACAAGCGACTCCGAATTTTGATATGAAAAAAATTCAAATGTTAGTAAATAGTAAATATACCAAAAATTTTCTTTATTGACAATTTAAAGTGGGGTGTTACAAACTTGCAATGGAAATAAGGGAGGGAGAGTGAAAATTATTAGACAGTGATGTCTAAATGTTTCTTAAAACTGATGAATCTTCTTTGGGGGCCTATTCATATTATTTATTGGCAAAGTAAAAACTCATTTGGTTTATAGTGAGCTGGAAATGGAATCCATTATTAGCTAATGTTTACTATCACTTTTTCATGTATTATGAAAATTCAAAAATTCTTTCAAAACGCTAAAAAGAACAAATTGAATGTAAATTATTATTATTATGTGAAATCAATCACAATAAGATTAAACACAAAAATATTTTCAAGGCTACCATAAAAGTAAGAAAAATGCGAGATAATATTTTTGCGCTAACTCTTTTGTGGATAAAAGGAAACCTGTCGTATCACATCATCCTGACTTGCCTAACAGTAAAACTGAACCGTTCAAAATTATATTTAAAAAAACGAAATGGTGACCCATTTTAAAAATCAAGCATAACTTTCAAAACACATTTAAGACCACTTAAGCATTACAACACACTTGAGCAATAAAATAACAATTCTATCTCTCTCCAGAAAATCGTGAAAAAGGTCTGAAAGTGAGCGTAAAAATTAAAAGCGTAAAACATGATAACAAAAAAGGGACATCGACAATTTGTAAAAGGGGTTGTTAAGCTCCTTTGCGCGGGTACATTTTTAAAGCCGCACACCGCGTCCCCGCGCCGCGCGGCGGTTAATTCGCTCCGTCCCGTGCCTCGATCTCGGCGCCGCGCTGTGGGATACAGATATGCTCTTTGGCTGCTCAATATGCTAATACAGGGTGTCACGAAACACCCCCGCTTCCACCAACCCACTCCAGTTTACAACGTCCATTTCTTTGCACATTTCCTACATTATTTTTTGGTTTATTTGAATTAAGTTGAAGTGATATAATAAATTAATTAATGTATCTAATGCGCTTTTTTACATATGCATTCTGATAGTTAATTTTATTTGCATTTATTAATTTTCATTTTGATACTGCTATATTTTTACAATGTCATAAGTTGTACGCTTTATAATAGGTTTTATATTTAAATAAATCAAATGGGTACGGGTTCATGATACTAATTTACGTTTCAAATCTGTCATCGGACCATAACTTCTGTATACCTTAGATTTAAATTTATTTCATAAGCAACTTTAAAAGGTTAATACGAAATTCATAAAAAAACAATAAAAATCGGTCAAAATAAATAAATCACGTTAGATAATTGTTGCTTATATTTAACGTAATAAATAGTCTAAATTAAAGTAATAATTTTTAAATAAATATGACTCATCAAAACAAAATCAATATATAGATAACAAATTACAATTGAAGTGTAAAAACTTTAATTTTGTGTATTTGGACGATATTTGATCCTGCAAAGGATGTTTTCCTAAACAAAACTCTTATTTATTTATTTTTCATTCCAGATTTAACTTGAAAGAGGTAACAGAGCAACAAAGAAGCAACAGCTTACGAATTAACAATAACATAGTTTGTGTGAGGAAAATAGCAACACTAATATTTTACGATAGTATACAGGTTTACTGGAGTGTGCTATGTCGTAATCTACGCGTGTGATTTATTCTTGGATTATATAGGCTTGTACTTTTAGTATAAATAAAATGACTTAGAGTATGAAAAATAATAGACTATTACTTCGTGGTTCTAGAGCTATGGGATTGGGCAATGACCAAACTTTTACATTGTACGTAACACAAAGCCGCAAGCTTATGGTTGTAGGGTTAGTAAAATGCATTTAGATAAACACATTTTGCTATTTCCTTTGAAGGAATCCGTTCATGTTCAAACCAACTGAATCGCTTCCATTTTTTGGACTAGGATTAATGATATTAACAATTGAAAATATTGTTATGATACATAACACGGGCGTAAAGCGGTTAGGGTGCTATAAGGAATCCACTTGTCACCCTAATAATAAAAAACCACCCCTGGTGGGGGATGCATCGTTTATCGTAGTGGGCCAAAGAGATGACACACAGACACACTATAAGGACGTCGATGGTTAAAATAATCAATATGACAATGAGAATTGGATTGTAAAATGAAATCATACTTTTACTGGTAAATAATCGTAGTCAGAGGAAGCCTCCACTGCACTCAGTTTTAGACAAATGCATTGTTCTCAACTTCCTGGTGGTGAATTGTACAATCCGAGTCCAAATTTTCATAAAGCCATCCTTCGGGTTCAAAATATATAAATTTTTGGGTAAAAGGTGCAGGTTTTTTTAATATTACACCTAGGGTCTCCACTAAAAGGTCTACACAACGCTTTAACGACTTGCAGAAAAAGGTATTTAAATAATGATCACAATCAAAGAGTCTGTGATTCCGTAGTAAGAAAAATATTACTACACTCTAGAAATATTAAAAAGTTTTAAATTTAATTTTAATAATTTTTAGCTGATCAGAAACAGACTTTTGTATTAGAACTTTGCAACTTCAAATCAATCACACAGACAGTTAAAAATTATACATGCTGAGGGGCTTACGAGAACACTTTCAAGTTAACATCAATTAATTGCAAAGATTAGCATAATGATTAAGCTTATTTTTAAAATTTTCCGTCTATTTATTTTGTAACTTTAAATATATGAAATTTAATTGCAGAAATATTTTTTAACCTGTACCTCTTATGAAAAAAACAAAAAAATCAAGATAGGTTTTCGATAAATCTTTATTTATAATATATATTTACCTTTTATTATTTTCATTCTAAAAAGAAACTTAATATTCATATAAGCGTAGTGTTATACAATATGAAAATATAAGGAGTACCAGTACAGAAATGAATTGAATAAAGCATATGATTCACATATAATCCACTAAAGTTTAGAAAATGTTGAAAGCTCATATTATGTATAAAAGAAAAATCTATTTCATACCTATTGGGCTATGCTAAATGATCTAATATAAAAATTGTTACAAATTGGTCAACTGTTAGTGCAGTTTTGTTAATATCAAAATATTAGTTGTACCGGCACAGAAACGTATTGAATAAAGCTTATAATTCACTAGGTTAGAACATTTTTAAAGCTCATATTAGGTATAACAGGAAAATCCGTTTTACACCTATTGGGCTATGCTAAACTAACTATATTAAGAATTTTTACAAATTGATCAATTGTTAAAGCAATTTTAAATTGATACAATACGTTTTCTTTGATTTACAATTAAGTTTTTTTGAACACAAGAAACTGGGCCTAAATACTTAGTAGGCTACATCGAAGGGCACAACTTCATCTAGCCTAAATTCTTCGCTAAGATTCAAAACAAAGTAAGTTGTCTATTACCATTAAAAATATTACTGAACTTTAACTTGTATTCGTTCATTTAACATTCTCAAAATAAATCTTTCTCTTTTCATAGAACAAGTTTATTTTAATAGCTGAATACCAATGTATGTACAAAAGAAATTGTATTAACATTTTCAAACTCATACTAAAATTAAAAAGTTAATATTAAATTATAAATTTTGTATTTTGTATTAACATTAGAACACTAACTTGTGAAAGATGGTTCCTTTGACGACTAATGAAACATTCTGCTTCCTTATGATTTACTTCAGTGATACACTCAGCTAAGAAATGTAAGCGGGAATTATAAATGAATATCACTTCGTTTATGGATAAAACTCTATGTTATGATTAATTTTATTTTAATCTTAAGTGTTGACGTTTTTTATCTGTAGTAAATGGTCTATTTCATCACTTATTATCGAAACTTTTAAAAAGATTTATATTCATAGTCTACACCATTCCTGTTTTATTTTTAACATTTTAGTACGTTAATTATTAATACTATATCGTACAATTGAATGTATTTTTAATAATTAAATGTGCTTTTTTATTATATGCATTTGTCTGAAACCTTAGGAAAATTCCCTAGGCTAAGCTAGGTTTCACCTTTGTACTCTCGCATTTGTTTGCCGATTATCCAAAAATGTTCTCAGGTTTTATATTACTTTTCAATACTTAATTTTCTCACTAACGAGCGCAGTTGTGCCTTTGGTTTTTAACCACAGGACCATCATATCTAAACAGCAAAATACTAAAAAAAAACTAAAACATTAATATTTTAAACCTTATGTAATAATTTATATTTTGTTATATGTCTTGTGATTACATGTATTTTAGTAACTATGACCCTAATCAATATAAACTTTTATTCTTAACGATAAAAATATTTTTAACGAGAAAATTTATAGGAGACTGTGATTAGTTAATTTTGTCTTCGTTTAGCTAAAAGGATCTGCTCTTGAAGAATGATACATCGCATCATGAGTTTGTTACCATCAATAAAGAGTCTAATTTCCTTATTTCCATCATCAATAATAAATAATTTTGATAGAACGTCTTTGTATAAACCTTTAAATTGTAAGGGTTTGTGGCCTGAGGCAAATCTGAATATAGCAACATCACCTTTCACGGAAACCTTTTAAGTCGACTCTTTTCGCGAACTGAATTGGTGATTCCCAAACAAAACGTCGGCAAAACAAACCAATAAAAAATCACTCACAAATATTATACAAATCAGCAACTCTCACTCGGGTTGGACCCCAGCCCCGGACTAGGGGGGTTTGGCGCTCGCCGGGCGGCGCGCACTATCGCGGCCGTGACCGTGCCCCGTGCCCTCTCGCCTCGCAGGGACCATCCCGCACCCACACCTACCTTCGCAGGTGAACTGGCCGTAGTGCTTGCCGCTGCTCTTGTCGCCGCACACCACGCACTCGATGTTCTGGTTCTTGTCGACGCCCTGCGACGACCCTCCGCTCTGCGTGCTGTTGGTGCCGGGGGTGGTGGACACCTGGAGCTCCCGGAGGCCCGACCCGGGGACCAGGGAGTCCTCGGGCCCCGCGGGGGTGACGACGTGGTGCCCGAGCACCGGGGGCGGCTCCCGCCACGGAGGGGCCACCAGGGTCATACTCCTGGGGAATCCCAGGTCCAGAGACTCGGGGGGAGGCCCGGGCGGACACAGGACCCCCGGCCGACACACCGTCAGGGCGTTGTGAGGAAGAATAATGGTGGCGGAAGAAGGGAGCGGACGACCGCCTCCCGCGACGACAGGAAAACCACCTAGACACCTAGGTCACCGGCGAGCATCCCCCGGGAAAACGGCACTTCACTCAAAAATCCATAATCCGCACAGAAAACTGTTTAAAAGATTGTCAAACTATTACTCGATCTACGACACCGATAAACTCGGAGGAGATAAGAGGTGACAAGAGTGTACGTAATATTGACAGTAACCTCCGACCTAACCTAGCCGGCCGGGTCGGCAGTCCGCGATCGACTGAACTGGGACCTCTCGATCTCTGACCCCCCTCCGCCCCGTCGCGTAGCAACGACTTGGCCTGCGACTCCCATTGGCCCGCGCGCGCCACCGCCGGCGTCTTATGTTCGCGCCGCGCTAATTGTTCATTACAGGGGTATTGGTCGTCGGTCGCCTCTTGCCTCTGTCGCGACCTCCTAAACGACTTGAAAGGTTTTTACATAACCCGACCTAATGGGATCATGCCTCGGGGGCTTCGCCGCGGACCTAGGGTCACCGCTCCGTGTGTCCCGAATGTGAATTATGTCTGGCTCTTGTTTGTTTTGGAAATGCCAACTTGCAAGCGGAAGAAATAATGCCCTAATTCTCCCAAATCAAAACCATGAGTACAAGGATTGAATGGATCCTTATAAATATTTTACACCATAATATACAAACTCTATTTGAAAAGATCCATTGTTAGATTATATTTTGATTGCAGTTTTTACCTGAACTGCCTAATGACTAGGCGATGAATAATATGAAGGTGGCAAATAACAATCGTGGGGAAAATAAATGACAGTGTAAAATAATGATACAAAAATAATTTATACCAAAAATTGAAAACAAAAACCGTTATCACTAAAAATTGTCTCTTAATATTAGAAACTTAAAATTTTCAAACTATTTAATTTTTACTCAAAGTGCACCTTTATAATTCCTCTCTTCTTGATTGCTGGTTTTGTAATATGAACCGGTGATGGAACTTTTTGAGTACGCAAGAATAGGCATATGTCGTAAGGAAAACTGAGAAAGCACATCATCATAAAATTATTCTTACACGTATCATATTCTTGTACGTATGAAAAGATTATACTTTAGTGAAAACTATAGAATTGGAGGTGAACTATTATAAAAAAGTGAAAACTATAGAGTTGTGAGTAATGTGTCGATTGATCAGTTACAACTGATAGGAAAAGGATCAAGCTGATATCTTTCTTCATTTTTAGACCGGTAAGGAGCAAAGTAGGCTAAATGAGTGCGCTTTATTTTTGCATATCCAACCCATGCAGGCGGAGACTGGTACTGGAAATTATTTAAGAGAAATAAATTAAAATAAATAATAGGATGATAAGTATATTTTAGTTCTTAAAAACTACAGCTTGGACAAAAAATACGTTCCTTAAACTCTCCGGTAAACGTGTAAAGCCAATCTATATTGTTTATATTTAATTTTTTGTTGTTGGGTTACTCTCACCTATTTTTACCCAAGGAATCTAGTTCAGTGCAGTCAAAAACAAGTAGACACACAAAACACAAACACACAAACACGAACGATGTCCCGGGATTACTTCTACGTTTCGTAGGACCGATAAAAACGTCCCGCTTCGTCAGGGAGCCGACTTTAATTTTCGCACGCGCCTCGCGTATTCGCGTCGAACGCCGGAACACACAAAAAAATTAAAAAAAATCGGCTCCCTGACGAAGCGGGACGTTTTTATCGGTCCTGCGAAACGTAGAAGTAATCCCGGGACATCGTTCGTGTTTGTGTTTTGTGTGTCTACGTGTTTTTTGACTACACTAAACGAGATTCCTGGGATAAAATAGGTGAGAGTAACCCAACAGCAAAAACTGAAATAAATTATACCTTACCAAAATCATGTCTTTCAAAAGTATAGTGTCTATAATTCTATAAATGTTTATAGCCACCGAGAGAAATGTAATCTTCAGATCCGGTGTGATTTTTAATAAACAAAGCCAGTACTATCCTAACCAGTCATGTCTTGACAGGATATAGTTTTAATGATAATAGTTTTTATTTAGTGTCTCTTATCAACTGATGTCACGAAAACCTATTTCAGCATCGATTAAGATATCTTTTATAATGTGAAGTTGAATAGTACAATTTAAAAGATTAGCCAATTGAATTGCTACATGAATAATATCTCTAAATGCTTACGCCATATATGTTATTTGCCAACCAGGTGGTGAGTAGCAACTTGAATACAAAATTAATATGTGTGTCTAATGGGGCAAACTTTGCTCATGCGAGGAAGACCACCGGCGATGAGGACGCTTCACGAAATCCCCCAGCTAGCTACAGGCTATCAAATTGTATTAGGAGTATCACATGAATAAACACGATTAATTTGTCAACAAAAACTCCAAAATGTTCCTATTTTGATAAAAATTTTCCGCTGAAGGACCCTTGGACCCCCCCTTTACGCTCTCTCTATGTAGGGGTATTCCGTACCTCTCATGCCTCATGATTTTGGCTGTTCGAAAATTTCGTTAGTTAAGCTAGTGGCATCCATCTATTGGACATTTTGCCAAACCCCCAATAAGTGAAATTAATTGAAATTTATATATTATTTTTCCTTTCTATATTATTAATTTCCTCATTAATTTGGGCCAATATTGTTCTCGATTTTTCAAAATTAGTTTATAAATTAAGGACAACTTCTGATGTATGTTTGAAAACGCTTTGTAGTATTCAGGATAGAAATGTATAAACAGGAAAAGTTTTGCAAATCATGATTGGTTAAACACTTTCAGCGTTACCAAAAACACAGTGATGGAAAACTGATATAACTTATGTCTTATGAATTACTAATGTGAAACATTTACTTTTTTTGTTCCAAAGATAATGTCTTGACATATTTTCATGTTCATGTCAAACAAAATAAGAAATTCCTAACCATATTTTTCCTGACTATATGCAACACTCTTTACTATCATTTGGCCTTCACAGATGTTAAAACTTAAAGCTTCATTTTCGTCACTGTTGAATAAAAAGTGACACATTTTTATGGGCATACGAGATAAGTTTATTTTCATGATTGCCTCATTTTCAACCAAATAAATCATTAGTAATATTTTAGATACGAAATACGTTTATTTTCATGATTACCTCATTTTCAACCAAATAAATCATTAGTAATATTATAGCTAAAAGTAGTCAGCTCAATTGTAAATCCGTTTTATAAAAGCATCGGCTGATATCTCTGGCCTAAACGTGTCTTTAATATAAAATAATAATAATTCAAGTAAACCAATTAAATCATTTATCTGTTTAAATATAAATCAACGGTAACTGTACAGGAGTATTGCAAATTGATTGCCTCGTAAATGCCAACCTTTCTTCAGAACACTCTTTTATACTCTTTTATGAGCTGACTAATTAAGTATCGTAGTTACGTAAACAGATGTCTCCATTTGTAACAAAGAAGCCATAAACATGCTTACATTCATTAATTACTGAGATAATACGCTTATAATGAGGCCGATTCTCTCCTTAGTAATTTTCTGATTGTTGTTCTTTATGTGGAAGGTTTAAGGTTATCTGGGCGAGATTTGACCGTTGTTCTCTGATACCAAGCAGGGGTCACCTTCATATAAATCATTGATATTTTTATTTCATTCTCGATCGTTAGACGTGTTTTACAAAAGAAAATTGTTGAACATGCAAAACGATTTTCTGGGTACTGAGTATGATGAAACTGAGTGTTTTGAAATGTAAATATATAATTTGTACTAGTAAAACATGAAGCAATAAATCTTTGAACGTTTTAGTAAATATTTATTTTATTGGTATATTTTGGTATATTTTTATTGCGATTAAACTTGTTTTTTGAAGAAGGTATCGCAAGGGTAAAAACCATTTAAATACAGCCAAATTAAATTTTTGTGTGAATTTTAAAATGTAAAATCATGCAACTTAATTGAAAACATATAAAAACGTATTGCACGGTTTTAAAGGAAAATTATGGTCATTTAATCAACAATTGGATTCAAATTGATTTATGTTTTCCTTTTTCATATTATATCCTAAGCTATATAATTACTCTGCCTCATGCTTAATAATTCATTCTTAATCATTCTTAATCAGACAGGTACATCATGGATGACGTTACCCTGAATATGAGTGAAGGATGAGTGCGATGATCGTGATGATAGTGGCGCGGTCTTGTAGCCTTGTTACTGACTAAGGTTGGCACGTTCCTTAGACAGGATTGTTAATTAATAGCCCAACAACCAATGTCAGCTGTCTCCAGAAACAACCCTTCAAAAAGCTGCTAACTTTTCTCGGGATCGATCCGGCTACCTTCAAGTTTGTAGGCGGGGACTATAACCACTATTCCAACCAGCCCTGTATACAAATGTATATGCACTATACCATGCTGTATAGTTGTGGTTAGGATAATAATGTAGCTATGATAAGATATCTCTAACTCTACTTACCTATATGACGTATATTCTGATTTATTTTAGAAGAAGTAGTAAAAAACCATATTTACGTACACTTTTTTCAGAAATTGATTATGTAGGCCTGTACAGTTTTCTACAATGCGAGTTCATTATATAACGGTTGCTTTCTTAACTGTTAAATCTTTGACAAACTAAAATAATGGTTAAAAAAAGAATTTTTAAGATTAAAAATTTTTTTAAACGTTTTAAGCTTAAAAGCGTACAAAATTGCTTTGGTGTTTGAATATAGTAAACCAACTAATAAGAAATGTGGGGAGAAAGTTATAAATGGCTATATAAATTTGATTATGAATTTGATTTGATATTACCGGTGAAGACGGTACACGACGGTAAAAGTACAGGAATCCTTGGTTACCTGAGATGCATGTACGCGACTTAAACAAGTTTAATGTGGTTTTAAAACACGGAGGCAGGTTAAAGATAAGCCTTTTTAGAGAATAATTCGACTTTGAAGACGAGGTGAATCTTTACTGTTGAGGAGAATTGATGATCCGTGTTTCTGGGACCGGATTCCTTTAGACGTTTCTCCATGTTTTATAGATTTGTCCTCTCCAAGCCGGCTGTCTTTTATGTGAAACCATCTCTGTTATTGCATTTTTATGCTTCTTGTAATTGCTCTTCAGAGTCATATATAAACGTAAAATTCATTAAAAACACTTCTGCGTGGCAATATTCCCTGGATTTAGCAAAAAATGTTATGAGTCTTGATGGATTTTAACTCTTTTATGATACTTGTAGGGTAAAAGATCAACTGCAGTTAAATTTGGATTAACGTAGAACCCTTAAAAACTAAACCAGAAATTTCAATTTCATGATAATACAATATTGCTCCAATACAATAAAATTGCTAATTAATTTATATAATTGTTTATGAACAAGAATTCGAAATTCAAATCTCTATTATTAAAATAACTATTGTATGTTTTGGCACTATTCAAATAAATCATGATTGAATCAGCAAGTTAAAAAAATTAGTGAAACACGTATATTGTGCGAAAATTGAAACAAAGAGAGAGTATAGATAAGCCGATAGAAAAGTGCTTAGGAGAACTGCAGTTAGGTCCAACTTATCTTAAAACTAAACAATTTCCTCTGAACGTTACAATTTAAACAAATTAACTAAAATTGTTATTATAATTTTACGTTGGTTTTTTTGTGAGTATGCTTTCACTTTTTAATTTCCAAATAATTCAATTAAGTTAAAATTTTGCCTGAAGAACACCTGAGCGCTGAACCAAAATGAAACCAAATATCACCAATGTATTTCACAACTGTTCAAATGCCCGTTACTTCACGTCTGACGCCTGACCATAAATCCATGATGTAATGAGCCTTTTGTTTTCGATTGAGCTGAACAAACGACTGCGGCGGTGGCAGTGTCGGTACGCGGGCTGCGAGCGGTGGCGGGTGTGCGGAGGTGTCAATAGGCTATCTATTGGCGACCTGTCCCCCTAACTACCGGCGATTGCCAGCTCTCTATTTATACATCGAACAACGCACTCGGGCCATTGGCACAATTCGCGTGGCGAACGTTGTCATCAAAAATAAGTAAATGGTACGTGGTAAAATGGTACGTTCAGTTCAGTGATATAAGACTTAAGCGAAATTGTTTGAATGGATTTTATTCAATATATTTAAAGATTATTAAAACTGTGGAGAATATTATCTACGGTGTTTAAAACTTTTAATAAATTAACACTGCTTATTCGGTCTTAGATACTTCCAAGAAACATCTTGTTCATTATGCAATCACTCCGACAAAACTAAGGTGGTTTTCCCATATATATCACTGGACTTTTCTTCAATTTGATGTCAACAAAGAAAGAAGAGAAAATGTTTGTCAAGAAATAATCTTGAACATGTAAATAATATTGTATTGCAGACAATAATGTTATGTCTTGGAAGGCATGGAATAAGGAATGCGAGAACACTACATTCTCGTAGTTTATTTTACTTTCTCGTAAACTTAGATTTGCTATATATATTTGTGGTTGAGTTCAACATGTTTCAAATAATCAAAAATAAAAAATTGTTCCAACATAATTTATTTTTCGACCAAGGGTTATTATAATTACTCTCAGATATGTAATTAATTTGTTTAGTATACCCTGAATGGTGGTTATATTACTGTTTAATGAAAAAATATATGTATGAAAATGTAATGTCAGGTAAACGTTTTCTGGTTAACTAAAAGATTATGAGGTTCTAAACTAAAGATAATTTGGCAGCGGCAGCTTTGAATCATGTTATTGAACTAATACTTGTCATTGTAGACAAATGTTCAGTTATGAAGTTACAGGATGAAAAAATAACTTTATATTCCTTTTTTTTAATAATATAGCTAATGTAACCCAGATTTTTTTGATAAAATAGTATCGGGGGCTATACTATTTTATCTGTTGATAAAATAGTATAGCCAATGTCACAAAATTAATTCTTCCCTAACATTTATTAAAAACCCAAACAAAAAGTTATTATTGACTTTAAAAAAATTATTATTTTACGTTGAAACACTCCTTATATACGAAGTACCATAAAAGCATTAAAAATATAACGTCAACTTTTTACCCCAACCCTAAAAAACCCTTAAAACCGCCCTTGGTATATTTTATCTATCTAAAAATTCCAAACCAAAACTAGCGAGGGAAATATCGCAGAGAGAGAGAGAAGTGCGCCGAGTCGAGGTGGAGGTTGGGAGGTTGGGAGGTTAGGGGCTGGGGAGAGTATAAATAGAGTGCGAGACTGGCAGGCCGGGGGCAGGGCGCGAATATAAGACGCCGCGGCGCGCGGGGGCGGCGGGCCAATAGGGCGACGTCGGGGGCAGAGCGGGTCTGGGGGCGGCACGGCGGTATCGACTCCGCCGCCGCCGCCGCACTCACACATAGTTACGTAACTACGGCTTTATAGCTCCTTCCCTGCCGCTGCGATCTGACCCAGTTGTGGTTGGGAGCTGAAACTTCAGTTGGTGGCCTTAACTGGATTTTGTATGTGAGAGGAAATTGTAATATATGGCTAAATGGGTACTACAGCTATTTGTTCTCGTCCTCCAATTAAGCGTCTTTTGAATATATATACATATATATGTTTACTATAAATATTAATAATAAAACTAAGATATTAATGTTATTCTATAGGTAAAAGAAATAACAATTTTAAGCTTAATTTTACAATAAAGTAGTTAATTACTTTTCTGTGGAGCTAAAAACCAGGAAGAGATTTATCACATATTGCTTTAGGAAATAGCAAATATCTTTGCCAAACAAAAAAAACAGTGGGATTTCTAAATCTACAAAATAAATTCTGTATGAATTTCATTCAGGTTGATCAATTTAAGCGAGATGAAGAAGAGTGGTTACACTACAAAAATGGGTTTTTAATATAATTAGTGAACTAAGTACAAAACAATTAAACAAAACGTGATTGATTGCTGTTAAAAATAATTGCAGAAATTTTGAAGATTTTATTGATCACACATATTTAAATTATATAATGTCCTACAATTTTTAAGCTGTGCTGACTGTATTAGACTTTTATTATAAACCTCCACACAGTGCGATAGGTTAAAGAATACCAATTTCAAATTGTCTTCAATATGAAGGAGAGTGTTTGTCATAGCTAATAATATTATATCATTGTTATATTTACTTTCCTATATCTTTACTTTTGTTCAGTTAGCTACTTATAATTCAGACATACAGATAAGTTAAGTAGTTATTTGCATTGAAAATGTTCTTGTTTACTCTCTAAGCGAAGTTTATTATAATGAGTGCAAAAATAAACAAAACTGGGCTACTTTAAGAAGTTTTGTCAATAACTTCTTAAATTTGAAATTCATTGTTGGTGATGGTGATTTTATATTTTGATTTGGATTTTTGCGGACATTTGCCATCACTGATTAGTAAAAAAACGTTTTTTTACTAATCAGTGATGACGAATGTCCGCAAAAATCCAAATCAAAATATAACTTCTTAAAAATATAAATGATGAATAGCATTTGAAAATTCGAAGATTTGAAACACAATTTTATACTTCAGAGTACTTCATGATACCTTTTTATAACTTCATCCAACACAAAAATATTTTTCTCTGTTTAATTGACTGATTACTATTAATAAATTCCGTATCTTATTAATAAATTAAGCGATTAAAAATAAGTCATTTTAAAGTTTTTATAATAAAATTGGTTGTTTTTGGAAAGACCATATTTTTAATTTTCTTTTTAAGACAAGGGATCCAAATTTGCACCTTGGTGCTCATTGTATACATACATCATAAACTGGATTTCTGAATCAAATTTAAAACTGTGAAATAATCAATATACTTTACAATATCCCTTTTAGCCGCTGTTATTGATCCTCTAAATTTAAAGCTGTCGAAGTCAAGTGGTTTATTGGGAATTAATGGCGCAAAACTTTCGTCTTTAAGTAAACTCGACAGAACATCATAAGGCTTCGTTGTTTGCAGTAGAATACTAATTCAATTGTTCGTTAAAAAATAGTAAGGACTGTTAGTTTTGAAATTTTGAGAGTATAAATTATAAACTGTGAACCACTGTTCTCTTATTCTCAATAAACCACTGACGCAGATCAAAGCAAATAAATAATCGCTGGTAAAGCCTATTGATTTCCTTTAAATTATTAAGTTTTAGCCAGAAGTTGAATTATTAATAGTGTATGTATGCAATGCGAACCTAGGTGCACTAATGATACATGCAAAACTCTACGATGAGGACTGTCCAAAACTGTGAGGCACATCTCTATAGTAATTAAAACAAGGCTGTAACTGATTATTATAACTACAGTTACTCTCAGGTATGTACCTTCACCCTAAATCATGCAAATAGCTCCTATACATTATATAAAAACCGAATCGCTTCAATTTTTTAAAACTATTCCTCAACATTGAACGACCCTCGTGTATCCGTACGAGAGATTTATTTGTTTGGTACAATGCAATGCGAGGAAGTGGCGAGGCGTGTCTGCGGGTTGCCTACGAGACTCCGCAGGGGCGCGGCCGACACTAAGTGTATTAGACTTCTTCACACGGCTTCACTTCACAATATTGACTGCTCGGCCACCCTGGGCTCGGCTTTCAACAAACTTTTATCTCTCAAGTTTACATATCGGTAAGCCAGTAATTTTTATGTTTACAACATCCGTTTTGTAATTTTTGAGGCTATACTGTGTTTATTTGTAGGGTGAAGATAAACACTTCATTTTAGTAACGTTAATATAATTTCTTACAAATTGAACGACTGACAATTTGTGTTTATTATTGAGTTCTTGATTGAATATTAAAGGCATTAATAAAACATAGTCTTAATCGTTAAAAAAGGCTCGAAATCGTTTGAGCCTGCGTTCAAATCATTTTCCTACTTTTTAATAAAATTATTTACGACTGTTTGTTTTTTTCTGAATTACATCGTTTATTAGATGGGGATTCTCAATAGTTATTTTTGTTTTGTTATTCGGTCTCACCCACCTTTTTTATATGATTCCTTAGCCGATGTAAATCCTGGTCTCAGTAGGGTCTTGTACACTAAAAATCCTGATTCAATTAGTTGCGTGTGAATCCGGATTTTTAGTGTGCAAGACCTTACTGTGACCAGGATTAACACTGGCTAAGTAATCAAATAAACAAGGTGGGTGAATCCGAATGACAAATCAAAAATAACTATTGTTTAGTTGTTATTGATAATGGTATTTACTTTTATTCTAAGGATTATTATGAAAATTCTGGACTTATAATTCAAGTGCAAAACATGAAATTTCCTACCTATTTTTTAGTTAATAGGCTTTTAACTAAAATTATTTTTCAGCTTTTCAGATTATTCCCAAGAAACTATATAAACTCTAAATTATTAGTGTATCGTCAATAAGATATACTGCTATGTGATATTTTAAAAGTTAATTATTCAACAACACTACATAAATATGTCATACATATTGTTACTCTAACCCCTCGTAGTCTTAAAATTAGTAAATAGACCTAGTTAACCTTAACCTAGTTGGATGTTAAGTACAGTCATAGTCTGTCAGGTGAGTCGGTTCAAGCCTAAGGCCGGAGTGCACCGGTAAGACCTCAGGCTATTTCAGGCGACACATACCTATTGAGCCGTCCACACGGGGAGCGCCGCGCGGTTGGCACCTCGACGCCGACGCTGGTGCTGCATGGGTGACGTGCCAGACGCGTCGTCACCTCCTGCAGCACACGTCACCCAAACAGGAAAACTTCAGGAATAAAACTGATAAAAGAATTGTAAATCATTTTCATTCGCCGAAATAAGAATGGTTCTGCTTTTCATGCGACTAATATAACTTAGTATTTATACAAAATGTATTTTAAACATTGGTCAATAGATGAGTTTATATAACAATAAATATTACTCTCTAATCGATATTTATATTCACTTAAACATGTCATAATGTTACAGTTGAAAATTATTAATGGTACGAAACAAAATGAACATGAGCAAATAAAAAAATTATTGTAAGATTCTGAGGAAATTTGGGGAAGTTTCGAGTCTGTTCCAAGCTGCTATTGGATATTGGACTGAAACAATTCTGGCAAAAGAAGCTGGTTTTTGCAAATATCAAGGCCTTAGTGTAATTCTTCACTCATATTTGCCTCAAAACACCCCTTACTGGTGGGTAGAGTCTTGCTTGGTAGTTTTTAATGTTCAGGTTTCTATTTATTTAATTTGTTTCAACCAGCCTAAAATAAATGTGAACTCATAGGATGTTAATAATTTGTTTTTGCTTGGATACTATTACATAATACAAACTCGAATCCATGGATAGACCTACAGCCAACTTTGGGATTGCCTTGAATATAACGTAATAAATAAATTATAGTTTTTCTAAGAACCCGAATCACTTGGTAGTTAAAAATATCCCCAATCGAGGGATCGATAAGGCAAACATCGGCGTGTGCATGTGCGTTTGTGCGGGTTTAATTCACTTTTTCCTAGTGTCGGGTGTCTTGTGGTCCAATATTGACTGACGACAAACACCCTCCCCCCGCCCAATTCTTTGGATCCGCATGATTAAAACCCTCGGGGCGGTGTCACCTCTGGATTACCAGATGCTCCGGGCTCAACATGTCTTTTGATTTTTTCTCCCTATTTCCCTCTCTTATTTTATCGCAAAGGGCGGCAAAGGGCACCGCAGCACTGCGCAGACGAGCAGTCTGGTCAAAATTGAAAAAAAAAGGTTTTGGTCGATTTGGTCCATTTTGAGTCTTTATTATTTTTAAAGTTTTGTATGGATAGTGAAAAAAACCATACTCAGGCAAAAATATGTTGAACTATACAGAGAAATAGTAAATTATATAGATTAATGAAAATTACTTTTTTATTTATTGTAAAATAACTCACTCAAATACAGGTGCATTGTGGATTTTATGAGAATTCTGAAAAAGTCTTTAGTTTTGTTTAAAAAGGGTAAGGATGTTACATTATGTTACACTATTTGTTAAGATATCGGAACGGCAAATCACCGTATTATAGTACCGAACCAAAAACATTTATTATATACATACATATACTAATTTCTAAACTTTGCAATATTTTGTCTACATTTAGTTTCTAGGAAGTACGTTCATTTCGCTCAAGTGAAATATAATGGTAATATGACGCTTTCCAGTTATCATTTTAAACAGTACTTGAACAGTAAAAAATATGCATTTCTATGCAATGAAACATTTATAGTTATTTTATACTCAACTTATGATCACAAAGTGCATAGCCCTCTCAGCCGATTGAGAGGGTCGGTGCAGTTTTTGTTCCCTTTTGTTTCAGAGTTTGTTAGACGGTGGGTTCCCGAGTTATCGGTATGGGTTAGATAGCCTTTCGAAGGTTCACCAATAAATAACGGTTCAAAGGCTGTAATCTTTATCATTGCAGATAAGACACACATGTTTGGCTGAAACTATAATAGTCTTGAAACTATTTTAAATCTGAAATATATTTCTTGTTAAAATAATAACAAACAACAATAATAATAATAAATTAATGGTAAATTGTATTTAGAAACGCACCATTATGACTTTTTAAGCATTTTACGTCACGTATTAATATATTGAAAATTTCTGGGAGGAAATGCGTTAAGATCAAAATATTAAGAGAAAATGTTTACTTGAATAATTACATAGTCGCTTAAATAGGCCTACATCAAAAATATATTATTTAATTTTACATTGCTAGTTTAGTATTTAATATCGTGTACTTTTACTTTTGCATTGGCCATAGAAAAATGTTTAAATAAAATACCATATATTTTTAATTTAGATCTTCCTGAAATAATCAATATTTTTTATGGATGTGTTAATGGATTTTTAAATTATTTCATAAAAATTTATGTTTACTTACCTCTCAAATGTTACTTACATTTTTTTAAATTATTTAAAAAATGCAACTCCTAAATCTCTAAATGCTCAACAAAATTTTTCACGTTAAATAATTGACCGCTTTGACTTAAAATTTGGTATATATGTTTGAATAAAAAATTTAAGTATATTTCAATAACTATACATTTTCTAGATATCACATTTTGCTCTATTTTAGTATATGAAACTTCAACTTCTATATTATAACTGGGAAAAAACCCAGAACACCCGATGGCCCCCGATGGCCGATGGAACCCGATGGTATTTTTCTTCCATTTCATCCTAGATGAAATGGAAGAAAAATTAAATTGCTATTTCCTCAACTTAACTGTTATACATAATGTTGATGTTTAAAAATAATTATCAAAAACAATATATTTTGTTCTGTAAAGCTTATCTGAGAAATTCCACCGCTCGCACATTACACTCGGTCCTGCCAATTTATCTAGATTAAGCCCTTATCGACCCTCCCTGTAAACAAACCTGCGGCCCGCGGACCGCCTCACTACCTGAGATCCTGTCCATATTAATCACCTTCCGGTGACTTCCGGCCGCGTGAGAAACTAAGGGTCTTCCCTTTGTGGCCGTTGGAAGGACACTGGTCACCCCAGGGTAATGGTAATGTTGTCTGGCGCGATAAATAAGGCGGCTTGCACCTTGCGGCACACCTCCCGAGGATTACCCGATCTGACACGGGACAGACCATTGTGAGGGATTACCCGGTTGGGTTTACCTATATTACTGGTTTTAATGTGAGTAAACCAGTCAAGGGGTCCTTTGAGGAAATTGAATGACGGGAGGAAAAGACGTTACATTGGTTCATTCATATTTCACAAATACATGGTGTTTTTTGTTAAAGCAACCCAAAACTTTATTTTATTAGTGAAGGATTATTACCCCCCAAGATCCCCGACTTGACTCCACTATATTATTTTCTTTGGGAATACACAAAAAGTGAGGCCTACGAAAACAATTCAAAGGATATTCAGCACCTGAAAACAAACATAAAATTGAATGCAAGAAATTCTAAGAGGTACCTTGCAACACGTGTTCGGGAATTTGATAGAGAGAGCACAGATTTATAGGTACAAATACCAATGGCGGATTGTTTGAACACATAATGTAAACTAAACGTGGTCAAACTTAAATAATAGGTTAAATAAAATGTAAATATTAACAAAACAATACTTATTTCATATTTATATGTGCATTACTCAATCTTAAAAATGGGTTGCGTTAAAAAAACACCTTGTATAATAAATTCCCTGTTGTGAATGTTTTAATCCCAGACTGCTTCCGTACCATGTTTTGGAAAGCACGTTAAGACCATAGACCATTCAAGGGCCCCTAGTTCGGCTACACACCCCCTAGCGCCCTAGGGCTGTTTAGTTCGGTGGGGGGAGGGGGCGGGGGGTTCCGGCTACTTACTCTAGTGGTTGATAGGTCATGCAAAAGGCACTATTTGTGACCTGAAAACTCTGACACCAGACTTTGGCCAGAAATATATGTTAACTTAACTTTTTAACTTAATAACTGATTATAAAAGATGCGATAATACTATAACGAAAAAAATCAATTTTCCAATGGTAATACTTCTATGGCATATATATTTTCTGGTAGATCGCACTATGTATTATTTAGTTTTTTATTATCCACGATCATATTTTATGGTAATAATTTTATACTGAAAATGAATAACTAAGGAAAAAATTGAATCTACACCATACTAAGTTATTATTTAGTTTGACACATAAAAACTCTTACTTTTAAGAATTAATTATTTATTTTAAGGTATTTATCTTCATTTTTATACTAAAACCTACTACTGTTACATGATTTTCAAAAAATGTTTATATGCAAGCCCCCAAATTAAGGGAACGAGTATGTTTGAAAATTTTTTACACCAAGCCCTAATTTAGTAAGGTTTTCTTCTACCCATCAGCAGGTGCCCGCACTAGCCAGCGGCCTGGCCAGTAGAGGGGTGCGTGGTGCAAGCAGCGGTGCTGCGACGGATTCCCGCGGTTTCGGGACCCGCCGAGGGAAGGACTGATCCCACCAACATTAATCTCGGGGCAAACATCGCCCCATCAAAGTTTAATTAATTTTGGAAATTTCTAAAGTCCGTGACATTCCCGGGTGAACTAATGATCGGAATTTGTCGGATGAACGGAGCGGCCAGCGCAGCGGTCAGCGGGGGCAAACACTGCGCATCTGGCTAATGATCTGCGGCTTCGGCGGCTGCGGGTCAGAGGTCAGTTTACTTGTACTGGACATTTTAAGACTTAAACGTTTACTAGAGCGAAGTATCAATGTAATGTAATGTAATTTTTACCTTAACAATTAGAAAAATTAATATGTTTCGTCGACTTTGAAAATTCTTGTTTTAATATCAAACATTAACATTCCTATTGCAGCATACAAATAAGCTCAGCAAAATTGAATGTGCATTTTGACTCTAGGCTCCATCGACACATTAGGCTGCAGATAAAATGTGCTATTGTATTTAAAATATTTATGAATAAAGAAACGGTAAGAAAACTTCCTTGTTTTAAATATTTTTGACGGAAGAATTCTTAAAGCATATGCTATGCAATATCACCTCTAAGTTTAACTAATATGCCACTACAATCTCACAAGATACCTTATAAATGATTGAATAACGATACGAGAAATGAACTAATAGCAAAACATGCACAGGAAATAAAATAACTAATACCACACTTCAAAGAAAAATGTTGACCTTTGAATTTTTTTGTATCGTTATTTTAAAAACAGTAAGCCAATTGGCAGAATAAAATAAAGAGCTGCAATACAGAGAAAATCCAGGAAAAATACTTTATTTAAAAAAATAAATTTCATACTAACGTTATGCATACTTTTTTGAACTCCTTTAGAAAATAAGATAACTCGCCTTTTGAACAGTTTGTATATGCATTAATTATCGAAAGCTCGGCGCCGAACCGCCGATACCCTTGCCACTATGACACAATTCACACGGTGGCGGCAGCTGTCACCGGACAGGTGGCGCTTCTTAATTATCTTACCGGAAGTATATTTTCCAAATCAAACGTCACATCCGGAGACGATTGTTTCGTGTTTGCGGCGCCCCGCAGGGATTGCTACTGTCGGCCTCGATGTTTCCACTGCCCATTGGACCAAACATTGGACACCTTCCCTGTCACGTATGTCACCTCAACTCGAGTTTTACATGTAAATTTCCATCCGGAGTCAGTTTATGGTGCTGGAAGAGCTCAATTTTCCTTCCAGCTCGTGCCAAAGGTTGATTGTACATTGCTACTTCCTCAAGGAAGTACTGACCTTTAGAGACATCTAGTGGTTAGGTGGAGGGTTGTTATTTATAATAGGATAGTTGAATAATTTATGCACTTTTACTTTTCACCTCTAGACTTGGTGCGTGGAAAACGAACCCTCTATCTAAACGTTGAGTAAGACAGAATAATTTATATTTATTGGTCACGGTTTTACATTCTAAAAGGACCCTTGATGTCATTGACAAAAACTTAATAAAACTATGACATTTTGAATTTAATCCAAATCATTAAAAATTACAATGCGTATACTTTTAAGTTAATTTGACGTATACTTAAAAAATATACGAAAAGTATACTCTTACGTATAATATTCCAAACTACGGTTTTACACTTGTCACTCCAGTACCCTCCTCAGTACAAGTTACAGTTTACTGTTGCCACTCAATAATTTACTGAACGTCTCCTCAATCTCACACTTCACAAATTTCCTCATCTCACGAAATTAGTTTAGTTCACTTTCTTGGTAATAATATTAAGAATTAGAAATGGAACTAATCGAGATTTTCCATTTAAATTTCATGTTTATTCCTGACAGTAATCAATACTAGGTCAATCAATAAAATTACAATTCTAAGCCTGGAGTACATGATTGTCCTGATAGGCCGTGGAGTAATTCATTTTGGAGTAGTGGAATATAAATTAATAGATATAATATTATATAAATATACATTATATGTGTATGCACCTGAATTAATATTTCTACTAGAAATAATAGGCTCTACAATTTAGTACACTACCAATCTTATGGAAGAGCAACCTTGTAATTACTTAATTAGTGCTTGTTTTTAGTTGGCTCAGCCGACAGGTGCTTTGTCACCTAGCTGAGCTTATGTATGTCGATTTTTGAAAATAAATGGTTTCCATGGTTTAAGAGTTGGGAGGATATCTGATTATACGTTAAAATACTGTAAGCAATAATAAACATATGAAAATAAAGTGTTAAATCTATTAGTACTAATAATTGCGTGTACATAATTTCAAATAAGAATAAACTTGTGGTTTAATATTTTCATCTCGAAATCATTAATTAAAAAAAATAAGATAGCTTTAAATTGGTCGACTTTAAATTGGTGGCTAAAACTGGATTGTAACTTGTAACCTTAAAAAAAATTAAATTCTTTTCCTCACACCCAAATACGAATAAAGATATATAGGCCTTTAGATAAGTAAAATATTACCATAAGTTGATCTGTTTACCTATCTTCCACCTAAGCGTGATATAACGATAATGTTTAACGTTCGACTGCGTGGACGGCCGGGACGGCGAGCGGCGAGCGACAGGTCCAGGGTCAAGATATCACATGCACGTGTGGGGCGGCGAGGCGGCGAGGGTGACGCATTCCTACCCACCATCCATCACAGCCCCGACCAGACTCCAGACGAAATGTGTGAAAAATTGTTTAATACCTTCTGCCCTCGGTTAATTGTGGGCGCCGTTTTTTGGCCGTCTTGGCGCACAATGGCGCCCTCACAACACCATTAATCTTCTTTTATGTGTAACAGGTTGCTTTTTCGGCCGTGAATATTTTGAGCAGTGAGATAGGTTAGGTCGAGGGAGATTGGGGTTGCATTTGACCCCGGATAATTGCCATCTCTGTGTTTGACAAGTGTGATAATTCTTTTAAGATGTTTTTGTGTTGTATACATAGACCATTGTAGTACAACAATGTGTGGGCGTGTTAGGATTTTGTTATTGTATTACAGATACCAGGCTCTCTTTAAGAAAGGCGAATTGGACTTCGTACATTAGGCTTATACTATATACGTATATCCTTTATAACTATTTTACTTATTTATCATGTCTTGCCTTAAAATGATGTATGTTATTTATTTGATGGTTTAATAGACATTTGTTTAGGTTAAGATTTGTTAGTAAAAATTGAAATAAACGGTCTTTATAATATATCGGCAAATCGTGTCGATTACAAACAAAAACTACCTTGTACTTTTGTTGTCTTCTTCCGTGCACTTCAACACAAACTATTACCCTGAATTGCCTCATCATAATATGTAATATTCAAATCGCTGTTTTTAAAATACCTACTGTATAATATCCTAAAATAAATTTTTGCTCCTGGTCATAAATAAAGTAATAATAATTAGTTGCATCTTATAGCATTTTTATAAGCTGCCTGGTATTTAAATGGTCAGTGTTATTTGTTAATGTTGTACTCTTTCCCGTTATAATTTCTGCCTTTAAAGCTTGTTATTAAATTTCTTTAACCTTATACTTAGTTTTTTATACAAATGTGTTTCCTAATAAGCTTGCTATGTTTGTTAAACATACCTATAGCAAAACCCAAGTACAACCCACTGCAAATTTTGATCCACGTCACATCGCATTAGCATTCATTACCATATCAGCTGTATGGTGGTTTAATCATTGATTGCAGTGGTGGCCACCCTCTACCCCTTGGACAAAAGATCAAGTGCCCCGGGGTCAGCCCCGCATTTCCCCCGGGCTCTGGCCAATCGCTCACCCCCGCAATCCGTCATAACCCCTAATTATTGTCTCCAGAATCTCACTCCCCCCCACCCCAACAACCCTGGTGGTGATGTGGTCTGGAATTGGGCCCTGAGTGAGGTAAGGGATTGCTTCATATAATTTTCCGAGTCAAATGACATGGCCCTATTCACCCATAAGACTGATTTTAATTTTAGCATGGAGTTTAAGGATGGCCTGGGCCATGTGACGTCATTTGACTCAGAATATGTGCTTAACAGGCTAACTCATATACGTAAAAAGCCAGTGAGTGTTGTATGAAGGCGCTAAAGGCGCTTAAGTTTTGAAAACGTCCTTCAGAGAAGATGCGAGTAGAAAATAAAAAGGTTATATTTTTATTTTGTTGCATCAAGTAATTCAGATATGTAAAAACTGGGTTACGATCGATTCAGTGACATACCACATTTATCTGAACCATACAAGTATAACTCAAATTGACGTTGTCATATTATTAAAATACCCCAAGAACACTGGCACATTTAAAAACTTTAAATTATTGCAGCCAAACACGTGCTCGGTTTGAAAGACATGTCCAGATTATCTGTGAAAAATGCGCGATAGAGACAATGATCATTTTTAAGTTTTAAAATGTGTCAGTGTTTTGTAGGTACTTTGTACATTAAATGTATGAAGACTCCAATTTGAAAAAGTTTGACATTTACACCGAATGATGACAATGACATGGCACCAAAACCATTGTAATCTAGTGTTAGAACTGAATTACTTGACGCAACACGTAATATAACGTTTGATTTATATACAACTATTATTCTGAGAGTTGGCCTATACAAAAATGATTAAAGGTATGAGTAGATTGACTGTAGCTAACTCAAACTAGTTCTATTTAAAAATAAAGCATACTGCACTATCCGCTTAAAATTATGTCTGTTCTGAATATACAGGTGACAACATAATAAAATATAATGTACATAACAATATTTTATCAGACAAGTAATATTCCAATAAAATCATTTTTTCGGCATCGAATGTTATCATAATCATCATCATCATCATCATCATCATCATCATCACCATCATCACCACCACCATCATCATCATCATCATCATATTTAATTTCGTAAGGCGATTCTTTACGTCGAAATTGGACGTCTGATAAGTTGTAGAATGTGGAAGAAGGCTCAAATTAAAAGTCACTATACCGTGATAGCGGAAAAATAATGAAATTGCTTGAAATTCATCAGAAAACAAGAAATAACGTAAAATATCTGTCATTAAAAAAAAAACATTCGAACATAATAACGTCTCCTTTGTTTAAATAAAACATGCGATGCTGATAATTGATTTAAAACAATGTGCTAGATATTAACATTTGGTGGATCTAAAAGCCCGTTTATTATGAAGGTATTTTGTAATAAAAAAGAAGGATTGTTATAATTATTTCCCCCTTCTATGATAAGCGGATTTTAGCCCTTTAAGGCCACTAATTAAAACTAATTAATTATTTTGGTAAAAAAATTATGTAATGAAATAAAATTGAAGTAAATCAAAATTAACAACTTTAAAATACAATCATGGCAATGTCTAAAGTTTAATTTATGTTTAAAATATGCATTATTTTTTATTTAATCTTTATTTTTGTAGACAAGTTCCATAACAATCTATACTCCGGTCTACCTTTAGAAGATTTGAACCAAGAAATCCTTACCTTCAAGCATCATTTCTCTGGGGAGAGAGCCAATTCCTTACTCACTTTCGCCCCTCGTCCTCTGACACTGACACCCCAAACTTGTCACTTGAACTTCATACAAGTTACAAGGCCTACACTTATCGAGTAAGTATAATTAACTAAAACAAAGATTCTATTGATTATATTCCATTTTATATTTAAAAAAACAAGATGGAATTGAACTCAGATTACTCAACGCACAAGTGTGGAAAAAAGAAAGAACCATCAAATTACTCTAGGTAATTTAATATCACAGTATGTATTAGTCTTGTCTATGTTCAAACTCTACAAAAGCCTTTTACATGTTTTCAATAATTGCTTGCTGGATCACTGACACTTGATTTACTCGATTAAACAGTCAATATCGAATAGTTGAAACTATTCACCGTCCTACAGCTTGGTCCTAAGTCCTAATAAATTGAATGTGAACTTCCACAAAAATAGGGCTGTTGTGATACTAAAAAAATCTTTTTTGTCTCTGTATTCTTAAACAGGAATGGGAAGTTTCAAAGCATAAAACGTTTTTAGCAATGAAGTTACGATAGAATTCTAAGTAGCTCCTTGGTTCTATTTTCTATAAATATAATGGATGTAATATTCAACAACAGTCTAAAGAGCTTTCTGTTTAAACCAGCATAAAAATGTTACATAGCTTTAAGAGTTTTCTGTTTAAACCAGCATAAAAAGGTTAACTATAGAACTCAAATTCCGCTAAGCTGTAATCTGGATATCCCACATTTAAATGTTGCATCTTTACATCCTTCAAACAACACTAGGTGGTTACTTTCAAGAGGATAAAAGCCACGACCGCGACAAGGACCGCGAGAGAGTGATGGGCGAGTGAGAGGGAGAGGTAATGTGGTGTCAGGAGTGGGACTGCTCATCCATATGCGCCGCGCTGCCATCTGCCGGCCGGCATTTGCATCGCCTCGGGCCCCGGCCCCGCTAGCCTCAAGGTCCGAATCTCGGCTGCTAATACAATGGAATATGATTTTAAATTTGCCACCGGGGAGCGTGGGTGATTGTAAGTGGAAATCGAAATTGAATTGGTGCTTTTATTGTGTTAGGGATCGTTGTTAAGGAGCGAACAGGTTGGAGAAAATTGAAGAAAATGGTAATTTAAAGTACTGATACTGCTAGCAAATAAAATCCCTCAATATATGCCCAGCATTAAAAACTAATTTTTTGTTAAAATCTTCCGTTTCTTGGTTTGCAGCTTAGAAAGTGTAAAGACGAAATACAATTTGCAAAATAACTTAATTGTACTCAAGTCGGAAGTGATTGAATATCTATCTAAATTTCTATATTCGTAAATTTTTGTAATATTGTATTGAATATCTAAAATATTCAATACAATATTACAAAAATTTACGAAATAATCGATAAACCAAATCGAAAAGGTGATGTTTTACGTATTTTCCTGATTTGTAACGAGGTTAGTTTGTAAATTAGTAAACGTTGCTTTAACCCACATAGAGGCTATAACGTAAATATGTATAGGCCTGCTTAAAACAATGCTATTGAAAGCCTGAACTTGAATGATTGTAAATTAATACTTCCAAAATTCTATTTTGGAGTTTATTATATAAATTAACTTATTATTAAAAAAAAAAAGTTATTTTTATTTTTATAAACGAACTAATACGCCCTTCCTCTAGTAATTGTTTGTAAGTATATAGACTAATATTAACTGGAAAAAAATGTTACATACGCACAATTCAATTTACCTACCTAATGTGTCTCTCTGCGTATAAATTGTATAAGGGTGTTTCAGGGTCCTCCTTTGTTCATTGAGACAATAATAACATAACTCCAAGTTCGGGTTGGAATGGTAGCACCAGTAACTCTGGGGCCAAAGTTGTTGATCTCCGTCCTCGGTAAGCCCGTCATATTAAACTGTCACGTGGTAATACCGGGCTTTGTCACCCGCAGCTAAGTGGGGTCACTTTGGCTGAATTATTACACCGGCTCATCCCATTGTGGCGGGCCCATGAATGTACAGTGCGTCCAGAAAGGGAACAGCTGCATTCCGTGAATTATCGTTTTCTCTGAAATAAACGTTATAGGGAGTTAAGCTAAAAGGCTTAATCAACACTATAGGCTCACACTTGATCAGTCTTTACCAAATTGAAAATAGTTTAAAACTGAAAACTACTACAGCATCTGCAAGAGGGCAAATAAATACTCTTTCTTTAAAAAAAAGTCATGATAAATCTCAGCCCATGGCTTAGTGACTCGTGCTAAAAAATATAAAATAAAATAATAACAAATCCCGAATGAAACGATTATTCCTGTCTTACAAACTCTAAAATGTCAATAGATGTAAAGTTTTGAAACTCAAAACTTAACATTCTAAGGGCTAGTAATATTAAAAGAATAATGTTATGTTCGATTCAGCTTATAATAAGCCAGGCATGTTCAGAAAATCAAAGTAACCGCGACAGTAGGCCCACGGTTTAAATTATCAAATCCTTACGCATTGACTATGAAAAGGAGCGGTTGCATACGGGCCTTTTGAATTGGCTTTTTAAAGTCACAGAGGCAATGATAGTAATCACATTACATTCCCACATAACCAATTGAAATCACCACATTCGGGGGCGCCCGTATAAAATACCACCAATTAGACATCCCTCGCCATATTTAAATAAGGCTAGACGTGGTGGGCCCGCATACATTAGTGGATGATTGGTGGTCGGAGTGAGTCAGTGGATCAAACTGCATTACCGACCCTCCGACGACAGTTTTGTCGGTGGTGCAGCTCGAAGTCGGTAACGAGATCTAATTAGCCCAAGTCGCGTGATGGAGAGGCGTCCGGGACAATTCGGTTAGGTCTCAAGACTCTGGGGTGGCTGATGTGTTCATTTCTGAAGGATGCGGACTGCCAGGTGTAGAGTGCAGGGTGGGGCCTGAACTAATTTTTTGTTACGAAATCCGTAATTTAGCTGTGTTTTAATTAGTAGTAGAATATGTAGGATTATTTGCGAGAAATAATTTTAGTTGGGATAAAAAATACACAGCTTCACATAGTTCCATTACGCGTTGCTAAAGTAAAAGTTTAGACTGTTAAACAAGGATGTTAATGAGACAGTCTTTCACTCGTAATCGCCAAAGTGGTGGTCGGTTTATCAGTTGATGTTAATGACACAATAAAAACTTAATTCAATCTCAGACCAAAATAAGCATGTCAAAACTAAATTGCATCTGTTGTTAAAAGTTTTACGAGCCATGCGTAAAGCTTCAAGTAAAGAAAAGAATTGCAATTCTTTTCTTAGTTTAAGAATTCTTTTATACCAAGAAAAGAATTGCATCTTTTCTAATATTTGCATTGGTCAAAAATTATGAACGACATACGAATAAAAATACTCAATCACAAATATATAATAATGCTATAACAACTTTTTTAACCCTCTGCAGAATTATAGTGAACAATAAAATATTTTCTTCATGAAACTATATCTTAATGCCCTTTCTAGTAAATGAGTATTAGACAATTCTCGTCTTGCTTAAGCTGATCATCACCTATGCACGTAAAATCAAGATCACGCCTCACAAGGAAGCTCCATTCACCCTCTCTCATTACCTCCCCCCCTCGCCACACAACAGTCTCCCGTTACACCGCCACCTGGGGCAGTCTGGTTACCGACACCTACGTACGCCAGGTCTGCAGTGAGGGGAAGGGTTAGTCACCTGACCGCCAGATGCGGCGCACACGATGGACCACATCTTATCTCGCCCGCACCACGTGCCATCCCCTAATTGCTCCACTCCTCACCCACTCCGGTTTATAGAGTTACGCTCGGTGCCTTCGGCCGTGTGGTCTCCTGCCAACCACCTCCCCCACACTTTATAGCCGGTTTTGTGGGAGCTGTGATGTGCTTAGTCGGCAAAGGGCTAGTTGACTAATCAGACCTATTGGCTTTGTAGACCAACTGCTCTATCCGCAATAATTAATAGCTCTGATATGTCATAAATCCTGTTTAATTTTTAGACTTTTTTTGTACAATTATGCTAAGTAGTAGCAATATGTAAAGAATATTAATTAGATGACTGGGAATAACAATAAATAGGGAGTAACATTTAGAAGAAAACCTAATTCAATTTCTTACAAAAATGTTTGAATCGATTACATAAGAGGATTAAGTTGTTATGCAGTCCAAAGACATAACAAAGCAATTAGGAATGAACTTCGACCTATCAGTAAAACTTCTAGTTGGATGTTTATTTCGCTGAATAATAAAGCAGGATTTAGAAGAGTTTAATCCCGAAGAGGATCATTGAATATTAATTCAACAGAAATGCCTAATCAAATTTATATTTGCATTTTTTACAGTTGTATTTCAAATTGGCATAGTTTGTAATAATTAAATGATTTTATTCTACATTTAAATTAAAGGTATTCATATAAGTGACTTTCAAGTTTTGTATTACTTAAAATCATACTCTCCATTTTATTACATTGATTCGGCATTATTCACTGAAATAAATGTACAGTACATATGAATAAAATAACAATATAAATATAATATTTTTACATTATATGTTGGTATTTTTCTCAGTGTTTGAAAGCGAATAATAAAAATGGATGATTAAAAAGGATATTTATCTAGATATCTCAATGTGTATGGTAACTTACTTAGCAGAGATAAGTCCAGATTAAAAAATAATACCTTCGTTTAAGTATCAAAATCGTAACAATAAACGGTAACACAGATAACCAAATTTCATGTTATCCGATAGCATAAAATCCGGAAAGAGTCCAGTGCATTAATTCCCTCCCCTTTCATCCCTTTAAAAAGAGCTCTATTGTTTCATCCCCAAAAGACTCGAAGCTTTGAATCGGACAAGCTGTCAGTCGCGTCATCACATAAGGTAACTTTACCACAGGTATCAGTCTGTTGCCGGTATCAGTGTCAGTGCCGTGCGTTAATGAGTGGGTCAGCCGCGAGGGGCGCTGCACAACAATGGAGTACCGCAAGGGTCTGCGCGCGGTACCGCACTGTTTACTCGGGTTTCAAGGGTGACTGCTTTTGTTCACCCTTACAATACTGTCATCTCCCTTCCCTCCCACCCTGCCCATCAATTCCACTAAATTTTTAATCAAGTGCGGATAAGCCGCGGTTCCTTTTTGAAGTCCCAAGTCAAAATTCATTTACTCCTCTGAAAGGGCTGGAGTCCTTTTGGTTCGGATTGATTGCCGCGACCGCATCGCCCCCTACTCTGAAAGGCTTTGGATATGTTTGTTTTGTTCGGTCTCCGATCCGGATTGTCTTGTCGTGTGGGTGAATAAGGTTGTCCTGTTTTGTGTTTAGCAATTTAGGACAATAATGAAGTACACGTATGAAGGACCAGTATACGTTGCAATACTGGTAGTGTGAATAAGAAGTTAGTACAGTCCTACGTTTGTAAAAACTAACAACAGTACAATAATAGAGGTATTTCGAAGTAAGCTCTTATTTTGATGTAATAAGATGTTATAAGCTCTTAATTGAAGCAGTGTGTTTCCATCAGTACTAGGTTGTATGATTAAATTGTTGTGATTGATATTTCAAGAATATTAACTATATTATAGTAAAATGAATAAGATAAATTAGATTTATATTAGTTCATTAAAGCATATGCCATTCAACATAGCCATTGAACTATGATATTGTTTCTCTAACTATAAGAACGAGAACAAGAGGATATGGGAGTCGATTACCAATTTTATATACCTCCTCAGCAAGCGCAATCGTAAGTAAAATATGAATATAAGTAGTACATATAGCGGTATTTTATTTTGCTTGTTATTTTAGTAATTTCACAAATCTTCCTCCTATAAGCAAATTTCTTTTTTAATATGCTTATTAAACAAATAAATTAACATGACCCAATAGTGTGATTGAGTAAGTGAGAGGCTCCGAGTATAACTTAATCTGACTTCACACAACAAACACCAAACTTCAGGGCACAGGACACAAACGTATCCCCATCGTTCTAAGATCCACTCAGTAACACCCATCCCAGTAGCAGGTCCACGTCGAGAAGCGCCTACGATACCAGTTGTGGCTCCGGCTGCCCAGTTGCGCTAATTGTGGAACGTTGTCTCGCTGTCTGCCACAATTACAATTAACACTATAATTGCCGTGCTGTTTTGAAGTCGCCGGTCGCCGCTTTGCAACTAACAAGGACCTGACTGACGACCTCGCTCGGCTTCTTTTCAGTCCTAATCAACGAGGAAGGGCATCTTAGTATTATGCTTCTCAACGGTAATTTGTTTATACCGACCTGGTTAAATTAATGTAATTACTTGATGTATTTGCTAACGCTTTGATAACTTGACTAACTCTAAAACTAAAGGTAAGTGCTAGATAATGCAATTATGATGTAGGCTAGTAGTAAATCTTTACGTTCCTGAAACAAAACTTTTCAACCTACAAGACCATATAAGTTATAAGGCTACTTTACCACGATTTTGGATATTGTCGATTTTCTGGAAGCTTTTTTTTATTCAAGCGTACACTAAAATAAAGAATTAATATAAAATTTATTGCTTGAATGTTTTTTATAAATCTAACCGGTGTATCCAACAAAAAATGGAAGAATAATTTCTCGTATCAAAAGTTTATTAGCACATAAAAACAATGCAGTTCTGCTAACCGTGATTCGCAATAAAGTCTAACCAACGGGAACGGTTTTGAGTAAAGTTTAAGAGATTTAAGAAAGTGAATAACTTAGCATTAGATATGAAACTTGTCAGACCGTGCATCAGCAAAGTCGAAGACGAAGTCTTTCCACTCGGTGCACCCCGGCGCCACTTTACGGATTATAAAGTAATTAACGACATCTGTGGCAAGGCAAGACTAGTTTTTGTCTCTTGAACGAATTTTAATGGCTTCGTATTTCATGTCTTCTTGTGACGAACTTGTACTTACCGAATATAATTCATTGTTTATCCCTTCCTCCTACGACTTTAAGAACAAAGTTTCAATGTGGGAAGAAGAGTGAACATTGAGTAGCGGAGTGTTTAAATAGTTTTTCATGAAACTGCTATGTTTAGCAATAATTATAACACAGTAATCAGGAGAAGAGAAGTCTAATCCTTATGCAGCTTGTAATACGAATTGGACTTGCTTTGCTTCTAATCTGATTTTTATAAAAATTATTATCATTAGTAATCCACTCCATGATTCATTTATTTTAAAGAAAATGTTTTACTTATAATAAACTGATCAAGTTTTACCATACCCGCATGGAAAATGTAGGCAAGTACAAAAGCTGCTGGTTCCATCGGCTTCATCAGGTAACAGACACTAGAGGAATAAATTATTGGGACATTCTGACCAACTGTATTATATGATATACATATACGGTGGTTTATTATGATATAAATATGTAGTTTACAAAATCCAAGCAAGGCTTGATAAAATTACACAAAATATTACAGTAAGAACACAGTTTTCTACTTTAAATGTGCGTCTAAAGCGTATTAGTTCCGCTACTGGTCAAATAATTACAATCGTCTCTCAATTAGAAGAGGGGTCAGCGGCCGTGCTCTGCAGTGGAACTGGATACATCTGCCGTGTCGTGCACCGGGGGTTTGATCGTTCACAAAAAAAATTATAAACGAACTCGGTTACTAATTTTTACGATTGGTCCAAAATGTATTGTTGTTACGTGTGGTATATACACCGGGTGTCTCACCTAAAGTGAACCAATAGCTAACTTTTTTACTATAAATCTGACAAAGAACTTATTATGGGGGACTTCCCTTTATTTTTAATGCTACTTTTTGGAGTCACTTCGAAATTTAGAAATATGGCCGCCATTTTCCAATATGGCGGACAACTTTCATTTTTCTTATGGAACACTCTATATTTTATGGCATTTTTGGATTCTTCCCTTAATTTTAGGGACTTTTTATACTTTCGCATTTTTCCCTAAACTCGATATGGTTCAGGAGGTATGAACAGCTAAAATTTGATTTTACCCCATTTAAAATGCATTGCGCCCATTTAACTATGCCATCCCATGCATTTCTTATGGAGTAAAAGCATATTCAAAATAATACATTTCAACGAGTGAATATCGACTATACATTATTTTATCATTGAATCTCATCTAAACTCACATTATTAGGCACTGTTATTCTTTTGTACCTTTTTAAAACCCAACCGTTTTCGATTTACAGACTACCAACAATTTCCCCATGCATTTTAAAGGGGGAAAAATCAAACTTTAACTGCTCATACCTCCTTTACTATTGGGTTTAGGAAAAATTAGAAAGAATAAAAAGTTCCTAAAATCAAGCGTAAAATCCAGAAACGCCATAAGATATAGGGTGTTCCATAAGAAAAATCGAAGTTGACCGCCATATTGGAAAATGGCGGCCATATTTTTAAATTTCAAAGTGCCTCCCAAAAGCAGCGTTAAAAATAAAGGGAAGTCCTCCATAAGAAGTTCTTTGTCAGATTCATAATAAAAAAGTTAGCTATTGGTTCACTTTAGGTGAGACACCCGGTATAAATGGAGATAGGAAGAAGTATTATTAAAGACGCATTGTAAGTATTGTTGCGCCCTAAAGAGTGTAAAAAATCATCAAGATTACCTTAAATAGGTAAAATCCACTTGATATAAAACGTATCTGTTTAAAATACCCAATAACTTCTACTACAAATGTTGCCAACCGTTATATTTAAAATTTTTCTATATAATATAGAAAATCACAGAACGAATTTATAATCGCCATTTGGTAATTTCAGAGCAAAATCCTTCACAGCATGATAGCTGTAGACAGAGCGTCCCGCAGATGCAATGATGGTAAAAGCCCGCAGAGATTTTGAAAGGGCACCCCCCCCCTTCCCGGGTTGTAAGCCCCTCGGACACTGGTCACTCATCTTTTGTGGCTGGAGTTCTCTACCCCGTGTTTATTATTCTGCCTTTTACGCTAATAACAGGAAACAAAAGACCTCAGGATGCTCGCTGCTGGAGTGAACGATAATCGTACAGGCATTAACTGATCAAATGTGGAGATCATTTTTTAGGGTCTAAGTCTTATTTTTGTTTTGGCCGAGCAAAGATGGTTAATGGTTTTGGATAAACTGATAAATTGCATACACTGGAAATCCCCGTTCAAGGTGTGTGAAAAACCGTTGAGAACGATATGTAAAACGATGGCTCGTGGGACTACATACGTTTCTAGACTCGATTTCGGTAGTTTAATTATTTCTTTAATAGTTTACTGGTGTTGTGTGTTAGAATTATTATAAATTAGCTGATCAGCTGATTGTATCAGTTCACTATTTACCTTTTTTTCTAGTCTATGTTTGGTCCTTAATGAAACATGATTCAATAACGTATTATTCGTAAAGTTTTATTTCAACTGGACACATACAGATCCATATAAAATCTGTTTAAAATAACGAAATAATTTTCTGTATGTATACCTTGATAATTAGTTCATCAAAAATGAGTATAAACCATTCAATTTGTTATTATGTTTTAATGTTTTTTTTCTATAAACGTTGTGATCAATTTTAAGAAATGAAATTAGTAAACATCATTCACTTTTTAAGCTTTTCCCAAAATTTTCGTCTCAAATAACAAATTGATTGGCTGCTTGATTTAATTAAACCTATCGATTAAATCTAAATTTTTACCCATTCAACTTAGATGCAATATATTAGATAGAATTACCACGATACATTCATTGCATGCAATATGATGTAAGCGTGTGAGCCACTGAGAGACAACTTTAACATATTAATGCGGTCAAGTAGTTCAACCCGCATCGTTCTGGTTCAAAATTAAAACATATTCATGTTTAATTGACGCCCAGCTGAACAGAGATAATAGCATCACACATCACACATTACACGACTATTTAAGTTTGAGTGGGACATCGTCAGTGCCAGTTGATCAAATCGTGCTTCAAAGAACAGTGACGAAAAATCACCAGTTTGAGTATATCGATTTAAGGGTTACACATTCGAGGTGTACTGTGGAATTGAAGAACATAGTAAATAATTAATTTGGTTGAGGAGAAAGGAAAGTATCACTCTCGCTTGAACGTCCGAACCTCATCTGTCATGATTTTGTCCTTTATATATCAGTCAGGATTCACTGTGCTGGGCACAGTTACCATTAATTTTTGTATAGAGGTAAAGTTAATTATTCTTTATTATCAAGATTATTATTGAAATGACCAGGGTTAAGACATTTCAATGTCGTAAATTAAAAAAACCAAAATTAAAAATAATTAAAAGGCATACTTATCCGCGCAGGAGAATGAAGTTGTTTCTTCTTCAATGATTTTGAAAAAAAAATTTCGACCCTTCAGGAGTCCCAGTTCGAACCACTTTACCCTGAAAAAAATGTAGTGATATTCTCATTGAAAAGAGTTAATTTATTTAAACTAACCAAAAGTTGAATTTATTTCCTGAAGACAGTGAACAATTCATCAATGTTTAAGTAATAAGTTAATCTATAATCTGATCATCAGAATAAAGAACTCAGGAGAGATTCTGCGGTTGAAGACCGGGAGAGGCCCACGAGGTCACGTGATGATACATTGATGTGGGCGGGAATTTAAAGCGCCGCCAATGGTTCGGTGGTAATCGCCGTCCGGAGACAAATTGTACCGCATTCACGAGCGACGGTACCGCACGACCGCACGCTCACATGGCGTATATATCGAGTCAAGTGACTTGGTCCAGTCCGCCAATAACAGGAATGTTAATTTTAGCATTGAGCTCATGGACTTCCTGAGCCAAGTAATCTGACTCGGACAATACGCTCGCGAGCTCGGGCGCGAGCATGGGCTTTCTACATACTGTTTATAGAAGTTGGCCTTAAAAAATGTGATTGAGTCCGGTAAAGTCGGCACTGCTCATACATCAATATCGTTGTAATGGTCGATTAAATAGATCTGAAGTTAAAACTATATTACATGAGTTTATGCAATGGCGTATTTATTATTCAGAAAAAATATATATTCAAACAAATAAAAATTAATGTTTTTAATGATGTAATTTCAAATACATTTGCATACAAATTGAGACGACAGTATATAGTCCGCCTCAAACAAATTGGCCCAATAAGCCCAATACAAGAATTAACATGGGCGGATTGGGCCACGTCCTTTTTGACTCAACCTATAACTTAATTAAAATTTAAGTACAACTTATAATAATATTTAATCTAAGTTAAATAATGTAAAAATATAGTGATTGAGTACACATAGATTTTTATTTATTTATTTATTTATTTATTCTTTTATTGAACACAAGGTTGCAAAAGACGTAGTCGTAAATACATTACAGTATTTAGTAGTCCGCAATCTGTGCTTCATCACAAATTTACAATTTTGTGGTGTACTATAAATTTTTTGCTCTACAGAAATTAGAAAAATGAGATTTAAATCAAATGTTCCTAGTATGCAAGAAAAAAATATCGTCATGCAAAACAGTAAAAAAATTGTATAAAAACATTACACTTCTTTAATACTAATCACAATAATAAACCATATTCGCTATATTTTGTGAAATTACATTCAGAACTAACAGGATGATCAATATTATCCACAGAATAACCAAAAAAAGTGTCAAGCAAACAAGAAAAGCCGTTTACCTGAGAAGAAACAATCGGCGGTACGTGAGAGTGTTTATGTAAATACAAGGAGACAAGCTTTCAGGGGAGCAGTAGCCCTCGGAGGGGGGGGGGAGTCGGAGGTGAAATTTATCACCGTGTGCCCATGAGCGGCCGCGTGGTCTGTTGTATATGGATGACGAGAGTGAATATTTGTGGGCTCGGCGAAAATAAAGCAGTGGGGATCGGTGAAAAAATAAGTCGGACTTTGTCCTTGAGTGGTGTGATGGTATTAGTTTCTGCAGGTGGCTAAGCGTGTGTTTGTTTTTGATACGACATAGTCATCGTTTCGAGTGCGTAAGGGAAGTATGAAGCAAGATGCAGGCGATCGCTTGTGTTTTGAGCAATGTTTTAGTTTCGATCCAAAAGCATGGGGATAAGGAAGTCTGGTAATCGCAATAGCACACAGGTGCAATAGCATTCTCCAGCTCTGACCTTGTTTCATCGTCCCAGCTTCACTAGCCATGACGCTAGACCTGACTAGGGTTGCCATTATTTTGTTGAGTGAAATCGGGATATTGATTGGTGGTGTTCTATCGTTGAGAGGGAGCGTCACAGGGTATCTTATTATATAATATAAAGCTACATTATAGCGGATTTGTAAAACTTTAAAAAAATCGTTCTCGCTGGAAAGCGAACAATTTGCTTCTACTCAACTTTCTAAGTTTTAATGTATGAGATGGTTTTTGTATAATCATTGACTTTATACATAGTCAATCAATATTAAAGATTTAAAGAAAATAAAACTATCATTATAAAGTATATTATTTGGAAGAATAGTACTTTTCAGTTGTCTAAACAATTTTGAAAAAATAATCCATTTTAAATTTAAAGATTTTTGATATTTTCTTAAAGAAATGAAATTGTATGTAAATGAGGGGCTGAACGTTAAAGAGCGTAGAATTCGCTGAGGATCAAGGCGGGGTTTGAGGGTAAATCCCGGACGGTTACTCTAAAGGCACATTCAAGTCCCAAATGGAGATGCAATGGTCACTCTCCCCCAAGCCTAAGCGAGGTTTTCTTAACAGCTGTCCTGTTATGTAAATTAACATTTTTAATGGAAATATTTAACAATCAATGTTATAGCTATTAATGTCAAGCTAACAATAATAACTATGATTAGCGATATAATTTCTATTTTTTATCCGGTAAATAAATGACACGCATATTTTACTGAAATCATTTGATCTTATTGTACATTTTTACGTTCAGACATAATTTCCTTCTAAAGTATTTTTACGTTCGTCATTCTTTAAGATTAAGGGATACAGCTAAGTAAGGTCTTATGATTTATCGGTAAAGGTGTTCTTTTTTAATCCTTTTCTTCATGTGGAGAATGTGATCTCTGTTTTATAGTGTCGAAAATATTGCTCTCTCCAAAACTCTATTGTTCTAAAAATTAACATTAAAAGTAGTCTCAAAGTAGTTTTTACTATTTAACACGATAAAAAATAATTATTTTATGGTTTTTAAACAGTTTACTATTGTTTTGATCAAGTTTTGGTCACATTTTGATAACTTTACCTTTTTTAAACCAACCACACTTTGCCTCTGAAGTTAAGAGCTTCGTTTTCTACAACTCGCTCCTCTCACCTCGCAGCTGCAACCTACACCCCGCGGCGCTGCTGCTACCTCACATAGAAATGTCAATCAAACTGCTTAAGTTACTCTTATCACCTTCCACTATCATCAAAATAACACTGTAGGCTTTCGGCGTTTCATTGACCTTAATTACCCTTTGTTTATTGTAACTGCTACCTCCTCGAAACTGTGAATTCGTACGTGCATTAAGCAATTCGTATAATCTATTCTACACTCATCTTTATTCATAGTCGCAAAAATACTTTGTGGTGTTTGGCTTCTTGGCCTAAATGTGTACTAAGTATCAATGAAAATATATAAAACACAGTATTTCCTCTACATGTGTTCCACATATCAGCTTGTGGTGTTCCTAATGTAGTTACTCTCCTCATTTTAACGTAGAATAATCTTTTGAGGTGACCATAGCAATCAGTTTTTAGAATCATTTACTTTATGTAACAAAGTTTTATTCAGATGTACAACAATCTCTTTGACTTTAAAGGTACCAGTATTTACTGAGCAGTTATAGTTATTTGTGTGTTGAGTGAGGAAAGTACAACATTGTCTCACGAGTGAAAATGTTAGCGCCCGATCTTGCCGAGGGTGACAATTTTCACAGAGGAAACAATGTGCTTTACTCTAAAAATACACACGACTTTTTCCCCCACCTGAAATAATAAATATCTTGACCATGAACCATTAAGTAAAATAAAATGTCCATTTTGATTCGTTCTGCTATTAGCGCCTGCATCCGGGTAGCTGCAACCATTCACGCACCAGCGATCAGCTGATTGTTGGGACGTTCTTACATGCTTAATTCTTGGACATTCTCAAAGCTGATTGTTGTTAATGTTATTCTTATTTGGTTAACTTATTACTTCCACTAAATTGGCTGTTAGCGCCTGCATGCGTTAAGCGCAACATATTTGTATGTGTGAATGGAAATTTTAAGGCGCTCTAATTTTTAATTATTGATGATTCCAGTGTTATTCTTATGGGTTTGTCCTGGCGGGAGTAAAGTGATTACTTTGTCTCCCGGCAGGACAAATCCATAAGAAAAATGGGTTTAATTTATGTTTAGCCCATGAGATGGCTAAACATAGCAGGGAGGAGAAAATTATAAATATTCCTTAGAACTCTTCCCCTTAGTACCTTTTGGTTTTTTAAACTTTTGACAAAAGTGTTTTTATAAGTTGTACGTACAATTCTTTGGGGCATCGTTGTTTTGACCACCCTGACAAGTTTCCTGTTAAACCCTATAAAATTATTCCTCTTACAACTTCATATCTGCTGGGTTCCACTTATGACGATCATCACCTTCTTTGTGACAATATTCTCTGATTTATACAGCCACCAGTTAACCGCTGCGATGGAATCCTCCTCATCCTCAAAGATGACTCTTGTACAGCTCTAGTACCTGACAATATGTTCGGTATCACTGATTACCTCTTCCTGACGATGCCTCTGTTGTAAGTCTAAATTATCACTTACTATTCATGAATCCTCAACAATGATGACTCTCGTGCCCGTAGTAGGCCTACTCACGACTGCCGGTGATCTCTTATTGGAGACCTCTACCAGCTGGAGTCTCTAAACTTACTGCTCTTACTCGACCTTGCCAGAAACGCCCTGCCAGAAACGTTTACTGGGCGACTCCCGCGCACCTCCAGCACCCGGTATCGCACCTCCAGCGCCCGGTATCGCACCTCCAGCGCCCGGTATCGCACCTCCAGCACCCGTTATCCTACTTCCAGCACCCGGTATCGCACCTCCAGCACCCGGTATCGCACCTCCAGCGCCCGGTATCGCCCCTCCATCACCCGGAATCGCACCTCCAGCGCCCGGTATCGCACCTCCAGCACCCGGTATCGCCGCTCCAGCACCCGGTATCGCACCTCCAGCACCCGGTATTGCACCTCCAGAACCCAGTATCGCCGCTCTAGCACCCGGTATCGCACCTCCAGCACCCGGTATCGCACCCCCAGCGCCCGGTATCGCACCCCCAGCGCCCGGTATCGCACCACCAGCACCCGGTATCGCACCTCCAGCACCCGGTATCGCCGCTCCAGCACCCGGTATCGCACCTCCAGCACCCAGTATCGCACCTCCAGCGCCGGTATCGCACCTCCAGCGCCCGGTATCGCACCTCCAGCACCCGTTATCGCACCTCTAGCGCCCGGTATTGCACCTCCAGCACCCATTATCGCACCTGTAGCGCCCGGTATCGCACCTCCATAGTCCGGTATCGCACCTCCAGCACCCGGTATCGCACCGGTATCGCACCTCCAGCACCCGGTATCGCGCCTCCAGCACCCGGTATCGCACCTCCAGCGCCCGGTATCGCACCTCGGCACCCGGTACCGCACCTCCAGCGCCCGGTATCGCCGCTCGCGGTCAATCAGCTCCATTAATGAGTCGCAGGTGGTCGAGGTCAACGCTCAATGAAGATTTATCGACACCGGCCTCTCGGGTTTTGTTGTGTTAATTCTGTTGGCGCGGGCGTCAATGGGGCTCATTGTGCTGTCAATCACGCCGACCATCCATCAGAGGTATCGGCCATCGCAACCACGACCACCTCCTCCCGCGGAGACGATTAGACTACGAGGTGTTGGAAATTAACTTCGGAACACCGAACGGCTGAGGAGAATGGGATGAGGAGCCGTACCGCTTAAAGGCTGAGTTGGTTTGTTTATTAAGTAGGGTCTGCAGAATTTGAATTTATTTTGCATCTGTTACTTTTTATTTCTGAAGACATGTTCTGTCACTGTAAACATCAGGAAAGTTATGACTAAACGAATGCGAAAATGTTATCAAAGATAATAGCAACATTTTAAGGTAATAATCTTTACTAAGATTGGTTTAAAAACTTACTGTAAAATCAACAAAATTCCGAAACAGTGTAAAAGCTACTTATTGAGTACAGAGTCAATGCATGTGCCTCTGCGTGATATGCGTACCGTGCAAAATGAAATATTATTCGCAAAAGTATTTATATTCTAAATCAAATCTATATTATTTATCAATTTCAGGTCCAGGGGTTTAATTGACCACGGGTTAAATAATAATAATAGAGAGGACAACCCGTGCCTATATTATCAATGAAAATATAAGATATAACTTAGCCTAACGTGTACGGAATTATGAACCTAATAGTAAACGGAAAGTTGATTCCTCTGTATTAGTTGAACCAATGCGAGCTTCCACATTTCTTGAATCCGGGCGAGAAACCTCAAGGCTCAAGTTTCTAATTCATCGAGGCCAAACCACCCTAAAGGCCTAAGTTATTCATAAGACAGGATAAAGACGGGCCTGGCCATCCGATTTATTTGGTGCTTAAGATACGATCTGCGGTTTCTTTGAATAACAGGGATTTGGCAGAGATCTGCGTCCTTAGTGACCCTTGTCCGGAAACGGTCTTTTTGATATCGATCAGAAACGCAAATGTCCGGAGGGGAGCGGAACTCATACGTGAACGGTCAGAAATCACGTGGAATAGGGTGGTTGAAGTGGCGAAATAGTATGTTAGGTATTATGAAAGTGATAGAGTATTGTAAAATTGTATTTATGTCAATATAAAATCAAGCGCAATACTTTATTATTCTTCTAAATCTAAATCTTTTATGTAGAGTTTATCTCTTTTTTGTAGAGTTTATATAGTTGTAAATTAACTTTTATGTAGGCCCTACACTAGAAAATTTTAATTGAACCATAAACTGTTGCATTCCTCAGTCCTACAGTTATTTATTTCGTTAATACAGATTATTCTTGTGATTCTATCAAGTAAACCATGATCTTTTCTTTCTTTGTTATTTTGTTTGATATAAAGAGTGATCAATGTACCATTAAAACTTTTTTGTAAATTAGTTCCATTCATGGTCTGAAAAAAATATTAAAAAGTACCATAAACTCGAACATTCGTAAATAGGCGAGCCTGAAAGATATCCGGTTGTTCACAAAAAGTAAAATTAGTCTCTATACATTCGGATAATATCCGAATATTATATTCTTATATTTTTTTGTTACCATATTATGTTTTTACACCTATGAACTTGAATTATTTCTACGGTTGTTTGACATTTAAAAACATATACTTTGATTTTTTTTTAATACTATGAGCTACTTACACTTAAAAATCGCAGTCTTATTCCTGGAATGGCAAATGATGTAGTAAACCAATAGATATTTTTTCTTCTAAACGATTTTGCCCAAGAACATAGGGTTACTCTTCGTCAACTCTGTAATGGTCAAGTGACGATATCATGAGGATCTTCATACGAAACAATACTAATTCGAATAAAAATTACATCAGGATTGTTTTAGTAACTCTATAATTTTTGTACCAATGTACACATATTAGGGGTTTCAACAATTCTACATTTGCGGTCAGTCAGTGCATTTTTAAACCCCCCAATAAAAATTTACTAGGTTTAATTGCTCATTTTCAAAGAATTGCGACACGCAAGAAGGGAGACCCAAGAAGTCGTCAAGTCTCAAGATGGCGGCCGTGTATTTGCAGACAATTAGCCACGCAATTACTCTGTGTACAGTGTCACTCGAGTGGTTGACGGGATCACGGCAAACCCCACCGGGACTGCGACGTTTGTTCGGCCTCAACTTCATTACCGATCCCCGTTTAGAACTCTGAATCACTATTGATTTCGAAGTGATAATGGCCTGTAGAAATCTACACGTTTTAATCTGTAGGGTTGAAATGAAGTTTTTGTTAATACATTCTTCTTTTTTTAGTCGAATGAGTGGTGTTTTACATGTTTTATTGCTGATGGTATTTTTCCTCATTTTTCATGTTATCCGTATTTATATTTATTAATAAGCCGTAGTGTGAAATGTATACGAAGAGATTTTATATTGTCTGGTATGCTGATAAATGGCAAATCCTAAGATGTTTACTCTATATCATTGTTAGACAGTGTAAATAGTAAATTTCATAGACTGCTTGAAAATCGAATTAAATCTAATAAAAACAACAAAAAAAACAAGCAGGTCGGTTGAGTGGTTTTACCAATGTTGGTTGCAGAACTCTGTTCGGATGTCCGTATTGCAGATTTACGACCTACTGGGCGTCAATTAATGAATGAAGGTAGTTTCTTTATGCTACCCCCCACCTCATATAATCAGTCATATCATATCATGTCATACAGCTTTTGTAATAAAATTAACGATACATTATAGATTACCGTATATTACGTGATTTGGTGATCTGGTATAGCTCAACTTCCTTTCGAAATTCAGAGACCTATGACATTTTATATAGAGATCATTAAAAATAAACTTCATTGACAATTTTTGCAAAATTTGGAAAGTCTGTAAAATTGTATTAGAAGTTAAAGAATTAGTTTCTTAAACAAGTTCTGTTTTTACTCTCCACATCCCAAGCACCACCTCGAGTATCCAAATATTTAACATCACCCTACCTACCCCACGGTCGCATGAATTATAACTTGACGCCAACCTTATCCTCTTAAGTCCTGCAATCCCGGGTGTCCAGGGATGATTTACACCGGCACTTTTGTCTCGGTCCCCGAGGGGCGAGACCTGCGGCCACGGGCAAGTGACGCCGGTCACGGCCGATCGCCCGTGGGGTGACCATGGGAAAAATAATTCCGGAAATATGGAAACCACCGCGGCCGCGCATATTTTATTTGGGGTTCCGAAGGTTCGGGGCCGAAAACCGGTCCAGTTGTTTTTGATATCAGAGTTTGCATCTGGGGTGGTTCTTTTGTGACCGCGATTCCCATATCCCGACATTGTTTGCCGGACAGGGGCCCCACAATGGTGACATTCGGCCCGATTTTGACACTCGCAGATTATAAGTGACCGTTGGCTTTCCGTGAGAATTGTCCTTGAAATGTTGATCGGCTTATGGGACCTGATGTGTCTTGTGTTATTGTGCAATTCTGTTCTATATTTCAAAAATTATGTTTCTGTTCATCTTCATACGAGTAGCTGAAGAACATGGGTGATGTGTTTGAAAAATTAGATTAAGATTTTTATTGTTTTAAAATATGAAATTACGAATTAAACTTTGAATGCATGGATTTAAGGCGTAATATGTAGAACTATGTTTCCTAATATAAATGTAGGCTACAAATGTTTTGAGATAATAATTTGTGTTTAGTTATTTCACACGCAGACTCGGTTACTCTCGATATCCCTTAATTATAAACCCCTAACCGGTTATTTAATTATAGCTATGATGATGAATAAATCTTTGTTTACATTTACATTATCATTATTAACGATTCCTTATGTGTGAAATTCAATGGACATTAAATACATTGGATATAATTGTACATTTCCATTTTGCAGTTTTTGTTGCCAAAATAACAACCCATAATACAATTTAAAATGCAGTAAATTTAACAATTTTTAGCGAATTTCCTCAAAGGAATAAGCTATTACGGTAGTACTCATGGTAAGACTTAAGTCCGAGACCATCTTAACTTTTCATTTTGGGGTCCCCAGAAGCAAAAAACACCATTCGTTCGAATTTATATATATGTCTGTTAACACGATAGCGGCCGTAAATATGGTCCGATCTTAATGAAATTTGGTACAAACGTGCAAAGTGGTAATCACTCGGACGAGTTCGTGAACCAGCCCGATCGGACCATCGGAAGGGGGGATAAAGGGGGGTGAACCCCCCCAAAAATGGGTTTTTTGAGTTTTTCACATAGAAAAATAAAATTTATCAAATTTCGTTTGCACCATTGAATTTAGCTCAAAAAAAAAAAAACAATTTAGTATTTTGAATCACTGCTCTATGACCATTGGTTACCGAGATATTGAAAGTGGTAAACAGAGTACGTTGTCTTAATGTTAACCTTATGGGAAATAAGTAAAATTCTATATCTCGCTTATTTCTCAACATATCTTTATAAAACTTGGTAAATGATGGCTTCTTCTAGTTCTGATCTACTAAATATTGAATTAAAACCTACCAGTCTAAACCTACCTGTAGCAGCAAACCTGCATACTCATTCCCCATGTTATTCTTATGGAGCTTACAAAAAACATGTCAAATCTCGCTATGTTGGATTAAAATATGTTGTTTTGCATTTGAAATTCGCTGAGTATGCAGGTCTGCTGCAACGGGGGTATTTATTAACTATGCTGAGTTTTGGATAAAGCATATTTTTTTAGGATAGAGGACCAAAGCTTCAAAGAGCATTCTGCTTGTCGGTCTTGAAGTCTTCATAGTTGATTTCCAAACCTGCAAGACCTGGAGACCAAAACAACACAACTCTCCAGGCTCTCAAAAATTTTTATTTACATTTCATAGGCAAACACAACAAACCTGAACACGGGGTCCTAATGACATAAAACAGAAGAACAAATTTGTAGGTTTCTGTTTAATATTTTGTAATAACTTAAATCGAGAGGATTTTTTTACATACATATAATAATAATTGTTTATAAATTAAAAAAAAATAAAAATAAGTTTTTTTCCATTTTTATATCAATATATAATGATCAGTAGTTACATGACAATAATTTATTCTAGAGTTCTTCTGATCAACTGGTATTCGCCTGATATTTTTAGTTTGATTTTAACACATTCAAAACATCGTTTGATTTACGTTAAAATCTCCCCCATCAAAAAATCATTCCCACTTAAAATTTTGATTAGTTGTATTTCACATTGCCTCCTAAACCTTATAACTAACAAATGTTTACAAAATATTATTGGTCTCTTAAATCTTTAAAAATCACATCTAAAATCCTTTAACTACTGATCTATTCCATTCCCAACAAACACATTCCATCCGGTCTGTGATCACTTGTCACCGATACAAAATAATGTTTAATGTTTCGCCGCATGATGAAAGGGCTCACCCCAACCCCCAACCTTACTGGGGGGTAAAGAGTGGGGGTTGAGGGGGGTCGGCTGCGGTCTGAGCACCCCACTAATGTATCTATCAAAGCTGATATGTTATCAATAATGCAAACATTAATGGCACGTAATTGGTGCTCTTCGGTTATTAGCAGAGCGCTCCCAGCGCGGTCACTGGCGCCGCGGTGGCCGTGTTAAACATCACGTGTTACGTTGTACTATACGTATACACCGAACGGGAGTATTGTTCTGATGAACTAAAAAACCAATTTGTTTTAGAATAAATTCAACTGTTTTATTGTATTACGAGTAATCATAACTTCATAGTTAATTTCATTAAGTTTGTAATCATTAAGTTTGTGTGTTCTAGGTTGTTAAACTAGAAGATTTACATTATAGATGCTTCAAGGGGAAAAATAAAATTAATATTGTAATATCCATGAAGAAAATGTACAAGGAATTTTGGAAGCTTACAAACACGAGGAAGAAAATTAAACTTTTTTATATATTTATCAGCATTTAGGTGATGAGACATCAGACTTGGTAAAATATTATAAACAATCAATACATATTAGTTGATAGTCGAGGTAAACCAAAGTGAACTCAATTCTATCTTTGAATTCATGATTTATCAACTGTATGTAAAATCTAAATTTCATAAGGCAAAGATCCATGCAACCTTAGCTTCTGAATACCATTTGCTTAGTTTATGAGTTTTGTTGAAGAGAAACATTTACTATTAAATTAACTACTGACATAAGGTTTTTACTCCTAACATACAATGTAGTTGAGTTATATTGTATGAAGTGATAGCAAGAGATAGGTTGATTGTTGTATACGTAAGGATACTGCCTTTAATTTATTTACTAGTTATGATTGTTATAATTATCTTTGTACTGTTTTAAATTGATTTATTTTTATGTCATGCTGGTCAATTCAGCTGTTTTAGAATGTGTGAACTTGTAGTTATCATGTTAAGAAATATCATTTTATGTATTTCCACGGTTTGACGATACTAGAAGTCAATTACAAGAGTCAACCCTCCAACGTTTCTTCTCTTAAGGTTTTTGGCCAAAGCCTCAGCATTATTCACGTCACAGGCTCTTGTATACATATGTGGAAGGCTCCCCGGACCCTCCCTCGTTGAGTAAAATAACCGAGTTATTTAGATTCCATGTAAAGTGTGTGAGGATAAAGTTATGCCGCAGGGTGGAGGGCGAAACGACGGTGGAATAGGAATGAGCACTGACCCGACACATACACGAACACTGGAGCAGACACACACACAAACACTCACACACATGCATGTAAGCGGCTGGCGCTCATGCCCTTACTCGGAACATGTCTTCACTGATGGAGAATTCCTTTGAGACAGGGACACAATTTCTAACAATTTCTACTCTCAATCTAACCATAGAAAAAGAAATTATGAAGATAAATGTTTAAAGGACATTATACATATTCCTTCTTAAGACATACTAGTTTGCTAGTTCCAATCAACTTAAAATCCTTGCCTTGTTTCGTTTTTGATGATTTTAAATAAATACTTAAATGAATAAATAAGTAAAAAATAAATGATCAAATACAAATTGAGATTTCTTTAGAACAATGTTGACCGTCGCAACTGTTAATGACAATATCACCGACAATGACAGTACGTTCCACCACGGGTAGTCTGTTGTTACATTGATCCATAGAAAATATACAAATGTTTATGATTTCGTATCTTTCGGCACAAAAGGGGCTGAATGAAATCCAATAATTTACATAAAAAACAAGAAGTAGGTAATTATGAGAAGCATCTAAGGTCAGTTACTTACCAGGAATCCTCGTCTTCCGTTACCTGGCCATATATGTAGCTAACCATAAACTCTAATATTAAACATTCACGTTAATGTTACCATCTGTTAGATCCCAGAAACGGTATTGTTACTGACAATAATGAGGGGAAATCTATCGCCTGTCATAAAATACACAATAAGAAGCAGGAGGTTAAATGTTTTACTGCATTTCTTGATAGTATAATATTTCTCAGCGATGGGTCAAATTCGAACCAGAAAGAAAAGACATGTAAATGTTATAATAGAAAATTATATATAAGAAATACCATTACAACCTTAAAAAAGTCGCATCTGACTTCACCATCGGTCCCGAGTCTGAAGACAACAGTGGCGTGTCGAATTTTGTGGGAGGCAGTCAGTCACAGCGGGTAGTGACCAGTAGTGACCGTGTCGTTATCAGTCCATCAGATAACGCGGGTCACAGGTGTGTCTACGAATACCTCATTACCCCTGGGAGAGTCACGTGCAGGTGCGCGGCTTCCGTCACTGTCCCGGCGCGGCGGGTCGTTTATTGACTGATATACTACAATTTTATGTGGGAAACCCCGGTTAGCTTTGACACCCTCTGGATGAAATTTAAAAGGTTTCCTTAATTTTATTTTGCTATTAACATATATGCTGATAACTACCTTTAACTATTTTTCCTTCTCTATTTTGACCTGTAATTTTATTTATAATTTAGTTTCAAAAATAATTTACATCTATTTCAAAATAAAAATTTAATCTAAATCAAAAATTTAAAATTTAATATTAATAGGATCGAGTACAAAATCAAGGACTTAAGTTTTATCATGGGTTGTTGTGCCAAAACTAAGGATTATTATTCTAACAAAAATAATTTTTTTCCAAACAAATCATGCCTTGAAATGAAAAATTTGCTTATCCACTTACTTTTATGTTACTAAAATACTCTATACGACAATATTAGTAGCAAGAGCAAATTTAAGGTCTGACAATGAACGTTTATCTATTGTTTACTTCTTACTTCAAACTTCATACTTTATACTTCTTTCGATGGATGTCCATAAAACGGAGCTTGGTGGATTTTCTTTTTTAATGTTCACGAAACAACTAGTATTCCGTTTTTTTAAAGATTAGTTGAGTCAAAAGACAAAACATTGCAAAAATGTTTATTACCATTTTTTTAATCAAAATTATAATGGATTAGCAAGTGGCTTCTCTCGCCGAAAAACACATTTTAATTCAATTAATTATTTGTATACTAACCGCTAATTATTTGTAAATTACGCCATTAGCAATCTCTACACATTACGGAATAAATAGATTTACGTTTAAATGGCATATTATATATGAAATATAGATGTTTAGGGTGTTCAGTTAATTGCACCCTTGTAACTGGAGGTTCCACCACAGTTTGAAATGAGAGGATGGGCGAAACCTCTCATGATCTTTCTAAATAGATTGTAAAGTAATATCTGCGAGCACTTTAAAAGTCGACGTAGCACCAACGCCACATTATGTGGTATTCCACTGATGCGTTAACTAACCGTGTCCCACACCCTACTTAGTTCCCTGACATTGTTTTGAATCAATTCAAATCAAATCCAACAAAATGGGTTTATATATATGATGTAATCATCTAATACAAATCCCATAAGTCACCTACCAGAACCTAACAACCTTACTTTTTTTTAACCTAAAATGTTATAGGTTAGATGCTTTTAAATAAGTTACCAGGGATCCGAAGCAATACTTTTAACAGATTATCGAAACACGAGAAAACTGTATACACATTTTACATATTTCCATATATGACCAACGTGTTCAGGCTGTAGTAAGAATTTCGAAACTTACAACCAGCTAAAACCAGCAATCATAAAGTGTCAAGGTGTGAAGCAGATTTACACAGAAGCCTGGAAAGCGTGTCGCTTGTAGACAGCGACAGGCAGGCAGACAGACAGACATTCACTGGCTTGACAGCGGAATATCAACCATCTGCAGCCAGTCTGCACCTTCAATATTTATTCATTTCATAAAAGTGGAAGAGCAAATTAATTATGGAACGTCTATCACTTTTAAGATTTGATCTTAAAAACTCTGTCGTTTGACTGTTGCGTTGATATTTAAAGTTGAGAGATGTGTCAATGCATCTGATGATTTTATGAAAAGTGATTTTTTTCTAAAGTTGGAAAAGTGCAAGAAAGTTAATTTTCTAATCGTGGATTGATTATACTTCACATAACTGTCGCCTTTAAAAAAATGTAAACGTAAAGCTATGATCAGTAAATAAATACGAAACGCATTTGAGGTCCTACAATATTTGAAACATCTTATCGAACAATTTTTCAGATCATAAATAAAGAAACAAGACGCCAATACCAAGATTGTAAAACCCTTAAAGCTCGTTCCATTGTTGGTCATTTTGGTACGACATTTTGTTGCTAAATCTTATAATTTATTAAATACATAAAATTTGTCTTTCCAGGACATGCAAATCGTAAGCAACATCAGATATACAAAAAAATTAAACTTCAATATTTCAAACGTATTAAAATTATTTATTGCTATCAATAACAAAGTTGGGAAATCACCACTCTTTCTGTATTATGAAATTCTTAATCACACTGAGACCCATGACAAGTGCGCAGCTGCTCAGCACTGTAATCACAATAAACTACGCTGGCTGGTTACAGGCCAGTCGCCAGTACAGCGCCCAGCGGGTGGAGCGGTATGTGAACTATGCATGGTCGATAATTGCTTCAACTGTTATCGTGGTCATACTTCATCCACTAAGTCCCCACTCCACTGCCAGTGCTTCCTGCAACATACAAACCATCGCTTGGGTGATCAAGTTTAATATCAGATAACTTTCATTTCAGTCGACATGTCAACTTCGTACACAATAACCAATTTCATGAAAGTAAAACTATATTTTTAAACCTATTTCCCAAGTATTAAGCAGTTAAAATTTAACAAGCTGTCACTAGGCGCAATAAAATAATCATACAATTGATTAGTGTACTGTTTAGCCGTGTTAAGATTATAGTTTATTTTTTTAGATGGTATATTTTAGTTTTACAGATGTTCATTACAGTAACAGGTGTAACTTTTCGTGAACATAATTTATTATATCTTAGGCTCATATGGATGAGAATTACGATTTTTTTCAAATCTAATACAGCATTTTCTTTAAAACTTAATTGACCAATTCTTTATCACAATTAAATAAGAATTTCGTGAAGACGTAAAGAGTTCTCCAGTGAATATAAATGCAAAACCCCATAAAGACTTCAAAGAAGTAACTAGAATGACTATTGAAACCAGTTAAGTCCAGTTCAACAATTGAAGCCAGCAGCTGGTGACCAATCGTAGCTCCACAATTGTTCTGGCGCCGTCGATTGTAACATCGTTTGCCACGGTAAAACAAAAATCACGCTTCCGTCGGATAGAAAAAATGAATCGATTTATAAATGATTGAACAAAAATGTATTGAACCAACGATTCATTTTGGCTATTTACAAAATTTTTGTTCAATGCCGATTAAGCTTTCTTATTCCTCTCATGTATATCACTGATCTTACTATAGTGAAATCACAAAAAAAACTCTCGTTTAAGGCAACAACTATACTCGGTCACTTACAGTTATATTCAATTTATGATTAAACCAAACAGAGATTCTCGAGACTTCCGCTTCACCCTGACCGCCTCCCCAGATCATTCCCGGGTTGTAGATCAGTCTTCAATTAATTTCACCCGCCTTGGCGAACGCCGTAATCTGACGACAAACAATCAGAGACGCAATCCAAACGTGATAGCAGGAACAAAGCGTTAACCTGGAAGAGACAATTACTCGAGACACCCTCCCCGCCCTCGCCCCCGCCCCGCGCAAACCGCGGGCTTATTACAATGTAAACTGATTACAACAGCAATAGAATAATTACACGGGGGTGACAACCCTTGCAGCGGCGCGGGATGTCTGTGGCGGGAGATAGGGCCTGCAGGGCGATGACCGGCGAGGAGTGTCGGGGTTGAAAAGTGGGCAAACTAAGGCTAAAAAGGACTTGCTAAAACATTCAAAAAGTCAAAAAGTGGTAGATATCCTACGAAAACTATTTTTAGGATTATGGTTTTTTATTTACACACAGTTCGGGGCCTTTGTCAGCTGTTTACCAAAACATGCAGAAAGTAATAAATAATGTTTCATTCGTTTGAAAAACATTATATTTTAGCTCCTCTATGACCAGACTCCACAGTATTGCCATTATACGACTAGACTGACCATTTATTTGCTCTTAACTGTTGAAGCAATATTGAAAATGTTTTACCAAGATATCAGTACGTAATTTGCTAGTATGGCTTTGCAATAAGTACCCAAAACTAGTTGGTAAATAGCGTTGTAGGCTACTGTATAATCTTTCTAGTATGCTTCAAACTAACCATTCACCTATAGGGGGATAGGGGACCTACATTAACTAAATTTTTAAACTATATTCAGTGTAATGGAAAGTTTAATTACATTTAACAGACAATTATCAGGGGGGAATACAGATTTATAACTGTGATGTGTATGTAAGTACCTTTTTATATCATAACATCGAACCTTAAAAAAGACTGATTAGTACAATTTTAATTATTTAATTGTTCATAGGTTGTATGAACAATTAAACTATCATTAATCACAATTATAACTACAAAGAAATATGCAAACGCCTTTAAGCAAAAACAAGCTTAATATGTCACAATGAGCGCACTTTTAAAAAGAAACTGCGTTAGAACAAACCAGTGACTCGAGCCAACTGATAAAGCCACTGCAAAACAGCTAAAGTTTAAGAAGAAGTGAGAAAACCGTGGAGTTACAGTTCCTCCCCGCATTAGCATATTAATTCCCCTGGCGGCCAGAGATAAAGACGGCGCTCTTCTCCCTTATCTCTAATTGTTTTATAACAGGTTTTCCGATATCCTTCCCAATATTGGTTCAGCTTTTCTGCACCTCCCCATTCAAGACCTCGGAAGAGGAAAGTTTCTCATTGTAACCACATGGTTTTAAGATAAATAGGCTGTCAAAAATGCCATACTGATTACATTTTTGACAACTATTTTGTACTATAAAACCGTTATAGTTGAAATACTGGAAGAGAATTAGCCTTCGACATTGTGCACGACTGTTTTATTTGAATAGTCATATTATTATATTTAAGTACGTAAAAATTAATTTCACAAATTTAACTATATAAAATTTTTTATCATCCATGAATGTTCCGGACGATTAATTAAAAAATAAAATCTACTTTCTAATTCATTAATTTTACCTTAGTCTCTCAGTTTATTTTATTCAGTTTTACGTAGTATAAGAAACAGAGGACACTTTCTTTTAAAAACTAAATTTATACAGATTACAGCTATGCTGGGATAATTTACCTTACTCCATATTACTAAGACTTAACCCCAATTAAATTTTTAAATACTAAACAAACAATTTTTTATTTAGTATTATAAAATTTCAAATTTGCAGGCTTTTAGCTTTTTCCAAATCCTATGGCTACGTACTTGTGGAACTGACTTGTGGAACAAAGAAAAAAATCGCCCTCCCCAATCCAAAACATCAAACCATCTTAATAATAAGTTCATTCACTTTACAACATAATTTTTCACCGCAGTTTTAACGAACAGAGGATTCATCATTGTAATCGTCGGGATCGTCTTGCAAGTCTATAAATAATTGAGATGGATAATTCGTTATAAGCGCGGCCATTTCCTTCGACACTGACATTGCAAGGCGCATCGGCCGGCCGCTAACGACGCGATCAATCCACCGCGCTGTGCCACGTCTTGGCGGGCTTTACTGGAGCGTGGCAAGCTTCTTTGTTCATCTTACTTTTTATTTTAATAGGTGTAATGTACTAACGTAAAAAATAGAATGTGAAATCTAGTTTACAATCGTTTAGGTTTAGTTTTTGAGTCCTAGATTAAATTGTTAAATTCGTGGCCGTTTCTCCATGAACCACAAACACATTTTCAACAAACAGAATAGTTTAAAACTATAAAACGGAACAAACATATTTTTTCTAATTTATCAATAAAAATTATAGTAACACAAATGATAAACAATTGGCTAAAAACCAAGGGTTGTTGCATACACTTTCACCAACGCATCGTAAAGCTCAGAGCTATAATACGTCTCTTAAATTAATAAAAATAAAATAAAATAATATAAACTACAGCGATTTAAATTGTCACTGGAACGCTTCAAAACCATTGCTCTTGAGCCGGATCCATCTATCACCATTTATTAAAACATCAAAAATTAAAAACTCATTTAATAGCCAACAATAATTTTATGATAACCCATGTGTCATGAGTTACTTAGTTTTGAATTCATTTTCAATAATTTTATGAACATTTTTAATAACTGACACAAGTTTTGGTAAGTAGGGAAGTGATAACTATAAGGGTTTGTCTAAATTATGTCTGAAAAAAAGAATTTGACATTAATTATTTTGTAATAAGTGTGGGGAATTGGCAATTTGCGTTAACATTTCCTGTATTCATTACAAAAATACATTCTTAAAACTTGTAAAAAATAAAATAAAATAAAAATAATTACTTCACGAACAACAATGTTCTACAAAGAAGAAACCCTTAAAATTATTCCAAGGGAAACCCCTTGTGGGGGAGAGAAACAATATTTACAGGAACGCGTTATAAAACAATTACTGATAAGGGAACACCAAAAGCCAACTTCTTTATCGCTCAGAACAGAGGAATTAATATGCTAATGTCTTGAGACAGGGATTTATCTAACGCGGGATTAAAGTTTAATGGTTATGTGAGAGAGTAAAAGTTAAGGAAAGCCGAATTTTAAAAGTTAGCAACACCCTTTGACGAGTATTTAACAAAATTTTATAATATTTATAAATGGCACGTCATAACACTAAAACTAACATCCTTACAAAGATTTGTTCGGCGCCGTTATAAGTTTGTTAAGCTGTGTATAAATATGGTAGAGTGGGTTATTCTGGAATGGTGTAATAAGGCACAACTAGGTCTTTGCTAAGAGAAAAATTTGAATTCTGTATCAAGGGGGCTCCCAGAAACATATCTTACACTCAGACATAAACTGAAACACACCATTGAATGATATAAGGCGACAGCGCTAATTACAGACATTGTTCGGTGTTTGATAGCTGGATGTTGAGTAATCGCCCAACGCCTCGGAAGACTCTCAGCCAGAGACGGACCCGCGAACATAATGGAGCCGCGAGCCTTGAGCAGCTGATTAATTATACGAATGACGAACCGGCGTCTGAGAACGTACATTGTCGTCGGACATTCCACGAGCTTGTACACATTGTTGGGCGAGTGTGCTCCTTAGCTGTGTGATTTACGATTCGCGGACAAGAATTCAAGATGGTTTGTCTAAGATTAATGATTATGCGAGTTTATAATTCTGTAGTGTTTAATGTGCGTTTGAAATAATCAAAAGGAAGTCATGAATGGGACTAGGCACTCGAAAAGTAGCCTACTCCAGTTTACAAAATAGTTTGGTGAAACATTAAGCAGATTCTTAAAATAAGGTATATATGCAATTTTAAATTAAGAAGTATATATTTTTCCTCACGGATTTTTCTTAGTCGTTTTCTTTATGGTACTTTATTCAAACCGAGGCTGACTTTCCAGCCCTAGAATACTAGAATATAGATGTAAAACAACTTGAATAGCTCAATGTTTGGCCAATCAGTATGTACCACCATTTTAAGGGATCTTGTATAAAAATATAACTTATATAAAGTAAAATAAGTAAAATTTTACCATCCCCACCTTTTAATGACATCGATTGTTTAATTTCATAAGAGAGTATACTTCCCGATAAATCCTAACACCACCAAAACAAAACCAGCTACACCAACAGTTCTGCGGTGGACAGCAGGCTACACAGACTGTAACTTAGAATACAGCCGCATAACGCACAGAACCAGCCGTATAAATCAGCTGATCTGCATAAACACTGGCAACAATGGTTTATTGAGTGGTTAATTGCATTGTTGGGCGCCCGCAGTCACGGAGGTGCGAACTGTAGTTGCATTCAATGCAAATCTGAATTTACCCGCACCTCGAGTGCGTGAGGGCGGGAGTGCGTGTGGTTTATATACGTTTTGTAGGTTAACAGGGCTTAATTGGGTGTTATTTTTAATTGGTTGGATCTCTAACCAACAAAAATAAAACACTATGGAGCGTCTACTTTTTAAATAAGTATATTACTTATTTTACTTATATAAAAACGGCTTCGATTCAACCAAAGATTTTATCATTGGGGAAATGGTTAAACAAATAAATTATCCAACATATTAATAACCGAGAGTTATACCCTTTACAACACACTCATAGACTCTTAAACCAAACTCTCCCAAAACCTCCTCGTGCCAACCATTTCACATTGCCCATCCATAAACACCACTATAACAAATGAAGACGTACTACACTACACGACACATCACACTCGAATAATTAAAGAAACAATTAATCAATTAGGCGGGCGTCACAGGCCACCATACGATTTCAGGGCTCGTTACGGGAAGGGGTAAGTGGCGGGGTAATGAGAAAGCCAGATGCGCCCGCAATTAACAATGCCACAGTAATGACGTTAGCGCTGCACGCGCCTGGTAAAAAACAGGCTCTGTCACCGCCTGCGCCTGTCGCCGGCGACGCTCCCCTGTGTTTCCAGAAGGCTGAAATGTTAATAGGAGCTGAGGGAGTTGACGTGTTAAGTCGTGTAAATACTATTTTTGTGTCGGGGCTGGCGTAGGGTTGTGTTTTTTCGGGCGGTTCTACTTATAGTGTTTTGGTGTTAAATGGAAATGGAGGAGTAAATTGTTTTAAAGTTAAACACTCCTATTGATCCGAATGTAGCATGATTTACGATGAGTTATTTCGCAAAAAAATAATAATAAATGTGTTTGAAAATATTGATTTATACCTACTTTTATCATAAAAACAACTTTTATTCCTTAGTTTTAAGTTTAAGTAAGTCATTATCTGATTTACCACTAATAAATCAGAAATTAGGATGAATCCATCGAGACTTACACAGTGAATAAGCTGGTTCGCTGATAATTTAAATTTATGCCGAACGAGGTAATCATTATTCCATTCTTCTATGAAATTTTGTAGTAGAAATGAAGTTTTACGCTCATGTCATTTTCAAAGTTAACTTACTTTGTCATTCACTACAGTTTAATCAAAGTGAGTGGATTAAAACTAATAACATATTATGAAATGTCTGTCTTTAAAAACAATTTCGCAGGAGGATTAATACTTAGCAATAATTATTTGAAGTTATAGATATTCCTTCTTTTTTTAAATAGCCACAAATTCTCCCCTTTATTAAAAACACGATTAAAGTTGGTACATTTTAAGACGGCAAAAATTACAATTATTATGAATTGGAACAGTTCAATTTACACCACCAAAGAGTTTTCAACTCAACAAATCCACAGTTTTATCTGAGTGTTTTTTAACATCGGACTTAATTAGTGAAAGTATTTGCACGTCGCAGGTGGAATTAGAGAGAAGATGTTTATTGCGAGCGAATGCAGCCGGAGTGGAGAGCGCGGAGCCAACATTAATTTGTTAATGACTCCAGACCGACTTCGGTTTGTCTCAATTAAATTGATTAATGCTCAGGATTCTTCGCCCTAATGAGAGACGCAGAGGCTCCTCTTAATCCGGGATTGTTGCGCGCAGTAGATTGGATTTTATCAGAGACTCCCAAGGAGTGACGGAATTCGGAATATTTCGGTTGTTATTAATCGGGCTGAAATTATTGGACTTCTTTAATTTTTTGAAAGCTGTGTTACACTTTTGAACACTTTAAGAATGCTCAATGTAAAATTTTCTGTTTGTTTTCGTGACAAATTCATATATTAAATATGTATAAATTCATTTTATGAATAATTTGCAAAATTGAATATCGCAGAGTTGCAATGACCGAGAACTTTCAACTACTCCCTATCAGAATTCCAATATTTGTTATTATATAAAATTTGACCTATACATGTGGTTTTATTTTTTCTCATGGCCATTTAATCAACTTCTGTCATTGTAGGCTATGTATAAATCAAGTAAATAAACCTTAGATTATATATAATCAAAAAAAAAACATTAAAATCATTCTGTAACTCTGTTGGTAAATTTATCATGTGTTGTGAATAAGTAATTACTCTTCCAGCATCGTGAGGTAATTTGGAGGTCTGCTCACCAAACCTTCATTGAAATGATTACGCAGGTAAAGATTTTTAATCAGGTCTAAAATTAAAAAACAGCACAGGAAAAAAATTATCTGTGATTATGAATATTATTTTTGTTAAAATAAATAACTTTTTGTCATGCGAAATTAGAGCTGTATAAGCTTGGACATAATCTAAGAATTATCCTAACGATTTTATAATTTAACATTGAATTCCATTGATAACTGCTCAGTTGAATTCAATTTCGCGTTTCCTTCCGCAGTCTTGGTTAAGGAATCTCGGATCCGCTCGATCGCCCGCTGGAAGGGTGGAGGCGTGAGAAAGGACATCCAATTAGAGTCAAGCCCCTAATCTGGGGTTAGCCACAAAAACACCCTGACTTAATCGGCCGGTAATAGTTCCTTCCACTTTCTGAGCTTGCCACGTACACTTAACTACTTTAATCCTTACATTCTTCGATATCATTACTGTAAACAAATTTTTTATTTGTTTTACTTTCTCTTACTTTGTTCTACTGTACTAATCAGAGTAGATATGGAAACTATCTAACAAAAATACACCTCAGACAACATCTAAGACTTTTCGTAACGATTTTATTCAGTAAATAAGTTAATTTAAAGCCGCACAAATTAATAAAATTTCTCGTATCTTTTCTAATTTACTTATAAAAGCTCTGAAATGTAGTCTTTACTTATAAAGGCTACATTTCAGAAAGTAATAGTGAACAAATTCTTTTTTAAATTTACTTTGATAAATCGGATGATGATTATAGTTTTTTAATACAATAAATACTTTATTTTAAAGGCTTCGTATTTATAATTTCCAAAATAACCTTGTTGCTCAAACAATTTGATATAGAAGCAGATACTAGGTGATCTAAGTCAACCTTAATATTTCTTTTTGTTTAATTTTTACGTGTTATTTGCCAGCCTGTTTAAAAGTAACTGTCAAATTAAACTGGTAATGATCCAGATTGGAAATCCGATAACGTTCTAAACTATCTTTTAGGAGATTCTTCACAGATGGACAAACGGTACAAAAGCGGCAGTTTAACACGTGTTAGTGTGACCTCCCATTAGTAAAACCAACACACAATACAATGCGAAATTCAATACACACGGGTAAAAGGCGAAGTTTGGGGCGATATTGTGTGGGTTGCTGGCCCGCCCCCCGTGGACAACAGGGCAAAGGTGGGTTTTGACTTTGATAGCCACTGATGGGCGTTAACAGTGTCAAATTCCTTGGACACGGCAAGAAATATTGAGGCGTTTTGACCATCTGCCCTCATAAATTCGGTATCGGGACCGGGCTTCATCACTTTAAAATCGCCCTTAAAACTAGGCCTTCCGCTTTTTATTGAAAATTATTATTAATTGCCTTACATATCAAGAGCCTTAGAGGTTAGCCTTAGGTATGTGGAAGACCTTAAGGGTTGGAGGTTTTGCCTTTTGTTGCCTTAGAGAATATTTTTTCAGTTTTTATATAGACGATTCCTTATTTGTTTTTCTTGAACATAGCAAATAAAAATGAGATGTTTAGGTCTACTTATAAACTAAATATTTTATGCCTAGCCACGATCACAAACAAAGTAAGCAATCTCATTAATATGTGAACAACACGCAAAATAAACATCACCCCCAAAAACCAGTTACTAGCCTACCACTAACTGGTTATTGTTAATTGTTTTTTCCTGTTTGTCCCCTACATTCAGAAACAAACCCATATGTTCAGAGATTGACACAAAGGCAGAAGTAAGTTAGAATACTTAAAATATATTTGAAGGGGACCTTACTCAAATAATGCTATTGTGCAAAATATACTCTTTGTGCTATAAGCTTTAACAACGAGTCTGTTGGCATAAGTATACATATCCAATGTTAAAATTAGTAAGTAAATATGTCGTATTTTTTACACATGTACAAAGTCTACTTACATAAAATGTTTTGATCTCTGGCCGTACATGTTTTAACATCAAAGTACTCACCATGCGGTGTATATTATGACTTCAAATTATACACTAAATCTAAAATTAGTTATCATTTTTCCGACTTTTATTTTACAATCTTTAGGTTTCGGTTGTCAACTGTCTTTTACAGTCGTTAAAATTAGTATTTCAAGAGCCACTTTCTATTCTCCACTCGCTGAATCGCAATAATCGGCCGGATCCCGCGACAACCGCCCAACCCTCAGAGCCAATCTGGGTAATGAAGCTCTTCACGAACAAACGCCTCGTCGCCCGAGACAGTGTAAAATAAGACGGGGCGGCGGGGGAGCGCAAGGGTTGTGAAGAATCGTATTTTCGACGGGGGAGACGGGGGTGCGAAACGAGCAATTTGTAACATAAAACTCCCAGATATGCAACCCTTCCCGTAATTGAATTAATGTAGTGGCTGTCTGTGGTTTTTAAAGGATGTTTGTTCTTTGGCCGCGAGGGAAGTAAATTTGTTACAAGGCTAATAAACATCACTGATGGGAGGGGGAGGGTGAACCGGGCGTGGGCGGAATTTAAGGGTTTTATTGCCACAGAAACGTTGCGCGACTGTTTTTACTAATTGAATGTAAAATGTCTTGTAAAAAAGAGGTGCCCAAGGAAATAAAATATTTAAAAATGTTTTTTCCAATGTGAGTAAAAGTTTTGGTTTTATACTGATCTACAAAATCTTTTTAGCTCTACATACCGAACAACAAAAACTACATTGTTACTCATTTCGGAAAAAGCAAACAGTAATACCAAACATACCATAACATACGTCTTATGTTTAGTATAAATAATTTTTCTAGTAAGTTTGAATGGTAGCAGAACAAATTTATCATATAGTGTGTAGAGAACCACTTAAATTTTCCTACTAACCCTTCTTGGTTTCCACCTAAATTGTCACAATTACGTTTATCTCACTATAGTTAAAGTTATTTTAATATTTCCAAAAGAGGTTTTCATACTAGTGCTATCGATAACAATGATATTTGGGTTACCTTGAATCGTTTATTTTATGAAAAACGATTCAGCTATTAATGTATTTATAGCTCTTTTATCTGTTTTATGACGGTAATTTCACTGAAGACAGTTATAAATGCCTTCCACACATCTGCATTCATCATACTGAATGAATATCAACACTCTCCATTTTATACGGGCTAGTGATTCCACAATATTAATAAATAAAGCGCAAAAGATATCAACATGTGGGTGAGAACACAAGACCTTACAGCCATGAAAAGTCGCAGGATGAAGAAAAATCTGGAACATCTCACATAAACAGGCTGTGAACGGGGTATGAGCGGCGGGCGCCATAAAACCACCATAAACCACCTTGTTTATTCCTCTTTTATGGAAACACGTCCAGCGACGGTGCGGACCTCAGTGTTTTATGAGGACTTAAGGCTAGATGACACGGTTATGTGGGAATTTGCATCAAGGAGATGGCTACTGTAAACCATTATAAAATACAGGCTGTAATCTCAGGTAAAACGGGCCAGGCGCTGCCGAGGTACTTACTATCGGTGGTGCCTTATCGTGGTTTCTTTCAAGGGCTGAATACGGACTGCTCCCCCTTAGCAGGTAGAATCAGAAGCATACGGATTGCTCCCCCTGATGCAAAAACTGTCAGAGTTTAAATAACGTCGACATACGGATTGCTCTCCCTTGCCGTCTTTGAATGCTCTTCAGTATTTCTAGACGAGACTGTACTCTTTCAAAGCACTTACCTAGCCTGATTCCTAAGTGAAGTATGTCGCATAACTTTGATGAATATTCAAGTGACACGAGATTTACACCTAATCTACAAATAGTTTAATATACTATATTAACTAATGTGTATTAAGAAATTAAAAAACTATATTAAAACTAAATTCAGTCATAATAAAGTTTTCACTATATTTATCAAAGAAATTCAATACTGATCTCACAATAAAATTACCGAAATATATAAGTTAAAGTTCATTAATAACTTTAGTTTTCTTAAAATTTCAAAGTTTTGGATTCAATGCAAACGTTCATAATCTACTCATAATACTTATCTTTGGAATGCCACTAGATTAATGTGACATTAGAAAAATAAAACAAGTTTGTCAAATAAGCAGGATGGTTGAATGAGCTAAATTCAATAAATAAAAAGTTGCCACTGATTAATCAAAGATATTCAACATTTATTCCATTATAAAACTGCGGGCACATGACTTAAAGTCATTACAACTTTAGTTTTCGTTGAAATTCAAAGTTTTGGACTCAGGCAAACATATTTGTAATTCAGTTATAATACTCATGTCGGAAATTAAATATAACTAGATAAAGGTGATGCTAGAAAAATAAAAACAAGTTTTCAAACAGTAAATATATTGGTTTAATCTGAATAAAATAAATGTTGCTCTTTTAGCGAATTTCCCCTATAGGGAAGAAGCTATTACCGTAGGTCTCATGGTAAGACTTAAGCCCGAGGTTATGATAACTTTTCGTTTTGGGGCCACCAGAAGCAGAAAACACCATTCGTTCGAATTTATATATATATGTCTGTCAGCACGATAGCGGCCGTAAAAATGGTCCGATCTTAATGAAATTTGGTACAGACATGTAAAGTGGTAATCCCTCGGACGAGTTCGTAAACCAGCCCGATCGGACCACCGGAAGGGAGGGTAAAGGGGGAAAACCCCTCAAAAATGGGTTTTTTTGAGTTTTTGACATAGGAAAATAAAATTTATCAAATTTTTTTGGCACCAATTAATTCAGCTCAAAAAACAAACAATTTAGTATTTTGAATCACTGCTCTATGTCCTTTGGTTACCGAGATATTGAAAGTGGTCAACACAGTACTTTGTCCCAATGTTAACCTTGTGGGAACTAAGTAAAATTCTACATCTCGGTTATTTCTCAACAGATCTTGATAAAACTTGGTAAATAGCTTCTTCTAGTTCAGATCTACTGAATATTGAATTAAAACCACCCAGTTTTAATATACCTGTAGCAGCAAACCTGCATACTCATTCCCCATGTTTTTTTTATGGAGCTTACCAAAACAGGTCAAATCTCGCTATGTTGGATTGAAATATGTTGTTTTGCATTTGAAATTCGCCGAGTATGCAGGTCTGCTGCAACGGGGGTATTTATATGATATAGTAATAAAGATTGTCACATACACTTAAGGCAGTTTACTTTATGAATCGCTTACTTGCTACTAAAAGGAACTCTTTTCGAGAAATTTTCCCGTTTGAATAATTCCTTGAAGGCTCTCCCACCAGTCTCCCTGGCTTATCCAGCACACTACTGATCTTAGTATAGACTAAAGTTTGCATATTTATCAGTTCCCTTGTAAATACATACACATTTGGGTGAGAGGCATGCCATAAAATGAACTTCTAAAATGAGTGTGGAACGACTCGCACGCATTTGTCGTTACTGATTGTTTTTCAAAAGACGCTCAGACTACAGGTGGAAATAGCACTCTGTACAGTGCAAAAACAATGTAACAATCATTTGTACTAATATTGTTACAGTCATATTTAAAAGTATTCCAAACTGCAAGTGGGGGCAATCCGTATGTCGGCGCTAGTTAAAATATGACGGTTTGGCAGGGGGAACAATCCGTATGCCACTGTTTTTACCTCCTAAGGGGGAGCAGTCCGTATCCGCCCTTTGTTTCAAGCGTGTTGTGCTTTTTTATGAGCTGGTTCTGGTGTTATGTAACAATCTTAAATTACTAGGAGGTGCCTAATGATAATAATTTAACATTTTTTAGTGTATATAAATAAATAGAAATGTATTATTTTTTTGTATAGAGGTTAAGTTCAGTTAATTGGTAGGCCTAATGAATCTTTAATCATGCTGAAAAGAAACCAACATGGTAATCAATTAACAACCCCAACATGCACATAGAAACCTACTGCATATCGTTAACAATGAGATCTCCTCCATCCTTGTTCTCAAGTATTACAAGAATCCTCTAACCCGGTCCCACATTCCTGTAATATCCAAACACCTCCAAATGTGCATTCCGTCTCCGTGTCTCGCCAGACGGATATCCACCCTACATTAGGGGATGCGACCCGTTCCCACGCGGGGATGTCCCCATGCAGATTCCCGCCATCCCGCGGATTGTCTGTCTAGAGGAACCGGAAGTGAAGTCAAAGTTCCCACGCTGGCGGGGGTGGCGGTGTTATAGTTATGACGACCTGCTAGGGGATGGCTTGGCTGCGCGGCGAGGCCTTCCCCACCCCTAGATAACGTAGCCATGACCTATCCTTATCACCAGACTTATTAATGGTGACTTTTTGTTGAATTTTTGTTTAATTTATCTTTGAGATAAGAAGATAAGTTTACGACCACTTAGTGGTTTATGGTCTTGTGTTATGGCTACGGGGTGAAAATCGGCGGAGATTTATGGGTTTGAATAAAGGAATCCCTTCGGATTATTGTTTAAGATATTTTTTAAATATGCATTTGAAAATAATTACGCTATAAAATAACTTTAATACTTTTTACCGTGATGGGTCAAGAGGTAACGTACTAGAATATAAGTGGAATCATAATAGATTGTGATCACTTTGAGAAACTCTATTTATCGTTCTACTGAAAACCTAAATGAAAGTTCTATTATATTAGTGAAATTTCACAATTTAGTTTAATATTTTAATTAATATTCTACAGATTGTCATTGGTTTTATGCATTTCATTAAAATTACTAAAATTTATCCGTATTTATTGAGGATATCATGGGTAGCTTACAAATGAGAGAGAGATAAGTTGTTGTATAAATTGTTAGGCAATATTTACGCCCTCGATAAAAATGGTCGAAATATTATTAGGTTTATCTAAATTTGTAAACGTAATTTACTTTCAAAGTATCAAAGTTGTTATAACATAGCCTACGAGTAGAAATTTAATTTTCGTGGGCTATTTTCAAACGAATTGTTAACTGTGCCCATTAAAATACAGGGTGTTTTTTTACGCAACCCATTTTTAAGATTGAATCTATGCACGTATAAAGATGAAATGAGTATTGTTTTGTCAATCTTTACATTTTATACATCGTATTATTTAAGTTTGATCACATTTAGCTAACATTATTTGTTCAAACAGTCCGCTAATGACATTAATACAAAATTGTGCTCTCTCTATCAAATTCCTGAACACGGTTTGCAAAGTATATTTGAATTTCTTGTATTAAATTTGTTATGTTTGTTTTGATGTGCTCAATATCCTGTGCATTGTTTTCACACGCCTTGCTTTTTATGTATCCCCAAAGATAATAAAATAGTGGGGTCAAATCTGGGGAACTTGGGGGGGATAATCCTTCACTAATAAAATAAAATTTTGGGTTAAAAAACACCCTGTACTATACTGATTTATAAAATATGCCCCTTAAAACACCATCATATTTCTTTTCCCTCGGAAACATTTTCCGATATTTTTCAGATCGCGGGCCGTTTAGCAGCCATCTGTACCGATCAGTTGTCGGGCCGGTGACGGATTAGAACCCTGCACCCTCGGATGGAGACGTCGGGGCGTGACAGCCGTTGGCCATTGAGGCATTGGTCTCGCCGACCTCTGTTTTACTCCGTGTCGCAGATCTCTCTGCTGCCCCCGGGCAGTTACTTCTGTCAGGGGCGCTATTGTGTCCGACCGCTATTGTACAGCTGGACGCATCGCCAGAATTTATATCGACTATCAGAGAATTTACGAGGTATTTAATTATGGTCAGGTTTTATGTTGTACCCTGACCTGGTGGGCAGTGGCCTCACACATAAGATGGTCTCTCTATAGAAAGACGGGTAGAGTTTTACCCTATAGAGGTTTTATTTTAAAGATTTAGCTTCATTACGAAAATGAAAAAGTTGTTTGATAAATATAAAACAATAAAATAAGAGACTAAAGCACTAATAAACTAACTATAACATAACAATTTCCTGATTTATTGATTAAAGGTCTGTTAAGACGTCAATTAAAATCAAGAAGCATCATTCCACCTCTTAGATTTTAGTAACAAAAGGATTAAGTTGGTCGGGGAGAATTATATAGTTTTCACCCAATTTTATAATTTGCTATCCAACTTTGAACTAGCTGTACCGGATGTATTTCATATTATAACCAACTGTTATAATCACAGAAACGCTTTACATTTTATGAACGTTCTTACAAAAACATTTCTATAAAACTTAATCTAAAAGAATAAATAATTGTTGTATTTCTCAAACCCCTTATTTATTGAAAGGCATTGTACGAGACCATGAAATTAAAATTCACTCCTAACTTTCACTATCTTGTAAGTTTAACAACTTATTTAAACCGTAAAAAGTTTCCTTGGAATAAATTCAAGTGAGCGTTTGATTGTGATTGGGTTTTTTCATTACCACAAACTTAGCAGAATATGAACAATTTGAAAAACTTTTTTGTGACTTCTTGATCATTTGATTTTGAATTTTTCCATCTCATCTGGCTCAGGGGCTGATCTGAACGGTTGAAGTCAGCCGACTCTGTCACCAGACTGTGCGGAAGTCTGTTTGTCGGCGACAGGAAGATATAATCGGTCAGAAAAAAGTGAGTTCTAAAATAAAACCACGTTTTAGGGAGACAATACGAAAACATTGTAAGTGGAAATGAAGTGTTTCCTGGTCGCCTCCCTCCCTGCAGCACTATTTCCAGAACAGACTGCTTTGCAAAACAAAACGGCCGCCATCTTGGCTCTCTGAAGAGCTTTGTGTTTATTCTTGTAGACTGATAGGTGATTGATATCTTTGCTCTGGCTTCGGAGTAGAGGAATCCAATTATTTCCTGTTGAAATCGATTTAGTATAATGTGTTATGTTTTATGAATTTTGTGAATAGTGACAAGTATACTGGTGTACGCTAGAGGACATCCACACAGTAATCTGCTACTGGCACTTATATATTTGTAACAGGTAGTTGATTCATGTAGAAGTTCAAAAAAGATCGTGACGACCAAAGAATAAGTCAGTTCGACTGAAACATTATGTTTACTTTTTCAGGGGAGATTAAGCAACTCATTTGGTGAATTTTGCAGTTTACCCCTACACCTAGTTTCGAGCTGTCGGCTAAATATTTTTTGAAACGCCTCTTGGATTATAAAAATGCATTCAACTATCATTAATCATTAATCATTAGGCTGGCCATCATTTTTATCAAGTGGAATCCGACATGAAGGTTCTATTGGAGGAAGTGGTTCACGGGCTGCAAAAGGACTGAGAGTTTTTTATAAAACCTAAAAATGTCTTGAAAATCCTCATGATTTATATCAGAATATGTTTACATCATACGACCTTTTAAATTACAATTTTAATGTTTAAATTTCTTTTATATTAGCTAGGTAAACTTTGAAGAACGTAAAAAGTTCGAAAATTATTATTTTTTAAAGTAAAACACTTTTAGAGTTAAAACCTCATGCTTTATAGTTAATGTTTCAACAGAAACCAGCTATTTAAGTAATATTTAATAATATTATACAATAAATATTTAAAACTTGAGTTTCAAAACTAGTAACATAGGAAATTTCATACTTCAAATTGAAACTGGATTTACAGCTACCCACTATAAAATTCATAGCTAAATTAATTTCTTATACTACTCTGTAGAGCTAATACATTTAAAGAAAATGATTTTTCAAAATAAAGCTATTTTAGTGTCTGAACCCCTTTTCTTGTAATGATTAAATTCCTTATGTTCCAACACAAATTAGCTCATTCAATTAAAATCCAGTAACAAAATAAACGTTACACTTAAAAATTGAAAATGCCCTTTTAGTTTAAACTGGTATTACTGCTACGTGTTTCAAAATACAGTGCTATACCAATTTCTTATACTATATATAGAACTAGCAGTTTCCAAAATTATTTTATCAGTAACAAGCAACTATTTTTATAAAATTTCTAATTTATTTTAAAGGCTGTCAGAAAATCAGGACAATTTTGCATACCAAAAGCCTTTCTTGGGACACTGGCACATTTAAGTAAAAACTGGTGACCGTGCCAAAAAATCGAGAAGTATCCTTATGGGTATCCTTATTTATAATTTAAAATGATATAAAACCCAGTTTTTGTATACTTATAACGTATTTACAGTTTGGTCCTTTTAAGTTAAACCCTTTACATTACATTACACGACTTTGCATTCTAGATGGCATAAATCCTTGTAAGAGGAGAAATTAAATTTTCATTTTGGAAATAGATCTAAATTGTGTTACTGGATCAAGAATTTTGTGGAAAGTCTCAAATTACGTGAGACCACATGGTAAAAACTTGATTATGCAACAATAATTCACTTTTAGCTAAACATTGTTAATTCCATGTTATTGCAGGTGATTTGCTTTTTGGTAAAGGGCCAGGAGTGGGGATTTAGTCTGCTCCAAAAATCAACAGGGAGACAGTTTGAGGGATGAGAAACGCGTGCTTACAAATTGGCTCCTCCTCCCACCCTTCCCACGGGAGGAACCGGAAGGTCTTCCTGGGAACCTCCCGTGACATCTCCGCAGTGTGTGAACTCAAAACTTCCCTATTTAAGTGTCTCCACCAACGGAAGTTGACTGACTGGGGGCCACGATGAAGTGTCGTTTCTTTTAACAATAAATGATCATCAGAAATATCGTTATAAATGAAATTGGTGTGAAAATATTAGATTTTCATGAATGCCACAGTTTCGTCTAGCAAAAGTCAGGCTGATATAAGTTTCTGATGGGAATTTAAAATCCAGAACTCAAGAAACACAACCGAATTCTCAAACCCCTAGGGATTTCCTGAAAATAGTTGTAAAGACCTTTCTGACTAAAAACGAACATTTTCTCTTCCTTTTTGTATTCAAGCCGACATTCCATTGCATCGTTTCAACAAAAAAGTATTTTCATTATATTACTAATACAACCCTCCTTTAATTGTCTTTCCCGACTCAATCCTGTTTTAGATCGACCTTAAAATATCTTGGAAGGTCTTTTCGATGAACCTTTGTGATTAATAAATGCTTCCCTTTGCTTATGAAATCGCTGTTTGAGCGTCGGTGGTCCACAATTGAATAAGTGGGGTTGTGTGTGTGGCCACTGTGTGATTGAGACACAATAGGGCTCTGTAGATATCCTGCAGGAGACCACCTAGTACCGCACGCGACCTGCGTCACCGCCACTGAGTCATCTCCCGTCAAGATGTGGTCTAGGGCTCTGTAGATATCCTGCAGGAGACCACCTAGTACCGCACGCGACCTGCGTCACCGCCACTGTGGAGTCACTGAGTCATCCACCGTCAAGATGCGGTCTAGGGCTCTGTAGATATCCTGCAGGAGACCACCTAGTACCGCACGCGACCTGCGTCACCGCCAATGCAGAGTCACTGAGTCATCCACCGTCAAGATGCGGTCTAGGGCTCTGTAGATATCCTGCAGGAGACCACCTAGTACCGCACGCGACCTGCGTCACCGCCACTGAGTCATCTCCCGTCAAGATGTGGTCTAGGGCTCTGTAGATATCCTGCAGGAGACCACCTAGTACCGCACGCGACCTGCGTCACCGCCACTGCGGAGTCACTGAGTCATCCACCGTCAAGATGTGGTCTAGGGCTCTGTAGATATCCTGCAGGAGACCACCTAGTACAGCACGCGACCTGCGTCACCGCCACTGAGTCATCTCCCGTCAAGATGTGGTCTAGGGCTCTGTAGATATCCTGCAGGAGACCACCTAGTACCGCACGCGACCTGCGTCACCGCCACTGCGGAGTCACTGAGTCATCCACCGTCAAGATGCGGTCTAGGGCTCTGTAGATATCCTGCAAGAGACCACCTAGTACCGCACGCGACCTGCGTCACCGCCAATGCAGAGTCACTGAGTCATCCACCGTCAAGATGCGGTCTAGGGCTCTGTAGATATCCTGCAGGAGACCACCTAGTACCGCACACGACCTGCGTCACCGCCACTGCAGAGTCACTGAGTCATCCACCGTCAAGATGCGGTCTAGGGCTCTGTAGATATCCTGCAGGAGACCACCTAGTACCGCACGCGAAGTGCGTCACGGCCACTGCAGAGACACTGAGTCATCCACCGTCAAGATGCGGTCTAGGGCTCTGTAGATATCCTGCAAGAGACCACCTAGTACCGCACGCGACCTGCGTCACCGCCAATGCAGAGACACTGAGTCATCCACCGTCAAGATGCGGTCTAGGGCTCTGTAGATATCCTGCAGGAGACCACCTAGTACCGCACGCGACCTGCGTCACCGCCAATGCAGAGTCACTGAGTCATCCACCGTCAAGATGCGGTCTAGGGCTCTGTAGATATCCTGCAGGAGACCACCTAGTACCGCACGCGACCTGCGTCACCGCCAATGCAGAGTCACTGAGTCATCCACCGTCAAGATGGGGTCTAGGGCTCTGTAGATATCCTGCAGCAGACCACCTAGTACCGCACGCGACCTGCGTCACCGCCACTGCAGAGACACTGAGTCATCCACCGTCAATCTGCGGTCTAGGGCTCTGTAGATATCCTGCAGGAGACCACCTAGTACCGCACGCGACCTGCGTCACCGCCACTGTGGAGTCACTGAGTCATCCACCGTCAATCTGCGGTCTAACGCTCTGTAGATATCCTGCAGGAGACCACCTAGTACCGCACGCGACCTGCGTCACCGCCACTGCAGAGACACTGAGTCATCCACCGTCAATCTGCGGTCTAGGGCTCTGTAGATATCCTGCAGGAGACCACCTAGTACCGCACGCGACCTGCGTCACCGCCACTGCAGAGTCACTGAGTCATCCACCGTCAAGATGGGGTATAGGGCTCTGTAGATATCCTGCAGGAGACCACCTAGTACCGCACGCGACCTGCGTCACCGCCAATGCAGAGTCAATGAGTCATCCACCGTCAAGATGCGGTCTAGGGCTCTGAAGATATCCTGCAGGAGACCACCTAGTACCGCACGCGACCTGCGTCACCGCCACTGCAGAGTCACTGAGTCACCCTCCGTCAAGATGGGATCTAGGGCTCTGTAGATATCCTGCAGGAGACCACCTAGTACCGCACGCGACCTGCGTCACCGCCACTGCAGAGTCACTGAGTCATCTCCCGCTAAGCTGCGGTCTAGAGCTCTGTAGATACCCTGCAGGAGACCACCTAGTACAGCACGCGACCTCCGTCACCGCCACTGCAGAGTCACTGAGTCATCCACCGTCAATCTGCGGTCTAGGGCTCTGTAGATATCCTGCAGGAGACCACCTAGTACAGCACGCGACCTGCGTCACCGCCACTGCAGAGTCACTGAGTCATCCACCGCCAAGCTGCGGTCTAGGGCTCTGTAGATATCCTGCAGGAGACCACCTAGTACAGCACGCGACCTCCGTCACCGCCACTGCAGAGTCACTGAGTCATCCACCGTCAATCTGCGGTCTAGGGCTCTGTAGATATCCTGCAGGCGACCACCTAGTACAGCACGCGACCTCCGTCACCGACACTGTAGAGTCACTGAGTCATCCACCGTCAAGCTGCGGTCTAGGGCTCTGTAGATATCCTGCAGGAGACCACCTAGTACAGCACGCGACCTGCGTCACCGCCACTGCAGAGTCACTGAGTCATCCACCGTCAATCTGCGGTCTAGGGCTCTGTAGATATCCTGCAGGAGACCACCTAGTACCGCACGCGAACTGCGTCACCGCCACTGTGGAGTCACTGAGTCATCCACCGTCAATCTGCGGTCTAACGCTCTGTAGATATCCTGCAGGAGACCACCTAGTACCGCAAGCGACCTGCGTCACCGCCACTGAGTCATCTCCCGTCAAGATGTGGTCTAGGGCTCTGTAGATATCCTGCAGGAGACCACCTAGTACCGCACGCGACCTGCGTCACCGCCACTGTGGAGTCACTGAGTCATCCACCGTCAAGATGCGGTCTAGGGCTCTGTAGATATCCTGCAGGAGACCACCTAGTACCGCACGCGACCTGCGTCACCGCCAATGCAGAGTCACTGAGTCATCCACCGTCAAGATGCGGTCTAGGGCTCTGTAGATATCCTGCAGGAGACCACCTAGTACCGCACGCGACCTGCGTCACCGCCACTGAGTTATCTCCCGTCAAGATGTGGTCTAGGGCTCTGTAGATATCCTGCAGGAGACCACCTAGTACCGCACGCGACCTGCGTCACCGCCACAGCGGAGTCACTGAGTCATCCACCGTCAAGATGCGGTCTAGGGCTCTGTAGATATCCTGCAGGAGACCACCTAGTACCGCACGCGACCTGCGTCACCGCCAATGCAGAGTCACTGAGTCATCCACCGTCAAGATGCGGTCTAGGGCTCTGTAGATATCCTGCAGGAGACCACCTAGTACCGCACACGACCTGCGTCACCGCCACTGCAGAGTCACTGAGTCATCCACCGTCAAGATGGGGTCTAGGGCTCTGTAGATATCCTGCAGAAGACCACCTAGTACCGCACGCGAAGTGCGTCACGGCCACTGCAGAGACACTGAGTCATCCACCGTCAAGATGCGGTCTAGGGCTCTGTAGATATCCTGCAGGAGACCACCTAGTACCGCACGCGACCTGCGTCACCGCCAATGCAGAGACACTGAGTCATCCACCGTCAAGATGCGGTCTAGGGCTCTGTAGATATCCTGCAGGAGACCACCTAGTACCGCACGCGACCTGCGTCACCGCCAATGCAGAGTCACTGAGTCATCCACCGTCAAGATGCGGTCTAGGGCTCTGTAGATATCCTGCAGGAGACCACCTAGTACCGCACGCGACCTGCGTCACCGCCAATGCAGAGTCACTGAGTCATCCACCGTCAAGATGGGGTCTAGGGCTCTGTAGATATCCTGCAGCAGACCACCTAGTACCGCACGCGACCTGCGTCACCGCCACTGCAGAGACACTGAGTCATCCACCTTCAATCTGCGGTCTAGGGCTCTGTAGATATCCTGCAGGAGACCACCTAGTACCGCACGCGACCTGCGTCACCGCCACTGTGGAGTCACTGAGTCATCCACCGTCAATCTGCGGTCTAACGCTCTGTAGATATCCTGCAGGAGACCACCTAGTACCGCACGCGACCTGCGTCACCGCCACTGCAGAGTCACTGAGTCATCCACCGTCAATCTGCGGTCTAGGGCTCTGTAGATATCCTGCAGGAGACCACCTAGTACCGCACGCGACCTGCGTCACCGCCACTGCAGAGTCACTGAGTCATCCACCGTCAAGATGCGGTCTAGGGCTCTGTAGATATCCTGCAGGAGACCACCTAGTACCGCACGCGACCTGCGTCACCGCCAATGCAGAGTCACTGAGTCATCCACCGTCAAGATGCGGTCTAGGGCTCTGTAGATATCCTGCAGGAGACCACCTAGTACCGCACGCGACCTGCGTCACCGCCAATGCAGAGTCACTGAGTCATCCACCGTCAAGATGGGGTCTAGGGCTCTGTAGATATCCTGCAGCAGACCACCTAGTACCGCACGCGACCTGCGTCACCGCCACTGCAGAGACACTGAGTCATCCACCGTCAATCTGCGGTCTAGGGCTCTGTAGATATCCTGCAGGAGACCACCTAGTACCGCACGCGACCTGCGTCACCGCCACTGTGGAGTCACTGAGTCATCCACCGTCAATCTGCGGTCTAACGCTCTGTAGATATCCTGCAGGAGACCACCTAGTACCGCACGCGACCTGCGTCACCGCCACTGCAGAGACACTGAGTCATCCACCGTCAATCTGCGGTCTAGGGCTCTGTAGATATCCTGCAGGAGACCACCTAGTACCGCACGCGACCTGCGTCACCGCCACTGCAGAGTCACTGAGTCATCCACCGTCAAGATGGGGTATAGGGCTCTGTAGATATCCTGCAGGAGACCACCTAGTACCGCACGCGACCTGCGTCACCGCCAATGCAGAGTCAATGAGTCATCCACCGTCAAGATGCGGTCTAGGGCTCTGAAGATATCCTGCAGGAGACCACCTAGTACCGCACGCGACCTGCGTCACCGCCACTGCAGAGTCACTGAGTCACCCTCCGTCAAGATGGGATCTAGGGCTCTGTAGATATCCTGCAGGAGACCACCTAGTACCGCACGCGACCTGCGTCACCGCCACTGCAGAGTCACTGAGTCATCTCCCGCTAAGCTGCGGTCTAGAGCTCTGTAGATACCCTGCAGGAGACCACCTAGTACAGCACGCGACCTCCGTCACCGCCACTGCAGAGTCACTGAGTCATCCACCGTCAATCTGCGGTCTAGGGCTCTGTAGATATCCTGCAGGAGACCACCTAGTACAGCACGCGACCTGCGTCACCGCCACTGTGGAGTCACTGAGTCATCCACCGCCAAGCTGCGGTCTAGGGCTCTGTAGATATCCTGCAGGAGACCACCTAGTACAGCACGTGACCTCCGTCACCGCCACTGCAGAGTCACTGAGTCATCCACCGTCAATCTGCGGTCTAGGGCTCTGTAGATATCCTGCAGGAGACCACCTAGTACAGCACGCGACCTCCGTAACGACACTGTAGAGTCACTGAGTCATCCACCGTCAAGCTGCGGTCTAGGGCTCTGTAGATATCCTGCAGGAGACCACCTAGTACAGCACGCGACCTGCGTCACCGCCACTGCAGAGTCACTGAGTCATCCACCGTCAATCTGCGGTCTAGGGCTCTGTAGATATCCTGCAGGAGACCACCTAGTACCGCACGCGAACTGCGTCACCGCCACTGCAGAGACACTGAGTCATCCACCTTCAATCTGCGGTCTAGGGCTCTGTAGATATCCTGCAGGAGACCACCTAGTACCGCACGCGACCTGCGTCACCGCCACTGTGGAGTCACTGAGTCATCCACCGTCAATCTGCGGTCTAACGCTCTGTAGATATCCTGCAGGAGACCACCTAGTACCGCAAGCGACCTGCGTCACCGCCACTGAGTCATCTCCCGTCAAGATGTGGTCTAGGGCTCTGTAGATATCCTGCAGGAGACCACCTAGTACCGCACGCGACCTGCGTCACCGCCACTGTGGAGTCACTGAGTCATCCACCGTCAAGATGCGGTCTAGGGCTCTGTAGATATCCTGCAGGAGACCACCTAGTACCGCACGCGACCTGCGTTACCGCCAATGCAGAGTCACTGAGTCATCCACCGTCAAGATGCGGTCTAGGGCTCTGTAGATATCCTGCAGGAGACCACCTAGTACCGCACGCGACCTGCGTCACCGCCACTGTGGAGTCACTGAGTCATCCACCGTCAAGATGGGGTCTAGGGCTCTGTAGATATCCTGCAGCAGACCACCTAGTACCGCACGCGACCTGCGTCACCGCCACTGCAGAGACACTGAGTCATCCACCTTCAATCTGCGGTCTAGGGCTCTGTAGATATCCTGCAGGAGACCACCTAGTACCGCACGCGACCTGCGTCACCGCCACTGTGGAGTCACTGAGTCATCCACCGTCAATCTGCGGTCTAACGCTCTGTAGATATCCTGCAGGAGACCACCTAGTACCGCACGCGACCTGCGTCACCGCCACTGCAGAGTCACTGAGTCATCCACCGTCAATCTGCGGTCTAGGGCTCTGTAGATATCCTGCAGGAGACCACCTAGTACCGCACGCGACCTGCGTCACCGCCACTGCAGAGTCACTGAGTCATCCACCGTCAAGATGCGGTCTAGGGCTCTGTAGATATCCTGCAGGAGACCACCTAGTACCGCACGCGACCTGCGTCACCGCCAATGCAGAGTCACTGAGTCATCCACCGTCAAGATGCGGTCTAGGGCTCTGTAGATATCCTGCAGGAGACCACCTAGTACCGCACGCGACCTGCGTCACCGCCAATGCAGAGTCACTGAGTCATCCACCGTCAAGATGGGGTCTAGGGCTCTGTAGATATCCTGCAGCAGACCACCTAGTACCGCACGCGACCTGCGTCACCGCCACTGCAGAGACACTGAGTCATCCACCGTCAATCTGCGGTCTAGGGCTCTGTAGATATCCTGCAGGAGACCACCTAGTACCGCACGCGACCTGCGTCACCGCCACTGTGGAGTCACTGAGTCATCCACCGTCAATCTGCGGTCTAACGCTCTGTAGATATCCTGCAGGAGACCACCTAGTACCGCACGCGACCTGCGTCACCGCCACTGCAGAGACACTGAGTCATCCACCGTCAATCTGCGGTCTAGGGCTCTGTAGATATCCTGCAGGAGACCACCTAGTACCGCACGCGACCTGCGTCACCGCCACTGCAGAGTCACTGAGTCATCCACCGTCAAGATGGGGTATAGGGCTCTGTAGATATCCTGCAGGAGACCACCTAGTACCGCACGCGACCTGCGTCACCGCCAATGCAGAGTCAATGAGTCATCCACCGTCAAGATGCGGTCTAGGGCTCTGAAGATATCCTGCAGGAGACCACCTAGTACCGCACGCGACCTGCGTCACCGCCACTGCAGAGTCACTGAGTCACCCTCCGTCAAGATGGGATCTAGGGCTCTGTAGATATCCTGCAGGAGACCACCTAGTACCGCACGCGACCTGCGTCACCGCCACTGCAGAGTCACTGAGTCATCTCCCGCTAAGCTGCGGTCTAGAGCTCTGTAGATACCCTGCAGGAGACCACCTAGTACAGCACGCGACCTCCGTCACCGCCACTGCAGAGTCACTGAGTCATCCACCGTCAATCTGCGGTCTAGGGCTCTGTAGATATCCTGCAGGAGACTACCTAGTACAGCACGCGACCTCCGTCACCGCCACTGCAGAGTCACTGAGTCATCCACCGTCAATCTGCGGTCTAGGGCTCTGTAGATATCCTGCAGGAGACCACCTAGTACAGCACGCGACCTCCGTCACCGCCACTGTAGAGTCACTGAGTCATCCACCGTCAAGCTGCGGTCTAGGGCTCTGTAGATATCCTGCAGGAGACCACCTAGTACAGCACGCGACCTCCGTCACCGCCACTGTAGAGTCACTGAGTCATCCACCGTCAAGCTGCGGTCTAGGGCTCTGTAGATATCCTGCAGGAGACCACCTAGTACAGCACGCGACCTGCGTCACCGCCACTGCAGAGTCACTGAGTCATCCACCGTCAAGCTGCGGTCTAGGGCTCTGTAGATATCCTGCAGGAGACCACCTAGTACAGCACGCGACCTCCGTCACCGCCACTGCAGAGTCACTGAGTCATCCGCCGTCAATCTGTGGTCTAGGGCTCTGTAGATATCCTGCAGGAGACCACCTAGTACATCACGCGACCTCCGTCACCGCCACTGTAGAGTCACTGAGTCATCCACCGTCAACCTGCGGTCTAGGGCTCTGTAGATATCCTGCAGGAGACCACCTAGTACAGCACGCGACCTGCGTCACCGCCACTGCAGAGTCACTGAGTCAACCACCGTCAAGCTGCGGTCTAGGGCTCTGTAGATATCCTGCTGGAGACCACCTAGTACCGCACGCGACCTGCGTCACCGCCACTGCAGAATCACTGAGTCATCCACCGTCAACCTGCGGTCTAGGGCTCTGTAGATATCCTGCAGGAGACCACCTAGTACAGCATGCGACCTGCGTCACCGCCACTGCAGAGTCACTGGGTCATCTCCCACCAAGCTGCGGTCTAGGGCTCTGTAGATATCCTGCTGGAGACCACCTAGTACCGCACGCGACCTGCGTCACCGCCACGCAGAATCACTGAGTCATCCACCGTCAAGCTGCGGTCTGTCATTATGTTTTACAGGGTCGTCCGCAATCCACATATCAACTAAAAATATTATAATGAGTGTCTTTAGCCCAGGTCAATATAGAAGAAGTGAAGAAGGATATCTTATACATGACTTTCTTCTTCTGTAGGAGAAGAAACCCATGGCCACAGAACGTACATCAAGGGAATGATTTTGTTTGGCTCTTGATTGTTAGACTTTTTTAAGTCAATGATAGATAAAGCCAACATGCGATGCGTCATAAGTTTTTCGTATCAAAACTCTCAAAAAAAGGCCAGGATTTGTGTAATTTTAGATATCTTTAAATTTCTCAATAACGCATCAATGAAGGTAACTTATTCGTCATTGGTTGTTAATGTTTTGTGTTGTCCTTGGTAATTATTACTGAAAACTAAAGGTAGGACAATATTACGATACAATTTTACTGTAAAATCATGTATGGTTTTTGACTCAACTCATTTTGTCTAAGGCAATATCCAGAATAAGGTGGTTAACAATGATTTTGGTTGAAAATTTATTTTGATAGACTTAATAAAAAAACTTTGCTGTAGCTCGATAAAAAGTTTATAAAGTCCACTTTGTAAATATAATACACGTTTATAATTTCAATAAACGTAAAACGAGTAATGATTATTATAATTATAAAAGGTTTGCTCAAATACTTTTCCATAGGACATGACATGTTCAGTTTAATTCAACCCTAAAATATCAGAACGCTTTATCTATAACAATATTATCATGTAGATCACTCTCATTGCTTCACCCTTTCTTAACATCCATGTCAGATAGGTGCGTGTGCCGCGGCTTACCGTGTTGCAATCCCAGGTGATGAAATATCAGTGACAAATCATAACTGACATTAACCCAATGGCGTGTCTGTATCTGCGGATCGCTACGCCCTCGCCTTGCGCCACGCAGCTAGCGATCCTGATAAAGAGGAGATATTATATTTACGAAAGAAGGTATTTACTTCGAAGCAAACTTGTTTTATAATGTGGAATCGTTATTGGAAAACGTTTTTATTTGTGTATAAATATTTTTACTCTTAGAATACTGCATATAAAGTTGACGATCCAGTAGTTTACCTCAATTACATCTACTATATGACGTCTTTACTTTTCAAAGAATTTGATAACAATTTTATATCTTCCTCTATTGGGCAAGATAAAACGAGATCAGCGTCCATTCCAAAGGATTTTTGGATCTGCTTTCAAGTGTAAAGTACTAAAATGTTCAATTTCTCAAAGCTAATTATTCCCATTAACCTGTAATAACCTGTTCAATAACTTGTAATTAAACCTCGTAAACATAGGTTTGTACACTATTCAAACATTATAGTAGTTTTGTGAAGTTTTAAAACGTGATAAAAATGTCGTACTTAATTTTCGTTGTTCTGATTCTATTTTACTGTTGTAAAGTAAAAATCGGGTTATTGTTATGCCCAATAATTTTAATTTTCAAACTGTAAAATTTAAGAAAGTTCAATTTGAAAATGCGAGTAACAAAAAGGTTCTTAATAACATATGGTGTGACACCCGGATGTATTTAAGTGTATTTTCCAAATCTGCTGCCCTGCTAGGGGGTGGATTCCCAAATTTGAGCAAATGCTGGGGATGTTTGCACGCCACATGCGGCAGGGTCATACAGGGCGCACCTTCCTTCCGGGATCATCCCTTCCGCGGGGGATGCTGGGACGGCGCGCCGCTGCTGCGCGGGTGTGTAGGGTAATAAGTTCAAACACATGATGTGAATGACGATCTGTTACTGATGAGGGCGAGTGGTTGAATAGACAGAACGTTAATTACTAGAGTCGTGTCGAGGGAATGAAACATCGTCTAAGAAGTAAAGGGGTTCTTGATAAATTAATCTAACAAACGTCAAAATTATGTCCATGAAGGTATATCGTTGTTATTAGTTTACTCTTTAATTGCTTACCTACATTTAGGGAATCCAATTCCGGGATCCCGCATCCCGGGATCTCGGGATCCCGCGTGATTTTAGAGCATATTCAATCCCGGGATTCTCAGGATCAATCCCGGGATTTTCGGGATTATCAATTTTCGTGCAAAATCGATGTTTACTATTATTCCTATCAGTTATAACAAATGAATAATTAAGAAAAACCAGTTGTATGACGTTGTTGACAAGTAATCATGGTTTGTAGAGTTATTTGCCATCTTAAACTTCTGTATAATTGTCAGTTAATATTTTGAAGCGTTTAAAAATTTTTCAAAGAGGCCTTATTTTTGAAATGGTATAATTGTTATCAAGATTCACTACGAAGCTCTTATCATTATTTTTACAAATTTTTAATATAGATAATAATTTAATCTTAGTAATTTTTATCTTAGTTCTAGTTTTTTACTTTTTTTAAGCGTGGTTTTATTTCTAGCTTCTTGTTCTAATATTGTTCGGTCAAGTAACTAAAAATATTCATATTTTGTATAAGACGTTCTTTAACTAAATATAAATATTTAGTTTATATTTAGTTAAAATATAAATATATTAGGATAAATATTTCTATCGTTCTCTTACACATTTTACGGTTATATAGGGCCTATCTGATGATGAGTTTTGTTTACACTTTAATGAATATACTGTATATTGAGTGTTTCATGATAAAGCTGACCATGTGATAATTTTTTTAAGATCTAAGTTTTGATAAAAAAAAATACGTTTACAGCTCAAAACTAAGCGGAAACTGCTTTAAGTATACACTATAGTTGCGATACCATGTATATCTATGAAATTATATTAAAACTTTCTCTTTGTATTAGCAAATACCATGTTGGGTCAATCCCGGGATCGGTCCCGGGATCCCGGGATTACATTTTCTCAATCCCGTAATCCCGGGATTGAAAATACGTCCGGGATTGGATTCCCTACCTACATTTAAATTGTTAAAGAGGTAAATATTCCGTTATATTGGAAAAGGCGACTTCTATATTATAACGAACAACAACACAGAAATTCAAATTTTTACAACTCTAAGAATTGTTATTACATCAATGCTGTCAGAGAGTTTGCACTAAACAGAGTGTCGGAGGTGATATTAAGAGAAAGGCTAACTTAGTTCAAAAACTGCAAAATATTAACAGTACCAGTTTAACATATAGATTCAGTGATTAATTTATTTAATCATTCAATCAATTAATTAGTAGATTATTGATTAATTAATTTGAATTCAAACCCTAAAACTTGTACCCTACAAAGCGCATATGCAGTTGCAACACATTTTTCTTCTCAGCCAGAATGTGAAAATTGAGTACGCCGTAATATATTGGCTGGAGATTTGTAAAGATTTTGACAGAAAAACACAGGTCTCTGTAACTATAGTGGTAGATTATTCTAATAATTTGTTCACAACCAATAAAATATGAAATTTAATTCTTAGAACCAATTAATGGAACCAATTTCAAGAGATTCTCATGAAATTTAGCACCTGATTTCTGGAGCAAATAAACTGTATTTTTTAGTAAGTTCAGATTCAAGGAATTTATGCGGCATGAAAGAGTTATCACGGTTTAATTGATTTTATCTTACTTATTTTCAGCCGTACCCTTAGCTATGATTAAAAAATATGAATGAAGAGGACGTTTTTAGTTTCAGAATTAACTGTTTGATGTCAATTTTCAATATTTAGGCTTATTTATATCCACTTCAAAACTTATGAAAATGGTTTGTAATTTTAAATACAGCCTAACTCGTATGGCTGACATACGAGATCGATATTCCCTAGCGCTATAGGAAAGACAGCTTTTATTGCCTTTAACCTCTCCAAACGTTCCTAAACCAAGAAAATTTTTTGCATTAGGTACTTCAACGAAGCTATACAATACTGCATAGTAGACCTGTTATTAAATCTACAAAACCTGTATGAACTTGTGGGGGTGTCTACGAAAACCCAATGAGTTTTCTTTTCCATCGACAAAGCCCAATAGCGCTTATTAGAACATAACGATTCTTTTATAAATACACTGTGCTGTGCAGTACTTCCGAAAATTAGATATAAGTAACTTAAGAAATAACTTCAACATGCCTGCGAGTCGACGATCCTCCAAGCGAGACAGTTGTGTGAGGAAACATCGCGAGGGCTTTTGAAGGCGTTGCCACGACTGTCATTATGCCTTTCCACCTCAACATTTAAAATGGAAGAATTAGACAAGCTAATATGTATGTGTTTTAACATTATTTCAATTCAATCCAACTGTTGTGTTTGCATCGCATTGTGATTTAAAAAGAATACACATAAACATCTACAATAATCATCAAATTGTTAGTTTTGCAACCAAATATCTGTTGAAACGGAGGTACAGATCATTCTATATTATTATTTTATTTAATATCATCATGAAATAATTTATTTTTATTTAAACTTAAATTAATAAAATGGTACTCATTGCACGGACAAAAACATAATAAATCCTTATTTCAAAACTAAATATATGTCTTACATATGAAAAAAACTTTATATATTACCTCCAATAAAATCATTGTATTTTAAATATGTGAAATCAATTTTATAGAAATTGTGTTTTTATCTCTTCGGTAAACATTATTTCTTTATAGTTGTAGAACCTTAATTTTTACCCAATTGAAATCATACGCCACCAAAACATTATCTAAAAACCATATTTTCTTAATTAAAAACAAATATATTGGAAATGGCGAAACCAGCCACTGTCTCTCAACATAATAGAATATAAATAAAGATATCGGAGGAGTCGCCGGTGTCTCCGCGGACCTGACACATCGTACAGTGCGGGTGACAGCTGTGTTTTATGAGGGGGGGCAGGGGGGGCAAGGAGGGGGGAGTATTTGGCGGTAACGTTGCGCGTCTTGAATTATAATTGCCTCATTATCTGGGGTTGTCGTATTGTGTAATTGGGCTATTTATAATAAAGAGAAAAACTGTAAAATTCGACAGGGGTATTCGTTTTGGGATTAACTAAATGTTTAGATGTATTCTGGATAGAAAAAGCAAACCGTATTAAAGTAGTAAATCAGTTACTATATTCTGTTGTTGTATGTAGAAGGATTATGCCTGTTGATTTTCATTCTCAAAATAGTCGAGGCAGGACTCCGTGAAACTTCTCCCCCAACTGCCTCTTATCACAGATATACTGACATGAAGCTCAAACTTGGAGCAAAATATGTGTTGCATTGCGATTAGCAAAGATTAAAGACTAAGTTCTTCTTTTTATACCTGTCATTGTTACATATTTTGTACTGAACTGAGTATATTCTGCACAGTAATTTATTCCATATATGAGCACCACAAGTGCTTGAATATAAAAAGGTTTTAATTTTTTATAGGGATCGAATCATCTGTTGTTATCACGATGAAAATATTAATCACAAATGTAACCCTTAAAACATAAAAATGGTAAAATATAGGCAAATTTTCGAAATACCCACAGCGGAGTCAACACCATGTTGATAAACGAGTCAGTAATTGTTAAGTCCGAAAGTCGGTTGATAATATTGATTTACTCTTCTAAAAATGGGAAACAATCAATTCCAGGGGCGAGAACTGTCGCTTTGCAATCCCCTTCCCTCATGTTAAACGAATGGGACCAGCGCGGCGTCAAGTGTTTTGGGGATAAGCAGCTATGTGTTGTGGTCGCTGTAAAAAACACCGGGTGCCAAACAAACGAGAACTAAGCCACGGTTGCAAGGGAGGGGGGGAGGGGGGGGGGGTAAGTGGATTGGATATCACCGACTGCGGAGCCACTCCGAGCGGACACACGTTGGAGTTGTTACTTACACAACTCATTTTCTCTGGGTTTAAAACATATTAATTGTTTGAGTTTTTTTTAACAAGTACCTTCTTTGTTTTGGAGGCTTTAGCTTGGGTTATTTTGGAATAATTCCACTCTGCAATTGGGCTGTTATTCACAAAACTTAGGTTGTCATATTCCCTTGAGCAACTAGTGTTATTGAATTTATGTAAAATATCAAATCCTATTTATAGCCTCATAACGAGGCCACAATATACAGGGTGTTTTTTTTAACTCAACCCATTTTCAAGATTGAATAATGCACACATAAATATGGAATGAGTATTGTCTTATGGATCTTTACATTTTCTACAACCTATTATTTAAGTTTGATCACATTTAGTTCACATTATGTGCTCAAACAACCCGCCACTGGCTTTTGTATAAAGTTATGTTCTTTCCATCAAATTCCCGAACACGTGATGCTAAGTACCCCTTTGAATTTCTTGCATTAAATTTGTTATGTTTGTTTTGAGGTGTGAATATCCTGTGAATTGTTTTCCTAGGCCTTACTTTTTATGTATCCCCAAAGAAAATAATATAATGGGGTCAAATCCGGGGATCTTGGGGGGAAATAACCCTTCAATGATTAAATAAAGTTTTGGGTTGCATTAAAAAAAACACCCTGTATTTTGTAAACCAATGCAAATTGTACATTCTTTACTGTTTTTAAAGTTGTTTTTATTTTATCATCGAAAAACATGGATTTTAATTTTGTAATTGCGTCACGGTCATTGCATAAGTGACTTTCATCGAGGCTTCTGCCGCAAATTATATTCTAATAAGGATTGTAGATATTAGTAATTTTATTTGAGAAATAGATGTATTTTATACATTACACTATAGAGTAATGACAATCGACAACAAATCAGTACTCACTATTTTCAATACTTATGCAATGAATTTGTAAAATAACGTTAATTTTTTGATAACACTCACCATTTTTTAGAGATACTTTCAGTTTCAGATAGGTTTTTGGTAAATAAAAAAGTTCTTTACCAAACAAGAGCGGCGAGGACCCGGCTTCGGTTTCACCCTCAAAAAGGAAGCGCCATATTTCACCACTGTCGCGGCCACCGCAAACTCACTTTAATCTCTATTTCCTGCGAAATACACCGTCATTTGTCGAACTGAACAGTTTCCGAAATGAAACACGGCCATAAACAATCGTTTAAATCTTTATAAAATATTTTCATTCAATTACGGAATAAAAATTATCCCCGGTTCTTGGTTTTGGGCCATCAACCACCGCCCCCGTTGTAAAAACAAAATATACGAGCGCATTAAAGACGGCTCGCCGGTTCAAAGATGGGCAGAGGCTGAGCAAAGTTACGACCTTGTTGTTGCGGTATAAAATATCAGATGGCAACAATGCATATTTAATTGTTATAGGGGACAAAATGGGAGTTTCCGGCCACGCGAGCGCAGTTTCCTGGCTAATTGGAAAAATAATTAGCGTTTTTCATCCACCCTGGAATTATGCGTCTTTTCTAATTTCTCGACCCATTACAAAAAGTTCTTTGTTAGTGTTTACGACCCTGGGAAGGACACCTGTGTTTCATTTAAATGTCTTAACATAAAGCATAAGGCCTTAAAACATGTTCATTTTGACTACATTTTATGAGTTAAGAATAATGTAAGAAAACGTAATGTAAGAAAACATTTGTAGGTCAAAAACATTTCGTTATTCGACCCAATGATAAATAACGATACAGATAGAGCTGAAATTTTCCAAGTTTATGATATTATTCTACTTAATGATAAATAACAGGACAGATTGAGCTTGACATTTTCCTAGCTTAGGTTACTATTTGAATCACTATTAAATAAGTGGTCACATCAAGGTGGCATTTTCCAGGCTTATAGGTTATTAATTAAAAGTTAATTAAGAATTTACCGAATACCTTTTACCTTAGAACATTGTCCTAGAAGTACTTTTCATTTCCAAAGTTAACCTTTTGGAAAGGTAATTTAGAGCAATGTTAGAGTAGACTTCCGCTGTTACTCGACTCTCAGTTGTATTCGTTTTGATATTTAATTAAATCAACGTAGCCTACCATCAACTCTATACTTTAATGAAAGGTCTAGCTGGGAAAAATCCAGGAAGTATATTATTTCTTTATACCATTTTCCTTAAGAATACAAATATGAATGAGCTGTTCAGATGATACTTTTTTTATTTCATAATATTTGTTTACTTTTATCTAAAGTGTCTAATCGGAAAAGCTAGACACCATCATTTAGTTTCTGTAATTTGTTATTTAAAATGTATACTTGATTATTTTGCAACACGGAATATCAAAACATGTTTTCAGCAAACTACAGAAATATCAAAATTATCGAAATGAAAATGCAGTTTACAGTTAGTACAACAAACGTCTATGGCTATCATTAAACTATACTGTTACGTGGATTCTCAAATTAGAACGCAACTTCTGTTGAAACCCGATCGCGTTTCTACATAGTTACGCTTTTTGTTTCAGCCGCCGCGTTTCGTTTTGCCAGTACATTTGACACGATCACTGCACGGCGCGGCGGTTGGTGGTTACCCGTACTTTATGTGACTGGGAGTTTAAATCGCCCGAAACCGAATCCAATAAAAATTCCGCGGCCGTTCTCAATTTCTGAAAGGCGCGCGACTTGACGCATTGCCCCACTGATGCGACGAGAGTTTTGAGGGGAAAGGCCCGCGACAGTCTCAAATTCGGGGAATAATTCGGCCGTTCTATCGAGAAACGGAGCCCATGTAGAAGCAATGGCCCGTAGCCCCTCGTATATTGACCCTTGTACGGTTATAAATTGAAAATATTGACGTCGAAAACTTTAGAAGGAATTGATTTTGCCGTTTCACATACGTACAAAGTGGTTCAATTTTTATTGAGTTTAATTTTTTTATTTATTAACTCAGTGTTTAAAGGATGTTTTTACTAAAGGGCTAAACAATAAAATACCCCCGTTGCAGGAGACCTGCACACTCAGCGAATTTCAAATGCAAAAGAATGTATAGTGCAAGCCAACATAGCGAGATTTGACATGTTTTTTGTAAGCTCCATAAGAATAGTATGGGGAATGAGTATGCAGGTTTGCTGCCACGAAAATGGAAATATTGGTGATTTTAGACTATTAAACATTAGATCTTATCTAGATGAAGCCACAAACCAAGTTTTATCCAGATATGTTGAGAAATAAGCGAGATATAGAATTTTACTTATTTCCCATAAGGTTAACATTGGGACAACGTACTGTGTTTACCACTTTCGATATCTCGGTAACCAATGGACATAGAGCAGTGATTAAAAATACTAAATTGTTTGTTTTTTTAGCTGAATTCAATGGTGCAAACGAAAGTTCGATAAATTTTATTTTTCTATGTAAAAACTCAAAAACCCCATTTTTGGGGGGTTTATCTCCCTTTACCCCCCTTCTGGTGGTCCGATCGGGCTGGTTCACAAACTCAATCACTCGGACGAGTGATTGCCACTTTACACGTCTGTACCAAATTTCATTAAGATCGGACCATATTTACGGCTGCTATCGTGTTAACAGACACACACACACACACACACACACACACATATATATATATATATATATATATATATATATATATATAAATTCGAACGAACGGTGTTTTTTTGCTTCTGAGGGTCCCAAAACGAAAAGTTATCATGGTCTGGGTCTTAAGTCTTACCATGAGTACTACGGTAACAGCTTCTTCCCTATAGGGGAAATTCGCTAAAATTCACTTGTGGCGTAAAGAAATACGAATAGTATACGTTAATTATTAAATATATATTTTCACCACAAAATAACACAATTAAAAGCTAATGTAATGCTTATTCTACATTTTAAAGTTATATTTATTTACCGTCTACTCATGATCATTTTATAAACTGGCAATATAATGTAAAAAAAGTGTCATTAAAAAACTTATTTTAATGAACTTTTTCGTGCCACAATCATAAAAATCTTAATTGTTGGTGGGTTTCAAACAACGATCACATTAAGACCAATAGATCGAGCACGCTTAAACTCACAATGGTCTTGTCATCGTTGGTTTCAACCTAATTACCCAACGTTATTGTCATTTTTCAAACTCATCATCTACAAAGACCAAAAATTTCTAAAATTCTTGAAAAGCTCAAGACACGAGCCACCTCCCCCGCACCATTCTCCACCAGTCAGCCCTGAGAAAATCACAACCTTAATTTCCCCATCGCCGCGCCGGAGCCTGATTGCGTCGCGTCCCGGCGGTGTTGTCGCATTGTTGGGCGGACAAAACGTCCCATAATCCCAGCGTAATCGGCGCATGTGGGCCCGCGATGTATGGCCCGGCTAATCCACCGCTGATGAATTTATTGCCACAGCTACACTAATGCCGCGGTTTGTTTATTCCCGCGGACTTCATTCAATTTGCTGCCGCTGTCAATGCTGGATTTATCGCGCGTTGTTGAAACAGGTAGACTCCACGGTTTGGCGCTCGGTCGAGTAAAAACATGGTTTTTATTCAAAAATGAATTTTTCTGATTAAAGTGTTCAGATATTGATTTGGGGATCCCTTTTGATAAATCACGAATTTGATACACAATAGTTTATATTTTTTTGGAAAATGATAGATAAAAAAATCTATTAGTGAGGCTGTTACTATCTATTAATAACGTGAGGCATGTAATATTTTAGCTGTTTAATTTCTGCATGTTATTATTTTGAATTTATTATTGCTGAATAAAGGAATTTCATTTCAGGCCAAAATCTGGCCTCACTAAGTAATATGAAATTCAAAATAGTAAATTTCAAAATATACAAATGTATAACTTACAGTAAGCCATATTGCCATTCTGTTGAGTGACTGTATATTTGCGGTAAAAATTTGTTAATTTGTTTATTTTCATATACAGCATACGGCAATTTACAAATATGTAGCTACCAAAAGATATACACATAATAAATAAATAAATAAAGTTCAATATTTTGGTTTCACGCTTCAATATAAGTAACTAATCTTCATGCTTCATGCAATACACTGTGAAAAATTCTTCAAACGAATTTCCGGGGATGCCAGGGGGTTCCTGGCACCACCTAATATTTTGCGGATTTGTTGGCAGTGAAGGAGGGAAATGTTTTCAACATAACTTTGATTGAGGTATTTGCATATATAACAAATGGTTGTTTATTTAAGTAGGAGTTTGATATTTAAATTTCAGCATACAATACTGCAAACGTTAGGTGAGCTTGCACCCCCAAATATTATGATCTAAATCATGTGTAAAACTACTTCAATATTTCATTACATGCATAGTTTAAGAAAGAATTAAGCAAGCTCATACCGTGAACAGTTAATTTAATTGAAAGCTATTTTTTCTAAAAAGACTTATTTTTTTGTTAAAAAAATAAAATAAAGCCTTTCCACTCGTAAGGGAAGTAAGTCAATGAAATAGATAAGTCATATAGTATAAATGATTCGCTTAGGACACTAGTGAAAATTCTGATATGTAAACTAACTACAACGTAAATCATGTTCACATTTTTATATAATCTAATTTCGGTGTTCATAGTACTGACATTAAAAATTTCACGAAAATTATAAAAATTGCTATCAATATAATTTACAGAAAATTAATATAAATGGCATTCTTTCAGTGTTACAATAAACAATACTGTACTTCAAATATACAGAAAAATGTGATTAATAATTACAAAAATAATGTTTTAATAAATGTGTCATTAATTGGTAATGACCTAATGGTATGAATTAATTGATAAATCCTTAAATAAATTCCAAATTTTTATCGGAATATTGTAAATCACACCTAAAAACACAAAGATTTGAAAAAAACAAGACATCCTTGAGCCTGAAGATGACTTGTTAAAAAAGTCGAAACTAATTGCACGACAACTAACCATTGGATACCAGTAAAGCAGGTATTCACACCATTAAGATTTGAAGGTTCGGCAAGTCCTGAAATTGTGATCCGCCAAGGAAAAAGGGACCTTAACTTCCATTTTTTCGAAATTGAGTTATTAGTATATCCTTAATCTACATTAAACACCAAACCAACTGGTAAAAGAATTTGCAAGATATCTTTAAAATGCCTGAGTTATAAATTTTTGGATTTGAAATATTAAAAACATCAATTTTAGGAAATCTATGTCTAAAGTTTTGCAGATTTCTAACTTCAATGTTTTTGTTACTACTTACATTATTGGCTATGTTTTATATATCATTTTTTCAGAAATGTAAAGCTGAGTATAAATCCACCTTTGAATTTGTGTAAATTTTTGTATTTTTTGTCAAATGCTGCTAAAATAGATGGGAGTAATAAAACAAACACAACGTTTTAAAGACAAAATGTCTTGTTACATGGTAAAAACCAAAGTTAATTTTATTTTTATACTTAAAAAGAATTTATTATAAGAAATCTTAACAAAATATGACATTATATTAGGTGTCTGAGTTTTTATTTTTTATTTGTTGACCTTCAAGTACATTTTTATTTGTTAGAAACTTCACTTGGACCAGGAGCTACATCGTCGACTACTTCTCTTAGAAGATACTGTACATTTTCATGACCTAGTTCCTGGATCAGGGCTTAGCAAATCCTGCATTTATTCCTCACAGACCTTTCGGATTTTCTTAACTTCAAAACGTTAAAATAACATCGGTGAAGTCAAGGTCCCCTTTCTCCAGAAAAAGTGTTTTTGACCCTATCCTATAAAACTTGTTATCCTGTAAAATTTTACTTGTCTGGGAAGATAAGGTCCCTTTCCCTTGGTGGGTCACATATGATATCAAAATGTATACCAAGTCGAGGTTAGCGTCTTTGATTCAACGTGTATTTTAACTATAAACATTTATGTTTGGTAAATTAACAATGGTCTGAGTAGAGGCGATTAATTTACAAAATGTACTTAGTACTTGGCCAGCATCATAATTAAAGCAAAGAAAGAAAGTATTCTACACATGAATACTTATGCTACTAATTAATATTAGTAGAAATATATGTAAATAAATATAGTCATGTGTAAGCATTAGTTGATCATAAAAATAAGATATACATTTTAAAATGTTAATACATCCTTTTTTACACAGTGTGTAGGAAAAATACTTTGTTTTATCATTTAAATATCTAAAAGCCTAATTGCCGCCAAGTTCGTCTTAACGTAACACCAAATCAGCGAGCTAAAGACCAGTTTAAATTCTGGACGATACGTATTAGTGTAGTTAAGTCATGCAAGTATTTGCATCGATGGACTAAAGTTGGTAGTGTTTATAACGCAACTTAGTTAACAAGCAGTTATGAGTCTAGTCTCCTCCCCTCAACCCCTTACGAATAGTGAACGTACAACTTTACATTGGTAGTTCTTACTCTCGTTATTTACGTAGAAATACAGTTTTTTAGTCAGTGTAATAAAATTTAAAACAAAACGTACACTTTATTTATTTAATTTTTGGTCAAAGGGTAACGTTATTTGTTATTTAACATTCTGATTATAACTATTTATAAGATTACATGAAACTATTTTTTCAGTATTTTACTGAACTAAATTACTTTTAACGCGGTTTCCTTTTAAAGATCTATACTTCTAGTTTGTACTGTTAAAAGTGATCAGCGCATGTGGAAGGTCTGGATTTAGTTTTGCAAGGATTTCTAGAATGTGTGTAGTTTTTCATTTTTAGTCTCATTTACACTCTTTCAAATCGTATTTCGTCAGTCTTCTTTTACTAGTAAGAATAATTAAATGTAATTTATTCACTTAACTAACGGTTTTGTAATTATCATATCCAATATATAATATGTTTTTATTCATCAAGTTTTTGAAGTGTAAATTCACTAAAATTTATAAGTGTATTGCCATTTATCTTTAGTTTAAGTGTAAGATAGAGCTATGTGGCGCTTACGTTGTATGTAGACATATATACGTTTTCATCTTTTACCAGTTTATTACAAAATTAAATATTCCAACCACCTCAACAGAAAGTAGTTTGTCAACTAATCCATTCCTATCTCTTTTGAAAACACGAAACCACAGTAATCAATAAGGAAAAAACATTTTAAAATTCATCACCCAAAAGCCACTTGTCATCAAAGCCCCTTATCTGTTGGTGTGACGTAATGCTTGGTTATAAAAGTAGCCGCTAGGGAGCGTTGCAGCTATCTGCGCTATCGGTGTTTTTACAGCGCTGTCCGGTCCTGATCACCAATCACACTCTTCGACACCGCCGCACTTTTATTTATCCAGAACGGACCTTTGTTGATTTTACTGCTCTGTTTCATGGCTTGGTTATTCCAACATTTACTTGTGCATGTGGAGTAAACATAGCTTATCGAATATTTTGGAATCTTACTACGACACTCACAAAACTCCTTCGGAGTTTCCTTGGGCGAGGTGTTTTATATTTTTAGAGGTAGTCAAATAATGTTTAGATTGTCATTTTTCTCTGTCAATTGCTAATGAATGCGTTTTTTAGTCATTGACTAGTGAACTGAAGAATGTTAATACTGAACTAGGCTAAAATCTATTTTCCTCTGAGTAATTCGGGATATTAAAACAATCATTAATTATTATTAGTAATAATCATTAGTTTGCAAAATACATCTCTTCAAATTCAATGGTTTCGAATTCAAGATAACCTCAAGCGTAAAAGTTATTCAGAAACTAATATAAAGATATTTTCACATCAAAATACTTTAGAAAGGATTTATTTGTATTTTTTTATTATGACTTGATTGTTCAGTTGCAGCTTCGCTTGCAATAATGAAATCTGTGGTTTGCCTGTAGAACTATTTCTAAGTACGGTTATATTTATTTATTTATTTATTTATTTATATATATATTTATTTATTTATTTATTTATTTATTTATATATATATTTATTTATTTATTCATTTATTCATTTATTTATTTATTTATTTATTTATTTATTTATTTATTTATTTATTTATGTATTCATGTATTCATTTATTCATTTATTTGCATGCTCCAATGCAGTATTCAATACTAATTACATTGAAGCAGTTAAAAAATATTGTAAGGTCTATTTTGGAGATCTTAACTTCTCTTCAAAATACACTAATCAAATTATTCATATATTAAGTTAAAAAAGATCTAATAATGAAAATAAATAGCATGCGAAATAATTTACTTTTGTGGTGAAAATATCAATATAAATTACTAGACTAATTATTGCTTGATTAAATAAAAATAAATTTAGACTTGATGTGATCAACGTGCAACCTTCATATGTTCAGTTGCAACAATGTATACTAAGCCTTTTGGTTAATCAGAGTCAAATAAACTTGGTCAAATGTCGATGCGCCACTTTTCTGAAACTTCAGTCATTTACTAAGCTTAAGAAATGTCATTTTTAAAAATTCTAAGACGTATTGGCAAATCTAAGTAGAAATACCTTCAAATTGACAGCTCAAACGTTAAAATCGGCCCAGCCGTTATTGAGCTGTGATTGTGAAAAGAAAATCCCCTATGTATTAATATATAAAGATAATTGAGAGCGAACTTATGTTCAATACTATAAAATGAACCAAACCAAAGAACTTTTCGTTTCTTAATTCTTTTTAAAACACTTTTTTGATTTTTGGCCAAGTCGATTTTTTAATAAAAAATACCAACACTGTTTTATAGTATTTTCCTAAATGTGTATATATTAGACGTAATAGCATACGAAGAGAAATCAATTCTAACAAAGTAACTTCCATAAAAATAAAACCTTTTAATAGCCAATCATCCGCGATACTACACAGATTATTTGGACTGTGACATTTTCAAAGAGTCATAAACAATTTTTACAACTCAACGCGCGTCGATAGCGGACCGCGGGGCGAGTGAAAAGTGCATAAAACGATTCAATAAAACAGCGCAACGCTGGGAGTGCGGAGCCCGTGGAGCTCCAACCCAAATAAAAACACTTGCAACGCTGTGTGGCGCACTGGCCCGGGCATGTGGGCGTGCTGAGTCCTGTGCAAATACAACTCATGATCTGTGTCAGCCGCAGCGTCCACGTAGTACAGGTAGTATTCCAATGAACGAAAATTTATAGAGAGAACACAATTTTTGACTTTGCAGCTTTGTTTGGACTAGTTAGGAGGTGAACATATCAAAAGTCCCTGTCCGTAGAGCCCTTAACCGGGGGAGGGAGGGGGGTCTGAAGTTATAATTTTTTGATTTTTCCTGAATATCTTGAAAACGATAAACTTTTAGTCGGCCTATTCCCTATTAAATTTGAAAATTAAAGAAAATTAAATTTCCTGTAAGAAAGTTTATAATATGCCTATTTTGGTCCAACCATTTACAAGGTAACCTCTATCATATCAATATCAAACAAATATCCCCTCCACAAGAAATACATGTAAATTTTTGTGTAACATAGGCTACATGCCCAATATGACAATGCTATTTCACCTAAAGGAAAATTAACAGTATTCAGGAAATATTGACAAAATTTCCAGTATTATGTTCAAGAAATTATTACATATTTGTAATCATTCCTTGAAAAATAACATATTTATGAGCTCACAAAGACCTTTACTTTTACCAATATTTATGACTGAGGTGTCAAATGACTAGAAAATTGGTCAATATTTCCTGGATGCTGCTCATTTTTCTTTATGAAAAAAAAAACGTTGCCCAATTGGGCATCTATGTTACCCACAAATTAACATGTATTTCTTATGGAGGGGATATTTGTTTGAATATTAATATAATTAGTGGTTACCTTGTGAGTGGTTGAACCAAAATAGACACATTAATCTTGCAGGAAATTTAATTTTTTTTATTTCTGGTTTTAACAGGGAATACTAAAAGTTGATAGTTTTCAAGATATTTAGGAAAAACAAAAAATGGTACCTTCAGACCCCCTCTCTCCCCCCGCTCAAGGGTTACGGACGGGGACTTTTGATATGTTCACCCCCTAACTAGTCCAAACAAAGCTGCAAAGTCAAAAATTGTGTTCCTTGCAAATCTCTCTATACCTTTTTTTTAGCATTCGTTGCCTGGACTATAGACGGAGCACACGAGGCGCGACCCGTGAAGCCATAAAATATGATTTTAGTTTCTAAGCATGAAAAAAACTATGTTCTATGTGATCGCTGGCCAGCCAACACCGATTGCTGCTCTGGGCCTCATAAGCTGTACCATTGTTTATAAAGAAAAAATTCCATTGACTTTTAGGTATAAAGTAAATTGCTACACCGAAGAAATAATTACCTCGTTGGATCTTTAATACTGACTGATACAATTTTATTTTCTCATAATATAAATTTAAGGAACTAAAATAAAAATTAAAAATATTATAATTTTATTATTTGTATCAATATTCAATCGGGCTTAAACATGATACAGGCCGTAGAGGCAGTGTATAACGTAGATGCATTTTATATGTGTTCTCGACTGACTACAATAGCCACATATTGTGCCTGAGAACCATTGTCAAAATTGTAAAAAAAGATAATAAACACGAATTTTTATGAATAGTTTGGAGACAGATCTCCTCTAATAAAAAGCAGACAATCTTTAGTGTACAGGTGAATTACTAGAGTGACTTCTGGTACTACTAGGACTATTTGATCTTTTGTGGCACAGAATACATTTTAGGCCAGGAAATAATACTGCTCAGAACATTTAATAATTGTTATTTAGCTAATGGCAAAAAAGGATTCTAAGTTTAAATAAAAACTGTCTTATCTAAATAGTTAGCAGGTATGTAAAGTTTTTGCAATCGTAGTGCAAAGGAAAATAATTTACACTGTACAATTATTGTGCAGCACGTGTGTATCCATTTAGCGTTTTAAACAGTTACCGGTAACATGTTGTAGACTTTTGTGATTTTTTTCATTAAGACTTTTAAATGTTGAATCAGTACTCATGGCAGTAGTAAACATTTAACGACGTATTACAGCCCCCTCCGTTTTATCTGTGGAAGCGATCCGCTCTGTCGTGGTCTTAGCATACAGAGCAAGGACGGGATCTCGTAATTCTCCCGCCAAAATGGGCAATTAGTTACATAAACTACGCAGATAACTAACCCTTCCCGTAATTATAACAGGTTAAAGTGCGGGAGGACATTCCTTGTTCTCTGTTTGCTTTCATATTTGCAGTGTCGCACTGGTCTTGGCTTTACTGAAGTTACAGACCTGTATACTGTGGCATTGACTGATTACATTGTTTCAACAGTTAGATTGATTTTCTATCGCATATTTTTTGTAAAATTATGCATCAAATATAGTACAAGGCAATCATTTTCTCAATTGTAAACGTCAAATTCAGATCAAATTTAGGTCACATTCAGGCCAAAATAGAAAATTATCTAATATTTTGCCATTACATGACGAGTTAAAAGTTTTAATTGATTTATTTACGTATTAAAGATGTTAACATCTTCTGAGGTTAACATAAAATGTTAACCTCATGTTAAAAGTTATGGAAAATGGTCCCACAATACACCATTTTCTAATAATTCCTTTCCCACGAAGTACCATCAACTAGCGATCTCTCCTGAAAATAATGGTACTACCTAACACAATTCTCTATAATTCCTTTCCCATGAAATACCATCAACCCTGAGAAAAACATTGTAGCCTAATTTACGTCGTAAGCTCTTTAACATTCCAATTTTATTAAGTTGAAACTATTACTTTCAAACCTCAAACAACTATCAATGACTGCTTACGAACTAATGTTAACAAAATTGTTCTTTAGTAATGTATTATGTTTTAAAATCCTTAATAAAATATTCCTGAAGGGGATTTCTTAAGGGTCAGAGCAAAACCTTAAAGGAGGGTAGGGCAGGCTTTATAGCAAATGAAACTGCGCCCGTGACGGTCTGTTTATGTCAAAGTAAGCAGAAATAAAATCTTAAGTATATTCAAACTGCCACGTTATGGACGACTCCAACGTCTCGGCTCGGACATCCCGGTTGTTGTGGGGCGCGTTTTCTTATATTGTGTCATATTGCCGGGATTTTAAAACTTTCTTTTCTTACGATACGGGTTTTGTAATGGTTTATTGTAAGTTTAACATTTTCGTCAACTTAAGGTGTGTATTCAACTTTCTGTCATTTGATAATTTGATGGTGATCACAAAATGTTAGAGCATAATAAATAGTACGATTGTGGTAGTCGTATACCTTCTTTACATATACGCGTACTTTATGTTTTGTTCTGGAGTAGGATAAAACTATGAACGCATCTCTAAGGTTAAGTACTTTGAGAAAAATAGAAAGTGGAAAAGTTTATGTCAAATTTCAATTACTCGCGTGCAAAACTGAAGCACGAGTCGTTGACGAGTTGGCGGATCAATCCTCCCCAGACATTGTTTGATTAGATACATCCTTCGAATTAGCTGTAAAACGCTTGCAGCAACACACATACTTTTTTGCAGTTTAAGTGTAAGATAGAGCCATGTGGTGCCACAATCAATTAAAATTATATCTCTAAAAGAGCGGGTCAAAAATGGCCTATAATTCCTTCCTCCCATTATATTTAGAATTTTAAGGTAATTTACCATACAAAACTAAGCTCTATATAAATTACCAACAGCGCTAAAAACATAGAAATAAACACAGGGACAAAGTGATTAGTTACATGAACTACGCAGATAAATGACCTTGTCGCAATTAAAACAGGTTAAAGTGACCGTCGCGGCGTTCCGCCGAGGTGAGTAGTAACTTATTCAAATCATGTAAGATTTTTAAGATCGAACAGAGCTAGTATTAAGAAGGCTGCTTCTTATACTGATCTTAATTTAACATCGAAGTCGCAAAACTTAATTTAAATATGAACTTTCTATTAAGATTAATATTTTCGGTTGTATATAACCAGTTGATTGATGTTTGAACAAGGAAATCCTATCTCTTCCTGAATTGATAACCCTAATCTGACATGAAATCAAAGTAAATGTAAATTAACTAGTCACAAACTGACAATATTTAAAGCATATCCATGTAGTAAGTGTATCAACACAAACATTTGAAACCATCAAAAGCCAGGAAGCTTGAGAAAGCTTTGTTTCAATGACGCGATGGTAAACCCCCACATTTATTCAAACGACGGTGGTAAAGTTGGAAAAGCGACCGCACGACGTAATGCGACAGCGCTGCGGGCGGCGGAATATGAAACCAACAACGGTCATATCGGGGAACCTCCGCGTCTTTGTGTGTGGCTTCTGGGCTTCTGGGTTAATGAATAATAACCGAACAGCTTTGAGCTAAGAAAAGCTTTTAGTTTACGGTTGTACATTCATTTTTCGATATGATGGTTTGTATTCGTAAATTTACAAGTACGTCGGAGAAAATAAACAACCAATAGCGAAATGTCTATATTTTTAAATAATGCGCTTTAAACAGATACAATGTGTAAAATGGAGAGTGCAAATTATTTTTTAGCTCAAGTCGTTTAACTTTTAAAGCTGGTTAAATAATTAACTAATTTAAATTACAATATATATTTGTTTACACTAGTCATTAATTCGAGTAATTATTTTGAGAAATTTCCAATTTTTTCATTTTCAAAATCACCATGTCAATACATGTCGATATTACATTTTTTTTTAATAATTGTAATCTAGGATATGAAAATGACTAGCATAATCAGTGACCACATTTCCACTTTATGTCTCCAGTACATTCCACTGGTCAAATGCTTCCGCCAAGGGTAAAATTCGGTAAAAAGTTTATGCTCAAGTTTGAACCTTTCGTTTGTTGATCCACTTCAGAGCGATGCCACTTTCATCTCGTGCTGCAGACGAATCTTTACAATCTATATATGATTACTCTCCGCCGAGGTTTACCGTTTCATCATGTCAGATTCTTTCACCAGCGAAGCAGCAGTTGTTTGCTCACAGTCGGTATCGTGTCAACTGAGGGATGTGTGCAGATAGAGAGGTTCCAATATTTACCCGTAGCGAAGGGGGTGGCAGGGCGCACCCTTCTACAACTGTGCCGATACGTTTCAGAATATCTTCAACCCTTCCTGGCTCGTAATTTCGTTAATTTCGAGTTACCCGGCGGAAAACTTGTTAGCAATCTGGTTACAAGCGATTCCGCCGAAATAACGGTTTGTTTCGACAAATTTAATCAATTAGAGGATTTGTTTCTCCCTCTTCTCCCTCTTATTTCCTCCGTTTAACTGGCGGGCGTCTCTTCAATCGCGGGTGATTTTCATGTCGAGAATACCGGGAGAAGGCCGGGAAACGCGAGTTTCCACATTTACTTTCCAAATACCAAAGTCGCTTTGATACGCATTTTTAAAGGCAGATGAATCCTATACCAAGATTTATTAATCTTAATTAATTTACGCAACATCCATTTAAAATTAATATTAGTGATTGGAACCAAATTAACATTTTATTAAATTTAAATCAATATAAAATGTGAACACTTTATGAAATAGTTCATCTAGTCACGGCCACCTTAAGTTAGTAATTAGTGAGGGAATTTCCACTAGAATTAAAAATAAGTGGATGGACCTGATTCACAAATTAGTTTCGACTGAACATTGGCTAAAAAAATTATTCAATCAGAAAATATTATTAGTTAAACATTGTTTTTTCCAAAAATATTTTTCGAAACTCGCAAAGAAATGTAAGGAAATGTTATGAAACAAATGTGTAGAGAAGTAAAGCCGATGTCGGTCACAGAGCGGGAGTCAAGTCAGGGCGGGCAACGGTCGAGTCGAAACCGGGGTGAAAAAGATGTTCCGACTTGATATTCCGACCAGCAGAGCTTAATTCATCGCAGCAGATGCTTAACGAGTACTGATAATGATGTAACCCCCTCCCCCGCCCCCCTGCCGGCTCTAACCGACTGAATATATTTCAGCAAATTTTTCTCTCTCGACTTTTCCGAGCGACAAAATTAAGTCTGTCGGTGGGTAACTTTTTGCCGGAGGTGGGTTTTTTTCACCACCACCCCCGAGGTGGATGGGTCACCACCCCCAACCCCAACCCCCAACCCGCAACCTCTCCCACTTCCAAGATGGCGGATGGTAAGATAAAGCTTTCACCCCTCCCCGCGCCAAAATCCGCCGCTTTCTCCGGGTAAAAAAGCAAAGTGCCTCTCCTTCTTGTTGCTGTGATATTTGCGACGCCTTTGTCCGCTTTTTGAACCCGTTACTCGATTCTCTCTCTCTTCCCTCCACTGGCGAAAATGTATTAAAATATTTCCACCATGCAACGTTTGAGAGTACGTATTTTTATTTATTTTGCAATATTACATTTAAAACGTTTTTCTTCTAATTGAATGTATTTATTTAAAAACTCATATTAATTTTTAAGACTTATCAATACAAAATCACAAGATGTACGATTGCTCGCGGTAGTCGAAGCGTTATTATGTCTGCCCCAAAAAGCATACAAGCTTTTTAAAAACACTTTACCGAACCATAAAATATCGTCTATCAAAATGGGTATCACAGCACAAATAATTTCAAACCTAAATTACAAAAGTTTCTATTAAAATTGAAATATGAGGTGTTTTTCGGAAAATGTTTTCGTGTAAGTATCAAAGTAAAATTTATTTAAAGCCCGAAGTTATATTTTGAGTCGAATCAAAATTTACAACTACTAAAAAGAAGATAATCGTACCCAGAACCAATAAATCTGTAAAATTGTTGTTACAGTCTGTTAGTTGTATCAGGATTAAGAATATTTAAATTAAATAACGTTTTGAATTCAACAAATATTTTACTATTCATTTGCAAAGACAACATAATTTAACGTCCTTATCAATTTCTTCCGCAAAGTCGTGACAAGGGTGGGGTATTTCAGAATAAACAATAAACCCTAATAACGAAGGAAGCCGGAATGAATTTATTACAGTAACCCCTGTTTGAGGAGATGAAATAAACGCAAGACGCGGACGAGTCTTGGGAGATAATGAGAGAAAAATGAGCAATTTCTGAAATAAAGTCCAGAAAGTGGGATGAGGGGGGATGATTAAATTAATGCTGTGCGGAAGGGTTGTTTATTAGCCTGTTTGCGACGAGACTGCTCTCTGGCGACGACGGGGGAAGTGGAGATGGCTGACCGCGCTCTGGGTAAACTGCTCCTTAGTAATTTATCAAAGGCGTCAGGATTATTTTATTTTTCGTCTGATGGTTACGTCACGTGATAAAAATATGTAATAATTTATTAATAGTATTTGGTCTGTCGAATCACGATTCAAGTCTTTTCCTCAACTGTTATTTAATAAAATATTCAGTCAATCAACTTTTTAAGTAAATAAGAAATACAAAATACTGTTCACTATATATTTAATTTGGTACAAAAAACATCAGTTTACTCCATTAATATAAAAGTAGAAAGCCACTTTATAAAAAATTTAGATTAATTTATTTCACAACGCTAAATCATCAAGTAATTCTGAATATTTTTATTTTATTTTAGAATCTGTCTAAATAAAGCCTTTGTTTATTGATTTTGATCATTTTTCAAAGAAATTCAAAGGAACATTCGTATTTTAGCGTTATGTAAAGTTTTAAGTACAAAGACATAAATTTATTCGGATTTAATTCACTAAGAAATATGCCTATCTTTGTTAAAAATTAACATAAAATTATATCTTATCATCCGTAAAGTTGGAAGACGTAGCAAATAGCCTCTATTACCGTAAAATATACCAAGATGTTTACACCTTGAAAACCTTAGTAAACTATGTCTTTATGTGTTTCTGGAAAAGTCATAGGCTTTTAACTTTGAATTAATTTTCTAAAATACGCTAAAGTGAAAAGTGCTCTTGCATTCATTGTCTAAAAATTACATTTAATTTTCACACCTAATAATTGCTATGATAATTAATGAATGCTCTCCTGAAAGGGTTTATTCGGTGTTTGTACTCTTTTCATATTATGTTTGTACTATTTTGATAATACACTGAACATTCAGTGTTCAGAGTTTTGAGCATTGGCGAATAATAGGACAGTTTTACCAATACATTATTCTACAGAATCAGAATCAGATCATTTATTCCGTGAAGACATTTACATCCATTGGAAAAGTACACATCTTTCTCCTAACATAAAAATCAGTTTCCCGCTTCCCAACGAACGTCCACCGACCAGGTGGTCCGGTCCAGATGTACCTAGACAAACATGACCGACCACCGACAACCGGAAGCGACCTTGTGACTCCGGAAGAGCACCGGACAATGCCACATTCGCAGGTGGCAGTCAATCTGTTCAAATCACGCCACGCTGGCGGGGTTGTGGCGGGTGGCACCTGCCTACAGCGTGGCTAAAGGGTGGGAACCGCCGACTAATCAGAACTGCTTCCGGGTCAACAAATGTGCGGCCATAATTATCGTTTGCATCTGGCGTTAGCAGTAGAGTATGCGAAAGATTTGTCATTGAGGAGCCTAGTGGAATTGTCTCCGATTCCCAGTGCTAATAAGAATCTTAAAAAAGGAATCCTGCAATAGTTCTGTACTTAAAAGGTAAATTCTGCGAGTAGAAATTCTGTGATGCCTAAAGTTAAAAACACTGTTCTAATCCGTGGTTTGGTTCTGTAACTAAATACTGCCAAATTTATCCATTATTTTAAACGTCTAGCAAAATGTTAAAAAATGAATGAAACATATTGTGTTTTTTTTATGGTAATAGCTATTTAGATTCTTTGTAAACTTCTACCTATTTCATATTACTAACTTGTAAACCTTGGAATTCATTGAGCCATTATTTAATAACCAATATCGATATGCTCTTTTAACGCTTACAGACAAGTTCGAGCACACTCTAAAAATACACATTCATATTCAATACTTGACCTAAATATTTTCTAATTTTATTGCATACCTATTACGGAGATTCAAGGGTTATTGATATCTTTAAAATAATCATCTGTTGTATCAGAACTGATGTTATGCTCGAATCTTTGGTCCTTGCTTTCAGAGGGTTGTTACCGTTACCAACATCGAGAAGGGATTGAGTCTCACGGTGCAGCGTTATTAATTAGAGAAGGGAGATCAACCATATCGCCTTCCATATCATCAGGGTCAGACGTAGCTCGTTACGTAGATCACCGCCACTATTGTGCAAGGGGTTGTTCATATTGATTGATAACTTTGGTCAGTATCCCTTAAATGGTTGTAAGTTGTAGAGATTAACTGTATACATTTCGATTGCATAGGGCAACTACTAACGCAAGTACTAACGCATCATTGTGATAAAAATTATTTTTGAATTAACAGTTATCCAACGGTAGATTTTTTCCTAAAGGCAAAATTTTTTCTCTTGATTTATAACTACTTTTGAGCTCTAACTCTGGGTTGTCGATCACGTATTTCAGAAAAATATTTACTATAAAAATGTATAGTAAAATGAATAGAGACTTATCAAATGATTGCAAAAACAAAACCGGCAAAATTTGTGCATTGAAAACAATCCTATGTTTTCATAGATTTTACAATTTTCTTAAATTTAGCATTCATATACCATAAAGTCAGTAACACTAATTCACCTTACAATAATTTACAATTTTAAATTACTGTAATTGTGCTCGATTCAGTGGGCAAGGTCGTGTTTTCGAGGAACATCTGATTGGACGTTGCATTTAAAAATTTGTTTTATTGGCTTTTTGTTTGCTTGAAAGTGGCTGTAAGGCCAATATTTTCAAATTTATTGCCAGTTTTTTTTTATTAACTTGTTAAGTAGTAAATTAACTTTGCAAAGTTACAACTTGCAAGAACACTCATGTTTTGGAATTTTAGTTCCATCTTAATAAAAAAGATATTTTATCGTTAACAAAAATATTGGTATACTTATTTTCTTTTTTTGATAAATATCAAGGCCAAGAATGGAACTCTGCAAATGACATGCACAAAAATAACAGTAGAGATGTGTAGACGATCTGAGAGACAAGTCATAAATCAGCTGATCATCAGCTGCGGATGCTAATGGCCATCAGCTGATGATTATGCGCCATCACATTACACTGGTATCGCGCTTCCGCCCCATTGGGCCGCGAAGGTCGCGTTATCCGGCGACGATTGTCGATGCAACCCCCGCTAATCTGGCCGTTCGCTGACGACTGCAGAAATTTAACATGGAGTAAATGCAATAATTCTTTTCAGATATTTTTAGTTCGACTAATAAATGGTTTGAAAGTTTCACTGCAACAAATTTTCGTAAGAAGAATTTACAGCCTGTTGATTTAAGAAAAATTCAGATTTATAACTTTGTGTGATAACCCCATTAGGCCTAAATGGTAACTAGGGGTTTATAAAATATAAATATATCTATTATAAATTAACACACAAGCCGTCTTAGTTTACGGGGTTTCTGTTTAATAAATTTAACTTTTTACAAAAGAGTCCCCATTCTGAATAAGTGGTTCATCTTAAAGACCAAGATGTATCATTGAGCAAATGTCCTCAATGCGAAACGCAAAGTTCTAGAAAACACAATGTTTAAATGCTGAGATAAATAATATATTTTCGCAAAATTGCTTTAAAATTAACTATACAGTTATACAAAATGTTAAAGCTTTTTAAAGTTTTTCCCGGAAAAGGTTTTAATCATTTGAATTTTAAACGAACATATCCTTAGAAAAACAATATTAATAATCGTATAGGTCTTGTCTTCAAATTGGTAGTTGCATTGTTTATATTTGGATATTAAAAACTCTCGCCTACATCAGTAAAATATCATAACATATCCCGAACAATGTTTCATCTTTGTAAATTAAAGTCACAAAAAATTAATTTTAAATGTTAAGTAACTTATAATGATGTTTTACTCATCGATATATAAACATCGATGGTTTTACTTTGGAAGCGTTAATTTGCAAATTTTACTTCGATAAAAAGGCCACATATTCGTCACTCTCGGAATGTATTGTGACTCAGACGGGGGATGCGCGGGAGCACCTGGCCGAGGCTATATGTCGCTACTGATTCATGGGCTAGATTAGGCGCCTAATGAAATTCCGGGGCGGCCGACTGATTAGGAGCTCTTGATTGATAAGAGAGGGGGGAGGGGGAGAAGGGGTGGTGACCAATCTATGGCCTTATGACCACCCCATACTCGGCCGTGGGTCACAAGGGTCATATGGGGATTTGTGTCTTTTGATTAAGTCACAAAGCAGACACTGGTACAGAACTTTTGAATCGGAATCAGAAAAAAAGAAATTATTATGTTTGGTAGCACAGAAAACAAGTCGACTGAAATATGATCTTTTCACGCCAATACGTTCTTGAATTTATTCATCAAAAGATTTTAAAAATAATTTTCATTATAAACGTTTATTGACAATACCATTTTTGGGAATCGATGGTTAATATTACAGTTATTGATGAAACTGAAAACCCCCTTATTTCAAAAAGGTGTTACATGATAATTTTGAAATTCTTACTAAGAGTACGGGAGTTGGGAGTTTTTAAAAGTTTCTCAAGTTCAGCCATCACAGATATCCACTGACAGGACTATAATATGCATGCTTTCTTTCATCCAAACACTAAATTAAAAATATTTTGTTTAAAACTGTATAATTCTAATAACATAATATAATTTTATAATATAAAAATACTATTAACGGCGGATAGAGTAATTTTAATTTAAGTAATGCCAGTTTAAACGACAGCGTGCAAAGAGTTAAAATTTAATGGATTACTTATTCATCTAAAACCGAATCTAGAATTTAAAACTCTTTAAAATCGTATACCTTAGCTTTTCTTGAGCTCCATCACGTACCAAAACTTCCTCATTTCAACACTTTTCATAAGGAGGAGGTAAGTTGTTGCGAGCCATATTAGATGTTTTGTCGTGCAATATCCCCGAGCTCTCGCGACGCGGCGATGTATAGAAGCGATTCGAGGCTTAATGTAGTGAGCGCTATATTAAAAATGGCGACCGGTGTGTAAGCTTGACTTCAAACGAGTGCCAAACAATACCGCCCCAATAATCCGGACGAAACATCATTTATTACTCGGGAGGGACAAGTGGAGGTAGGAGGTTCATTATACTCCGTGCCAAATCTGTTCAGTAGTTTAATATTACGCTCCTTTAGATCCGAAAGGATCGCTTGAGCGAGTAACTGAAAAGCCATCAACTTGGAATATGAAAGACAATTTTAAGGGATTAATCCATTCCTTAAATTACATGGACCTGAAATTTCCTTACTTTGTTTTGAGAGTTTTGCAGTAACTGTACCTATGAATATCTAACAATGTTACTTGGGATCAGTTTTACAACTTAACCCATTCATTTTAAATAATGAATTAATTTCTCACTAAGGAAAAACTAGTATGTATACAGTTTTAATACATACGTGTATCACTCGCTCAAGCAACAGTTCTCGTTCATAGACCAGGCGGTATATGTTTTGACTTGGGTAAATCATACAGTCTCCGAGATTTTTGTGTTAATGACTTCGGAATATCATTAAAAAACAAAATTTCACTATGCGTACAAATATAAACCTGTGCAAAATTTTTTATCGAGGGAAATATTAAAAATTAAACAAAAATATCCACGTTTTGTGCCTGTTTTTTGAGGGTATCTCCAAAACTATTCACTTTGGACAAAAATAAATGACACCAAACGTTTTTTTATAAAATTCTACATTGAAAAAAGTTATTTTCAATTTAGTTTTTCCTACAAAAAGTGCATTTTTTAATCGAAAAATGAAAAAAATAGTAAAAAATAATCTAAAAATTTACGTTTTTTGCGATTTTGTTGGGACACGACGACTCAACCAATGACCTTCAAACTTTTCACAGTAAATGCTTGTATTATAAAAAATAATTACACAAAGTTTCATAAAAATCAGCCTAATATATTCAGCACAATAGTCATCTAATAATCGTATTGCCAAAATATTAAACAATTTTCATATCCATCTAAACCGCAAAGCACGATCCGCAGATACATTAAATTTGGACCAAATATAAAGGAAAAGTAGATCTTTCAAATAAATCTTAAAATATTAAAATCGGTTCACTAGAAGAGCCTAGGCAGGTGTTTAAATATAGTATTATTTTTGGCAGTTTCTAGCAATTTCATTAATTTGCATAATTTTCTATTAAAGTATATTTTTTAACCTCAAAAACATTTATTTCAGGCCTGAGTGGCCTTAAAATCAATTCAGACTATCAATTCTCAAAGTCCCGTTATATGCCTGTTGATTTTTAGAGCACTATAATACTAGAAGATACAAAGACTAGGAATAAACTTAAGAGAGGTTCGCACCTTTCCTGGGATGCGGTGTTATAGCCTATAATCTCAAAGCCTGATTGAAAAATCGTGTTATCGTCTATAAAAAACAAACTGTGTTATAGTATATAATGGAAATGTAAATACCCCCGTTGCAGCAGACCTGCACACTCAGCGAATTTCAAGTGCAAAACAATATATTTCAATCCAACATAGCGAGATTTGACATGTTTTTGTAAGCTCCATAAGAATAACATGGGGAATGAGTATGCAGGTTTGCTGCTACAGGTATGTTTAAACTGGTTGGTTTTAATTCAATATTTAGTATGTAGATCTGAACTAGAAGAAGCCATTTACCAAGTTTTATCAAGATATGTTGAGAAATAAGCGAAATATAGAATTTTACTTATTTCCCATTAGGTTAACATTGAGACAACGTACTGTGTTTACCACTTTCAATATCTCGGTAACCAATGGACATAGAGCAGTAATTCAAAATACTAAATTGTTTGTTTTTGAGCTGAATTCAATGGTGCCAACAAAAATTTGATAAATTTTATTTTTCTATGTGAAAAACTCAAAAAACCCATTTTTGGGGGGTTTATCCCCCTTTACCCCCCCTTCCGGTGGTCCGATTGGGCTGGTTCACGAACTCGTCCGAGTGATTACCACTTTACACGTCTGTACCAAATTTCATTAAGATCGGACTATATTTACGGCCGCTATCGTGTTAACAGACATATATATAGATATATAGATATACAGTATATATATATATATAAAGGGTTTTCATAAAATAATGGTGGGGTTTAAAAATTAAATAAAAAGGAAACGAGAAAAATTACAAAAAACCTATTTATTTTGTTGAATTTCTGACATCAAACAGATTTTATTCATAGCTAATAAACTCTAACATGGCCACAATTTCTTGCTCTACAGACGTCCAGACGATGACCTGGTCTACCAGGCCTACTTTGCTTTTTAATTGACCCGGTGTTTAATGAACTGCTTACTCCAACGACGAATGTTATTTTCATGAGTTGAAGCTTTGTTAAATTAAATGTTCTACATGTCCGTTGTACTAGAGTCAATGACTTAAGTTCACCTAACAACAATACACACTCAGCCTTTATTTGATCGGAAAACATGTTTGTAAAAAAAACACAACTTAAAGTTTATTTCGAAGAATAAGGTTATTGATTAGCACAACAATCAACACAGCTGTTTTAATTAATGTAAACAAAACTGTTTGAGCTACCGGATGCTGGTGTACCATTATGAAATATTTAATTCGTCTTATAATAGTTTAACAGACAGTTAAAACCCCACCATTATTTTATGAAAACACTGTATATATATATATATATATATATATATATATATATATATATATATATATATATATTCGAACGAATGGTGTTTTTTGCTTCTGGGGACCCCAAAATGAAAAGTTAACATAATCTCGGACTTAGGTTTTACCATGAGTACTACCGTAATAGCTTATTCCTTTAAGGAAATTCGCTAATTATTCCTTTAAGGAAATTCTCTAAAGTGTGTCATAACCTATAATATCGTAACTGTATAATAGCATATAATAACTTTTACAAGTTGTTGCATAACCTGTAATGTTTTAGCAGTAAGTGTTTTATAAACCTGACCTGTTGTAATAACAACAGTCTATAATCTCAAAAGTGTGTTAGAGCACATAATGGTCGATTTGTGGCATAACCTGTAAAGAAGATTTTGTTGCATAACATGTAATGCCCATTATAGAGTTATAACCCATAATCACAATATTTATAGGCTGTGAAACAGTTTATCAAAAGCTTTATACGTTATAACACAGTTTTGTTGCATAACCTATAATTTTAAAATTCTAATATAATCTTTAATAATTTTCTGTATTATAGCCCATACATTCTAAATTGTGTTATAATCTATAATAAGCTAAGTGTATTATAGTATATAATGAAATACAAGAAAGTGTATCCTAGCATATAATAGTGAATTTGTGGTATAGCTTAGAAAGACGAGTTAGCTGAATAACATATAATGGGGAGGAGAGGCACGCAGAAAATTATAGACTATACCACAAAATCGCCTTTCTAGACTATTTAACAAAATCGTATTTATAGGTTATAACGCAAAATCGATTTTATAGGATACGCCACAAATTAACCAATATATACTATAACACACTTTTGAGATTATAGACTTCAACACGCCTCTGCCTAAACGTTATAGGCTATGCAACAAATCTTAAAACTCGTTGTATATTATGATACAGTTTCAAGATTATAGATTATAAAACACTCTTCATATTTTCATAATATGCTATAACACAGTTTGCTTTTTACATACTATAACACAATTTCCACATTATGGGTTATGATTCAGTAAGTTATTAGAAATTATATTAGAATTTAACTATTATAGTTTGTAAAACAAAAGTGTGTCATACCATATAATGTTTTTTACAAAGTGTTTCATAGCCTATAAAGAAATGTGATTATATGTTATACCCTATAATATGCTATACCCTATAATGGGCGTTATATGTTATACTTCGAAATCGTCTTTCTAGGCTATGCCACAAATTTACCGTTATATGCTGTGAGATTATAGACTATGAGACGCCACGGTTTCCTGGTAAAAATGAGAGTATTAAACTGCAACAAAACATAAAATTAAAAATTGGTCTATCAATTGAATTAAATTGCATTGTGTTACGTTCGGTGCGCAGGTGTGAACACTAGTGAATCACCGATCCTAAACGCATCCACTCAAACCGTCGCTTAAACCAAATTTTTGCATTTGACCTTTTCCAAACCGCTCGATGCCGATAGCTGATTCCCGTAATGGTTTATCCTTCGAGGGGAAGTGGGAAGATAAAAATGCAAAGTTCACCAATATCCGGAACCGCGATCAGGCATTCGTAGTCGGTGACATTTCCATTTACGGGCGATAAACGTCGACACGCGGCGAGGGCCGGTCAATGCGCGACGTGCCGAGCGCCCGCGTTTCTCCGATGGAATTCCAAGAGTTATGATATCCAGGGAAAAAATAATAGGAATTTATTTACATCATGAATCCGGATGTCAATCTTAAGCTAACATGTAACGTGTTTCATTTCATGACATTAATATCTTCTTTGATTGACTCTAAGTGATAGGCAATATATTTATCAAAATATCACTAAACGATTTCTATCTAACATAAAAATTCTAATAAATTAAAATTCATCTGTCTTACATATCTTAATGTATATGAGTCAAATACATTTTCAACTCTTTCAGAGAACATGATACAAACTTCGGCCATGATTACTTTCCAAGTGGGAGCTTTTTTGAGAACATCAACATTAAATGTTTCCAGATCGAGTTATTTAACGACAATAATATTTTATACCTCATCAAGAATAGAGAGCGTTAAAAAGTCAATATATTTACGTGAAATGCTATAATATTCCTTTTCCACTGAAGTACAAACCGTCGAGCCCATCGCGAGTCCGGCACGAGAGGCCCTGTGTAATCAATGAGTGACCGGCCTATTCAACCTCAGAAATTGGAATTTTTAATATGAGAGCCGCAAGGGACGCGGCTTTGTGGCCAGATTTATCGATGTCTTCCCATATCGGGTTTCCGGCCCTTTGTAAAACGGGCTGGTTGTACAGCCTCTTTGCGTTCGTCAATATCAATTTTTTACAAGCTCCAAAGATTTAAATCACGAACTATCATATTTTTAGTTTATGATCTATTTAAAATGTCATATTAAAAGGATTCAGAACTCTTGAATAAACAGTAGAATGGGTTTGGTTTTTTATTTCTGTGACCCGTCACTTTTAGAGCCTAATTAAGTACAGTAAATGAATTTGCCAAAAAAATGCAATTCGCTCGGTTATCAAGTGACGTGTAATAACAGAAATATGACTAAAACATATTTATATTTGTTAGGAGGTTTTTTGTATGGCTTTAAAGTAGTAAAACCAATTAAGCTATATTATATACCATTATTAACTCTACATATAATTTTTTTTTTATATAAAAACCCGATATTGTTAATGCAGTCATTACCTACTTGGATCATTTTGTACTAGAAACAGAACAATCGGATGGTAATAAAACAATTTTCTTGTACTTTAATTCACGATTTTGATATTGAAACAGCTTGAACGTGTAAATAAATATACGTAAGAGAAGGCCCAAGAGTAATAAATATACTCTTAAACACCCAAAGACTTTTACAATAAAAACAATTTTTGCATCTAATTTTGTTTAAAATATTTATGAATAGTGTAAAAAATATTTTAAAATTTTAAATTCAGTTTTTTTATGGTATAAATCTTAATATACAGGGTGCCTCACCTAAGGTGTCTCAAACAGATTGCGGACAAACTAGTTGTCCTACAGGGATGAAACAAAATCATTCTCCACTAAATCGACCCCAAGGAACAACGTAAAATTATTTTTAAGCTTTTTAAAATACAGGGTGTTCCAAAAACCTGGGGTCACGGGTTCGAATCTCGGAATTTTCAAATGTAAACATATGTCATGTTATACATCATTTTAAAGCTCTAAACAAGACAAACAATTTGGTGAAAACAGAATTAATTTATCTCAACTAATTCCAAAATGGCGGCCATTTTCGTGAAAATTGTTGTTATTTACGGAATACCCTGTATCTCGAGAACCATAAAATAAATTTTTGTTCTGTTTGAAAATTATTAATCCTCGTAGAGTCACCTTTAATTTGATATGCGACATGCCAACATTTAAAAAATAAAAGTTTTTGACAGTAAATTATATTTCGTTTAAATGTTGGTAGCCCTGAAAATCAAAAAAATTAAATGGCAGCATACGTCTAATTACACATCATTTTACAGGTCTCGCAAAGACCAACAACTTTTCAACTTAAACCTACCTCCTATCTTTAGTGGTTTTGTAGTTATAAGCTAAAAACTCCATTTTACCATATAAAGCCCATGTTAAATGTGAAGTACTTAGATTTAATGGATGTAAATTTAAATACCACGAAGACTGCAGATTTAACATGGGCTTTATATGGTAAAATAGAGTTTTTTGCTTACAACTACAAAACCACTAAAGATAGGAGGTAGGTTTAAGTTGAAAAGTTGTTGGTATTTGCGAGACCTGTAAAATGATGTGTAATTAGACGTATGCTGCCATTTAATTTTTTTGATTTTCAGGGCTACCAACAATTAAACAGAATATTATTTACTGTCAAAAACTTTTATTTTTTAAATGTTGGCATGTCGCATATAAAATTAAAGGTGACTTTACGAGGATTAATAATTTTCAAACAGAACAAAAAGGGCAAGGGTCCCTTTGTTTTATGGTTCTCGAGATACAGGGTATTCCGTAAATAACAACAATTTTCACGAAAATGGCCGCCATTTTGGAATTAGTTGAGATAAATCAATTCTGTTTTCACCAAATTGTTTGTCTTGTTTAGAGCTTTAAAATGATGCACAACATGGCATATGTTTACATTTGAAAATTACGAGATACGAACCCGTGACCCCAGGTTTTTGGAACACCCTGTATTTTAAAAAGCTTAAAAATATTTTTACGTTGTTCCTTGGGGACGATTTAGTGGGAAATGATTTTGTTTCATCCTTGTAGGACCAATAGTTTGTCCGCAATCTGTTTGAGACACCTTAGGTGAGACACCCTGTATATGTTGCTAAGCGCTTATAAGAATACAGCTTTTTCCGCTGAAACTCGTGATTACCGATAGTAGCATTTTTACTGTTTTCACCATACTAAAACTGACATCCTAAAAGAACTACTTATACTTCACCTTTGGAAATTGTATGGTTATCTAGATTAATTTTTTTTAAATCATCACGTATTTTCAATTTGGCTGAGTCAATGTTTCTTAAAAAATTAAAGAAAATTACCAAAAAATGTGAACATTTTTCACAATTTTGTCAGTAAATAAGAAAATAGTAAATTATAACTTGCCATTAAACATACATTTTAATACGTCAACATACGTGATTTTAAAGTTCATTATGAACAAAATGGCACATTTTAAATTAAAAAGTGTCAGATAGTTTTTTTTTGAAATATTGATTTTTAAAAGGCTTGCAAAAATCACAAAAATTAATTTTCTGGGTCATTAGAATTTGTTTCTATAGAATGATGGTTTTTAGTTTAACTGAAGTATAAAATACTGCTTGTTATTCAAAAACTGCTTTTATAACAATTTTAGCTTTTCAGGTAGAGACTCCCCTTAAGATCTGTAAATTGATAGCGTTCTTATTTTTTAAATACATTTACTCATGGTTAAAAAATGTGTACGATATAAAAAGTGTTTTATAAATTATGCTGAAATTATATATGCTCATATAAACCGTAAAATACTAATAGTGTTATAAATCACAACATCGCAAGATTCATACTTACTTTATACTTATAATATATACTTCTCTTTATCTTTCCGATGACAGTACAAATCGTAGTTTGCATTTACTGCATAAATTTACGATAACGAAAGAAAACTAACTTACTACATCTTTAAGTACGCTACAACAGTATGAATATTATGTGCTTTCTTCTGGCAAAAATTTTCCCGTCGCCTTTATATATTTTGACATCCTAAAGGAGCTTGTGAATTTACAGCCACTTTACCAGACAGACCACACAAGACACTCAGTTTACATCACTGAGGTGTCTCGGGTTTTACGAGATTTTGATGAGGCTAAGTTTAAATCAGTGTTGAGACTCGCCTCCTGCACGATGTTTATGAGCTTGACCATTTTATTGTTCTGCCTCAAATTTAGCAAGCCAGTTATGAAACTCAGAGGTTCCCTTAGTTATACAACAAGAACGTAATAATAAGGAGTTAACATCAAGAATACAATTATGTTTTACGGATATAACACTAACGTTGGCTAAGTCTACCATCACGATGGCTGTATCTACAAAAAAATTGATATTTAGATGTTATGAGTTCAAAATTACAATTTATAGAAAGGTGACCAATGAAGGTGCAATTTATGAAGCTTCTGTGACCCCATTACGCCCTTTCACCCTTTTCTGCTCAAATGCTCGGCGATCAAAGGAATCTCAGTTTACTGTCCTCGTACTTTTAAAATTATAAGATGATTTTTTGTAAACGCAGAATACTCGTCTTATAAAAATGTAAGTCAAAATTTTATTTACCATTGAGTTAGCTTCCTTGGCCTGTTCAGGTAGCTTTGAGGGTTAACTTATCATTGAGGACACGATTGATAACACGCCACCTCGGGTTCGAATTTTAGTATGTTCACATAACTCAAAGATTTTTAAATTTCCGACATAAATAAAGTTTAGATAAATCACTCTGGCATAAAAAAAGTAAAATCCTTCACCTTCCACTTAAAACTGCATTGTAGACACCATCATGAAAGGGGAGATGCCAGTAAAGGTTGATCACTGTAAAACCAGATGAATGATTTCGATAAAGCCCTTCATCCCTCAGTTTGGGCGAGCAATCACTCGGAACGGGCCCGCCCCCGGGAGACACCGGCACTTTGTACGTTTGTCTGACGTTTGGCCGCACCACCGCACCACCGCAGCGTCGCGTCGCGGCGGGGCAAGGGGCTCAGGTGGCGCGTCGTGAGGACCAATTAGCGAGATGAAAGAAGCGTCTAATGTGCCGACACTTGAGTAATTGTGGGGGTGGGCGAGGCTAGCTTTAGGGGGCAAATGTTTACAAGTGATTAAGGCTTAAATTATGAATATTATCCTATTCTCTTGTAGGAGCAATGTATATAAGTGATTTTGGAAATAAGGTATTTTTGCTCAAAACTATGTTCTGTGACAGTATTTGGATGGTCTAAAATGCATATGTAAGAATAGGTTTTTAGAGTTGAAACGATACAATGTTGGGCCTTTTGAGTTACCGAGTTAGTAATTAAATAAACAACGAAAATAGGATGAAACAAAACAGCATAGATGTAAGCAACCTCAGCCATCTGTCAATAGAAATGCTATTTCAGCGTGTGAATGAACAATTATGTAATGGAGTATTTTATGACATGGTTGTTTTTAATATTTCAAAATCTTGTAAGATGATGGCAAATAATAAAATTTTATATTTAATCGATTTTAACTAACATTTGTTTGAAGTACATCATTTTCTTAAACGTAACAAAATGGGTGCATGCATTTAGTCTTTTGATAACATCTACCAGTATTAACGGACTTTACAATTCCCCCAACGGTTTTTGCATATTTATTTCTGAAATTTCTCATAACTTCATAAACGATCTCCAGATTTAAATTTGCCTATCTTTTTTAACTTTCAGCACATAACTTAACTAATATCAGATACAATTTTACTTTATCAATATTAATTAACATTTTAGCACAGAAAAAAAACAAGTTAAGTGAAACTTAAATGAAATATAAACATCCAAATAAAAGTAGTGTTTTGAGGCGCGAAAGTTATCGCAGACGAGCTACTCAGGGCTACAGTCTCAGGCCACTTACGCTCACCCTGTCATCATACAACCCTTTGTTCTAGACTTTACTGCGTACTTTGTTATTTCCTCCCCTATAAATCTTCTTATCACTCCAACCTTTTATCGCCCCCGGCATAAATCCGAGAGGCTTTGTTGTTCTTAAGACTTCTACCTCTTCGCCAAGGAGTCGCTGTTGATTCAAGAACTCTTCATCAAGACTGCTTCATAATTAATGAGTGCTCTGCAGTGTTGAGGAAAAGGGAGTTTTTATCCAATGCATAAGAGTTAGGTTTATTTTGTTTTTCATTTTGTCGAAAATATATTTTGCCTATAAATTTTGGTATAATTTAATCGAGGCAATTTTACAATGTCAACCGTTAGAGCTAAACGCAAATCAAATTACATTTTTGCATTTTGTGAGGAAAGTTAAATTTTGGTTGTTAATACTTACCGAAAATGATAAAAACTAAAAGGTAAAAATGGGATTAAATACCCCCTTTGAAGTAGTTCTGCATACTCAGCGAATTTCAAATGCTTAAACAAGTCATTTAAGCAGAGCCTCAATTGAAGTAAAATCAACTTAAAACCTAAAATTAGCATACACCAATTTCCTCTACAGGAGTAACATAGGAAATTAGGAGGCAGGTTCGCTGCCATGAATTTGTGAAATTCAGAGAATTTTTGCAATAGTCTAGTATATATCAACTAATTAAAACCACACTCTAAGTTTTATTCAGATATGTTGAAAAATAAGCGAGATATAGAATTTCATTTATTTTCCTAAGGTTTTAGCATTGGGACAATGTCCTGTGTTCACCACTCTCAGTATCTTGGTTACTAATGAACTTTGATCAATGATTCCAAATACCAAATTATTTGTTTTTTCGAGCTGAATTCAACGTTGCAACCTAAAATTAGATTATTTAATTTTTTTTACATAAACACTTTCGGGGAATTATCCCCCTTACCCTCCTTGCGATACCGCGATGGTCCGATCGTGCTGGTTATTGAACTTGTCTGAATAATTACTATTTTACAAGCTTGTTCTAAATTTCATCCCGATCGGACCATTGTTGCAAGCGCTATCCTGCTTACGACACACACACACACACACACACTCACAAACAAACACGCATATATATAAGTTTAAACGAATTGTGTTTTTGATATCGGGGGACCCCAAAACAAAACGTTATGACGATCCGCGCTTAGGTCTTACCATGAGACCTACGGTGATAGCTTCTATCCTATAGGGGGAATTCGCTGAAAGTAAATGCTCATGAGTAGTCTAAATTTCTAAGTAGTCCAATCTTTTTACTCGCCATCTTCATTATTAGGCCTATATCAGTTTATTCGGTTTTGAAATGTTCATTGTTTCCAATATATCATATACATCTTGAATTGCTTAAAATGTAGAATCTCTCAAGTTATTTACATTTTGTTCGGTTAGTTTCCAGTACTGATAGTTGATGATTACTGATAATTAGTTCAATAGCTGTTTTGAGGACGTCGGTATTTCTATACCGGGTGTCCGAAAAAGAACTCCCTAATTTTGATGACCTTTAATTTTCAATTTATAAATCATATCGACACAAATTATATATTGAATGATAGGTAAACGCACCAAGATTTTGTTACAAAAACAAAAAATAAAAAAATCAGTTTTTTGTTATAAAACAAAAATCAAATTTTCCCTGTGTACCAGTAGTGAATAAAAATCACGTTTTAAGTTTTTTTTTAGATTTAACAGTTATCTTGAAAACTATGAATCCTATAGAAACCTCTCAGTTTATAACATTAAAGAAAATGAATTTTTCTCTACAGTTTGGGTGTTTTTGCAGGTTTGCAGCTTTTTTGGGTCATGATAAATGAGTTTTGGAAACAAACAAATTGGTTTTTTTGTGTTTCGTGTGCCGTACTGCTAAAGTTGGAAAACCCCAAAATTTTTATTTCTACTAAATTAAAGGGAAATAAACCAAGTTTTGGTAAAAGTAAGAGGTTTTAAACATAAACTGAGAGGTTTCTGTAGGATGCTTAGTTTTCAAGATAACTGCTAAATCTTGTAAGAAAAACTCATTACAACGTGATTTTTAATCACTACTGGTGCACAGGGAAAATGTGATTTTTTGTTTTTTGTTTCCCATGAGCCCAAAGTGAAATCCACCAAACATTTGTGACTTGTATCAAAAACTTGGTGAGTTTTCCTATCGTTTAATACATAATTTGACTCGATATGATTTACAAATTACAAATTAGAGTTCTTCAAAATTAGGGAGTTCTTTTTCGGACACCCGGTACCTATTAGGAGTATTTTGTAACGAACTAAACCGTGCTAGTTGAAAATACGGTCTGGAATACATTCGCTCCTCTAAATCTACCGTCCAGCTTGTAGCTATTTAAGATAACATCACACCAAAACAAAAATGAATATACAAAATTGAAATCAAAGATTAAAATTTACTTATATCAGCTGCATTGGTTGGTTTCATTTCAATCATCAAATTAATAAGAGAGGAAATTGTAAAGCCCCTTCAGTGCGCGCAACGCAATCGAGGTGCTGCTGTAGGATTGCCTAGCTCTTGGTTCAAGGGGTGAGTTCGTACAGTGCGACCATACGAGTTGGATGTTACATTTCCGTGGGTACAAATTACTCGCCATATTTTGATTTGCAGCGTAACGAAAAAAATAATTTCAAAGTCAATTAGTATTTTATCGTTTACAGTGTGGTGGCTGAAGATGGTTAGGTTCCATGGCATTCAGTGACGTTTAAATACATCGCTTCGAAAAATGTTTTTCACGAACTACAAGGGCATTAATTTTTCTAAATTTGACCAATCGCTTAATAAAAAAAGTATTTTCAAAAAAATGAATGAAAACAAACCATTACTTAGTGATTTATGTAAAATTATCATTTGAACAGCTATTATGGTTAATGTTTTGATGACTACCAACATAAATTTCGTGCTACCAACATAAATTTCATTTTTATAGTTATTTGATTCAAAGCCCAAAAAATTATCCCCAGGTCCTATATGTCACCCTTAGTCCAAGGTGTGAATTAAACCTTCAACTGAATGTTCTCGTGTTTCCTCTCCGTACTGGACTGACGATCTTCGGATTATGAGGGAACCGGGAAGCCTCTGTGCTTCCCAACCAATATATTTTTAAATTAGTTTGTGTACTGAACGGTTACCTCACACCCTGGTTGCCCAGCCCAGCCGCCGCGCCACAGGCCGCCCGCGCACCCTGCCCGCCCAATCATTAACCCGAGTGTATTTTTGCTCGGCGGGGTCGCGGGGTCATGCGCGCCGCTGTATTTTTGGTAGGAAAGGTCGCAGAGGTGATGCGCGCGCCGTGAGACGCGCTCTGATTGGTCGACCCCTGCCCTATCGTGACCCCAACCCTTCATGATCCACCCCCTCGAGACGGTCTCATTAGTCGATGTATCTGTCGATTCGTCTTAACGGACAACATGCTCAGCGAAAATATTTAATTTAGTTGCTTACAGTACGGGACTTTACTTCCTACACTCACTGTCTAAATAATGAGAGAATATAAAAATTCTTTTGGAGGTACTCTTAAAAGGGGGCAAGGTTGAGTAAGATAAAATTCTGCTAATTTACATAATTCTGCTAATCTTACATAATTTTTAATTAGTTTTTACATAACCAAATCAAAATATTTTATTGTATTAGGACAATTGTACAATTGTATTACAAACATCAACTTAAAATTGAATTTTTCTATTTATAACTAATTTATCAAATGTATCTCATGTGTCTGCATTCAACAATTAGCTTATTCCTAGAACTCACTTATAGAGTAACAGGCTCGCTCCAAAAGGTGTTTCTTCAAGAGAATTTTGAATTTTGTTTCTGAATTTGCTAATTTAATATTTTCAGGTAGTTTGTTGTACAATTTAGGCCCAATATTTTGAGGTAGTGTTGCGGTTATTTCCAATCGATGTTGAGTTTCCCTGTGATGTGCCCTTACCTATTATTATAATTATGAATATCCGCCCCGGTCGTTACTGTCGTTGATTTAAACTTATAGTATTGTAAAATTTCGAAAATATAAATTGAATGTAGCTTTAGAATTTCCAATGAAAAAAAAAATATTACGGCAAGGGGATCTCTTGAACACTCCCGCCATGATGCGGGTAGCTCTTTTCTCCAATCTAAAAACACGTAAAATGACTATTTCAAAGGAGTTATAAATTAAGAACGTTTTTTATTGAGATTTTTTTAAATGAATTTAATAATGAACAGTGTTGCAAAGAGAATAAATGTGGAGATCTCGTTGCCTCTTAAAAAATGATTAAATATTTAATTCATTAAGTGCACATATTTTTACCTAGTTTTGATTTTGTTTAAGTGAACTCATGTAGAAAATTGTTACCTAATTCCTATTTGAGAAAACTTAGTTTAATTGTAATCTTAGAATGTAAGCGCTCTCAAAATTTAACGTAATTAAAATAAGCTTCTTAAAAATGCTTGAATTTTACTAAGGTGTTTTAACTCTTTATATTGACTTTTGAACGTCCATTTACAGACTATTTGCCTATTGTAGATAGTTTGCTTATTTTCAAAGTTTTTTTTGTTCAGAGCTGCTTAGAACTAGTCAATACATTTCATGACTTAAAAAATTACTTAAAACCCCATTAAAATACTTGTTCGTTTTCAGTTTGGTCGAAGACACGTAATCCTGGCCTTACTCGACAATGCAATATGTATAAAAAGCTCCATTCTAAAGTAGAGGTGTGGTTTTTAATGCAATGTCTCCTGTAATGTATGACGTATCTCTTTCAAAAAATCATGTTTTTTGCAAAAAGTTTAAAATTGAACCCTGAATTCGCATTCATTAATGAGTCAGTTATTTGGTTAAATGAATACTACGAACCACGAGACAGAAAATGTAATTGTAATACAATATTGATAAGGAAAATATATTACAAAAACTATGAATAGATATTTGCCTTAATAATTAAGTAAGTTAGAGTTATAATTTGTCGTTCTAATATCAACTACAGTAGCAGAATTAGACGTGTTATTTCTATATGACTAAGTCGTATTACTTCATGTGTATCAATACTGAGAAAAACAAGCATAGTAAAAAATACTTGCATGTGAAAACACCTTCCTTGTAATGCTATTTGAATTTAACTTTTTTCGTTTTAGGAAGCAGATGCAGACATGTTTGAGCTTCTCTCAGTTTAGTCCGTTGACATTTACCAGCCCACATCCTTCTGTTGAGCTCTCATTAATTCGACGGGCATTTCATTTTTATTTATTTCGATAGAAAATCGTGGGAGCTTGGATGTTCATTGGGGTACATAAAGATTGTACCTACCGGCTGTGTTTGTATGGAACTCAATCATCGAAATGGTTTCTTCAATAAAAACACTCGGACTTAATTCCTCGGCGTATGGATAGATAAAGAAAATCTTTTATAAGCCAGTGGTTCTCTGATAAAATTGATTTTTCAGAACAACTTTTCTCATTCAAAATCTAATCAGTAATATAAAAAACAGGCATACACTTGTTTTCAGTCTTGAAACTAAAAACAAGTCTAAATTGTTAAGCTATCATGACAGCTTTAAAAAGGAGCCAGACCGTAGTACAATACGGGGTATATACATAGATGTATAAAAGAGGTATCATCATTGTATAGGGGTCACATTCAAAGTATAGAAAACTGTTCTAACGTATTTCACGGGGATATATATTCATTTTAAATCAAAAATTTAATTTAAAATGTAACTTTTATGAAACTATATACTTCTCACTTACATTAATTGTCAATTATATGGGGTTATCTTTAGTTTAAATATCACTGAGACAAAACAAAATTAAATATGTTTCTATTATTTTTTGTAGGTTGACAAAAACAACTTCTCGATCATGGCAAAACATGTTTAGGGTAGAAAAATAACTCTTAAATTGAGAATAATCAAATTTAGAATTTAATTTAAATAAAGCAGTGTCGGTACAGTATTGTCGTTATCACCTCGGCGACACAGGTAGATAAGGGGCCGGGGAGGCTGGTTCAGAGATACCATGTTGATATCGATCTACCTGCAGCAGTGGCTCCTCCAAGCGGACTTTTCCGCAACTACAACTCCAATATTTGAGATGAGGCGCATGGGAAATGTGGAAATAGTGAATTTTGTTTATTGGACCTTGGAACCTCATCAAAAGCCAAATCACATTCAGTTTTGTGCACACATTTTGACAATATACCTGAACAAAAGATGAAATTGTTTGAACTTTCTTTAAACTTTTTATTTTTAAGAAGCTTGAGAAAGCTGTGTGAGTTGAAAGTTCAAGATTTGAAGATTTGTTTTTTGTTTGTTTCAGATACCAACATATTAAATATGATGCGAATCGTTTACATTTTCTTAACAAATTTGAGTTGCAAGAAACTAACAATATTGACTTTGTATGCAAGTTTTCTAAAGAATTAAAATTCTATAATTGCTTTTTTAAAATTATTTAATTAAATTTAAAATTTCAGATATCAGCAGCGAGAGGATGAAATAAACAATAAATGAAACTAGAGGCTTAGACGTTTTTAACGCTGTCGCATTAGCTTGGCATCTGGCTGTGCACTGGTTGGTTCCATGTAGGCCTACCACATGTCCCTTGTGAGAGCACCACCACCAGTAGGCAACATGTTAAGTTTGGTTAAATCGTAACGAAAAAATAGATTATGTTTCAGATGTTGCCGTTATTAATGTTTAAAATGCCAAGGCGTTTTTATATAAAGTATTTTATGATTTCTTTCAATTTAAATTATTACACGTTACAATCGTGGTCTTCTGACCACTTGCAGAACTCATAATTTTTATGTCTAAACATCGAGCAGCTTCAGCCTGGTTTTAAGAGGTTGTTCTTCTTAGCCCCGAACTCACGGAGAGAGGGTAAGACGTGGGGTTGGGGATGCATATGACCCTGACAAGGTATTACAATGCAAATCACGAGTAACAAATCGTAGGGCAGATTGTCGCGATAGCGCTGACAAACTGAGTCATCCCCGAGGCCGCTCTGCCTGCTTCCTCTCGGGTCAGAATAAAATTTTCGGGAATTTAAAATAGGCAACACAGTGGTTTCTTTCCTGGAGTAAAAGTAATTTGATATTTTTGATTATCCTACCATTAATTAGAACCATATTCTATATGACCGGCGTCGAATCATTGCAGGCTGTGACATTACTGAAAATTGCTAAGTAAATTGTCACTTCCCTTTATGTAGCATAAGAATAATTTTCTTCACTAGGCCTTCTTCGAAAACAATTTGACTTTGAACACCAATTCCGAAAATTCATCCTTTTAAAAGATTCTTGACTTTTAGTCAAATGTTATTATTTTATGAGTTGCATTGAAATATTTATATATAATAATGTAATTTATTAGTGATATTTCTTCCGACTATTAATGAATGCTTGTTTTCTGAATCTGACAATCATAAAGCGTGTTCCGATTACATACTTTACACTTAAAGCTCTTTTTATAGGCTAAATTATACTACATACGTAGTGAAAATATGAGCAAACCACATATAAACCAAATATTTTTAAATATTTTAGCACAATAATGAATTTGTAGAGTACTTATCGAAGATATTCTCACAATTCTTAAGGTCTAAAAGATTTAGCTAGCTAAAATTTGAACAAATAATTTACATTTAGATTTTTTCATTCTATGGACTTCCAATAAAACTAAGTATTCCCGAACGCCTCTTTCTTCCAACCAGTGAAGGCGACTAAAGCTCTGATAAGGTTAAGCTCTAGCATGGCGCGGCTCGAGGAGTCTTAATGTAATTTACCTTTTTAACGCGCCTCTCCCAAGCTCCAAAGAAAACCAAAAATCGTAAATAATTAGGATTTAGTTTCCAAGTTCAAAGTAATAGATCACATCTTTCAATTATTATTTTTAAGCATTTGACCAAATATATTGGAGAAAAAATTTGTAAATTGAAAACTTAATGGTAATTTTTGGGTGATTTTTTTAGAAGAAGATTAAATAAAAATGTTCAATTTTTTCTACATTTTAGTTACTGTAAAAAAGAATATCAAAGACTACTAAATAATTCTGCGTCAAACAATTAATTACGAGCTTTGAAACTACCAAAACATTTTTGTTTCTTTCCCTGTGTAACATATGAAAGTTACCAGCAATTTCAAAGCCCGCACTTGTATGGCACTCATAGTAAGGCACTATGACCATACACCGAATATAGTATCAACAACTTGATCCAGCTCTGCCAATAAAATGATTACGTCACAAAAAATATTAGTAAAAAAAATATTAGTATGAAGTAGTGTGAAATGAGAGCCTTTGTTACCATTAAAGTCGATACATTGTGTTAAGTTCATGATTGCAGGTAATTTTAGTATGCATCATTAACTCGTTTGCTTTATCGAACAAATTCAAGGTTTAAGATCTGGATGAAAACTTATCCTGGGAAAAATTGGACCGATGTCGAAACTATAACGAAGGGCTCTGCGAGGTCATCAGACTTGTGTGATTTCAGACCAATTTATATTTTGGCACTTAAAAAAAAAAATTGAAATACTCCTAACAAGCCAGGTTACACATTGAACTTGTCGTTTGTTAAAAGTGTACTCACATAAACATAACCCCTCAAACCGATTAATTTAGAAGACATTTCAATAGAAGAGACCCAAGATGACACACTTGTTGGATACCCCAGTCATGTACGAATGTCGTCAGACAAATCATTTTACAGTGCATCGTCTGGTGCCATCAGATATAAACGTGCATCCAATCCCCGATCAGCCGTTACTCATGCAGTGCTGTCATCTGACTGAATTATTTTATTGCTGATTCGGGACAAGCTGATGAATTTTTCATCAAAGGTAATATTCCAACCACTTAAGTACAATTGCAAATTTTCTGTTTTTTTTTGTTTTAAAAAGATATGGTTATGAAACGCTATGTTCGGCAGACCTTCAGTTATAGCTTCAATTAAATTTGTTTATTTCAAAAAAAATCTAAAACTTAAGTCAATGGCTTATTAACTGGGCCCATATTAAATATGAAAAATATTTACAAACAGAATATTTTGTTTGCTAAGACTGATAACATAGTTATCTGAGATTAGTTATACCTCAAAACCAACCCCAGTTGTTTCCAGTATTTATCTATAAAAATATATTCTTGGATTTCAGCTAGAATATAGGTTGGGTGACACTTATATTGTGAAACGATTCACAGCGATTCGCATGCTTTCATGCCAAAAATACTTACCAATGCCACATCTAAAATTACTTGATGATGTCGTCTCAAAGCAACGTAATGTTTGGTCCATAATATTACTCATTCCTTGTAATTGTATTACGATTAAATTCAAGGAACTTCGTCATATGTTTTTTTTAATTTGAGCACACTTTTGTCCTGCACTCATTTAATGGTAGGTCACAGAAGCACTCTTAATAACAAAGCAAACACATCAGACGAAATATTAATGAACATGGAACTGTAAACAGAAAACTATGCGACACTGAGACTCCTTGTTTTTTTCAACACGTCAATTCAAGGAACTTCGTCACATGTTTTTTAAATTTGAGCAAACTTTTGTTCTGCACTCATTTAATGGTAGGTCACAGAAGCACTCTTAATAACAAAGCAAATACATCAGACGAAATATTAATGAACATGGAACTGTAAATAGAAAACTATGCGACACGGAGATTCCTTGTTTTTTCAAGACGTGCGAAAACCCAATTTTCCACAAATTTAAGTTAACTAAAAAACTTTTTACGACCAAAATGTCCACCTTCCTTCACCGGGGATAGTTTTCATCGACACCATATACCCACGAGTTCGCGATGACCGAATCGCTTTATTCCGCGTTTTATCGGCGTTAGGAGCGACTTGGCCGGTCTCGGGGGTGCGATAGTGTCCTCGCACCTTATCACGCGCGCCGATATGATGGATGACAGCTCGGAGGGTGGAGGCCCCGGGGACCCCGTCTTACCCTCCGTCTCGGTTCATATTTTGTGTCCAAGATAAAACAGCTTTTAGCGGCCGCGTCCGCGACAACTATCTAAATCTGATATCGAGATGACCGCGGCCTGGGGAAATAATATAGATCGTCGGAGCCGCAGTGTTTTTGGAAAAACTCGAGGTGATTTCCTTGGATTTTTACTTATTTAGCGGTTATTGGGTTTGGTGGTTGCGGTGTATCTACATTTTTTCGTTGAATGCTTGGAGATGGCATATTTTACTTGCTTGCGCAAAACAAAATTTTTATTAAAAAGTTATCTTTTAAAATTATATCAGTTTGAACCAGTGGCATTTTAGGTATCACGATGAAGGACATTACAACTTTTCATTTTATGTCCCTGTAGACAAATTTAATTCTAAGCTTATCTTCATAACTAGTTTAAATTAGGCAATGCAACATTTTCATTATTGAAATTGAATCTTAATTATTTTAATAAAAATCTCAAATCGCACTTTCATTATCTAAAGATTTACTAAGATAATTGTATTCAAATCGGGAATCCTAAATTTATTGGGACCCCTAGTTCTTTGAACATTAATCGTACAGACTCCTAATCGTATTATGTCTAGCTACACGGAAAGTTAATATCTGTGATAAAGGTTATGAATAAAAGTGAAATAACATTGGACCTCACATAGTGAAACCTAAGTGTTTTGTAAGTCATTCAACTTTGGCGACGCAACATCATAAAGTAACTAATATCTATTGAAGTTCACTAAATTATCATTTTAATGGCGATTTTTAAATAAATAGTAATTTTGCTCAAATGTTTTAATGAATTACAAGTAAATTTGTGTATACCTAGTATGAACTACTTTCCCTCCAATTGCTTGTAGAGTTTTGGTACATAATCATCCCATTGGGCTTGAAACGCGTTGCAAGCTATTGGTTCTCCCATATTATACTTCTTCGCAAATTTACTGATGGAAAACTTTCCTCGTTTATCTCCAGATTTATTAGTCAGACGAGGTTCGTCAAATTTCAATTTTCCAGGCTGTTTGTACACCAGGAAAACGTATCTGAAATCAACAAAAACACTTAAATACGTTTAGGAGTGAGTAAATAGAGTACATAATATATTTAAAGGAAATTTTATTTTACAGTGGCGTGTCCTGCAATCCAGCTACTTGGAGGTCTCGAATTGTGCAAGATTATAGGCAATGACTTGTGGGTGCGGTATTCGCTGGTGGGGATTATCGACCGCATTAGAGAGTACTATCATAGCCTAGTAGTGAGTACTATTACTAGAGATGGCCATGGCACTATGCTCATCCATAAGGCCGTCCTCATAATTAGGTCAGTTCGCAATTTATTGGTGAAATCGCGGATCAGATCCCACATTTATCTGTGGGTAGCTTAGTTGCTTAGTTGGCTGTGGACCTAGTCCTCGCAAAGGACCATCGCATCAGAAATATCTGTTTTCTGTGCCTTCCTCTTGGCTGTAAAGTTACTCTTTGCCAATCACTACACGGTAAATTTACCGTGCCCTAGGAAACGGAAATTATGGAAGTCAACAATCAAAACAATGAGCTGATTGCAGTCAACCGACGTACGTTTAATTCATATTTATTGCTTACTTTAGAGGAATGTGGTTGCAGTATCAAATTTTTGTTTGTTTATCCTAGGCTATGTTTGAAGAATTGAGAAACGTAATAGTTTATGCAAGGAATACGTAATGATTAAAAAATACGTTTTTCCTGAGCAGTATGATGTAAAGTATCGTACGTCACACGCCCAGTAACTTTACCATACTTTCAGGGCTAGTATCGTAAAATACTATCATAGAAAAATAAACAGGAACCTGTTTATTTTTCTATGATACTATTAATGTTTGTTGTTACATGTTTTGGCACACCACTGCAGCCTGTGGTATTTCTCAACATGCTGTGAAAGAACACAATGGCTATTTTATATGATGTAATTGACAAGTTAGTGGGTGGATGAATTGGAACGCTATTCCCCCATTTTTGGGCGGCCATAAAGCCAAAACAAAAGGTGTTTTTGTCTAAAATATGCAATTTAAGCCCCATAGAATTGAAGTTTACTCTCTCACGTCATCGTCCCGCGTGCCTTACTGGTTTTTTGAATAACTATAAAAGGGAAAGGAATAAGCCATTTGATCTGTATCTATAATTTTAGCCTTATGTACATAAGAGTAGGATAGGCTACTTAAATTTAGGGCCCGGTATCAAGCCTTTGAACATGCAGTTTCCACGGATTCCATTCAGGATTTTGAAGCTATCCCATTTGTCTTTGCCCTAGCCATTTATTTTGCACTAAATAAATCACTTGTTAATTTGGTAGGGTAAAATAGTGTGCTAGTCAAAATTACAGTTCAAGATACCTTACAGAGTTCCAACAGATGACCACCGGTTATTCCTTACAGGTGCCTGTTTATCCCCTGCGAGGCCCGGCTCCCACGTACTCCAACAACGTCTCCCCCTCGGCCACCCTGTCCGCGGGGATGTCCACTACCACCCAGTGGTGCCACTACAGACCTTACCTGTGCAGCCCGGAGCCCTTGGGAGGCCCGGCTCCCACATACTCCGACAACGTCTCCCCTTCAGCCACCCTGTCCGCGGGGATGTCCACTACCACCCAGTGGTGCCACTACAGACCTTACCTGTGCAGCCCGGAGCCCTTGGGAGGCCCGGCTCCCACGTACTCCGATAACGTCTCCCCCTCGGCCACCATGTCGGCGGGGATGTTCACTACCAGCCAATGGTGCCACTACAGACCTTACCTGTGCAGCCCGGAGCCCTTGGGAGGCCCGGCTCCCACATACTCCGACAACGTCTCCCCCTCGGCCACCCTGTCCGCGGGGATGTCCACTACCACCCAGTGGTGCCACTACAGTCCTTACCTGTGCAGCCCGGAGCCCTTGGGAGGCCCGGCTCCCACATACTCCGACAACGTCTCCCCCTCGGCCACCCTGTCGGCGGGGATGTTCACCACCAGCCAGTGGTGCCACTCGCGGAACTTGGGGTCCTTGCGGCTCGGGGCGTCCGGGTCCGTCATGCACAGGGTGTACCAGCCCTCCGGGTCCGCCTGGTAGCTCACCGCCGGCTGGTTCTTCACCTGGGTGGGCGTCAGCTCCTTGCCCATGTCCACCTTGTGTTTCCCGTCGTAAGTGACTGTGACCACGGCTGACGGAAGTTTCGCGATCACGTCTGGAGATATTGCTAGTTTTTCTAAATCCATCGTGAGTGTTTTAGTTCAACGTGACCAACAAACAATAAAAAACTCACTTAAATGTGTCAATACTTGAAGGAAGCTGTAGGATTAACCTCAAATATTCAAATAATTGGTTTTATAGTCAGCTGTTAATTGTCAGTAATTCATCAACACTGTTTTGGACGAGTCGATTTTGTTTAGCTGTTGGCAATTTTTTAGCATTTCTGAAAACGGCGTGTTGCCGCCGCTGTTGTAATCTCTATGGCGGTCTCTTTGATTTGACATTCGATACTAATCTTAAAATAATATGTTTCCAGAAGTAGGGTACTAAAAAAGGCAGGATCTAAAACCTAGTTTACGCAAACATTGGTCATATTTACATAAGAGCACTTGCCTCAAGTAAAAAAAGCTTGAACCTTTATTAGGGAAACTTATGTGGGAAATATTAGTTGAGAGAAGCTTTGTTGAAAAAACTACAATGTAAAACATTTAAAATTTACAATAAAAGTAATGTATTAAATAATATTGATAGACCACCAGTAGCTATTGACAGCATAAAAAATCATTGTTTAAAAATTCCCTGACTCTATAATATTTTACGTGTATTTTAATGGTTAATGATTGGTACTCATCGTGAAATATTCACGGGTTTTTATTACACCATTTAAAAAATCAAATGTTAAGCAATAACCTCTATCACCCAGTAACAGTGATGGCTGGATGTTGTATCACTGACATATTGTACTGTACTGTTGAAATTCTTTATTGAGGTTTAAAACCTTGATTGTGATCCTCATAATGCTCCGTGGAGAGGAGGGGGAGATGGATATTTGATTTGAAACGTCGGCGGCTCGATGAAGAGTGACGTTTTTAAAGTCCCCTCCCTTCCCCGGCCCTTAGTGCTACATTATTATTGTAATCTTTACTTAGAGAGGAAAAGTTACTTTTGTCGTCGACACTTTTTTATTGACAAGCGGAGAAATGCGTCACAGCTTTTCGTTTCTGTACCTTTTATACTTCGTGTCGTGTTTAGAATTTCCTTGCTGTTAAATTGTGGCTTTGTTATGAAAGGTTGTAATGTTTTTCCGCCTTACCGAAAAATCATTTTAAATGAATATCATGTCTACTACACTAACAACATTAATAAATATTGATCCCTACTTTTTATCCAAAAATACGTTAAGCATATTTTTAGATGATTGGGGGCAGTGGAAAAAATCAAATTACATCTTTTGTTTTAGTTACATTCAATATTTATCTTATTAATCTAAGTTGCATTAATCAATAGAAGTTAAATTTCCCATTGACAAAAAAATTGAACAATAAAGTAGAAGAGGAGTTATCAAAGAACATTATTCCACCTTATGAGTTCACTAGATGAGCGGAGAGGATTACTAAAAAATGAGTTTAGTGTCTAAAATCTAGAAAAAAAATACTGTTAACCTACTTTCCAGAAACAGCCCTATTTAAATGTTCTGGATTTCGCAAAATAAATGTGTGAGACACCAGTATAGAAAGTTAAAATGCCAGCGTATGATTGAAAGGATTGAAAAATCTATACCCGATCCTTCCACAGCCGATGGAATTACTTAAGCCACTGCCCCACCCAACTTCACTTCCAATCCGATATTAATCCTCGGCATTGTAGTTCACATTTTAATTTATCGGCCACAATGGTCGGCGTATCGGCCGTGGCCAGCGTCGCGACGCGCGGTAAGCCTGCAGCCCAAACACGGGTTACAATGGGCGGATTACGGGGAGAGGGTGGCTGTAAGCGGATAGGCCAGGTAATCTCGATAATCGATGTGTCCGCTTCGACAGTCGATGTGTTCACTTCGATAATCCGATAATCGATGTTTTCGCCTCAACACCTACCGCTTCAGTGGAAGTCAGGTGCATGTAATTGAAGGGTGGGAGCGCTTATTATAGTATAGACTAATAAAACTACAAACGCATTGCGGCAGGAAACTATTATAATTTTGAGCATTATATGCGCGTGTTATAAATAAATGTATAATTTTTTAGGAGACGAATACTTTTGTATTTGCCACTAAACGATGTTAAATTATTATACAAAGTACGTCTTAAAGGGCAATCACTTTTGACCTCATTTGCGCTGCAATGATCATTAAATAAAAATATGATCACACTACAGTATCACGTTAACAAATTAAATAAAACATGCTTCATCAGACATTTGTTCTGTGGTATGGAAAAACTTTTTTTTCAAAACATCTCACTTAGAAGAAGCTCCTTAATGTGACCTTAAAACCATTGCTTAAGTGTCCAAAAGTATGGTTTCGTTAAAGACGAGCTTAAAGGGCTGGTCAAGCCTTAAAACATCCTCCAATTTACATTAATTTATTTTTTCGAAAACATCGGAACTGAAAATTAATAAACAGTTGAAATTTAAATACTGAACGAGATTAAATAAATTCATTAAATATTTATTTTGTAAATAGTTTTAAAGTAATTTGTTATTTATAAAAAATAAAGATAGAAATAAATTCTGGCATGAAGTAGGAGCGACAAAGCGTGTCGGAGCGGAAGTAATGAGGAGTGCAAGCCGGAAACAACATGGCGCGAGCTCTTGCCGACAACAATGATGATCTCCCGCGCGCGCGAAAACCTCTCAATTTGCGCGGCAAACTGTAAACTCGCGGTGTGAAGCAAATTACGCCTAATTCGCCCTTATTAAACCTCCCCCAGCCCGGCTTAGCACGCTCGATTACACCTTTAACTTATTTAGTTTGGAGAGGGATTTGTAAAAGCACGTCTTAGGGTATGAAAACATAAATACGATTTGGCGTTGTTTCGAGTATATGTGAAAGTATGTAATCCCATATGCTCGGTAGGTTGCCTTTTAATGAAATTAATGTTCAACACTTATGGATCTGTGATGAAAGTCTTAATAAGTTGGCCTACTAATTATTTTAGTTTCTCAAATGGTGTGATCCCTTAATTCAACAATGTGTAATATGGGGTAATGAAACTTAAACATAGAGGCAACAAGGCTTGATAACGGAATTTTTATTTCTTATCACATAATACGTATGAAGAAGAAGACGTTCATCAGCAAATTGTTCTCTACCAAACAAAGAATCTTGTCCTAAAAGAGAGTGCAGTACGTAATGTAAGGTACTCTCTCCAGAGGGTGGTCGCGGGTAAAGAACGCGCGGGAGGTCAGAGGTGGCGAGAGCGACGGACATATGGGACTCGCCATCTTGGTTTCCCGCTGTAGTAAATCACCTCACCCATTGTTGGCTTTAAAAAAGTTCCTTGCCATTGTAGCTTTCATATTGTTAATTTCAGCTACACTCTTCAATTTAAATTGATTTCTATTAAGTTTCTCTTTTAAATTTCCAATGTGCACAAAAATAAACAACTTATTTAGTTGCGCAGATATCTGCCGGAAACCCCCCGCCCATTATATGATGGCTATATGATGGTGTGCAAATCCAGCATAATCAAATTCAAATTCACACTTGTTTGTCAAATTACATAACACATTAGAATTGTCAATATGTTGAACACACTCAGATTAGTAATTTTACAAAATTACAATCATATTCTTGCTAAAAACTCTGTTTATGTTTCCAGATTAAGGAAGAATTCCGTTTACATGAGAAACTTTCCCGCAATATTCATGCAACTCCAGTTTTTTTTGCCAAGCTTTCATTTAATTGCATAACCATTAAAAATAACGGTGGGCTCATTAAGTTCATTATATTAGTTCCGGTTGGTTGGTGGACCTTTTTAGTTTAGTTCCAGAGCTGGTTAAAAAAATTAAGAAAATGTCAATGACTTGTTTTATTTTAATTTTTGATAAGCATTTAATTCAAATCGGTGTTACGATTGAATTTAGTCACATCGGATTGTATCTTTTGTTAATCAGTTTACTGAAATATAATCATAATGACGATCATATAATGTATTTCACACCTTATGCACAATTAACATGTGATTCTGTAATATTTTTCGGGCTCATAGAATGCATACTTATGATAATCGGTATATTTGCAACAAACAAACAGAAAAACAATGAATAATGAGAGGTAACTTATGAAATGTCTTAGAAAGGACGTGTTGATGGTTACATAGTGGAGTGGATACCGCCACCTCATCGTTAGCAGGCTATAATGCGGGCTCTATGGCTCGGAAACCATTTTGTTCTCCGTAAATGTCGCTAGTCTTAATGTGTTCTTTTAGCCTTCCATGCGAGTCAAAAGTATTTACTCGTCAAGCCAGTCATTTGCCGGGTTAATACTATGACGTTATAGTATTCCATTCTTCACAATTTTTAATAAAAAAGTGTATTTGTTTTTTTTTAATTTTACTATAGTGATTACAGCTTATAGAAAATTTAATACGAATTTATTGCGAAAGAATCACTTTTCAGTTGAAATAAAATGGTTTAAGAATAAAAAAACGCTCGGAGAGGTAAATTTAGGGAAATTCATCTGCGAATGAACCAGACTTTTCAGTCTCGGTTAGGACCAACATTAGCGCTTTCTACCAATGTTGAAAAACAAGGTGACAGTGTAGAGACAATTACCGCATACCTTATCATGGCGTAACGATTATCTATTAGGAACGGCGATTAAAAACGGTCCGGCGTTTGGCGCGCGGCGTATTTACCGAAAGACGTGAAAAGGCCTAATAAGTCAAGCTACAACGAAACTAAATTGGATTAAAATATTAAATGTTCAATAAAAAATAGCACAAGAGCAATGAAGACACGAAATCAACATGCTTGTGTGCACATTTTTCTAAACGTAATTTATTTAAAACTCTGATGTACATTGACAGCCTTATTTCAAAATTCTAGTAAAGATGGCTCTACGGTGTTTCGTTTCAGTGGAACATATATCGTTACAAAACCATCTCCCTTCTTTCATAATAGGGTACCTTGAATATATTAACGTTCATATTTACAACGAGACGGGGATTTAGAAAAACTCGGTTGCGTTTTCCGCCACTGAGTGGCAACATTTGTGGCAACATTGAAACAGTTATCCACTCCATCCATAAGCGACGTGCCTCGCGTCCCGAGCGCCTGGTTGGTATTCCACAGTCGACCGCCGAAATCATTATGTACGGCGAGGAAATTTTCAAGTTTTATCCGGAAAACAAGAGAAATCACCGAAAGTTTTCTAGAACAATTGAATCGTAATTGATAGTTTCCTTATCAAGGAGTATTTTTTTTTTCTTTAAGAATTCAGCAATGAAATATTGGCTGATTTTATTCTTTCGTACTCTAAAATAATATATGTTAACTTTAAATATCCGGAAAACAAGAGAAATCACCGAAAGTTTTCTAGAACAATTGAATCGTAATTGATAGTTTCCTTATCAAGGAGTATTGTTTTTTCTAAGAATTCAGCAATGAAATATTGGCTGATTTTATTCTTTCGTACTCTAAAATAATATCTGTTAACTTTAAATATAAGCATGTCTATAAATAATGATTTCAGTTTTAGATATTTTTTAAATAAATTGTGCATTGTCAAGATTTAAGGTAAATGGTTAAAGTTTGCAATAATTATGAAAAATCAATGAATTATAATTCATAAGTGTAAAAGAAAATAAAAAGCCAAAATTTTCAACATTAATTTCTATTATACAACTATTATTAGAACTTTAAAAAGGAATTTCATGGAAAGTGAAACGTTACTTTAGATTTGCTGGGGTATGTATCGCAATACATTATCTTTTTATTGATCGCAGTTTCAGTAATTCCCCTTGACAATTATTGAAACTTCCGATGCTAATTGCTTATAAACCAGGTCACTTGATAAACGTTAATCGTATTTAAAATAACCTCACTAGCATGGAATATTTCAGGGCTGTTATATAGACATTCAATATTTCCTCTCCGTGTTGTGATTTATGCTTTTCTGACGTCGGACTAATGGTTATCGGTCACCCTTGTTCAAAACGTCACGGATCGATCTGGACATCTATGGCCTGTATTTGCCCGTGTCCTTTTCATTAATCTTGTCCCGGGGACGTTTGGGGCTGGTGGGAAGGGAGAGGTGGTGATGAATGGGTTTCTTGACGACTGCAGGGACATTCTGTCTGCCCTTTACCTTTGTGGACCAGTGGCACGTCTGCACGAGCCTTCCACGTAAACCAGCACCAGTATATTAGGTCTTTCATTAAAATAGTACTAGCAGCCCGCATCACTTCGTGACTTAGAAACAACTTGCTAAAATAGGCTTTAGTTTCATGCTGATTATGTATGGAGTTTATCAACGTAAAATACCTGTCAACGATGAAGTGTGTAAATTTTTGTGATTTTTTTTATTTTCTAGACCAATTCTTTGTGTCGCAGCACTGGGATAAAATTGCCAGTAATTGAAGTTCTCATTGGAGAAAACTTTTAAAAATAACTTATTACTTTAGACTAGAAACGTGGAAACTTGGAAATATTTGTTTTAGTGCTCCTGGACCAAAATAAGAGGTTTTCGGATTGGTTTCTGTTTGTCCGCTTGTATGGATATTGCACAGATTTTGTGTGTGTATGTGTGGATGTGGATGTATGTAAACAAAGGAGACGACCCGTGACCCGTAATCCAATTTTCATGAAATTTGGCATGTAGGTATGAAACCATGATGTATCTAAACTTTTCTTTCACTTTTTTGAAAACTATTTTAAGCATATTCACCCCATAAAAACGCATAAAAACGACAAAAATTCAAATTTCTCAAAAGCGGCTCCAACGATTTTGATTAAAATTCCATGGTTTATAGTGATTATGCCAAACAAAATGACACCACTCGCATGTCTTAAAAATTCAGGTTCACAAGTCAGAGGCATTTAAGTGGTAAAAAGTCAAGTTTTTTAAACTAACTTAAAATTGTAATTATTTATCAAAAAGTACTTGCAACCATTTAATCTGGCTTGAAATACTAAATAACATACGAGACATCTCCTTTGTTTACTATCTGATTTCAATAAATTTTGTATGTATCTGTGCGATAATTGTAAATTTGAATTATTTTAATGTAGGATTTTATGCTTTAAACGGCTTTAAGGGAGAAAGTGTGTCAGTTTTTGATACCGTTTATACTTTAACATGTAATACCCTTGTGGTTTGCAACAGATTTTATTTTTTGCATACATTTGGCAGGTTTGAAGCACAATAACCAGAACTGAAGTAATATTTTTGTTACAACCATTTCTTTTAGTGCTTTTATTTTAAATTAATTTTTTCTGTGCTCTATGTTTAAGTCAGGAAAGGCCTTAAGAGTCATATACATATATATATATATATATATGTGACTATATTACTTGCATTTATTGTGATTGCTTGATGTCATTATTTTGTCAATATGTGATCCAGTTACGTCAATTTAATGACATGACAATAACAAATTTGACTTTGACTTTGACGTAGAATACCGTAAGAGTTACTGATCAAAAATTGTTCTCTTTAAAGCGACAGAAAAAAATTATTTAACTGCAAGACATCTATTACATATAGAGCGATATTCACAAATGCTCCGATGTCATATGTCATATGCACAATGCCTAAATAGCTTGGTAAGAAGAGGTTCTTTAATGAGCAGCAAGGGGCAAGGAAGCTTTTACGGGACATCTAATGTTCGATGTACAAGTTAGCTACAAACGTCAAAACAAGTAGTGGGGGTATATATTGATTTGTGAATAATGGTTCATATTATGGTGTTTAATCATGAAAAGTGTTTATGACGGACTTTAAAAGCTTCGTAAATGTTTTTTTTTTAATATGTTGTTATACTTTAAAAAAATACCAATCAACAAGGTTAGCAAACTCGCCACAAATTGCGGGTGCTAGCACTCGTTAGCAAATTAAGCCATGAGAAGAATCGAACTTTTCGATTTAAATCTATCGTATAATCACTGAATAATTTAGCGTCCCTTTTCACTATATATGTTCACGATAATTAAAGGCTTATAGCTCTATCAAATCGTATTTTCAGACATTTAGTTAATTAATTGAGCGTTATAGTTCGGTATTTATAAATAAAGCCCAAACTACCCGTAACTTTTGAGAGACCCATAAGTCTGTCGGACATCAACCTACTTGAATAAAAGGTCCCATGGGTGGGATCAAATCGATTTATAAATTAATCCCGAGTATACTTGATCCAAAAATTAAATGAAATCAGTAGACTCTGTCTTGAGCCATTGAAAGAATTCAAACACTCGAACAAAGACGCAACACTTTTTTGTTATACGGTCGGAATACTGGTCTGAAAATCAATCATTAAAATGTCTGAGTAGTGTGGTTTAAAAGCCGGCACTTGGCGGGATTGCCTATTCAGAAGGCTGTGGCTATTTATCACGGGCTGCTCAATTTGCCAGTCTGCTGCCTGTTAGATTGATTGTAGCGCTTCATTCGACCGTAGAGTCCACTGCCTTCTACATTACATTGCTAATGGACACAACATAACCTCGCTTTTGGTTCCCTTCAGTATAAATAAAGTCGCAATCGCCTAGCTTTATGGGAGTTTGATCAACTAACAACTGCATATAAGTAATTTTTTTCATAGTCAAAGTAACTGTTAATAATATGTTACCAAAAAAACCACTTAGTTAATTTTATTAATAGCATCACTTAATTAGGGGAATACAACATATTTTTGGTTGGATAAATTTGAGCAGTATAGCCCTAACCGAATAGCACTCATTTTAACAAAACTTTTCGGACGCTTTAGCAGGAATTTTGAACTCAGACATCAATCATGTAATCACATATAATAGAATTTGGCATTGATATTCATAGCATTGAATATATATTCAATGTTATATAGCGAAAGCAAAAACGCCTTAATTCCTAAGATAAAAATACGAAACGGCATTCAGAAATAATAAACCGAAACAGGTAACTGTGGTCTTTGTTTCATATTCCTAAAATAAAATGTATAGGAACAGCATATTTCAGACACGGGAGTACACGGGAGCGTGCCGTGGTGCCGAGGTGGTCGCCACCTCGGGAGGGAGAGCAATAAGTCTGACGTGATAGTGAGGACGTGGAGTCGACAGCTAATCTCCCGGCCGCCCCGGCGTCTCTCACCGTCCGTCCTCTGCTGGCCGTCGATTGTTTTACCATAAAAAACATACAGTGTATTTTCGTAGCCTATGTTTTTTTTAGAAAAGTAAAAAAAAATAATATATGTTACCACATTTATTGTAATTTTCTGTATATTTACGATGTTTAAGATAAAAAATTGTGCTCCTCTTTTGTTGTTGTTTGTACAAACACTATGTTAACCATGGCTCCGCTCACGTTCAAAATGATAGTAATATATTTTCATAGTAAGATTCTATTAACATTAGTTAGATGTACACGTTAAATAATCTTAGGTTTGTTAAAAACTTAACAAATGGGTACGTTAATACAGCTGAATTACATAATATAACAAACAAAGTCACAACTTTCATACTTATAATATTAGTATTATATTCTCATTCTCCTATCCTATACTCTTATACGAGCAATGTTATCGTGCGTGCGCGCTTGCGTGCGCGCTTGCTTGCACAATGATCTCAAAAACGGCTCTAAGGATTACCTTCAAAGCCTGGAAATAAGTAATTAATGAGATTACCTTCAAAGCCTGGAAATAAGTAATTAATGACTCAAAAACGTGTTTTATGCAGATAACTCGGCCAAAAAAATCTAATAACGTGATAAAACGAATTTTTAACTTGTAAAATTTATTAACGCAAGCTCGCGAGTTGCCGTAATAGCAACAAAATTACCTGGTGGACCGAGCCTTGCTCGGTGTTATTTCATGTTTTCCAGTACATCCAGTTACTATAAAATATTTCAATGTCATCAAATTGATAAATAGAAACCTTTTTTATTGCTCTATGGACTCTTCATCCCACTTTCTGTATTTTCCCTTCATGGCTGTAGATTCCAAACAGCTGTTATGATTACTTCATTTGTTTACATTTTCCTTGTTTATTTTCGTTGCTATCACGGCAACCCATAAGGCGAATGTTAAAATTGTTCAACTTTAAAACTCGATTTTTATTACGTTATTAGATTTTCTCTGGGCAAGTAATCTTCATAAAAAACGTTTTTGAGTCATAAATTACTTACTTACAGACTTGAAGGGAATCCTCAGAGCCGTTTTTGAGATCGTTGTGCAAGCAAGCAAGCACGATAACATTGCTCGTATAAGAGTATAGGAGTACCTGGTGGATCGAGCCTTGCTCGGTGTTATTTCATGTTTACCAGTTCATCCAGATACCATAAAATATTTCAATGTCATAAAATTAATAAATAGAAACCTTTTTTATTGCTCCATGGACTCTTCATCCCACTTGCTGTATTTTCCCTTGATGGCTGTAGATTCCAAACAGCTGTTATGATTACTTCATTTGTTTACACTTTCCTTGTTTATTTTCGTTGCTATCACGGCAACTCATAAGGCCAATGTTAAAATTTTACAACTTTAAAATTCGATTTATTACGTTATTAGATTTTCTCTGGGCAAGTAATCTGCATAAAAGACGTTTTTGAGTCATAAATTACTTATTTAAAGACTTTGAAGGAAATCCTCGGAGCCGTTTTTGAGATGATTGTGCAAACAAGCAAGCATACAAGCACGATAACATTACTCATATAAGAGTATAGGATATAGGATAGGATACACAAGGAGTGTAAACAAATGAAGTTATCACAACAGCTGTTTGCAAACTACAGTCATCTAGGGAGAAAACAGCGTGTGTGGCATAAATATTTCGTAGAATAGTAAAAAGATTTTTATTTATAAATTTTATGACCCTGAAATATTTGATAGCAATTAGATGAACTGATAAACATGAAAAAAATCCGAGCAAGGCTCGGTCCTTCAGGTACTTTTAGTGAATTTCCCCTATAGGGAAGAAGCTATTACCGTAGGTCTCATGGTAAGACCTAAGCCCGAGACCACGATAACTTTTCGTTTTGGGGCCCCCAGAAGCAAAAAACACCATTCGTTCAAATTTCTAGATATATATCTATGTGTCTGTAAGCACGATAGCGCTCGCAAAAATGGTCCAATCGGAATGAAATTTGGCACAGGCGTGTAAAGTAGTAATTATTCGGATGAGTTCGTGAACCAGCCCGATCGGGCCATCGGAAGGGGGGGGTAAAGGGGAATAAACCCCCCAAAAATGTTTTTTTTAGTTTTTTACATAGAAAATAAACTGTATCGAATTTTCGTTTGCACCATTGAATTCAGCTCAAGAAAACAAACAATTTAGTATTTTGAATCACTGCTCTATGTCCATTGGATACCGAGATATTGAAAGTGGTAAACACAGTACGTTGTCCCAATGTTAACCTTATGGGAAATAAGTAAAATTCTATATCTCGGTTATTTCTCAACAAATCTTCATAAAACTTGGTAAATAGCTTCTTCTAGTTCAGATATACTAAATATTAAATTAAAACCACTCAGTTTTAATATACCTGTAGCAGCAGACCTGCATACTCATTCCCCATGTTATTCTTATGGAGCTAACCAAAACATGTCAAATCTCGCTATGTTGGATTGAAATACGTTGTTTTGCATTTGAAATTCGCTGAGTATGCAGGTCTGCTGCAACGGGGGGTATTTATACTCTTATCAGGGCCGCCGACAGACTTTTGGAGGCCCGGGGCAAAGTTTGGGCATGAGGCCCCTCAATAGATAAAAATCGTAGATAAAAATACAGTTGTCTCTTGAATAGCTAAAATCGTAGATCCTGCTGATTAAAAAAGCTTTTGTTCTAAAAATGTTGAATATTATCTTAATTTATTCAAAACTAAAAAATTTCATCGTAGGCCTATAGTAAACCTTTGATTTGTAAATTTATTCAAATTTAGAACACAAACTGTATAATTAGGTAAAATAATTTTTAATATGCCTAATGAATCTTTTGGTTGGAAACACCAGACTAAACAATGTTTGTAAGAAGCCTGTACTTGGGGTTAAAAAGGATTAAAGAAACAGTTCTAAGTTATATTGAGGACTACCTAATTAAACCTCTTTACTGGTTTTTCTTCTATTAATTAACTCCTATATTTCCATAAGGCCTGTGTGCCGTCATCAGGAGAAAGTTTATCCGGTTTTATTCCAAGATCTGAAGAGAAGAAGAGAAGAGAAGAATAATGGTACACATAGGTTACCTCAGTCAAAAATGTTAACAAATCCTGACGTCTTCTGTAGACTGGAAACCTAATAATCTCCAGATGGAAAAAAAGTAATTACTCTTGACCAATCAGAGAAAGCACATTACTATAACCTCCTTTGAGGCTATATTTTACCCGCTAATAGAGTTGCTTAGATTCTGATTAGCCAAGATATTTTATCGTACCAGCTGGAGGCTTCAGTCAAGCTGCATTCTTCTAGTCGCTGATGACGTCACGATTTACTTAAATTTTTGAATGAGGAAAACTGCATTTCATTGGATCATGGTTCGTACGTAGCTAAACTGAAACTACGAGGAGAAACGAAGCTGATGAAGTTACTCATCTCTGCAAAACAAGTCATGTCACGTAAATATTGTAAATACTATTCTTTGTAAAATATAGTACATACTCCGTTTAGTTGTAGCTAGGAATCCTCAGTCCATCGTAGGCCTGTATAACTGACGCCAATTCTTGGGGCCCAGTGCGGTGGATGCGCGGTAGCAAAAACGGCTAGTGCGCATGCGCGACAACGCGTCGCTAGAGCGCAGCACTGTCATTCTGCTGCTCTCAGCTTTCAACAATCGCGTGTCACTACATGTCGTCTTAAAAACATTGGCTCTTACTGACGATTAATGATCTGTTTTAATTCTATTCAGTAAAATAAAATATTTCATTAGTATTTATTGAAGCGTCTTGTTACTCTGAACAACGATTGACAGAGAAGCAGTAACTATGTGCGAGCTGCCAAATGTACGCAGCCAGGCTAGTACACTGTCGGCCGCCGCTGCCTCTACTACTCCCCTCTCCTCCCAGCCTTCCTACTCCCCGCCCCATGCGCGGACTGGGCCCCAAGAATTGGCGCCAGTTACACAAGGTTTGGGAGGAATTTTTGGGGACAGCCAATTGGACCAGGGACAGGGGCCTAGTTTAGTACGGATTTAGTTATGTGTAGTCTGGCACAGGCCTAGTCCTGGGCCTAACCTCGGGGGGCCCCTGACGAGACGCCAGAAAACCAAATGAAACTGAATCAAAATAAGACAAATAAAGGGCATTTTAGTTAGTTAATACACGTTTTTAAGACTATAATTTTTATGTATTTTCTAATATTTCATTTCATATTGGCCGTCTTCAATTAAATATCCTAATTTTTAATAATCCACAAAAAATATACTGTGCTCAAAATGTGGCCCCCTTCCTTTTGTGGCCCGGGGCAATCTGCCCCCTTTGCCCCCTGCCCCCCCTCTCGGCGGCCCTGACTCTTATTCAAGCAAAGTTATCTTGCGTGCGCGCTTGCTTGGTTGGTTGTATGTTTGCACAACGATCTCAAAAACGGCTCCGAGGATTTCCTTCAAAGTCTGGAAATAAGTAGTTTATGACTCAAAAACGTCTTCTATGCAGACAACTCGGCCAGAAAAAGATCTAAGCGTAATAAAACAAATTTTTAAGTTGTAAAATTTTAACATTGGCTTTATGAGTTGCCGTAATAGCAACGAAATAAACAAAGAAAGTGAAAACAAATGAATTAATCATAACAGCTGTTTGCAAATTACAGCCATCTAGGGAGAATACAGCGTGTGGCATAAATTTTGCATAGAGTAATAAATATATTTTTATTTATAAATTTTATGACATCGAAATATTTTATAGTAGCTTTATAGTGGATGAAGTGGTAAATATGGAAAAATACCGTTCAAAGCTCGGTCCACCAGGTAATTAGTAGATATATACGCGTAAGTGAAAAGCAATAAAAAAATTGACAGCAAAGTGGTTGAAGATTACGTTTAAATTTTTATCACATTAATTCCAGGAGATCAAAAGCTTAGAACGAATTTTACTCATTGAATTTCACATTTTTCGAAAAAATTCAATCTTTTATTTACATATAAAAAATGCAATCGTAAATGAGTGATTTAATTGTTTCCTTTTGTCCAAAACCAAGTGATGTTTCTTAAGAACTAAATTTCTAAGATGACCCACTTATTTGGATGCAAAATGCCCCAAATATTCATTAAAGCTGGTTAATCTTAAGAACATTCATTGTCCCCGCTGCAGCCGCCGTGTAGCTTACTCCGGTTTGTTTTATTGCCCGAGAGACACTTGCCTCTCCCCTCCGGATGTGGCAACACTAAGATAACATTAGCGCAATAACATACGGCGGCGACACGCTGCTTTATGGTTCTCTACTTCACGTCAAGACGCAATAAATCCATTAAAAAGGCCTTAAGTAAAGTTGCGAAAACATTACTTTGTAAATGACTGAAATTGCCAATTTAATATAATTATCTAACAAAATATCAAAACACATTTTGACTTATTTTTTACACATTCTTCATGGATTTATAAACTGTAATAATAGTTGAATCGGTTTTTTTAAAGGGCGTATAGTCCTAAAAAGTAATCTTTCAGAAAACAAGAAGAAACTTTTTACTTTCAAAAGGGCGTAAGTCCAAAACGCCATATAACGCTTTGTTGACATACGCCCTTTTAAAACAAATCACAGAAATGCAATGCTGATTTCCTCTATAAACATTCATTATAGGTAAGCGCTTTCAAAGCAAATCGATGTATCTAGTTGAGTAGAGTACAAAACCACCAAAAACTGAAAATCGAAAAAATTGGACTTACGCTCTTTTAAAAAACTCGATTCAGTTATTTGTGGTTGGTTTACATGAAACGAACAGTCTAAATTAATGAATGCATATTCCGCAGTGCATGGCTCTATCAGTCGAATCCTTTTTTCCATTTCGGCAAGAAGTAGCACCCGACTAAATTGTTTCTTTATTCATTGCCACAAGATCTTTTGTACGAAGTTAGGTAGGAGATAGCGAAATAGCCTACATTAAAAAAGCTATCCATAAGTATCAACATCATGTTAATGGAAATAAGAAATAGTTGTTATTATTTTACTATACAATGTGCTCAAGTATAATCGGTTTTGTCCTCCTCCTCTTTCCACCAAAAAAACTATAATTTAAGCAATATTGGGACGGTTTGAAAAGTAATAAGTTTGCTTTAAACTAATTAATAAAAGTATATGGTATAATTTAAGTATAATTAAAGAGCTTAAATATAAGGAAATCACAAAGCACTATGACCTTTTGAGTCCTCGATCATCTATATGAGAATTATCTATAATCAAGAATTATAGAAACTATAATCAACTAGTTTCTTGGTTAACGTTGTTAGTGTAGATTTGAATGTGAACATAGATAATTTAGCTTCTTTAATCCATCTTGTATGTATCCTAATAATAATATCGCGCCTTGCAAATCATTTAATAGTTTTTCATCCCCAAACAAGTTTGTGATTTTTTCAAGTATTATAAATCATTACAGTAATAATAATCTACACCGAAGCAAGTCCTCGCACCAGCACTTACGACACAGTGGACAGTGAGATACATTCTATTTAAGGAGTCAAACGTACAGAGGCCAGTTTTATTTGGAATTGTGTCTGAAAATAGCATCAATTAGAAGCATAAACGTAATTAGTCAAGATGAGAGGAGTCAAGGGTGATATCATGGTGACGTCATCGCTCTTGCAGCTGCGGCGACAATTAAACACTTTGGTCCCACTGGGCCTACTTACGGCCTTCGTTCACTGTTACGTCATTGGTTGGGCGGTTAGAGCACATATTGTGTGAATGTCAAGTATTAGATGTTAAGAGCAAAAATAATGTCCTGTCGTTAAGGAATGTATTTGTTTATTGGTTGTATTTGTTCTTGTATCCTTTTTCTTTATGTTTACTATGAATGTAATCACTGTTTCATATATTTGCATTCTCATTGTAAAAATAGCGTTTGCCGTGTATAAATAAATAAATAAATAAATAAATGAGTGATCGGGAAGATATGATTATTTGAACGCTTTCTCAAAAATAAAAAAAAACTCTTATTACATTAGTTGGATAATTCGTGGATAATCCGATTCCTAATCGATGAACCAATAGTCCGTCAAATATTATGGTATAATGTTTTCTACTATAATTATAAGAAAATATTAATACGTTGAACAAATATGCAGTGAATAGTAAATATAGGCTACATTAAAAAAGATTAATTATTCAACTTGGGATTATATTCACAAATTATATAGAACCTAGTTGCAAACAAAATAGAACTTGCTTTTCACTTCTCTTCGCTATTATTTTAAAAGATTGAGCGGACTTGAGAAGTAAAACTAAAATATTGATATTAATAACTGGGATTAAAATATGATGGCCTTCATTTTAACCATTCTAACATTAATCCTCAAATGTTTAGTGGTTCGCAGAGTGTTGAACTTGTCGATAAAGTTACAAATCATCACGAATGAAATCATGTGCGCAGACTTGTCCGCTTGTCCTAAAAGATCAGCACTTATGCCAATATGTCAACTTGTTAATAACATAGTTCACTCCGGCCTGGGAGGTGGTGGAGTTTATGGTCTGTGGGCCTGTAAAGGGCACTCAGCTAATGCCGGGGAGTTGGCGAGCGCGAGGGTGGGTACTGGCTAACACGATTATCCCGGCGTCACGAGCCCGCGACAGCGCGGTGTGATAGTGACGGGATCATCGACTACTTTTTACTATCGACTAGTGGCTAGTCGATTACTTTTGAACATCGACTAGTCTAGTCGCTCATACTAGTCGATTAGACATCTTATAAAACATCGCCTAGTCTAGTCGATGTAACTATGGTCGAACGAGCAAAAACCGGTAAAATACTACAATATCTAATCGGTGAAGTTGCCGACTTGTCGGTTAAAGACGACAAAGCACCGACTATTAAAATAATCGCCTAGAAATATCGACTAGTCAACTAGACGACCAACTAGTCGACAAAAACCACCAGTCGACTAGTCGACAGCCGGCTGCATACAAACTCGCCAACATTTTTGGGACTGTTTCTAATATACAAACTCGCCAGCTTTTAATTAGGTGCAAAAACTAGGATCAAGAATCCGGCCGGCCACATACAAACTCGCCAACTTTTGACCGCGGGCAGGTACCTCTTCCCCTCCCCCGGCTCGGTGACACTTGTTTGCCCCTGCGTATAGTAGGCGTGTTTTGAAGATTCGCCCCCCCCAGAACAGGTAGAAGGACAGTCCTAATCCCCTGTTGACAAACAATGCCTTAGTGCCTTTGTTACGGGCGGCCGGCCGGGACTTTCTGCATCCGCCTGCAATTCCGGTTACTGGCATAACAATATATATCGCAATATTTGAGGTGCAAGTTACGCGGCATTTTCTTGGAATGCAGGCGGGTGAACCACCAGCACAACGGTGGCCACCCCTAACAAAGGCTTTGTTTGATAACAGGGGATTAGGACAGTCCGTCTACCTGTTTTGGGGGGGCGAATCTTCAAAACGTGCCTACTATACAGACCTCCGCTACTGCACTTGCATTCAAGTCTATATGCCTTAAAAATTACACTTAAAATTGCTACTTAAGAACGACTGTATTCTATAGCATTAAAATTACCTGTAGTTCAAGCAATTCAAATAAAAAGTTTAGTCAAATTAATTATAATTAAATAAATACTAAGCATTGGTTTTAAAACGTTCATGGTTATAAGCGATTAAAGCCATATAAGATAATGATAAATACAGTACAGCATATTTCATATGAATTACCACATGTTAAGACGCCGATGAAACTGTGACAGGTGACTAGTCGTCGATTTTTGTTGATTTAGCAGCAGTGATCTTCACCTTTCGTTTTGAGCTGAGACTCTATATCCACTCGGACATTGCTAGAATGGTCTGATAAATATACAAATCAAATCTAGCAATGTAATTAGCGAATTTTCTCATTTTCCTCATGGATGAAGGTATGTCTAATTCCTTTTTGCATACAAAGAGATAAATCATTATAGTGTGCGATGAAATGGACCTGCGAACGAAGATATCACGGATGCAAGGCATATTGTATTACTAAAGGTATGTCCTATTTATTGTTTCATTTATTTACCAAACTGTGCCAATTATTTGATGGGTATAGCCACCACGCCATCACCATTCAAAGTGTTTCTAGGCCAAAAATAAAAATTGATGATACTATAGGTAGTATTAATTTTTGTATGAATTTAGAGTTCTGACGCAAAAGTTAAGCCGATCAATTTTCATTTTTGGCCTAGAAACACTTTGAATGGTGGTGGCTATACCCATCAAATAATTGGCACAGTTTGGTAAATAAATGAATCAATAAATAGGACATACCTTTAGTAATACAATATGCCTTGCATCCGTAATATCTTCGTTTGCAGGTCCATTTCACCGCACACTATGATGATTCATCTCTTTGTATGCAAAATGTAATTAGACATACCTTCATCCATGAGGAAAATGTGAAAATTCGCTAATTACATTGCTAGGTTTGATTTGTATATTTATCAGACCATTCTAGCAATGTCCGAGTGGATACAGAGTCTCAGCTCAAAACGAAAAGTGAAGATTACTGCTGCTAAATCAACAAAAATCGACGACTAGTCACCTGTCACAGTTTCATCGGCGTCTTAACATGTGGTAATTCATATGAAATATGCTGTACTGTATTTATCATTATCTTATATGCTTTTTAATCGTTTATAACCATGAACGTTTTAAAACCAATGCTTAGTATTTATTTAATTATAATTAATTTGACTAAACTTTTTATTTTAATTGCTTGAACTTCAGGTAATTTCAATGCTATAGAATACAGTCGTTCTTAAGTAGCAATTTTAAGTGTAATTTTTAAGGTATAAAGACTTGAATGCAAAGTGGTCTGTACGCAGGGGTCCCGGCAAGCAATTGTCACCGAGCCGGGGGAGGGGAAGAGGTACCTGCCCGCGGTCAAAAGTTGGCGAGTTTGTATGTGGCCGGCCGATTTCCTGACCCTAGTTTTTGCACCAAATTAAAAGTTGGCGAGTTTGTATATTAGAAACTGTCCCAAAAATGTTGGCGAGTTTGTACGTACCCCGACAGCCGATGTGATGTACTCTAATCAGTTGTTAACTCACTCATCGTCGAGTGGAAAGAGATAGACATACGGATGGAAATGCTGGAGATATAATGCCAGACGTTGCACATTTTTGTAGTTAATAAGGAAATACAAGTTCACGTACAAATTCATATTTTGAATGTTCTCTTGGCTGAACCCAAACACTTCACGGAAAGACGAGTAGCCTAATATGTAAGTAAACGAAGTTGCCAATATAAACATTTTAATGTAATGACTTAATTGTCAAAACTCACAGTGAAGGCTGCTATACAACTTATTTTATGCTAGATGATATTTTAGGGTGAAATGGGAAACTATTTTCATAGATTACATAGCGTATAAAAATTTACACAAAATTACCTACTATAATACTTACTTAAATTTTGTAGCCTCACAGAAAATCACTGTAAAATCATTTTTTGATTCATTTGAACTTAGTCTACATTGAAGTTCAATGGAGAGTGACACTTACTGAATCTTTAACTAGTTAGGCTATAACGTACAAATTTAAAATTATAAATTGCCTCAGTAATGTTTATACACAACCTACTACTAAAATAATGCAAAAACAAATCAGAATCAACTATGAAGACGAAAATATTTAAATAACTATCGAATTATTTTATATTTATTATGAGAGAACATTGAATAATTGGCGATGCTAAGTTAAAGCAAATCATTGTTAGCAATCGACTGTTTAATGTATTTGTAAAGGATAAATGCTCCTCCGCCTCTTAACTACATTGCCCTTATTTGTTCTCTGATGTTGCGTTGTCCTCAAAATGTGACCAGCTTAGGCCTATATGTTAAATCATTGCTGTTTGGTTTAGAGACGACCTTTTATACCTTTTTACACCTTACTGACAAACCGTTACCGGTTTCTTGCCCAAAACATCCAAAATCATTATTGACCGCCAACTCGCCAACCACAGCGCGTGGCAGCTGAATATTTTATGAACGCTGAGAGCCCCCTTTAATTAGGGTTGGGGTTAACACCTGGGATCGAGGGTACAGTTTAGAGATCAACCATCAAAGACCCTGTTGAATATTATGAAATGGGGAGTTGTTAGTGTTTTATCCATGAAAACTATAACTTAAGGTAAATTATCAAACTTATCATCAATTTATAACAATTAAGATGTTTACGTCATATATTATGAAAATTAATTAATTATATTTTGACCAACCTCTTTTATAATTATAGGTACGAGAAGCAAAATAGTAGTACATTACAAAAAATGACATGGCGGGCTTGCCCTAATAACCTGAGGAAAATTTACTACTTTTCCTCTACTTTGCCCTAATAACCTGCGGTACATATAAATAATCAAACAAATCGCGACGAGCAATCGAAACATTTTGGCTGCCAAACAACGTTGTAAGAGATTGATTTTTGTTAACATTCTTATCAGATTAGTTGATAAGAACAGCTGGCGGACATAATCGAAATGTTGTTTACTAAATTTAGTGTGCTGGGTGTTGTTGTGACGTATTTTCAGCTTTCAGTGAAATTGGCATCTTGTCAGCTAAAATGTAGTAAGTAAATTAGAACATATACCAACATCTAAAGTAGCAAAATAAATAGGCTAAGCATAGGCCTAAATTTATTGAAACATATAATTAATGCTGGAAATCTAATTGTCCTTAACATAAGATGATATAGTAAATATATTTTAAGGTTCAAATATACCATATTTAATATCTGATGGAAAGTAGTTCGAAAAATACAGTTTAATAACAATAACAATTAGGGGAAAGTTGCCAATATCGTACTGCTTTTTGTTTTTTTTTTTTTAATTTCATAATGTTAGCGTTAAAAGAGATGTAGACCCTTTTGGAACATTAATATAGCAAAATTTAAAGCAAATATATTGTATATTGCTTGTATATTATATAAGCAGATATATTGCAAATATATCTTTGTTTATTGAAGCAAATTTTGATTTTTATAATTACTGAGAATTTTTTGTAAACCATTGCAAGTGGTAAAGTGGTACAGTTTGGGAAACCAGTTTCCCAAATCGTACTCACCGAGTTCCTAAATCGTACCACATGTACAAATAAAGCACGCACCTTTAAAATGGTAGCAAATAAAACAAAGAGTTAATGAAAAATACGTTTATTTAGGGTGTATAAGTAAATATTAACTATAAAACATATAATATAATGTATATAAGTAAGTCCATGAGGTAAATATAACGTAAAAAAGTATATCAATATTTCATGAGGTACACAATATACCAAATATTGTCTATTTTCTAATTAAATATGAAGTTGAATTAAGTATAATATATTCCTATGTATATGTCGTAGCCACATGCTGTAATTGGGCACTTCATGAAGTGTCCAGCGCTAACCGGGCACTTCATGAAGTGCCCAGCTCGCCTGGGCACATAGTGTAATTGAACGTTTCATATAAAATTACAGTATGTGACCAATAAAACTGGGCACTTCATGAAGTACCCAACGCTCGTTGGGCACATGCTGTAGGCTAATTAATTCTTTCACACTATGTGTCCAGCTTAGATGCTGGACACTTGATGTAAACACATAAAACTGCTGTTTACGTTGCTGTTCGTAGTATCTGATGTATTATTTTGAATAATACAAAATAGGAACATTTTTTAAGAATTTTGAAAAACAGTAAGAATAAGATTCTGCCACTAAATCAGACAATTCTCGCCTGCATGTTTTTTTCAATTTTAATTACCTTTTGGTAGCCTGAAGGTGTCAATTAATTGTAGATACAAGCGGCGATACGCGTTTCGTACTATTTACAGTACATCATCAGTCGCGTCCAACACAGGTTAAAACAGCTCACATAAGTGTTTGTCAGAGTTTAAATAAAACAATCGTAGACACAATACATAGTTTACAAAACACATTTTTACGGGGGACACGGACATCAAACATTTATGAAGAACCGACACGCAAGTGCACTTTCGGAGACGACGGACAACCGGTACCGCACAAAGTTGTAGGCCTACTCCAGGACCGGGACTTAATAAAACGCATATCAAATCAAAATATAGCAAGGTAAAACATATTTACAGAGAGTACCATAACAGTCTTGAAAAAATAATAAAAAATGTCTTTAGTTTCTTTTTATATCAAAATTGACAGCAGCTAATTTATATAAAATTTTACTATTTCGTTTATTCTTTTTGCAATTTTATTCGCATTAACGACAATTTACGTTTAAGATTTTCTTTTATGCCAGTATGAATAAATTAACATAACATCATTACATCAAGCCTTTTCATTGTAATTGTTTTTATTTGCTAATAGGCCTAGAATATTAAAAAATGAATATGGAGTGTCCCGTTTACTTAACAGCTTTTCAGAAATATGCTTTAACTCTTTTATTATAATCCTACTGACATCAGTAAATTAAAAATCTAAGTTTTTATTATTAAGTCAAATATATAGAAATTTATATGAAGAATTCTTTTAAAGGGATAACCTATGAATGTTAAACGTTATTCAAAAGTAAGCGCTTACTAGAAAATTCTAGCGTTTCGATTTTTAATTATCATTATGTTTTTTTAGTAGCGCATTACCTATAATTTTATACTCTTGTTTAATTTTATAACAATCTGAAAACCACAATATTTGTTTTAAACTTTAAGCCAATTATAAGTATTTTGAAAAATAACTATGTTAAATTATTGTTAACTGTTTACTTTAGTCATAACTCAACTTGTACAGCATAAATTTATCATCCAAATATAACGTAGACTAATTATATTTTCAAAATGAGTATGCAAGTAAAACCAGTATTAACATTTTTAGATTTGAAAAATATTAAAAGGTTTAATAGCAAACAGACACATTGGCTACTTTATCACAAACATTGGGGTTTAATGTAAACATTGGGATTGACTTATAAAATAAAGATTTAAAATCGACTGCCCAACTTGCCTCGACAGTTACAGCATGTGTCCAAAGAGCGTTGGGCACTTCATGAAGTGTCCAGTTTTGTTGGGCAGATGCTGTAACTTTGACTGAAATAATCGAGTTACACTATGTGCCCAGGTGCGCTGGGCACTTCATGAAGTGTCCGGGCTGCGTTGTGCACTTCATGAATATGTGCAAGTGGCTACGACATATATATTATAGGCTATAATAGGTATAAAGTACTCGTAAACATTTTATGAAAATTGAAAATTCAATGGTATACGATTTGAGAAACCATTGGAGGTACGATATGGGCAACTGGGACTTTTTTCGAAAAAAAACTCAATTCTAACCTCAAATAAAAGCTACCTTGTGATCAACACTACTAAAATAAAGTACTTTAGATGTACTTTTAAAATGTACATCGAAAATTAATCAGAATCTACGTTGTAAATCACTATTAGCTTGCGTATAGCAGCTGAAAACTACATCAGTTTCTGGCAAAACACAAAAACGCCGAATTTAAAATTAAGAATACTTCAAACAATTGTAAACTATTGCCCACTATTCATACTCATGGATAGTTCCGTTTTAAGGCACGAGAGCTCTCCTGTATCGCTTATTGTCTGAAATATCGCCGTGGGTCGATTTATGAGGCGGTACGATAATGGCAACTTTCCCCTAATAGGCCTATTGCTAAACAATTTATTCAGTTGCATAGCATACAATGGGTAATCTAATAATAAAAGTAATTAAAGGATTATAGTTTATTTTGTAATTTATAGTTTTAGTTTACATGCTGAAACGTTCGTGTAAAAAGTTTGGCTCGTTCGAGCGGTCAAATTGCGGCGTTTCTCCCGCTCGTGTTGAATCGGCCAAGGGCCAAATAAAGTGAAAACATTATGGCTGAATTTGTATTACTGATGCACATGTTGGCTGTGTTGCCATCAGAAACCAGCAAATTTACCAGGTTTTTAAGTGTTCAAGATTGTACAAAGAATATGTGGGGATTAGTTTTAATTTGGAATTTTTTTTTATAATTCACCGCTAATTAAGGAATATTTTTTTAACTCGAGTAATTTGATTTTACTAGGCCCAAAAAGCATAAGAATGAGTTTAAAATCTTTCAAACTGGTATTAAAATAATCTTTCGATCAAATTTTAAAAATTCATATTAACGAAATTTTGTTATAGTTTTAACACCAGAGAAACTTGGCAATTTTTCAATTTTTAAAACGAGTTTTTAAGTAATTTAAAAATATGTTTGAGGGTTTAGAAAGATTTAGAAATACTTCTAATATAACTTTAATATAAGAAATAGTCTAAAGTTCCGGCCAAATCATGGAAACTTAGGTGGCGAAAAATGGAAACTCCAGCAGTATAAATGACTTGATGTTAAAGACGTCCTACTCCTCTACACAGTTAAGTAGTTGAATATTTTTTCTAACAGATAGAAGCACACTTAATTGGGTATGTTTGGAGAACTTGAGAATATAAACAAAGAGCATAACTGTCTATAACTTCAGATTGCCAAAAACATATTTTGAACGCCAGTAGCGCACTCACTCACCCGCCTATTGATTTGGCCGGAGCTCTAGTTTAATTTTGGAAATATTTTTTAAAATCAACTAGGCTATAAGGCAGAAAATCAAAAATATTCCTCTTTTAGAACACATATTAAAATGATAGAGTTTAAAAGAACAAAACATAATTTTCATCTGATTTTAGCATAATTTCAAAATTGTTTTAAAATCATTATGCAATGTTTTTGGAACTATTCCAAACTTGGTTGTAAAACTGGAGAACTTGCCAACTTATTGGTACAAAATCTCTATTGATATGATTTCAAAATAATTTATAGCTTGAATTTTATCCATTTTTATGCTACTTTGATGTATTTGTTTGGTATTTTGGAAATAAATATTTTTTAAATATCATTATACCGTAAAATAAGGTTAACCAGAAAGAAAAAAACACGTTTAACAGCGTGGTTTAGGATTAGAGTATACTATTACAGTGTTATTTACTTATCTTTTCAAGTTACTGCATCCCGCAACCATTATTTATACCGACAATAGCTTAGGCCATCTTTATTTGGGAGACATCCCTAAAGAATGAATGAAGTAAAATACCCCCGTTGAAGCAGACCTGCATACTAGGCGAATTTCAAGTGCAAAACAACATATTTCAATCCGACATAGCGAGATTTGACATGTTTTTGTAAGCTCCATAAGAATAACATGAGGAATGAGTATGCAGGTTTGCTGCTACAGGTATATTAAAACTAGGTGGTTTTAATTCAATATTTAGTAGATCTCAACTAAACGAAGCCATTTATCAAGTTTTAACAAGATATGTCGAGAAATAAGAAATAAGCAAGATATAGAATTTTACTTATTTCCCATAAGGTTAACATTGGGGCAATGTACTGTGTTTACCACTTTCAATATCTCGGTAACCAATACACATAGAGCTATGATTCAAGATACTAAATTGTTTGCTTTTTCAAGCTGAATTCAATCGTGGAATCCAAAATTGGATCACCTCAATTTTTCAATGTGAAAAACGCAAAAAAAACCATTTTTGGGGGGATTATCCCTCTTTATACCCCCCCTTCTGGTGCTCCAATCAGGCTGTGGTTTACGAACTCGTCGAATTGATTACCACACGTCTGTACCAAATTGCATAAAGATCGGACCATTTTTACGGCCGCTATCTTGCTAACAGACACATAGATTCTTTGTTTGAAATTCATTGTTGGTGATGGTGATTTTATATTTTGATTAGGATTTTTGCGGACATTTGCCATCACTGATTAGGCCCTAGTAAAAAACAAGTTTCACGACGTTTCGGGATCTCGAAACGTCGTGAAACTTGTTTTTTACTAATCAGTGATGGCAAATGTCCGCAAAAATCCTAATCAAAATATAAAAAAATAGACACATAGATATATAATATATATCTATATAGATGTATATATTATATACATCTAAAAATTCAAACGAATGGTGGTTTTGGCTTCTGGGGGCCCCAAAACGAAAAGTTATCATAGTCTCGGGCTTAGGTCTTACCTTGAGACCTACGGTAATAGCTTCTTCTCTATAGGGGAAATTCGCTAGTAAAAATAGGTTTATTACCTCAGTCAACAGCTTTTGAAGGCTCAAAAATCTTTAATAAACCTATTGAGTGAGGTATTATAAACCTGTTTTTATTTGTCAATATCAGCTTTGGAAGCTATCTCAATATGAATAAATTAAGTATCAAAAATATTGCCTGTCACATTAAAGTAGTAGGGTTTCGAAAATTTAACAATTAAACAAAAACAAGTACCCACTGTATTTTTTAGGATACTGTTTGCCTTGCTGTTTCCTGAGTTGAGTTCAGATGGGTATTTTCTTTGATGAATAGTTTACATGTTTTTATATGAGGTTGCATCTTTGACTATAAGGCTGTAAACATCCATATCACAGGATGAAAACGGTAATTTTTGAGGCGAGTACAATTAATTTGACTCTTCGGCTGGCAACACTGTTGTTTACGATGTTCATGTCGAATGTTGACAGTTGACATTATGATTTGAGGGTTTTTTAGTTTATGTTATGTTTATGTCCTTGTTGATAAGGATGACTCACACTCAGGTGGTAAGTTGGGATAAGGTGAACTAAGTTTAATAGTGTTCTGAGTTGTACTGCATTTTGTTTGGAGCTTTAATTTACATCTATATCGAAAAGGTAAACTCATGGGTTTAGATAATAAGCATTATTTAACAAACTAACATGCCTATTGTTAAACAGTAGACTTTCAAGTAGGACTAACTCAATATTAATTTTAGTGCTGGTTGAAAGCTCTAGGTTTTTACTTGTAGTGATACAAGATCATAGTTTAACTTTTGCCTATACAGGATATGTTTGACAATTGGTTCAGATTTAGTAACCTAACGAGTGGTCTCAATGTTATTTTATGAGGGTAAAGGCAGGTGATTGTTTTGATCTTCATCCTCTCTCTTTTTTGTGGGGCGAATCGAACTATCTATTGATAATTGAACTTTAATACCCAGTACACCTCGGATTATCCAGAGTGATATGGCTTAACACCAGTTATGACACCGGATAATCGCAGGTCGTAATATTATCGCCTAAATAGCGATCGCAAACCTAGCCCCTGCTATATTGATGCTGCAACCAGTTTATCAAGACGATCCTAAATGTTATTTTACACCCATTTATTTTGAAACTTAATTGACAGTTTACACAAAGCTTATCTCACTACTAGGCCTAAACCTTAAAACTAACTTGCGAAATTTCTGTAGGTTCCGCATGTCTTGATTAGTGCTAGTACTCACAAGTTAGTGAAAAATTGTAACACTCTTGTACGAAAATGCTGTAACGAAATGTATATCCTAACTGTATCAATTTGAACTGTATCAAATTCTTTTAGTTTCAGCCACGTACAGTGATATATTGGAACTGCATCTTACTTTAGAAGGGATTCTCCATTTGGGAAACTCACTAAAATTATATGTTTAGCCTGGGTACCATGATTTTTAATATTTTTAGGCCTATTTCACAGAAGCCAATCTGAATGATTCAGGATTCGGATAATGTGGGATCCGGATAATCTGAGGTGCACATCAATTTTTGTTGATACTTATTGATGTTTCCTTATCTTTAGGCTTGCTGTAATTTAAATTGGTTGTTAGAAAAATATATTGAAACAGTGTCAAAGATGATAAGGCAATGTTTGATATCAGATCATTGCTGAGGGTCAGACTTACTAAGCTATGTGTCATCTTGTACTGGCTGTAGTTAAGTATCCATCCCACGTCTCAAAACCTCTACAAGCTTGGGACTCGGTGGAATTCGGGTTTTTTATTGGCTGGGATCTTGGTGTTGCAAGACCTATCTAAATACAGCATTAACTTTGGTCAGATTGCAATTTCCCTTTCAAGAAGAATTCGGCCGTCGCACAGGTCTTGCTGTTGCTCTGGCCTGCAGGCGTAACTTTGGCTCCGATTTTGCAAATGTCTATAATTAGTTACTACCCTTTTTTTTGATACCAGGGAATTTGGTAAATGTTCACTTTCCAATGGTTGTCTACAAATTAAACAATTTTTTTTTCAAAATGTAGGAAATTTTGCGCTGATTCCGGAAATGATAGTTTTTTCCCGCGGAAAACATCGGAAAATGCCGGAAAATCGGAAAAACGATAAAATAATTTTTGGCTCCGAAGTAGGTCATGTGGGTACTCAAATTAATCGGGAGATTGAGATAAAGAAGAATATGCAAGAATTTCCAAGATTAGACGCGGATTAACGGAGTTATGGCCGGAAACGTGCTGGAAAAGTCATGGATTTGCACAAAATGGGTTAGTTTTAGTGAGTTACGCTAAACTGTGGGATCTAAGGTTAGGTTAGGTTAGTTTAGGTTATGTTAGACTATGTTAGGTCTAGTTAGGTTATGTTAGACTATGTTAGGTTTGGTTTGACTAGGTTAAATTAAGTTTGGTTAGGTTATATTGAATTTGGATAGGTTAGGTATATATTGAATTTGGTTAGGCCCTCCCTAGATTATACCTATTAGGTTTGGTTATGTTAAATTAGGTTTGGTATTGTTAGATTAGGATTATAATATCACATTCTTTTTACCAACCTTATCCTTGCCTAACTTAACGTTTTAAACCAATCCTAATGTAACCTAAAATAATGCAACGTTTATCACAATCTAACATAACCTAACCTAACCAAACCAAATACAACCTAAACTAACATAACCAATCCCTATCTAATTTATTCCAGTCAAATCCATCTTCACACAACTTAAACAAAAGTTGATTTAAAATTTTTTATGTTTTTTTGCTTTATCTCGACTTTTGTACGTCAGATCGTGAAAATTACTGCAGATTGTTGTTCAGCGTGCAATTTCCTTTAATTTGAGTACCCACATGATATGTTTTCGACAAAGTTTGTTTTTGGCTTTTCCGACGCTTTTCCGGCCGTATCTCCGTTAATATCCGTCGGATCTTGAAAATTCTTACATATTCTTGTTCAGCTCGTTCTTCCGATTAATTTGAGTACCAACATGACCTATTTCCATAAAAAAATGTTTTTTCCGGTTTTTCCGATTTTCCGGCATTTTCCGACGTTTTCCGCGGAAAACGACTATCATTTCCGGAATCAGCGCAAAATTTCCTATATTATGGAAAAACAATTTTTCAATTTCTAGACAACCATTGGAAAGTGAACAATTACCGGGAATTTTCCTGCCCTAATCTTGATTCCCACCTAATCCTAAAGTTTGTATTAAAAGTTAAGTAGTTATGAGATATTGGACAGTTAGTAAACTGCAACCTAGTAACTTTTACTCATAGGCAAAATGTGCTTAGTTCATCAATCACTTGTAGTTATATGTGCAAAATAACTTATATTATTAATTTTTAGGCCTGTTATTGACCACAAATTCATTGTCAGAATCATATTGTCACTAAAAGAAACGATGAGGTCCACAATTTAGCTCTGTAACTTGGGTGCTGTGTTTTATTTTTTGTCATAAATTAAAAAAATGGAGTAGGCCTAAACAGCCTACCCGAGAACTATGGAAAGTTACAGTACTTTGGTATTATACGGAGGCCACCCTTATACATCGCGCTGTGGCGGTTATGTTTGGTTAGGTTATCATAATTATGTTAGTAAGACTTTCCTCGCTTCGTTACGAATCGAACGATACAAGGAAAGTCCTACTAACATATTTATGATAACCTAACTTAACATAACCGCCGCAGCACGCTGAATAAGGGTGGCGATCGGGTGAAATCGCTAGTGGTGGCGGCGACTCGTTCAACTCAATCCTCACCAGACAACGCTGTCTTCTGAGAAGCAGAAAACAAAGACCGCTCATCAAAATTATGTCCAATTTGGACAGTAAATCAATTAAAGTAGGCCTATGTTCTTTCCAATTATAAATTCATTTTTGGTAACCAATAAAAAAATCTCTCAAAAAATAGTGGCCTCCGTATAATACCAAAGTACCAAAGTTACTGAACTCGGGCTTTGAAAACTTACTTTTGTCCAATTTGCCAGAGAAGCATCTTCTTTTTCCCCTTTCTGTAGTTAATAACATGGGAATGGCTTTAAGCTTGGATATTTAAACTTATGAGGTTATCAGGAGGTACCTATTCATTTCTGCTGTTCAAAATTCAATAAATTTTTTCTAGAGCACAGGCTCCAAAATTTAACACTTTTGAGTCTCCAGGATCCGAGTCTTAAGACTGTGAATCATTACACATTTTTACTCTCCTCAGAATGTATAAAAACTTTAGGGCCTTTTTTATTAGAAACAAGCTTCATAAAAGTGATTAGGCACCAATGAAAATTAGTGCTTGAGCTTTCCTTCTGATTTGTCCTCAAATTAGCTTCCCTTTCCACAGTTAGAACCTTTGATTTTTACAAATCTCAATCATACCATACCAAGATAAACCATAGACTACTATTAGTAAATATTGTAATTTTTTTTAAGTCTTGGTTGACTAAGTTAAATAGCCTAAACTTAAAATTTAGAAAAAAAATATCATAATCCAACAGAAATCTATCAAACAGAAACAACAGATATAAACACGGTAAAGTTATTGTGCTCAGCGAATCAATAGAGATGTGATTATCGTTTTATAATCTATGTTTCTATATTAGTTGAGTTCTATGTTTATTATATTGGTCAAAAGATAAGCTTCTGCTGCAAGCCTCACAGCCAAATACCTGAGAAAAACAATTTTCATGTCCAAACACACCACCAGAGGTGAAAGTATTAAAGCGCATGTTCATCCTCGGTTTTCAATCATTTTAAGTTTCTGTGGCAAAGATCCCACTTGTACAGTTTTAGTCGGGTGAGGGAGTCCCGCTAACTACATTGTAAGGAGTTTAGGACTGATGCTCCATCACAGAACAATGATGGATGCCGTATCAGGGGTCTACCCAGTCACCCCCCATCTTCACATCGCGTGGGTCTCTTGAGGGACATCATTGATCATCTCTGTCCCACTGGTGTTTTCGACCTGTTGTGGATTGTGTCGGTGCTGTAATTCATTTACATTCAAGACATTATAAAAGTGATGTTTCTTTGTAAAGTGCTCACTACAAAGAACTACAGGTACAAAGGTACAGTTGTAACTTAAAATATGTATTTTTCATTTGAGTTTATTTATGAAGGGAGGTATGTGCTTTTTCAGTGAATACTGGGGTGAGCTCATAAACACAACACAATAATTTAAATACCCCCGTTGCAGCAGACCTGCATACTCAGCGAATTTCAAGTGTAAAACAACATATTTCATTCCATCATAGTGAGATTTGACATGTTTTTGAAAGCTCCATAAGAATAACATGGAAAATGAGTATGCAGGTTTGCTGCTACAGGTATGTTTAAACTGGTTGGTTTTAAAAACCAGGTTACATACCTTATCCGTCAAACAGTTTTTGTTTTTTCAAATTGACTACTTAAGTTTCGGAATTAACATTCCATCATCGGGTCAGGTACTTGCTGTCTTCTTAAATTAATCTTCAAATTAATTTCGTCATAATATTAAAATTCAACAAGTTACACATGCATTTACACACTTTGCACATAACGATAATAAAAACTACATTTAACATGAACAATGCCGGCCGGCGATTAGAACTAGAACTGGTTGGTTTTAATTCAATATTTAGTAGATCAGAACTAGAAGAAGTCATTTACCAAGTTTTATAGAGATATGTGGAGAAATAAGCGAGATATAGAATTTTACTTATTTCCCATAAGGTTAACATTGAGACAACGTACTGTGTTTACCACTTTCAATATCTCGGTAACCAATGGACATAGAGTAGTGATTAAAAATACTAAATTGTTTGTTTTTTGAGCTGAATTCAATGGTGCCAACAAAAATTTGACAAATTTTATTTTTCTATGTGAAAAACTCAAAAAACCCATGTTTGGGGGGGTTTATCCCCCTTTACCCCCCCTACCGGTGGTCCGATCGGGCTGGTTCACGAACTTGTCCGAGTGATTACCACTTTACACGTCTGTACCCAATTTCATTAAGATCCAACCATATTTACGGCCGCTATCGTGTTAACAGACATATAAATATATATATATATAAATTCAAACGAATGGTGTTTTTTGCTTCTGGGGGCCCAAAATTAAAAGTTAACATGGTCTCGGACTTAGGTCTTACCATGAGTACTAGGTACCATAATAGCTTATTCCTTTAAGGAAATTCGCTAATGGTCATAGTTACTGAAAAATTAAATTCTAACATGCACTGTTAACAAACTATAACTTGTAGAGAACAAAATAAATAAATGGGTTGATTTTCAGTTCTTTTCATAGGAAAAACTTAATACAAAGTAGATTGTTTCAATTGTATTTTAAAATTTAATATCATTAAAGAACCTTTAATTAGCCTAATAACTAATAAATTTTAATTTTTAAACTAAGTATTTAATTTGGTGATGTTACAGACATGACTACAGAAGAGACCGGCTCTGGTGATTCAGCTATGAAGTTCATTGGCATTTTCAAATCTTTGGATGCTGTTAAGAAATGCCTTCAAGGTGAAAAGGTATGTTTTTTTGAAGATTTTCTTTATATTTTTAACAATAAAATAATCATTTGTGCAACAAAATTTATAAAACGTTAAAATTTATCAAAACTTGCTGGGAGTAATTTAAAAGACATTATAGTAAAAAAAAACTAGCCTACTTTGATTCAGCAGACTTGTTTTTAGAATGTGTATGTTGACAGTTGTAAGAACTTTTTGTTAGCCTATTCTAAACTATTTGTTTTAGCTTATTAATGGTATTGTAATTTATTTTATTGAAATCTTGATAATGGTTTCGTTCCATATTACAATAAGTTAGGCTTTATGCACTGCTTTCAACCTGAATTAATTTTCTTCAATCATGTGGTTTGAATTTTGCAACTTTTAATTTACTTCTTAAGAATTTGCATATTTATTTTTAACTTGGTGTGAATTTACCTAAAAATGTTACACAAATTGTGTTTACTTCTGTATAAAAACTACGGAAGTTAATTTCAGACACGAATAGCTTATGGTTACCCCACAATACAAGTAGGGAGAACCAATTGCACAAATTTACAATAATAAATTTGTAAATTTTACCTTTCAGTATTTTGGTCTGCCAGAAGTGCAAGAGCTCTTGAAAATATTTGATGAGAACTTTACTAAAGTTGACGAAGTTTTGGACAGGTCCAAGCGTAAAGTTTTTATTGTTCTCGAAGGAATTGATGCTTCAGGTATTTTTTTAAGTTAAAATTGTTTCTACTATGAATATGTTGAAATAAATTCAAAACCTTTTCTTACAATAGCAATATTACATTTTGTAATCTAGGAGTCTTACAAAAATATTTTGTAATGATTTAAAGTACTTATTTATTTAGAAGTAAAGCACATTAAGCTGAACTTCATCATCAAAATCTTGAACCTCTAAGAAAGATATATATCTACTCATATTATAAATGAGAAAGTTTGGATGGATGGATAAATGTTAGTGATGCAATCACGCAAAAACTACTGAACCAACTGGGTTTAAATTTCACACAAAGGTAGATCTAGGACTCCTGCAACATAAAGGCCTATTCACTTCCTTAAAATTCTCTCAGGCTATGCCCCGTGAACGTCTTTTATTTATTAGTTTAAATGTTTACATTTTAGAGGAATTTAAACATTCAAATACTGAAATGTACACCGCTGTGGATACTGCAATATGACTGTTCAAAGACCAGAAGTAAAATCAGCTGTAATTTTTATCATGAGCGAAGCCACGGGCAACTGTTAGTACATATATGTAGGTTATTATGTTTCATGTTTGTGCATTCATTGCCGAGGGAGCTGGCTAATACATCCCTTATGACTCACTTAATTTCACTTGAGCATTGAGCCATAATATGTAAAACTTCCATTTCATTTAAAATCTTGACAATTATTTTCTAATTAGTTTTGGTTCTACAGTCCAAACATATTGCATATTGCAGGAAAAACTACCATAAGTAACCGACTGGCACGGCTGATTGGCGGGCATCAGCTGGGTACACCGCCGCCGGCACTGCTCGGACTGAGGGAGACGTTCGACAGACATCCGCTGGAGCTGCGCCGGGCGTACTATGCACTCGGCAACTACCTGGCCGCGCAGGAGGTCAAGAAGGCCTACATCTCGCAGCCCGTCATCATGGACAGGTCGGTGGCTGTGTAAACTGTTTTTTTTTAATGTGTTGCCAGTCATGATTAGAAATACAGATGAGTCAATTCACAGTACCACCGTACCAGTTCTTGGGAATTGGTACTGGCACCGAGATTTGTACGTTCAATGTTGATACCGAGAATTTCAGAACCAGGTAGGTTGCTGTAGTATTTGGTTAATTTGTTGATAAATCAACATTAACACAGTGGACATAAGCAGATCAGTCATGATAAACAAGGAAAAAGACCACATTTCTTCTTCTTCTTTTTTAAATTTTTTTTGCTGAGAAATATTAGACAAAGTTAATGCAAAATATTCAACAATCTGTTAAAATAAGCCTATATTACTCAAAAAGGTTTGATGTTACAGGTTTTGGCACAGCACTGCGGCCTATGCTATTGCTCAGCAGGCTGTGGAAGAACACAACGGCACATTGCCCCCTGAAAATCATGAAATATACGAGTGGCCCCAGGATCTTCTTAAACCTGACATCGTGTTCTTCCTATCGGTCAGTGAGAGCAAGAGACTTGACCGTCTGATGAGACGAAAAAATAAGGAGGTCACTCGAGAGGAACTGAAAATGAAGGACAATAAGGATCTGCGTGATGCGTAAGTCTTATCGGTTTGCCTGTTTTAAAGTTTTACATCCTGGGTTTTTTTCTCACATCATAAGGGTCATAAAACAGCAAACCATAAACATACACATTTTTATTGGTGTAAGGCCCATACAAAAACTGTTTAAAACCCAAAATTTTTGTTGTTACGAATTATTAAAACCAGGGGAACTAGTCAGCTGCTTTTGATCAGCCCATCTACATGTATTACCCGTGCTTGATTTGCGGCGGAACGGCGTTCCGGGACCTCTCTCTGCCGCTAGAGTCGATCTTGTGTAATCGGACGGATAATTTGCCGCAAAATACAATCACGTACAATCGGCCGGAGAATTTGCCACAAGAGAGGATTGTGTTTAATCGGCCAGAGTATTTTCGTAAGAGACGATAGCGTGTAATCGGACGGAGACTTACCGTACAACACAATCACGTGTAATTGGCCGGAGAATTTGTTGCAAAAAACGATCGCGACTAATCTTGTTTAGTTTTTAGTTTACTTATTAAAAAATTTGAGTTTATTATTCACATAGACAAATTATACTTTGTTGAGGGGAAGAATGATAAGGGAGGGGGTTATGTACAAACTGGCAAATTACAGTTCTGTTACCTCAATTTTTACAAATCAAGCACTGTGTATTACTATGTGATGGAACACCCAAACACCTATGTAAATCTACTCTTCCAAAGGCATCTCATGAGCTTTTTTCTAAACAAAACGGTATTCTCTCCACAAAGCTAATATAAGAAGCCCATTAGAAATCAAATTAGATGGCTATTAAGGCCTTTTTTTAAGATTTCAAGAAGCTTAAGCAGATAATTCAGCTGATTTCCCCTATAGGGAAGAAGTTATTACCATACACCAGGTGTCATGGAAAGACCTTAGCCTAGGATTATCACATTTTAAATTTTGAGGTTCCCTGATGGAAAAAATAGTATTTATTTTTATTATTTAATTTGTTGGACTTTTCCTATCGCTTCTAGTGTTTAAACTACACTACGTTTTGATAGCATTTGTTCAATTTTTTAGATATTCTTTTATTTAAGTATACATCTAAGTGTCTGTCTGCAGTTGCACAATAACTGCTATAAAGTGGTCCGAACATAATGAAATTCGACACAGACGTCTAAATTGGTAATTATTTGTAGGCCTACAAGTTGAAAAACCAGCCTTTTTTTGTAGCCTAACTCACAAAATTTCAAATATATTGCATATGTGGTTTGAAATAGATTATAAGCATTTTTAATTCATTATGCATGCATGTATGCTGAAACGGGGGTCTAAACTTTGGAACTGAGAATGCAATTTATGGCATTCATAAGCAAAACTTTTATAAATTCATTTTATCCATTCAGCCTGGTCATTGTTTGTTCTGGCTAATTGTATATTTGTGTGCAGCTTAGCTCAAGCGTATGCATGCATGCGGAATCCATCACAAATTGTTGTTGATTCAGATGTTACTGTTGAAGAGGTGCTTGTTCAAATTAAGAAAATCCTCGAAGAAAACTACCAGATCATGTTACCAGAAGTATGTATCGCTGTTTTTGGTTCTTTGCCATTTTTTCTAGTATCACAAACCATAAAGTATTTAAGTGATTTTTATGTCACTATTATCAAGAATTTGAAACAAAATAACTTAAAAATTTGGGACATTCTCAGAAATCATGACATTTGCTTTCCCTGTACAATTAAACTAGGTTATCACTGCATTGGAGATGTAATAGTTAAGGACTTAAATTTATTGATATGTAATCTTATTAAAATCAATTTTTCATGCATATTCTTTTATTTATTCAAACTCTGTAACCCATTTCCTACCCAAAATCTCACTACCGTCCCTGTTCCCTATTGCTATTTTACAAGTTTGAAGCTTTGGGAGAACGTATTTGGTGTAGATGTATTCGGTAAAATTACTTTCTATATATTAATAGATATTTCAAATCATAATTTCATTAATAAAAACGAGTTTAAAGACAAAATTAAATGTGTAATTAATCACTATATCATTTCCCGACGTTTTCTCTTCACTACCGTCCCCGCAATTTTATTAGTTCTATATTTGGCCAGGAAAGCGCCAGCGTCTTATCTTCGTTTGCAAACAAAAGAGGCTGTTCACCATTTTAAATGAGAACCGGTCGCCAAGCTTCAAGTGCTTCACGTTTCAATCGGCGAACTAAGATAAGGACGATCTTGTTTGAGAGTGTTTATTAGTACTCATTACCGTCCCGGCCGACATATTTGTCATATCACTTATTACACGTTGTGTTTAATGTTTTTTAAACTCAAATGACGAACATAAAAGTTTGGTAATGTAACGACTCGGTCATCCCTAACCTTTTTAGCGTCATTATAGAAACTGTTTTGAATATTCATTACCGTCCCCATATTTTTTAGTAGAGGGACGGTAATGAATAAAAAGAGGACGGTAATGATCAAAAAGTGCTTTGAACCCTTGATTAATTGGTGAACCATCCTTAATTCATTATTATTAATAATTTTGGGACAGTAATTGAAGGATTGGAAGTTTATAAACGCAACTCATGTAAATAATTTATCTTTCTTATGTTCTCCTAATCCAAATTTTATACCGGTAAAAAAATGGTTTGAAATCAAAACCAACAATGATATTCTTTTGTTTCTTTAAAAATTCTTCTTAAAAATTTAGAAAATTTTAAATTTTTTTATGAAATTTAAGTATTAATGATATTATTAGCTAATAATAAAGATTCATTACCGTACCTCAGATTCATTACCGTCCCTGGTTAATAAATCCTAAAAATAATATAGGCTACCAGTAACTTAATGTGGTGCAAGAATTGGTTTATTTTTTTCATATATCATTAGTAAGTACCTATAAGGAAGAATTTTATATTTTGTACAATCCCTACATAAGCTGCAGCATGACAATAATACGATACAGTTCATTACCGTCCCTCAAGATTCATTACCGTCCCTCATTAATAAATCCTAAAAAATAATATAGGCTAACTTAATGTGATGCAAGAATTGGTTTATTTTATACATATATCACTAGTAAGTACCTATAAGGAAGAGTTTTAGATTTTGTACAATCCCTACATACAGCATGACAATAATATGATACAGTTATTGGATTTTTTCTCAATTTAATTTTGTTAACTTTACTTATAATCAAAATAACGAAGTAGAGTATGAAAAATACATCTTAAACTTTATTGTTTGGGTCCTAATTTATAAATATAGTTAAAATTCTATGATAAATCTACTGATTTTAAATTATTTGATGCCACGAACATGGGGGACGGTAATGAACAATTTTGATGATTTGTTGTTAATTTTACTTTATTACTCATTGGAAGTTTATGAAAATGCTCTGCTAAGCCCATTTCCTGATTCTACATGTATCTATGATTATTACACTCACAAAATTATACCCTTTCTATGTATATGAATTTTTTGTTACTGATACACTTGAAATGTCATGATTTCTGAGAACGTCCCACGTATGATGAATGAAAAAATTTTGTTTTTGAATGTAAGTACCTGATGGACCAAACATTTCATGTTTATTCGTTCATCCAATTAATATAGAAACATTTCTGTGTCACAATTGTTATAAATACACTTATTTATTACCTCATGCAATATTTATCCCACACACTGTATTTTTCTTAGATGGTTGTAAACATCTGTTATGATACTTTATTTGTTTACATTTCGTTGTTAGCATGGCAACTTGTAAGGTCCAATGTTGAATTTTTTTTTACTTTAAAATTCATTTTATTACGCCATTAGATTTTCTTTGGCCAAATAACCTATCTGAAACTTGCTTTAAAATTGGTTATTTCCAAACTTTAAAGGAAATCCTCAGAGCCGTTTTTGAGATAATTGTGCAAGCAAGATGACATTGCTCACATAAGAATTTATGATAAGAGTGTAGGATTAGGTTTCCATTACTAGAGTAGAATGTACTGACTATGTGAATGGCATAAGTGTTTCTGTTTCTGTTCCTTAGTTCATTTGAATAAAATAACTTATTTTAAAATAAAAAATGAGTAGATGATTTCTCTCAAAATTGGTTGTTTGAGTGATTCATGATTGCTAACCCTTTCTGATTATTTTCTACTGAAAAATCAACTGCCTATCACTTTAATTCTAGGATTTATGCTAAAAAAAGTGAAGAAATGAGTAGATGATTTCTCTCAAGATTGGTTGTTTGGTTCAAAGGATTGATAATTTCTAATCTTTATTGATTTATTTTTATACTAAGAAATCAACTGCATACCACTTTAAATCTATAATGTGTCCAAAAAAAGTAGGAAATGTAGTTTCTAAAGTCAATTGGACAAACTAATGGTGACTACGCTTGACCAATGAGAGGGAGCTATAGATAAAAGATAAGTCTGAATTACCCATTTCAGGCTCAGCGAAGACTTTATGAGTGAGTTTATTGTTTATTTAGTGTTTCTTTATGTTGCAGATTGAAAAATATATTCCTGAGAATGAAAAACCCTAGTGTCATTTATTACAACAACGATTATTTCCGGACAACAATGACCCGATTGATGGCCTACCTTGAACATTATTCTACGACTTTGACTTTTTAAGTGAACTGGAATATCTTTTTCACATAATTATCAGTATTAATAAAAGGAATTTGATGTATTGTAAATAATGTTATTGATGTGATATTAAATGTTTTAAGCAAAAAAAGTCTTTAAACTTTTTTATTGGTCTAGTTTATGTGAACAAATATGAAAACATTTGAAGGGGTCCCCCGTAAAACGTTCTAAGCGACAAAAACCTAGTTTCGAGTAGTCAAGCGTTGAAAGTTAAATTCTAAAATTTGTATCTTTTCAAGGTTAGAACTAATAATCATGTATAATTTTTTAATATCCTATTTATAACATGACAATGTAGCCTTATATTAAATTTGTACTAAAAAATAAGCATTTCAAATCATTTTACATGTTATTTTGGGGGTTAAAACGTTCTAAATGACTGAAACGTTCTCTGAGGACTGCTCTTCTGCTTTGAAAGAAAACATCAGGGACTGTAGTAATACCAACAAATGAAAATAAAACTGAATATAAAACAATTTTATTGATATAAAAGTATAAAAACGTAATGTTGTTACATAACGCGATGCGTTATGTTGCAAAAAAGTTATCCAAATGAGGTGATTAAAATGTTATTCTACTACTTATTTTGGGGGCAATTTTCCAGGCTTGGCTTCTTAGTTTTTGAAATATTGGGTAATGCAACTTTTCTATATTCCTTTCTGGAATTACCCTTTCACTTTCCAATATTTTTATCACATGTTTTATTTTTATTTACGCGATTTTGGTCGCTGGGTGACAACGCGACAACCGGTGGGGAGTCCACCTTTCAGCGAATACAACATTATTCCCCAAAAAGTCCG